>OX375867.1:74060227-74745433 GCA_947359475.1 Heligmosomoides polygyrus bakeri
ATCGAGGACGGGGGCGCTCCAGGCCGAGCCTGCGCGAACGATGACGTCATCGAAAATCGATGTTTTCGAAATTGGCCGAATTTTCTCGCCCAAAATCATCTAGGGGTTATTTGGGGCGCTGATTACGAACCCGACGTCCGTCTTTGAAAATTCCGCCGATTTCGGTAGGTTTTGGATATTCTTCCGGATAATTGGAGGTGGTCGGGTCAGGATCACCGATTTTGCTCAAACTTCGTATAGGGACGGAGACTTATTCGGGCTGCCGAACAAGATGCCGAAGTTCATTCGGCGATTACGGAGGAGACCGCCCATACCGATAAATGAGGGTGACCGGTGATCCTGACCCGACCACCCTCAAACGAGTAGTAACCTACTGAAATCGGCGGAATTTTCAAAAACGGACGTCGGTTTCGTAATCAGCGCCCCAAATAACCGCCTGGATGATTTTGGACGAAGTTTGCACGAGGAAATTTGGCCAATTTCGAAAGCATCGGTTTTCGATGACGTCATCGTCCGCCCCGGCCCGGTCAATGGCGCCCACGTCCTCGGTGGGAAACTGCAAAAATCGATTTTTTTGAAATTGGTCGAGAGTGACACTCTTCGATATAGCTTTTTGTGGTGAACAAACGGTGTTATTGGGAGTGTCGAAAACCCAAATTTGGGTGAGTAAGAGGGCAGGAAACTTCAATCGCAAAGTCCGCGCCCTAAAACGGCAGATGGGGCTAAGGCAGTTTAGGCAGCTGGGAGCTGCGAGCATATCGTCTTAAAGCACCTTAGGTGTTCCGCTCGCCTACGCAGTTGCATGCCGTTGGCTCGCCGTGTTTTCGCGCAATAGTCGACCGAAATCGGAAAAAATTGGGTCGCACAAGCCTCACCTGCAGTTTCGCAGCGCTGTAATTTAGTCATTCATGAGCTACACCGTTGTGTTATAGAGCACGCCAAGAACCTTGTACTGCCTACAAAGTCCTCGAGTTGCAGCCCAAACGATTTGAACTTGATAGAGTTATTGCGCTACGAACTGTCCCGCGCGTGCATTTGCGAGCGGTCGCCCCACTCCAGTGATAGGCTCTATTCTATATGCATTGTTCACAGCGTACTCTAAAGCCTCCCCGGAGCGCCCCAAATAACCCCTAGATGATTTTGGACGAGAAAATTCGGCCAATTTCGAAAACATCGATTTTCGATGACGTAATCGTTCGCGCAGGCTCGGCCTGGAGCGCCCCCGTCCTCGATGGAAAATTGTCAAAAATTCGATCTTTCTGAAATTGGTCGAGATTGATATCATTCGATAGCGCTTTCCATGCTGAACAGAACAGTGCCACTGCAAGTGTCGAACACTCAAAACCTGGGCGAATAATGGCGCAGGAAACTTCAACGCTAAAACTCCGCCGCCCGAAAATGGCAGCTGGTGCTAAGGCAGTTTAATCAGCTAAGGAATTGTTAAACCATTTTCTTAAAGAATCTTAAGTGTTCTGCTCGCTGGCGCATTTGTAGGCCGTTAGCTCACCGCGTGTTCTTGCAGGTGTCGACTGAATTTGGAAAAAATCGTGTCAGGCAAGGCTAACCTGCATTTTCGCACCGCTGTAACTTTGTCCAATCATAAGCTACATTGATGTGTTTCAGCGCACTACTAGTCCACTTTATTGTCTACAAAACCGACGAGCTGCTGCCGGAAAGGTTAAAAAATGACAGAGTTTTCGTGCTCAGAACACGCGCGCGCGTGCAATTTAGCACAACAACGGTCGATGTTCTCCTCGCTCTTACTCGTCCATATTAGAGCTTTCCCTACTTACAATAACACCGTTCAATTCAGCATGAAAAGCTCTATCGAACGGTATCAAGCATGGGCCAGTTCGAAGATATCGAATTTTCGATGACGTCATCGACCTTCTGCCGCGCTGTTGGGCCGCCTCGCCTTTGATACGATACGGAAATTGTCAAAAAACCGATATTCCCAGAATTGGTAGATATTGGTGCCATTCGATAGCGCTTTTCATGGTGAACAGAACGGTACCACTGAGAGTGTCGAACAATCAAACCTGGGCAAGTAAGAGTGCAAGAAACTCTAATCGCTATCTTCCGCCGGTTTAAACTGGCAGCTGAGGCTAAGGCAGTTTAGAAAGCTGAGGAGTTCTGAGAACGCTATCGTGAAGCACCTTAAGCGCTCCGTTTGCACATGCATTTCAAGACCGTTTGCTCTCCGGTTCTTCCCGCAGTGGTCCACCGAAATCGGAAAAAATGCGTCACACAAGCCTCACCTGCATGTTCGCACTCCTGTAACATTGCCTCTTCCTAAGCTACACCGTTCTACTTTAACGTGCTACTAGACCGTTTTACTGCCTACAAGACCCACGAGTTGCAGCTGAAACGATTTGAAGTTGAAAGAGTTATTGCGCTCCGAACACGCCCGCGCGTGCAATTTGCGAGCGGTCGCCCCCCTCGATTGAAAGGTTCGACTCTATATGCATTGTTCGTGGCGCACTCTGAAGGCTAGCTGGACAGCCTCAGAGCAATTCCTTAGTAGAGCGGCTGGAAATTTTGTGATAGAACTCCCCAAACGCTCGCTCTACCAGTTGTCGAACCCATTCGATTATTCGATTGATAGGTTCATCTCTATACGCATTGCACGCGGCGCACACTTAACGTCTCTCCGGGACAGACTGGAGCAATTCCAAAGTAGGGCGGCTGGAAATTTCTGATAAACTTCTCCAAACAATGCAAGATAGTCTTGAAGGCTTTACATTTTCCATCAAGCGAAAATAGAAACCCAGTGGACATGCTTCCGCCCATTCGATTGATAGATTCGATCTTATACGCATTGTGCACGGCGCAGTCTCGGAACATTACAGGTATGACAGAGCACTGACAACGCACGTCATGCTTGATATACTCCGAAAACACTGCGCGTCACATGTATGTCCTGGAAAATAAGGTGCTCCAATCGCAAAAGCCTGTTTTTAGGCCACCCACGGCGAAAACGCGGCGGACTGGTAAAGTTTCATACATGGTTTTGTAGATCTCGAGGAGACGAATCGAATGGTGCTAATAGTTTCTAAAACAACTCAAAATTAATGTAGTTATAAGCATGCGACGGTTTGCGACGGATTTTTCCGTCGCAAACCGTCTTTTTGACCGCGCGACGCGGGCGGTATTGTATTCCATTTTTTTTTTTTCGCACAGGGAATTGTCGGTTTCGGTGAAATGGTTTGGCTGACAATTGAAAGAAGAAAGGCGCTTCGTGCAGTGCTGTTTTCTAACATTTTGAAGCCACTTGTTAGTGTTCAAAATTTGGCACGAAGATTCCATTGGAGCCAAATTAAGTAAGGTTTCGTTTCCGAGTTTTATACTGGTAAAGCTCCAAATTGTCGCCTTCAGTTATCTAGAAAAATGACTGACAGCAGATTTGGAGCAAGTCTCATTAACGTTAAACGTTTTATATGGTGATCCTGACCACATAGAAGAGCGATTCATCATCTTGGAAACTTTCTCGAGAAAAGTAAAAGGAGACGAACAGCACTCTAGCAATATTGTGTGGTAATCGATGGAAACAATAAAACTACGATGTGTTCTCCATGAACTACGCTGTCTCAATCTCTTGCGTTTCTCCTGTGTGGCTTCGTCTGTTACATATTAAATTATTTCTGACAAGCTCGTCTCATCGAAATAGCAAGTTCAAAATAATATGTCATCCGATGAAAATACATTCGAGAAAAAAACGTATTAAGTGGTAGCACCCTGCCGTTTCTGGATTACAGCACATCTTCGAGTAACACACTTCAGGCTATGTAAAATATAGGGATTTCTCGTAAAAGTCACTTTGTATAGTTCAAAAATTTTTCCTAGTCTGTATGTCAAGGCTTCAAGTACTGAAGACATGCAGAGTTAAAAAGGTGAAAAGAGAGCGGAATAATTTTCAAATAAAATAATAGAAAACCGGTGTGGGTGTCTGTGTCTGTGTTACAATTGAATTTCGCCCTTTTGTTCCGCATTGCATATGTAGAACAATTAAGAGAATCTTCTGTTAAATAATGAGTGCACATTAGGAGTCATCCGCCCTTTCTGACTACAAGAAGACATGTGTGAGTGTGTTTCTTTCTCACCTGGAGCCGGATTCATCAACGAAGATATCAGAAATTTAGGCTGTAATTTCTCTGTTAAACTGCTGTAAGTCGTTGATGAATCCGGCCCCTGTTTTCCTACTGGGGGTCTTCTGTAAACCGCTGGGGCGGTTAAGGCGGCTCGTGGAGTACGACGTGCACATCTTGAGTCTCGCAGCACGTTCACTCCTTTCAGCAGTTAAAGACGAGGTAGAAGTTTCAGACCGAAATAAAGCGTGCAGCTCAAGCGTCTCCTCTAGCACAATATGAACAGCCACCAAAATGTCTCAAATCGGTAACGTGCGTTGCCAAATCAGATAGCATCACCAAAGATCCGCTCTTGCTTCAAGAAATGCGAACCCATCTGCGTCTGGATTTCATCTCAATGTCCCTCTCACACAAAACCAATCTGGGAGAGGATTAGGGTTACGCTTCTGCCGGTGCCGTGTTCGGTTTTTTGCCAATGAGATGCTAATCCTGTTTTCGCCTGCTGCTACCACTATCCCAAAGGGTTTTCCCTATCGATTGGGGATATAACTTTCTTGCCTCCGGGCACAATTCCAGTCCATATTTTGGTGCATTCGAAGCTCATATGTACTTGTTCTTCACATCATGGGGCTACACACACTTCGTGTTGCCAGGCGTCGAAGAAACAGATTCATCACTACAGAGAGCTACTCTCCAAAATCTCTTGTCCGAGGAAATTCAATGTCTATGTGGTTACGTCCTCTTGAAACCAAGATGCCTAATGCGATACGTGTGGTCCATCGCTCGTCTATTGGAAGATAGACGCTGTTTGAGCGGCCAATGGAAGCCGTTCGGCGCCGCTATCCTTGAACATTCCGCAGTAATAATTGCGGCTGCAACATCTTGTTGGCGAGCCCTCTCCTCCGACGCTCACCGAGTCGTGCTCTTCTTGCTCTGCTGACCATGTGCTGCTCATTGAACCGGATCGTTTTACGTTGCGTCACGGGTTCCGCCGTCCTTGTCGTCGGCGACTGAGTATCGCGGCGAACCACGCGCAGCTGTCGCGTGGGCACTGGCCTAGCAGTAAACAGAGGTGGATTTCAGTGCCGGGAACTAGTAGTCAGGAAGGTCAGTGGGTCCCCGAGAGCACATGAGCGACCACGCTGAACTCGAGCGGCGACCACGTGCTGTGCTGTTCACCCTGCGGTCAGGTGAGGACAGTTCGTGGTTTCCTAAACTGAGAGGGCACGGGTGGCGACTGCTCTAGTGGGATAGCCTTCTGCCTGACCAGACAGCTCCTGCATTCCCCACCTCGATCATGTTTCCACTCCCATGCCAGATTTTTGGAGCGGGATGCTGTCCAGTCACGAATCGCATATGTTACGGGGAAATCCTCTGCTCTCATCAGCCGGGTGCAAATGTGCAGAGCGTTCAGCTTGTGCGCTGTCTTGGGCGGTGGCGAGGCGAAACTCTTTGCTTCTCATCTGACCAGACAAATATGTTCATCTGGAGGAGCGACTAGTCACTCGTTCATGCCAATGTTGTTTACACTTCCATTGTCACTAGTCTGCAGGATTATTCCCCATCATGTTGTGCTTTCGTCTCCCAAGGGTTTTCTATCCCTCCTCCCGGCATACTGAGTGAGTATGCGTTCCGCTTCGCTCGCTCCACCCACTTGGTCTCTTTCGGACGGTCTTTTAAGTATTCATGGTCCTCTTAAGCTGATGATGGCATGCTACAAACACTACTATGCCCTAGACGCTTCAGTGACGTCTTTGTATAAACGATTTCCTTGAAAAACTGCTTTGCAGCTAGAGAACTTCCACGTCTTATTCAAGAAATACCCGATCTTTTGCCTTTTTTGCCCCTTTACAACCCAGGACTGGATATTGTTTTGGTGGATTAGTACTAATGCTGCCTTCGACGCGTTTGTCCACAGCTATCTGCTAGAATACTGCAATGTTATTTCCAGATGGCCTACTGGAATGTATGCACTTAGTACCGAGAGAACGTACAGGTAAAAAGCCTCGCCACTGCCCAATTAGGTTGTCAATGTGCTATATAGCCTATGTGTCCATAAGTTTAGGCTTTAACCTGTCTAGGACAAGCTTTTCATGTTCTGCTCATCTGAGGATCGATAAGTTTCTGCTCTAAAAAGCTCTCCGCCTTGAGCAGTATCGTTCAGCTCTTTCCTTCTCGTCGCTGACGGTGGTTGTGTTTCAGTCACTTTGCGAGTCTGATCTTGAGCTTCGATTGCGGGAGGCGATTCGACAGCGTGACGAGCAGTGGCGAAAGCACGAACGCGAGCAGATTGTCTTCCTCCAGAACGAGACCGCAGCGATGCTTCGTGGTCTTCACAAGGAGATCGAGCGACTCGGCTATCAATTGAAAGGTAAGTCGGTGTACCGGAAACGCGGCAGGGAAGAGGCGAGCGATGAGGTTGGCATTACAGCGCAAACATTTCTCCCTCTGCAAACTGATGGTTTTTATACCCTTTCTTCGCTCAAGAGAGCAGGACGTCATTCCCTCCGCGTAACAAAGTGCGAAACAAATATATGAACCAACCAGTTTGTTTTCTATAATAGGTAGATGCTAAGGAGTGTTGTGCTCTGGGAGGTACCTTGAGCTATGCTAACTTTAGTATTGAGCTGAAAGAATTCCAAACTATTCGTTTTCTCTTCAATATCAGGTACATATTGATCGACCCCACGGTATTTCTTCTCTTATCTGGCATCGCCGTTCTTTACTGTCGTCAACAGCGTATTTCACCGAAATTGAGATAACGGGGAAATATTCATGTTCACCCGATTTATTATTTTTTATTTTAATTTATTTTGATTGAAACCAAGAAAAGCGCCTGTCGCTATAGCGAACTTCCATTTTTCCATTGAGTGGCAAGTTCTTTTGAACCTCTGTCCTCTTCCAAGGCGACATGCGCTACGCTTTTCTTCAAATGCGTCCTCTCTGCTTTTGAACACGCTTTAGAGAAGAAGAAGGCTGCCAACCTGGGAAAATCGGGAGGATTCGGATTTTCGTAGATTCAAACTCTGGATCAATGGGGCTGAAGCGTGACTGGGAAACAGTTGCAGCAATCGCACCTATTCACCACACTGCAGCACCTGGGAAGTTTCCTTAACGCTTCGCGGTGCCTAAGGTCCCATTTGTATTGGTGCACCTTTCAATCTTTTCTTTGGACATTGATTTATGAGCCCAGTTTTGTTCTCGTCCAGAAATTCCTCAACGGGTTTTAATGCGCCCACCTGTTCATGCGAAGCATCTGCATTTTGATATCGTGCCTCACCCAATTTCTTTAGAGATGATCACCAAACCCTGAGGAGTTAGCGGCGGCGCTTCCTGCACCTTCGCTATTTAGGCGAGACATGAAACAGATAGATCTCGGTTATATTTGCGCGTCCTCATTTTCATACAATAGTTTGTCGCTTTCTAGGAATGCTGGCTTCAAAATAAATCAGCAGCCGTTGGCAATGACCATTTGCTACCAAACGTAGTCGTTGAATGGCTTCGATGGGAAGTGCGTCATGATACTTTTAAGAGGGGCCTAGGCTATTCGAAAGGCTCTTATGCGCCGTTAACCGTTTCATAGTGGTACCTTACACTGTAACTGTTGGAGATGGAGAGACTCAAGAACCGTGATCACCTGCTGAGGGCAAGAAATGTTGTGCAACTGTGTATGGAATCATATGCGTATTTGATCCCAATGAATACAGCAAAACCGCGAGACACTGCGGTTGGTGATTCGCACGAGGTCCGATGCGCAGTTCGCAACATCTCGCTCCCACATGAGTCTCGCCTTGTTTTGAATAGAACAGGAGGATCGCCGGTCTGGCGGCCCGGGGATTAGCCCACTTGTGGTCGTTCCAGATGCAAAGCGCCAACTCTATGTGCCGGACGATTCGCCGTGCGATCACTCGGAAATGGAGACCAAAATCGAGCAGCAACAGGAACGCATTCGACAGCTCGAACAGGTGACTCCGCTTTTTTCGCGTTCACCTCCGGCGGTTTTTACCAATCCTGTTCTGTTTCATACTAACAACCTGCGAGGGTACAGTGCCAACTTATGAAGATAAATTCCCATCACCTGAATTTGGTGGTGGGAAAATATTCTTTTTCAAAAGATTCTCTTGCATATGCTGGTAAGGTCGATAAGGGTTCAAGAATCTCAAAAACTGGTCATGAGTAATTTATAGCTTTTAGAACGGTTATCCAACAATTTAAATCGACCTCCAATCTACGGCTCAGACGTTCACGTTCTGTTCGGTTTTTGTAATAATGCGATGAGACGTGGGAAAGGATCAAACGGAAAGAACGGCGTCACTCAATCCTTTTTGGGGTGCACCACGCATTTTTCTTCTATGGGATGTTGTGGAGGCGATTTGAGTGCGCATTTAGCCGATATAGTGGCCAGCCGATGAACAAATCAGTGCTTTGTCCCTCTCAGATAGTCTGGTACCAATTCGCCGATCCCGGAGGGGTGGAACCCTCGGTTGGCCTGCACCTCCTCCGACTGCTCTCCACGCGCCAAGGGAAGTGTTTTAGCGAGTATGGTTAAAACCTGGGAAGAGTAGCGGCATCAATTTCCATTGAGCGCCAAATGAAGTGACAAACAAAAGGGAGGGAAAGTAATGGATTCTGCTCACTCTCGACTCCTTAATATCCTTAACATTGCGATGCGCTGCACTGGTAGAATAAATGTGCGATCAACTAGGATTCAGCGTGCTACGCGATAACGGAAATGTGCATCTGAGTTTCAAACCTCGTTGAAAACTGAGGGTCGCACTCATATCTGAGGACAGTCCCATTCACTTCCGGATCATCCAAACTCTATGTGCAACCCTGTATCCATCCGTTTAGTTTTCTAAACTGTAGCACAGAAGCTTAATTTATGCTGTTCCTTCGACGTCTTCGCCCCTTCTTCGGAACGAGGAAAGAACCCTGTAGGTCCGCAGTTTTAAGAAAGGCCAGACATAGACATATTTAGAAACGGTGACCATGTAGACAAGATCACTCACATTCTTACAACAACGTGCAGTTAGATAGGGACACTTGTTGAAAATTCTTTCCATGCGAGGAGCTGATAGGAGCGCATGAGAAGACAAGTTCCGAAAGAAAAATAGGAAAACGACGAATTCGAGAAATGAATGACAGTTAAGATGAGTGGTCGAGTTAGGGGGAGGAACCGAATGGGAACGTCAGTATGACGACAACAATAGAGGAATGGGGCAGTTATGGAAGTGTGGTATTGAGAGAAATAGAAAACAGCAAGCAGGAAATGGCGAAGCTGCCGATGAATAGGAGGAAAGACTAAAATTAAGACAACAACATCTTAAAAGTCGTTGTCGTCGTCTGCCCACAAAAGATTTTCTCATTACAAACTGCCAGCAACATGTTGCAAAACTGAGTTTTTTTTTGTCTTCTAAGGAACCCTGCTTGCCTGAAGTGGTGAAATCGATGTTTGGTGTTAACTCGTCACTTTTTTCGTGCATCTCCCTCCACGCTAGTTTGAAGACGGCAAGAAAAGAAAACGTCGTGATCAGTCATTCATCGTATGCTGCAAAGGAACCGACAACTCCATCACAACACGATGCACGATGTACGATGCAGCTATAAAGAAGGGAGATGACTCACGATGGGGTATTTTGGGGAGCACTTAAGAATCGATCTCTTTCTCTTTTTTCTTCCACTGCTTGAATCAAACTCGATGAATAAATATTTTGATCAAAATGGGATCCACACACAAAGGATATCGGTCATGAAACGTATAGAGTTAAATACTGTGGTTAGCTGTGTTACCACACACAAATATTTGTGAACACTACTGCTAAAATGAACGAAATCATTGTCGCGATTACGATATAGAGTGAACTGGCCTGCCATTTCTCTTGCGATTACCGGGCTTGTTCATTGAGTTCAAATAGCTCCCATAATGATGTTTTCTTGCGATCAAAACTTTAGAGCCAGGTGAGACTCGAACCTACACCTTCTGCTGACCGAACGGCAGTGCGCGACGTCATTATACCGCTGGCTCCAGAGTTTCGAATGCAACAAAACATCCTTATGAGAGCTTATAACCTCAGTACCAGTCACTGCAGGCTTGTAGAAAGCGAACTGAATTAAATACCTCCTCGGCAGATTCGCAAGCTTGGGGCGAGGTCGGTGAGCAAGCAAAGCTCACTTTTCAGACGAAACACAGAAGAGAGCTTCTCCACGACCACTCATGAGCACGAACGTTACGCATTCATTACTCATTCATAACTTTCGTATGGCATCACGTGTGGAGGGAGAGGTCTAGTGTGGGATTAACCATGCACGCTTGCCACTTCAAACATTCAAATACAACCAATATTTGATACAATATAAACATATATATTCAACAACGTCCGAAAAAAATCATCAGAATTTTTGAATCTAACGGCTAGATGAAGTGTATGGTTGGTGAATAAATTGCAGTTTTTTCGAAAGATTTTATTTAAACAAAGGCAAAACAAAACGTATATCAACTATTCTATTATTAGTTACTATTCGCCGTGGTTAACTACGACCTCTTTCCACCTCTCGACCAATTCATTCATGCTGTTCCGCCAAAAATCGGCCGGCTGGTGGCAAAGAAGTTGCCGAGCGGCTTTTGAGATCAACTTCTTTGACGAAGGGAATCCCCTCATATGGTTGCACAGGGAGCGGAAAGGGTGGAATACAGGGGTCGGATTCATCAACGACTTGCATAACTTGAACAGAGAATTCACAGCGAAAAACTCAGATAACCTATCTCTCGCCATATCGCTTGATAAGCCGCGCTATCAGGAATTTCGGCTGTAATTTTCTCTGTTAAATTACTATAATTCGTTGATGAATCCGGCGCCAGTTGCTACGAGATCGGCGAGTACGTTGGATGCTGAAGACACTCCCCCTCGAGTTCTTAAAGTGCGGCTTTGACGAATTGTGCAACATGCGACCTGGTCTGGCCGTGAAGAGGTATGGTTTCTCCTTGACGATATGATCCTTTCAGACGATGTGGCTCATTACCACGGTGCAGTTGGGTGTTGTACAGCACTGTTTCGTTTTTTAATGAATTCACGACTTGTTTCCGACCTTCCTCTTCCAAAGGTGCCTTGAAAAGCTCTTCATCGATTTTCGAAGGTCTTCCGCCACGGAGCTGTCGCCGAGATCAAGGGCACCGTTCTTGAAGTTCGCAAGCCATTTCCGTGCCGTAGACTCGCCCATGATACCTCCGTACGCCTCGCAAATATCCCGGACTGCTTCGGCTGCTTTTTGCCCATGACGAAATCGAAGAAGTGCAATTGTCGAAAATTCTCATTCTTGCCTCGTGGGTACTCCATTTCTAATCCTAAAAATAATAAAACAACTAAACTATTCTAGAAAACAAATGACGCTGTTTTGTTTTGTAGAGCAGAAAAAGTACTTTCTATTAAGTGTAAACCGTTTGTAAAACAAAAAGCAAGTCGTTTAAACAAACCTCTTCGAAGGAAGCGCTATGAACATATTCCTCAACCTAATATTTTTTATGTAGTGGGATCTTTAATAAGCTCTGTTTTCAAGAAATTGGGTAACTAATAATGTAATCGAGACCTAGTTGAAATGTTGTGTTGTTGTTTAGGAAATACGCGAGAAAGAACAGCGTGTCAACAGCATTGATGGAAAGGCTGCTGAAAAGGTGGAAAAACTCGAGGAGCAAATCAGTATTCAGGTACAATCCTTTCTACGTCACTTGCCGTAACCCTTCTTCGATCAGTGAAAAATGCGTAGCCTTGCTTCATAGTCACTTTATTGCTGAGGTCATCTTTACCCTTGGCTCTTTGCCATAGCTGCCGCATATATGTAGACAAGTGCTCCGTCACGTCTTTCGCGTGCTTCGTACTTGCGCGCTTCGTGTGATGTTGCAGTATAAAGCCAAGGACAATCACATCAAGCTAGCTGCACGAGCTGTGCAGCTTTTTTTCTTACCTAGGAGTACAAAAGGCTCGCAGTACGTACAGTATATAGTATGATAGGGGAATCTGTTGGTTCCTCACTACTGGCTCTCCCTTAGTGAAACGGTCTCCCATTACTGGTACTGGTCCCCCCTCAATGATCCCCCTCAGAGGATGATGTCTTTGGCACGTTTACTTCAATCCCTAAACACGTTGAGCGACGTCTTTGGCACGTCTTCTGAATCTCCTGGCACGTAGAAGACGTCTGCGTATTTTCCGCTATTTTCGCGCCCCGTAATTTGATTAGTATCGATTGACGGTGATCGATAATACAAAAACGAAATTCGGATTCGTGTTGAGCGACCTCGACTACCCCAGGGCTAAGGTTTCGGTCCGCCTGGCCGACACCCACAAAAGATCGATAGTTTGATCAGTATCGATTGACGGCAGTAGATACGTCAAAAACAAACTTCAGATTCGTGTCCAGCAACCGCGGTTACCCAGGGCTGAAGTTTCCAGGCAGGTAGAAGACGGCTGGATATTTTCCGCCATTTTCGCGCACCGTCATTTGATCAATAACGATTGATGGCGATCGATACTTCGAAAACGAACTTCAGATTCGTTTTCAGCGACCTCGATTGCGTTAGGGCTGAAGTTCTCAGGCAGGGAGAAGACGCCTTGGTATTTTTCGCTTTTTTCGTACCGTAATTTCGTCCTCCCATTTCCCCGATTTTCCATTACTTTATGACGAATCTCTGCGGCGGCGCCGATCGACATATGACTCAGCGCTTAGCGCGTTATTATATAGTGCGATCCTTCCATATTCTTCAAGTTAGAGCGCCAGTAGATGTGCACGTGCGATCAAACAGAGTCTATGGTGCAGTGGCGTGGCATCTTGTCCGGTGGGAAGGGAGCACGGGTTGAAGTCACGGCTGGAGCCAGAATTTCGATAGCAATCAAGCATCGTTGCGAAGATTATATCTATATTAGATTGTCCCATAAGTCCCAGTTTTTTCAACGATTAATTGCGGATTTCACCGGCGGTCTCTTGCATAGCGCTATACAGCTTTTGAAAGGGAATGATTTGGTCTATCAGAGCATGTATTGCACTTCTCTTTTCATCCTGAATTTTGTCATTTTTTAGGTCGTTAGAGTGAAAGATGAAAAAGTGGCCATGTGCGCACTTGTTCTCCCCGCTTAGGTTTGTAATTTTTTGCGCAGTTTTTTATAGCATTTGGAAGACTTCTGTACTACAAGAATATGTGTTGGTCCTATTTTCTCACTTGTCCTTTATTGATTTCCTTTATTGATTTTTAGGCCATCAAATTGGGAATTCCGACTTTTCTGTCCGAATTTTTACCGACAGCTCTATTCTGTGGGACTTTTTTGCTTGGTGTTATGTGTCGTTCGAAAGAGGATGTTTTGCTCTATAAGAATATATGTCGCGTTTATTGGCTCATGCTGATTTTTGTCGAATATAAACAAGTGAAAAGGAGTTGTTGGTGAAGATGATTTTTCTCTTTTTGGAATTTTGTTGATATTGGACAGAAATCACTATGAGTCAATAAAGGCGACACAAATTCTTTTAGGGCATGACATTCTGTTCCGACCAACCTATAACACCGAGCAAAAAAGTCCAACCACAGAGCAGATGCTGTCGGTAAAAATTCGGTCGGAAAAGTCGGACGTTCCAATTTGATGGCCTAAAAATCAATAAAGGACAAGAGAGCAAATAGAACCAACACGTATTCTTGTAAACAACAAAACATTGTCTTTCAAATGCTATAAAAAACTACGCAAAAAATCCAAGCCTCAGCGGAGAGAACAAGTGCGCCGATGGCCACTTTTCACTTTTCACTTTAACGACCTAAGAATTGGCAAAATCCAGGGTGAAAAAAGTGCAATACCTGGTCTGATAGAGCAAATCATTCTCTCTCGAAAGCTGTTTAGCGCTATGCAAGAGATTGCCGGCGAAATCCGCAATGAACTGTTGAAAAAATGGCGGAGGCTTATAGGACGACTTAATATACAGGGTGGCTGAAAAGTTCGGGCAATTTTTCAAAGTATTTCAGCAGTACGAAAAAACTACATAAACGCCAAAGATTTACAAACAAAAATAACAGAAACTTCATTAGATCAACAACAACATAATACAACAGGAAAATTCACAACAAGTGCTCAAAATTTCCTCCTTTGGCTTCAATACATTTTCGCAGTCGTTTTGGGAAGTCGCTGATGATGGTCGCACACTGCTCCGCTGTAATCTCGTCCCAGGATCTCAACAACGCCGATTTCAGCTGCTCAACGGTGGCGTATCTTGTAGTGGAGATCTTCTGCTCCATGATCGACCACACAGAATAATCCATCGGGTTGAGATCAGGCGAGTTGGATGGCCAGATGTCCCTGCTCCAAAACCATGGGAAGAGCTCCTCGCAAACGGCGATCGTGGATTTGGCGGAATGCGCTGGTGCCCAGTCCTGCTGGGCACCAGCGCTCCCGACGTCTTCTGCTGACCCTTCTTAAGCAGCTGCCGGCGATTCTGATGGTTGTGAACCGGCTGGACCGTGAAGATCTTCTCGTCGGTGAACAGCACCTTCGACAAGCGACCATCGCCGACCAGCTGACGCATTCGCCTGCATTTCCTCAACCTCTCAGCTTTCATCGCGTCGTTGAGGAAGTGAATACGAGCTACTTTGTAGCTGCGTAATCCCAGCTTCCTCCTGGCAATATGCTGGACTCGTTCCCTACTGATCCCGAGATCCGTAGCCATCTTGTTCATCGACACCTCAGGATTACGGCGAATGCGACAACGAACCTTGTTGATGTTCTCCGGTGTTGTCGCAGTGGTGGGACGGCCGCTGCGGGGACGGTCCGAGGTCCCGCCAGTCTCCTTGTAGCGTCTTACAATCTTGTAGACGGTCCTTTGTTTGAAGCCGGTTGTTCGAACTATGTCCGCGGTCCTCATTCCCGTCTTGTGCAGCTCGACGACGGTGATACGCTCACTTTCACGAGACATAACGCAAGCACAACTGAAAACGAGAAAACTGGAGCAACAGATTCTAGATCAAAATTGCGCGAGGAATACAACGGAAACAACAGAAATAACAAAAAACCTCAATTTCAAGGCCAAAAGTAGCGCCGCAAAAAATTGCCCGAACTTTTCAGCCACCCTGTATAGGTTATCTCTGTTTTTCGTTGTTCCGAAGATGTTATATTGCTGTAAAAGGTAGCGAATAAAGTGGCCTATCCCGCGTGGAGTGTGGAGCGCCGTCGAAGGGTGCCGGCTGTCGCGTGCAGCCGATACCAGGTTCCTGGTTTGGATTTTTCGCCGAGGTCAACCAAGGCTTCCATTCCTCGGGGTTCGGTGATTTGATACCAGAGGTGTCCGGGAAGGATAAAACACTAGATTGTACTTTGGCTGGCCACCGCAAGTCATTGTATAGGCCAAATACGCATTCAAATTGCATTCCGAAGAGGTAGAAGCGTAAGAAAATCCGTGGAATCCGCAGAGTGATTGATTAACGCCCTTCTTTATTCTCACATCCTCATCTCTTAGCGTCACAGAAAATACATCCTTGTGAGATTGTAGGCACCTGAATGACTTTTTGTTCCAGGCTGACCGAATCCGACAACTGAGCACCGAACTCAATGAGCGCAACCAGACCGTAGCTCATCTAAGTAGTCAGGTTACAGTTTTACCGAATTCTTGTTTCGTTAAATGGTAGCAGAAAGCAGCTGAATTGCAAGGAAAATACGTCAAGAGGAAGACAGAGGTTTCGAGAGACCTTCAATCTAAGTTTGCCTACCGAAGTTTAATTGTTCCCATCCATTGTAGACTGCACATTTGGAATCCTTTCATGATAAATTAACCTTTCCTGATATTTTCTGTTCTCTAGCTTTTTAAATTGTATTGCATTAACTTTACGCTTAGGACACCCGTGCCACCCATTATCAATAAATATATGGAAACTGTCACAACGATGTTTTGTTGCGATCAAAACTTCTAGCGCCAGGCGGGACTCGAACCCGCACCTCCCTCTGACCGGGCGGGAATGCTCTACGCCATTACACCACCGGCCCGTTTGATCGAACACAACATCCACACCTCGTGGGACCGATCAGCACCCACCCGTATCCGGGATGAGCTGGCCGCTGATATCAGCATGGGACCAGTTAAGCTGATGGTCTTGATAGAAACAATTCAAGAAGTTTTGATCGCTAGAAGTTTTGATCGCAACAAGACATCGTTGTGACAGCTTACAACCTCGATACCAGCCACTTGAGGCTTAAAGAAACTGATTTGAATTGTTTCTATCAAGACCATCACTTAACTAGTCCCATGCTGATATCAGCGGCCAGCTCATCCCGGATACGGGTGGGTGCTGATCGGTCCCACGAGGTGTTGATGTTGCGTTCGATCAAACGGGCCGGTGGTGTAATGGCGTAGAGCATTCCCGCCCGGTTAGAGGGAGGTGCGGGTTCGAATCCCGCCTGGCGCTAGAAGTTTTGATCGCAACAAGACATCGTTGTGACAGCTTACAACCTCGATACCAGCCACTTGAGGCTTAAAGAAACTGATTTGATATGTATGGAAACTATTTCTACCCTTCAAAGTGCTGCTTGTTTCCCGTTGATAACACCACATGTTCCTGTACTTCCTACGATATCGATGGAGGAAGACTTACTGCTCCAAATTCTTACTAAAATTGGTGTTGTTGTAGTTGCTTATAGCGATTAATCTGTGAACCACATTTTCACCAGCGATCTGTTGTTTCGTTGAACGGTGACAGAAAGCTCTATCATGAACCATCAAGTTGGAGCAACGAAACATCGAGAGCGTCACAGATCAACATGTAGCTAATCCCGGCCGAAACTTCCTTTTTCATACAGGTCTTTGCGCTGCACATGTTACTCACCATTGTCGGTAGTTGGAAAAAGGAATGCAGCAGTTTTAATGTGGTAGCTGTAATTCGTGTAAGCAGAGAACCGCGATCTTTGTTCTTATGGCTCACGCGGTTTGGCTCTTCCTCCGGAGTATTTTTTGAAGGAGGGCGTGCTTCTCGACTTGCGTACAGTATACAGGGTGTCTTAAAAGTGTATACACTGTTTGAAAGGTGATAACTTTGCTCACAGTGAAGTTACTAGGGAAGTTGAGGGCTAACATGAAAGCTTAACAAAATAGAAATGCTCTGGGGTACGAGCGGCATGGAGTGCACATGCACACGTCTGAAATTTTGTACTTTGCATTCGATTAGTTGCGTTTCGTTTGAATACTTGTTATAATTTCCTCACGGAGTGGTCATTTCGATTGATTTGTGCTTCTCTTAAGGTTTAAAACTTAAAAACACAGTATGGCTAGCGAAAAATGTAGGGCTTCCTAAAAAATGCAGGCACTTTTTGAGAGGTTCTGACATCGCTGCTAGTGAAGTTTTTGAAGAGGTTTAAGACTCGTATGAAAGCACAGGGTAACGGAATTTCTGTGACGTGTAAATAGCCAAGATTGCGCCATGCACTTGTCTAAAACCTTGCATTTCGGGCTCGATTGATTGATTGTGCATGGGCTTAGTGCTTGTTGCTTTTTTTGCAATCTTTTGCTGTGCTTCTTTTTACGTTTTCCGTCGCCCAGTAGCTGCAAATTAAGCTCTCCATTCAGCTTGAGTGTTGCTTCATCACTCCACAGAATCCGTCTCGGAAAATGGGGCTCCTGCTCATATTTAAATGGTGCAATCAATAAATTCGCATGCCACATGTCTTTCACATGATTTTCAAGTTCCAAACGTTAAAAGAAGCATAGCACAGGCTTAGGTGGCCAAGTGGTAATAAGACTGTATCAAGCATTCAGCTCATGCACAATTAAACGAGTCTGAAATGCAAGGTTTCAGGCGAGAGCAATCTTCACTACTTACACGCCACAAAAATTTCGTTATCCTGTGCTTTTATGTAGTCTCAAACGTCTTCAAACGCTTCGCTAGCAGCAATGGTAGAACATTTCAAATAGCACCCGCATTTTTTAGGATACCCTTTTTCGCTAGCAGTAGTGTGTTTTCAAGTTTTTAAACCTTAAAAGAAACACAAATCGACGAAATGGCCACTTTGTAAGAAATCACAACAAGTATTCATGCGAAACACAATCAATCGAGTGTAAAATGCAAAATTTCAAGCGAGTGCATGGCGCATTCTATACCACCCATATGCCAGAAAATTTCTATTTTCCTAAGCTTTCATATGATCTCTTAACTTCTTCAGTACTTTTAGCGTGAGCAGGGTAATCACATTTCAAAGTGTGTATACATTTTTTGAGACACTTTGTGTTCAGGGAATGAAGGAAAGGTCAGCTGCACGCGCCGTCATCTGAGGGATAACTTCAACAACAAGGATAACGAAGTTCTGCTGAAAGCGGGGAAATGTCTACAGTTGCGGCCATTGAATCCACCAGACTTAGGAGTATTCAGAAGGCCTTATGCCCCTTAACATGGAGCACGCACGAACGAAATCTTCCTTCAGCTGCGATCGTACCGTCTGCGCGACGCGATGGCATCCGCCCAGCAGCGCCGGCGGGCATCGTCGTCGAACTGCTCGAACACGAGTCCGATCGTATCGCCGTCGTCGCCGCACCGGATATTCCCTCCGAAGGGACTCGCCTCCGCCTCCGTCACCGTGTCGTATCCAGGCAGCAAAAGCAGTGCGAGGTGGGCCCATTCTCCCCTTGCACGGTAAGCTGGATCAGTTGGCTTCGCTATTAGGGTGACCTTGGTGCTCTCTGATCTCCTTTCTCCATCGCTGACCAGGCCTGGTTTGAGCTGATGAGCGAGAGCCATTTGAAATGTCCCGCCTCTTTCCATATAAGGCACGGATTTGCTGATTCCTTTTCCTTAAAATTTCAAACTGGACTAGCTGCTGGGACGGTTTTCAGTAGGATTTCGACAGTGAATATTTAAATCCATTGCCATACCGGTTTCTGGAGTACAAGAAGGATGATTGGATCGGATGTCGTCTGGAGAATTCACGACTTCCGCAGCTTGGTTTATCCTTTCTTCTGGCTAGCCTAAACTAAGCGATGCTAATCGGTTCTAAGCCCACTTTATTTCAGCGAACGTTCTGGAAGTATGGATCGCATCATGAGACGGAAATCAGCTTCCACTGTCGGTATGAACAAAACTAACTGAAATGTTTCCCAACTCTACTGATCCATTTTCTTACGGTCATTCTCAATTTCTTTACGAGATGGACTTCTAGAAATAGTTTTCGCCTTCAATTCGAGATGTGTGATGCTGTTTTCTTGAGAAGTGCTCCCTTCCAATAGGTTTTCATGTGCTCTTTCTGTAGCCTATTCCATCTGTATGTAAGTACCCAGTGTTTATATGCATCATTATGTTGAAACAGGTATTATCTCCACATCAAATGTTGTTTTACCTCGTACCTTATTAGTCAACGATCTTAATCGAAATAGCGCTGTACAATAGACGGCAACTTCGACTGCAACTTCTTGAGTGGTTCATTTCAATTGTGATATGTTCGCACAGTGTAAAATGGTTCTGTATTCCATTTCGCTGGTGCTGTTTCCCTGTGAATACATGCATGTCTCCGTAGAGCATGGGTGAATGCATACAGCTCCATGCAATAAAACTTCACATCTTGCGTGGAAAAGCGAACTCGAGCAATAGACATAAGCATGGCGCTTGGCATTGTTCGGGCTCGTCAAAAAGACCGAATATTTGAAGCACGTGAACGAGCACGGAACTACTGAGATCAGTGGTAAAGGAATTGTCCCGAATAACATCCTTAAAGCATCGTGGATCAACAGTCGCGTCTGATGGCAGCGGAGGTCGAAGGTGAATGCAGCGAGCACGAGTGCAGGCTGGTCCAAATGGCGCTCGTTGACTGGGGTGCTGTGTGCCAAGATGATACTTGAGCACCACAAATCGAAGGTTTATGTATAGAACCGTCGTCCGCCTAGTGCGGTGTTCGGTGCTGGTCCGTGGCGAAGGAAACTGAAAGCCACCTCAGTGTAACGGAGACGAAGATGCTGAGGTGGACGGCGGAGTAACGCAATTGGACCGCTGACAGAGGTTTGGTGTCGCCCCAGTAGCCCCAGCAGGCTTTGCGAACTTCATCTTGGATGGTATGGCCACTCCCCTCGTGTTAATCACGTCTCCATCCGTTGGACCTTGAGGTCCCTGGCTGAACCCCGAGATCTCTGCGAAGTACTCTCGAAGCAACGATGTCTAGATTTGTTGCACTTGGACTTAAAGGTAGCGTGCGTGCATCAGGGATGGGCGGAATTTCTGTTTTCTTTTTGCTGTTTTCTGATTTTCATTTTGGGCAATTTTCTGTTTTATGGGAAAATGGACAAAAATTGGTGAGGTCAGAAAACAGAAAATAGAGCTGCGAGCAAAATTATATCATGGAAAACCAATAAAAACAATCCAAAAAGTACAATAGAATCATGAGTTTCATTCCAAAATAGTGTTTCTAGATTACTTTAAATAGCAAACAGGTGGCTTTTTTGGATGTGCTCATGTGGTAATTGTGCCATATACTCATGAACTGTGGCGCTTTATTTGCTTGATTGATTGTGTAAATGCTCTTAAACGTCATCAACCATAGAGCATTTACACAATCAATCAAGCAAATAAAGCGGCACAGTTCATGAGTATAATAGCAGGATGGTCAAACTCAACATTCGAGGAAATCTCGAATATTGGGTTTGACCATCCTGCTATTCCTTTTGCATCTCCTGTATACGGTCCGTTCAGAAGATCACTGTGAGCGAAACCAAAGCAGCTCTGAAGAAGATGAAGTCAGGCAAAGCCACTGATCCCGATGATCTACCAGTCGATCTGTGGAAGTCGAAGGGCTGGTGCTCTGCTGACTGGCTGACAGAGTTTTCAATCAAGTTGTTGTTGAGAAGAAAGCGCCCGAGAGCTGGCAGCAAAGCACGGCCATCCCGATTTGGAAGAAGAAGGGCAGTCCTGCGGACTGCGCTAGTTACCGTCCAATTCGCCTTCTTTCGCACACCATGAAAATCTTTGAGCGAATTGTCGATGGATGTATCCGGGATGTCGTCCAGCTTTCCACGAATCAGTGTGGTTTCATCTCTGGCTGTGGCACGGTTGATGCCATTCACGCCGTCCGTCTTCTGCTAGAGAAGCACCGCGAGAAACATAAACCGGTGCATTTTGCCTTCCTGGACTTGGAGAAGGCCTTCGACCGCGTTCCGCGAGATGTTATATGGTACGCGTTGCGAGAACATTGTGTTCCTGAAGAGCTTATTGAGTGGGTGCGCATTCTGTACTCTTGCCCAAGGAGTCGAGTGCGAGCGCCAGCGGGCACATCGACGGAATTTCCCATCTCTGTAGGGGTGCATCAGAGATCTGCGCTATCCCCACTGCTCTTCGTCGTCGTGATGGATGCAATATCACGAGATCTCCAAATGGCGGCACCTTGGACATTGCTGTATGCTGACGACGTCATGCTTGCATGTGAAGATAAAACCGAACTCGAGCGACAGGCACAGGCGTGGTGCGATCGCTTGGCATTTTTCGGACTCAACCTAAACGTCAAAAAGATGGAATGCTTGACGACGAACGAGCACAGATCTATTAAGATCAATGCTACTGACCTCTCACGAGTCACATCTTTCAAGTATCTCGGATCAACAGTCACGTCCGACGGCAGCCTAAAGTTGGAGGTGAACGCGCGCGTGAGTGCAGCCTGGTCCAAATGGCGCTCACTGATTTGCTTAGCGACAGGACAATACCTGAGCACCTCAAATCGAAGGTTTATAGAACAGTCGTCCGCCCAGTAGCGACGTACGGTGCTGAGAGCTGGCCCGTGAGAAGGAAATTGAAAGCCGCCTCAGTGTAATGGAGACGAAAATGCTACGGTGGACGGCTGGTGTTACGCGTTTGGACCGCGTTCGCAACGACGCCATACGACAGAGGTTCGGTGTCGCCCCGATAGCCGAGAAGCTGCGCGAAGCTCGTCTTCGATGGTACAGTAATGTCCTTCGCGCTAACGACGACACCGTCCGTAAGATTGGCCTGAACCTTGAGGTCCCTGGAAAGCGGCCCAGGGGACGACCGAAGCAACGTTGGCTAGATACGTTGCACTTGGACTTAAAGATGGCTGGTGTGCACCCTGATCAAGCATTTGATCGGGAGAACTAGCGTCACCACACCAGAAGAGCTGACCCCGCCACCAAGCGGGACACACGCTAATGAAAATGATGATGATTGTGTAAATGCTGTTGACAACGAGTTCCTTCATAGGATATTTCTCGACTTTCATAGTTTGGCTTCGTATTTTTCTATATTAGCAATAGCTTTGATCTACGATCACTTGACATTTTTCATTAAAACTATAAAACTAGCTCTCTGAGGGGCATTTAATTATGTATTACCTACCCGCTTACTAACCAGTCGTCCTAGAGTTACTGTGGGTAGGATTATTCTCTTACTCCGGTTTAAAAATTGAAAATTGTTGGCCAGTCATCCCATGATCGCTTTCTGCAGAGCCTTTGGTCAGGTTGCTTTTCTAACTCTGAACATTGCTCAGCTTTTAGTTGTCAAGAATTAGAGACAGAAAAGTTTTAGTTAGTTTTGATTTGGCTGAGTTAGTGATACAGTAGTGATACATGAAATTTTTCATGAATAACCTGCATCATTTATCGTCCCATTGATCATAGAGTTGTTCAAGCGGGCACCAGCAGCGTATCCATTCTCACTGCCACATGCCAGAGTACTCCAATGGATCTTTTTCGCTCGAGGTACACGAAGAGCGTCATATCGCTCGTTCAGGGCTTTCACGAAGAAGTTCAACCAACGCGTTGGTGGGCGTCCTGGTGTTGTCTTGACGTCCTACGGCAACCAGTCAGTGACGGCCCTCGACCAGCGGGTATCTCCGTAGCGCATTACGTAGCCGGATCACCTAATTTTTGACGACTTAGTCCATGCGACAGCGTCTCTGATCTTCGAGCATTGACGAGGCCGGAACTCCGGGGGTCGTCTCTCATTTGCGTGGATCGTGTCACTCCGAGCATCGTCCTCTCGATTCCACGCTGCGCGACGCCGATGGCGTGTTCATCCTGCTTTCGTATGGCTCCGCTCTCTGAGGCGTATTCAAGAGCACAAAGAACAGTGAAGTCAAATAGTTGGGCACGGAGTCGGACGTTTTTCTTCTTCGCGACTTCTTCGACGCTCTTGAAGGCTCCCCAAGCCGGTCGTTTCCCCCTGTTCAGCTCTGATACTAGGTCGCTGGCCATATTGACTCCGCGACCCAGATACACAAAGTTGGAGCATTCGGAGATGTTTGTTCCGTTGAGCGAGAATGGGACATCAGAAATCCCGTTCCTTGATCATCGTCTTCCCAAGATTCAGCTGCAGTCCAGCGTCCCCACATACACGATCGCAGTCGGCTAGCATTCACCCAACCTGACTGGTTCTGATGTTATGAGCACGATGTCATCGGTGAAGCGAAAATGGTGCAGTTGCCGACCGTCGACCTTCACCTCCATGTGACCCCATTCTAGTTTGCGCATGACGTTCTCGAGGATGGCGCTAAGAGCAGGGATATGGTATCCCCTTGCCGAATCGCTCTCTAAGAGCAGGGATATGGTATCCCCTTGCCGAATCGCTCTCTTCACGATCCCGAAGACGTCGCTGTGGAATGGTGAAATCTTGGTGGTGAATCTTGAAGAACTCCAACGTGCTGAGTAAGAACGTCCTGAGTGCGCTGGGCTTCGATACCGCTTTTGTTTCAACCGGGTCGAATGCCTTCTTCATGTCGATGAACGCAAGGCACAGCGGCAGCTTGTACTCTCGCGACACTTCGATGAGCTTCGTAATGGTGTGTGTGGTCGATCGTGCTGAATGCTCCCCAACCCCCTCCTTACTCGCATGGCTGTCCTTCTTCCAGCGTTCTGCTGGTCCTATTCAGGATGACTCGAGTTAACAGCTTGCAGTCTACGGACAGCAGGCAGATCGGGCGATAGTTGCCAATGTCGTGCACGTTTCCCCTCTTGTACAGCAAGAAAGCTCTGCTAGTCTTCCACTGACAAGGGAGGTCAATGAACTTCCCGTGGCAATTTTAAAAGTGACCTATATAGGGTTGTAGAGCGTTGTCTGAGAAGCACCGCAGTGGTTTCCAAATTTCCTGCGGACTTCTGGGTAGGTCAAAAATTGCAAAAAACCATTTCACTTCAATACGGCCCGATAAAGCAGAACTGACGCCTGGAACTGCCATGCTGTGGTTAGAATCTAACCTGCAAAAGGTTTGGGGCTGGAAAAATAGCGGAATTACAGCGATTTCGCAAGATGCTTGTTAGCCGTACAGTGACCGAAGTGGAACATTGAGGTGCGCCGCTCACCATCAGCGCCAAAGCGACCGGATGGCCGAGTGGCTGTGGGGGGAGGTCTTGCAGGGAAAGCGTCGGGGGTTCGAGTCCGGAGGTGTTGCTCCTGAATTGGTGGTCTTGCTCCTTCAACTTTTGTCGATATAAAGTGTATCTTAACCGCGGTAGTGTACCATACTGATATTATAACCTTATTTTAACCTCGATATAAACACAAAAATAAACACCCAAAGCAACAGCGTTCATAATACCTAATTCGATTGGCCATTGAGGAGGAGCAGGCGACTTTTCTTTGCCTACAAAATAGATAACTTCAGAACTCCAAAGATCGAGGAAAAAATACTATTTTTTATTTATTATTATTTATTATTTATTATTTATATTCTAATTTTAATTAATTAATTAACTATATTTATGTTTGATTTTTTTTCGACCCCTCTTCGACTTTTGGAGAGAAAGTATAACAGTAGCAATCTCTCTTCTTCATCCTCAACCAACCATATTGCTAGTGATCTCACGGCCGTCACATACAGCAACCTCCTCACTACTACAGGAAGGCGCAGTACCACCCACTCATTGTCATCGTCCGGCGACCAGTCTACATCCTGCGTTTCGTTCAAGTTAAGCTAACATCACGAGCGAGAGAACAGGCGACTTTCCTTCGCAGTTCCTCGGTAGCATTCAAGGGCCTGTCCCAACTACAAAATAGACATTCTTTATCTTGACCGTCTTTGTTAGGCATTGACAGTGGGTCTGTTAGCACTACTTCATGACTCCAAAAGGAGAAGAGAGATTCAAAAAATGGATAAAAAATGTTTATCCTTATTTTATTTTATTTTATTTTTATTTGCACAATACTGTGCGCAATGAGCAGTAGATAAGCAACATGGACACAGCGTTAACAAACAGTGGAGATGACTAAAAAAAGAAAAAAAGCTAAAAAGCTAAACTCCTCAACAACACAACATAGCGATTCGTGATAATAGTTGGTGTGAGCAAAATTAAATTAACAACAAGAGAAACGATTTAAAAAAAAACGAAGGAAGAAATAGAAGCCTGAGGGCTTATGGGGATTGATGAAGTGGATAATTTAATGGGAAACGAGCAGTGGCCCGCCAACACTGCAAGTCGCGAGAGGTAACGGCTCCGGATACCATCTTAGTAGGTCCGCCGCTCCCATTAAATCCACACTACAGCAGCTGGGATGTGGTAGGAAAGGGGCGAAAGGAAAGTTGACAAGTGGCAGCAAGTCGAACAAATAACAACAAAAGAATTAAGAAAACAAGGGTAAAATGCTGGAATGTTAGGCGAACAAGCGAACAACAATGTTGAGTATGGAACATTAACAAAGAGCATAATACTAAGCTAAACAAGACGGAAACGACGACGTAAAGCATGCCAAAAAAAGGTAAACCAATGCTGCATGAACCTATGTGATGTCCTCTAAGTGCAGCGTTGAGAGTAAGTCTATTTTCCTCAACCTTCTACGAAAAACATTGGCGTTTGGAGCTTCTAGTAAACTTGCAGGTAGCATTTGCAACCAGCGAGCTCCACGATAAAATAAGGAATTGAAAACTCTCTCGCGATTTTTCTTCTTCACTTTAGGATAATGGAAACGGAAATGATTACGGTGACCTGTCGTTGGCAAGAAAACCCAATATTTGCTAGCTGTAAGTTTTGATTCGCCTTTTAGGATTTTAAAACAAAAAACTAGGTCAGAGAATACACGTCTATAGAAAAGGCTTTTGAGGTTGAAAAGTCTAAGCCTTTCTTCGTAACTAGGAGTTACTCTTGTTTCACTTGGAGTACGATTACACCTGTAGAATAGAATTTTTGTAAAAGTTTTCTGCACCTTTTCAATTTTGGATTGTGATTTTTTTGTGAAAGGACTCCAAACATGAGAACAGTACTCTAGTATTGGGATGACATATGTCTTATATAAACTAATAAGTATAGTGCTATCATCACACTTGATGTTTCTGCAAATCATGAAAAGAGTGCTAAAAGCTTTCCGTACAATGGTATCGATGTGATACTCAAAGGTTAACTTACGATCTAGAAAGACTCCAAGATCTCGAACCTCGGATACGGAGGTAATAACGCAGCTATTGAAACTGTATTCGTTATTATCTGAGTTCCCAATTTGGAAAACTGATGTCTTCGAAAGATTTACAGGTAACTGCCAAGTGTTAGCCCACTCCATCATATTGTTGATGGATTGTGATAAAGCCTGGCAGACTTGCGACTTATTTTTATCATTGTAAGTTCCGTAAATCTTTATATCGTCAGCATACATTTGTACCTTGACAAGAGGGTCAGTAACTAGATAACAAGGAAGATCGCAGGTGTACACTAGGAACAAAATCGGGGATAATACACCCCCCTGGGGCACTCCGCTTGTACAATCATAGCACCTTGAGAAGGAATGCCTTACTTTGACACGCATGCGCCTCCCACTCAAATAAGAGTTGATTCAAGCTAGAAGGGATCCCCTAATGCCCATTTGATAAAGCTTTGCTAGCAGTTTGCTATGGCAAACTTTGTCAAAAGCTTTTGACAAATCGAAGTAAATGATATCCACAGAGTCTCCATTATTTGTTGCAAGATTCCAGTCAAAAATGCAGTCCGACAGTTGAGTAGACGTGGAAGCACCAGCAATAAAGCCGTGTTGTTGGGCAGGAATAGATCTGTTTTCGTATAGACGTGAGATTAGTTTCTCCCGCAGAATTTTTTCCAGGATCTTTATTGGGGTAGGAGTTATACTTATCGGCCGGAAGGAAGAAAGTAAAACGGACTTCGGACTTTTTGGAATTGCAGTTATAATGGACTCCTTCCACATTTCAGGAACTTCGCCATATATAAGAGAAATGTTGAAAATGATTGACAGAGGCTTATAAAGGGACTGCGCGCATTTCTTGAAAACAATTTGAGGAATGCCATCGAATGGTACTGATGTGGAGCATTTTAGTCCTTTCATTACTCTTAGCACGTCTTCTGTCTGGATGGTTATCTCGTCTATGCTATACGCCAACAATTCATCAGCCATTTCTGATTGCTCAAAGAACCTATTAGAATTTGCCCCTTCTTCTGAATTTGAAGTAAAAACTGAAGCAAAATAGCTGGCAAGTGCTTCAGCTTTTTGAACATCATCTGCATAAAGAACTCCAGAGTCATCTTTAAGAACAGGTAATTCTGAATGTGCTTTCAGCTTATACCGCATAAGAGAAAACAACGCCTTTTTGTTGTATGTTCTGGAAGCAAGCTTTTCCTTGTAGGCTAAGAATTTTTTCAAATGATGATCCAATTCTTGACATACTTTTTTATATCTTGGGTGTAAAAGAGGATTTTGTAAAGAGCTAAACAGACGTGCCTTTTGGGCTATAAGATTGGAAATCTGTTTTGGATAGCGCCTTGTTGGAGTTTTCTTAGTATCAAAAGGCACAAACTTGGATAATCCAGAATAAACAACACGGCAGAACCTTTTATACAGGTCATCAGTGTTTTGATAACATTGGAAAACTGTCCACCAATCAATGGAATTGAAGTATAGCGCTAGAGCGGAATAGTCGGCGCGGATAAAGTTCGGAAGAGGTAAATCTCTTTGATTCTGCAGAGACATGTGAATATCAAAACTGACTATATTGTGATCAGATGACGCAAAAGGGGGTAAAACAGAAATGTTTTTTATAATTGGTGTTGAAGACAAAACTATGTCAAGAATTGCGTCACCACGTGTAGGTTTCTTTACTCTCTGCGCTAAACTGCAACATTCAAAAAACTCCTTAAACTTTGTCATGTTCTTGCTGGAAGTGCTGAGGCAATGAGCCCAATCAATGTCAAGGTTGAAGTCGCCCAAAACTATCAAATGATTGTCTGAAAGGCACAGTTCTAACAATGAGTCTATGAGACCATCATCTTCACATGGGCTTGAGTTTGGAGGGCGATAAGCCAAAACTACTCTGAAAGATACCAAATATGTAAAATCAAAGACATCGAGACAAAGGATATCAGACTTGAGGCAGGTAGGGGTATTAACAGCAATCAAACTAAGCGTGTTTTTAACTAAGCAACATATACCGCCACCTTTGCGATCTTTACGATCATTTCGAAATAGTTTGTAAGGGGAATCAGCAAAAACTTCAGAATCTGATATTTTGTTGGAAAGCCAAGTTTCTGTTACAAACAGCAGATCTGGTTCGTAATTCGACAAAAATAGATGGAGATAGTGAAGTTTATTTACTAGGCTACGGGCATTCAACAAAAAGCATTTCAAGGCTGTAGTAGGTACACCGTGTCCAGTCAGACGTTTCCCGAAACTCTCCGTTTAGGGAGTTCGTCGATCCGTCTTAACTCTCCACGGTATACCACCCAGACACGGTCATTTGACTGCTTGTTTCTTTCCCTACACTCCTGCCTCAACTCATATTCTCGTTGCCGCTCCTCGGCTGACATGCTACGGCGAACGCGGACCTTTTCGAAAGTAGCTGACCCACGAAGTCTCCAAGAATTAGAAAGGGCTGCTGCCCAGTGAGACTTCGAAGGTAAAACTACCTTCACCTTACGGGTACGGCCGCGTTCCTGCTTGCCCATGCGATACACTTCCAAGGGGCGGCATTCGAGATTTAGAACATCAAAGACTTCGCTCACCTTTTCCTCAAGGTCACGCTGCTTCGCCGAGGGGGATAAATCTGCATCGGCTTCAGGGAGCCATTCGATAACAACACTTCTTTCTTTTTTCTCCACCTCGATCCGTTCTGACATCTCCTGAGGTAATTTCGATATTAACGCGTACATGGTCTTTTCTATAACGGGGTCCTTATTTCTCATGAGCACTTCATTAATGAGCGCACTCACTGATAAGCTGGCAAAATCCTCATGATTGGAGGAGTGCCCGCTTTTCTCAGTGAGCTCCTGGCTCTTACTGCACATCTTCACCGATGGCTCAGAGGCTCTCTTGTTGTTCTTAGATCGCTGAGACATACTGACCTATTGTCGAAAATAGAACGACAGAAAAATCAATGATCAGCCGCAAAAAAAAACACTTCGTAAAGGAGATGTCCTGGAAAAGGTTAGCGTGGAAACGAGCTAGAACAAAGTTCGTGTAAGTAAACCTAGAAAAAGAATTGCAACACAGAAAACAACAGGAAAATAAAGAGGAATAACGGAATAAAAAACTTAGCTGAGATCGCCTAGAAATGCGGCCGCTCACAAGACGAACGTCGATGAGGAATGATTTATTTTCATTATTTATTTATTCATTTATTTATTATGTATTAATTACGTATTATTGATTTTTATTTATATTTATATTTTCAATTAATTAATTGATGTATATATTATTTATATTTGATCGATTGTTGTGATCGTCCTTCGACACATATATCCTTCGTATACGACACCCCCCCCCTACTTGATATCAATTGTATAATTCAATGTTTTCTCCGCTCCGAGTTATTGGTTGTCTTGCTAACTGCCTTCCTCCCGACTACTCTGCCCCTATTCGTAGGGAGATCGCCGTAACATATGCCTTTCGGGGCATAATTCAAAATGCTATGTATGGGGTGATATTGATTGTGCTGATGAGGAGGAAACACTCCAGGTAGTTTTTTTTGTTTGATGTTTATTGCACTGATGTTCTCTCGTTCGTGATGTTAGCTTGACTTGAACGAAGCGCAGGATGTAGCCTGATCGCCGGACGATGACGATGATGTGGGTGGTATTACGCCTTCCTGTAGTAGTGAGGAGATTGCTGTATGTGACGGCCGTGAAATCACTAGCAATATGGTTGGTTGTGGATGAAGAAGACAGATTGGTACTGTTATACTTTCTCTCCAAAAGTCGAAGAGGGGTCGAGGAAAAAATCAAACATAAATATAGTTAATTAATTAATTAAAATTAGAATATAAATAATAAATAATAAATAATATTTTTCCCCGATCTTTGGAGTTCTGAAGTTATCTATTTTGTACGCAAGGAAAAGTCGCCTGTCCTCCTCAATGGCCAATCGAATTAGGTATTATGAACGCTGTTGCGTTGGGTGTTTATTTTTGTGTTTATATCGAGGTTAAAATAAAGTTATAATGTCAGTATGGTACACTACCGCGGTTAAGATACACTTTATATCGACAAAAACTGATGGAGCAGCACCTCCGGATTCGAACCCCCGACGCTTTCCCCGCAAGCCCGCCCCCCACAGCCACTCGGCCATCCGGTCGCTTCCCATTCGGTGGTGAGCGGCGCACTTCAATGTTCCGCTTCGGTCACTGTACGGCTAACAAGCAATTTGTGAAATCGCTGTAGTTCCGTTATTGTTCCAGCCCCAAACCTTTTGCAGGTTAGATTCTAACCACAGCATGGCAGTTCCAGGCGTCAGTTCTGCTTTATCGGCCCGTATTGAAGTGAAATGGTTTTTTGCATTTTTTGACCTACCCAGATGTCCGCAGGAAATTTGGAAACCACTGCGGTGCTTCTCAGACAACGCTCTACAACCCTATATAGGTCACTTTTAAAATTGCCACGGGAAGTTCATTGACCTCCCTTGTGAGATGGAACCTTGCACTCCAACAGGTAGCGTGTAAGAGCCGCGCCAGGGTGTTGATGAGCGCTGGCGGGAGTTCTTCAGGTGTTCGGGTCTGATCCTGTCGGGACCGGGTGCTGTACGTTTCTTCACCGACGAGATGGCGTGTCGGATCTCGGAAGGGAGAACAGAGGGGACGACGTATCCATCCTGCGGAAGATGACATGGGGGCAGGTGGACGTGACTATCGAAGCGATCGGACTAGAGTCGTGGATGACCTTTTTCATGGTCCCTCTGGAAGAGGTAACAGTTCCGTCAGGACGTCGGAGAGCGGTCATCTTGATCTTGAAGTCCGGCGGGCATTGCGGGTGCACAAACCTGCCTCTACGGCTTCAGCCAACACTTCTGTCCCTCTCTCCTTAAGATCTTCCTTTATCGCCTCTCTGCATAGCTTCGCAAGATCGGATGTCATTTTGTAGCTGCCTGATGAACCTGCTGCTCCACGCTGGCGTATCAGCTCGAGAGTTTCTGGAGACAAACGCCTCTTGGTGGTCTTCAAGCTCTCGGCTCCCGCGTCGGATTCATCAACGACTTGCATAACCTTAACGGCGAGTTCACAGCGGAGAACTCAGATAACGCGGCTTATCGCTCACCATATCGCTTGCTATGTAAGCCGCGCTACCAGGGATTTCGGTTGTAATTTTCTCTGTTAAATTGATGTAAGTCGTTGATGGATCCGGCTCCTACTTGCCTCCATTAAATCGACTACCTTTTAATAAAGTCCAATAATAAGCCAACCATTCTCCTTTTGCTTTTGATGATATGCAGAGAACGCTGTGTAGTAGCGCACTTTCTGCCTCCGCTCATCGATGCAAACAGCTAGTACGAACTTTTCTGGTATAGTGGTGGGAGCCCAAATGCCACCTTTATTTCGTAGGGATACAATACACTCCATAGAAGAAATATTGCAGCTAAAGTGCTGCCTCTCCAAACTCTGCATTATCTGGGAGTTCCCGTTGCTTAAATACTATTCGTTGTGCTCCGTCATAAAACCATAGTGAAGCATTTGTTGAAGACCATTCCTGCTAGAAAAAGCACCAAAGCACCATCTTGTATCTGTAGCCAAAAAACAGCCTGAATAGATTGAATACTTCTTGACATATTAACAAGGATAAAAATAAGGAATGGCGTTATTCACTCCCTTTGGGATGCTTCACACGTGATATGGAGGCGTGTCAAATCAAAATTAAGTATTTGGTCATACAATGACTTGCAGAGGCCAGCCGATAAACATTTTGGCCTTTTCCTTCCCAAACAAGTCTGGTACCAATTTACCGACCCGGGGGATGGAAGGCTTGGTTGGCCTGTGCGGGAAATCCAAACCAGCAACCGTGTATCGAGTGTACGCGACACCAACTGCACTACAGGCGCCCGAAATTTTAAATATCTGCAGTGTTTTCATCAAGCAAGCTCCATACTCATCCTTTGCTTGATTGGAGCAGCCAGTCTTGGAGCACACGCAGAGAAGAAATGATAGAGTCCCTCCTTGGCGGCGACAACAATCTCCATCAATAAAGCGTCAAAGCGTTCTACGCTTACAATCGAGCTCGGAAGCGTTCGGCACCACTCGTGGTCCTGGGACTTCCACATAGAACGGCCTTAAAGCCTCGGCCTATGTCCTTGACTTGCTACAGGACCGCCTTGTCTCTTGCACCGCACAGAAGTCAATTTTTCTTCGCTTTATTGCTTCGCACGAGTGGCCTGTCAACGTACCCACATTCACCGTTGTCACGCGGGTCCTGCTTACGTTACGGGATTTCGAACTATCTCAGTGCCCCGGTGTGGTGATTGCATCAGTGACCTTCGCGTACTGCTCATACTCGCCGAGCTTCGCGAGTGCGCGTCGGCTCCCACGGAAGCCGTAGCATTATCTCGCGATACGTGAAACACCATCAACCATATGGTGTGACAACGGTATTCGTAAGCCGGCCTGTCACAAGAGCCTGTCGCCTGTACTCGATTGTCCATGTTCAGCTCGGCTTGCAAAACCGGACAGTTTCAGTGGCACCACGTGGAGGAATGGACAATTCGCTGATAAATCACGACTGCAATTTAAGCAAAACAATCCTAAGTGAGTACTCCCGGTTTTCGATCATTAAAGGTAGACTTGTAAAGAGCTGGACCTGCCAGCTTCATTGGTATCGGGTCCGGAAGGCTTTAATAAAAATGTAACCCCAACTGATCGTCGCAATTCGCTAGTAATGCTTCCCACCCAGTGCCGTTTGCCATTCCTAGCGTCACATTCGTTGAAGCAGATCATAGATATCACAGATTCGTTATCCATCAGTATCTGCCTAGCCGAACATAACTTATAACTCAGACTCGGGATATACAGTTCCATCCATTCCAGAAGTGGTTGAAGCTGAAATTTCTGCCCAGTACTGCTCCGCTGGTACTTCTGCCTAAGCGAGCGCAAAGATTAGGTCACCTAGAAATGCAATGGCTTTTTCAAAACCTCAATATTTCAAAAGACTATCAAGGTATACTTCGCTGTCCGACTGCAGCATTCAAACTTTTCGATGCAATCTATGGAACTCATTTTGCTACCTCCAAATCACGCATATACAGCACTAGTCATACAAGACATCCACAAAAGGCTACGACACCAGGGACTAAACTCAACACTAGCAAATATCAAACTCTGGATATCAACCGATAGATTCTGTTGGAAGCAGCCTGTTTCTGGGGTGCCGAACCAGTCGTCGTTCCGCTCAGTCCGTTCATAGGACTGTCGGGACAGATATCGATTGCGACTGCACCAACCGCACAAGCACTCAATGAGCCTAACACCGCAGAGGTACCAAACCTTAAAAGAATACAACCCCACACAAAGATTTCCTCAGTCCCGCTTAGAGTAATTAGCTCCCATCACTGAGCGGTAATGCAAAAGATAATAAATCCGACATCACATAACCGTTTCAGACTCTATCACAAGATCGCAACCTTCGAATGTAGAGTCTAGTCAGTACCACGGTCTCTTATCGATAGCCATGATATGAAGAAGCCTTGCTTTAAGATGTTTATTCAAAACACGTTCAGCATGAACAAGACGAGGAAATCCCTGTTGGATTTAATTTTGCTCCACTGCCTTCCTGAAAACTTTTAAATATCAAATATCATCTGAGGCTGCTAGGTCTTCTAAAACCCTACTTAACAACGCAGGCGATTTTTAGGTCGTAATCATAGTGGGGTTTTGCTGTGAAGCACCGATTAATCAAACATGCGTAGTGACTTTTGCCCTGCAGCAGTCTGAGCTGAAATTACATCATTATCAGCTGCATTCTATTAGGTTGTCCCATAAGTCCTTGCAGTTTTTTCAACGATTCACTGCAGATTTCGCCGGCGGTCTCTTGCATAGCGCTGCACAGCCTTCGAAAGAGAATGATTTCCTCTATCACAGCATGTATTGCATTTCTTTTTTCATCATGAACTTTGTTAATTTTTAGGTCGTTGAAGTGAAAAGTGAAAAAGTAGCCATTTGCGCACTTGTTCTCTCCGCTTAGGTTTGTAATTTTTTTTGCGCAGTTTTTATAGCATCGGAAGACAATGTTCTGTACTACAAGAATATGTGTTGGTCCTACTTTCTCACTTGTCCTCTATTGATTTTTAGGCCATCAAATTGGGAATTCCGACTTTTCCGACCGAATTTCTACCAAAGCTCCGGTTCTGTGGTTGGACTTTTTTGCTTGGAGTTATATGTCGTTTGGAAGAGGATGTCTTGCTCAGTAAGAATTTGTGTCGCGTTTACTGGCTCACGCTGATTTCTGTCGAATATCAACAACTGAAGAAGGAGAAGAAGTTGTTGGTGAAGACGATTTTTCTCTTTTTGGCATTTTGTTGAAATTCAGTAGAAATCAATAAACGCGACACATATTCTTATACAGCAAGACATTCTCTTTCGAATGGCATATAAAACAACCAAAATAGTCCAACCGCAGAGCAGGAGCTGTCGGCAAATATAACCATCCTCCTTCGGACGTCCCAATTTGATGGCCTAAAAATCAATAAAGGACAAATGAGCAAATAGCACTAACACATATTCTTGTAGTACAGAACATTGTCTCCCAAACGCTCGAAAAACTGCGCAAAAAAATTACAAACCCAAGCGGAGAGAACAAGTGCGCAAATGGCTACTTTTTCACTTTTTCACTTTTCACTTAACGACCTAAAAATTGACAAAATTCATGATGAAAAGAGAAATGCAGTACATGTTCTGATAGAGCAAATCATTTTCTTTCGAAAGCTCTGCAGCGCTATGCGAGAGACCGCTGGCGAAATCTGCAGTGAATCATTGAAAAAAACTGCAAGGACTTATGGGACAACCTAATAGGTGAAGCAGCGTGGAAATGTTTAAGCTAATAAGGTATTAGTGGCTTCTAGAGTGCTGCAAACAAGCGGATGATTTTTTAACCTAAAACTCTGCAGAACGCCTCTGAATAAGCAGTAGAAACAAGTGAAAATTGGAAAACATTTGAAATCGTCCAAAGGACATCTGTTTCAGGGAAGTAAAGGATCAGGAAGCATAACGTACTTTTCTTTGTCCTCTCTGAAATACTTTTTAAGACCTTCTGCGTTGCATCAGCTGCATGCATTGTACGGATCGGGAACGTTCTGAATACGAAACGTCGTTGAAAAGAGGTATCGCTTAGTAGGTCTTCCTTCCGTAAACACTAGCCCTCTCTTTCTGAAGAAGATATAGTCGCGTTTTGATTCAGGCTTCTGACCTGTAGTTCCATACTGCTTGGCTAGTGCGTACAAACAGTCGTCGTACTCCTCGAATCCTATCAGTACTGCAACCTTATTGACAAAGCACTAGCGGTTTTTTCACTGTGTTGTGCCCTCTCTACGACTACAACCTGTACAAGTCTATAAGTGTATCTATCCTTACAATTTCGAAGCTGGTGGAGACCACCTTGTTGACGTCTGTTTAGATTTTTAGCAGCAGCCCCTCAAGCTATGATTTATGCGAAGTATTGATATCCTTTTAAAGCAGAAATGGTTCAGCACAGTCTAATACGGGTCCACAGCACACGACATAAAATTGGCAATTTGCCTGCACTGCGACATGTCGATATAATTCTAAAGAGGGGACGGCTCAACATGTATCCTTTACATAATTGATAGCTTTACCCTAGTCAGCAAAACTTGATGCCCTTATACAGTAATAAGGTGTGCGGAGCTGTGCTTAACGTCTTCGTTCTGAACGGCTGGCTTCGTAGGGCCCTAGCCAGGCATACCAACGGCAATCTCCTCAAAGATTGACGGAACGACGTCGATTTCAACAGTATCAATCTACGATTACTTATAACTTTACGTTAAGGCTACAAAACTAGGGCATTCAATTATCTGTTAACTAACCGCTTGATGTAGAGCAATTGTAGGTGGGATTATATTCTCCACCTCCGGTTTAAAAATTGAAAATTGGTGGCGGTCATCCTCAATAACCGCTTTCAGCAGAGCCTTTGGCGGAGCTGCTTTTCTAACTCTGAACCTTGCTTAGCGTTGCTTGTCAACAATTAGTAAGAGGCAAAAGTTTAGCCACCCTTGATTTCGCTGATGTAGTGATACTGTAGTGATACATGAAATTTTTCATGTATCAAATGACGTCCCGTTGATTATCGGGTTGCTCGAGCGGGCGCCAGCAGTGTCTCCGTTCGTCCTTGTAGTGTGCCACAGTGTTGCAATGGATCCTCCTCGCTCGAGGGACACGAAGGGCTTCATATCGTTCGTTCAGGGCTTAGGAACTACATGATTACAAGGCTGCCCACTTCCCGTTTTGAATCCCATCATCGTCTCGATCGTTGCTGCATTCGTTGCTCCGTTCAGAGGGAGATTGTTTGTGCAAGGCACCCGTGGTGCCTGTTTTCAATTCGCTGACAGGAAAACAATGATTTCAGGGAATCCGTTCGGATCTAACGAGCATCTTAACAGTGTGTAAATGCTGAAGCTGGGCATGTTTCAGCGCTTACACAGCGTTGCATTCCAGTTACTGTTGTGACGATGTGCTGTATTGTATTTTCGTAGAGGACACTGGCTAGCATTTCACGACAACTGTGCATGTACGAGTATTCTGCTTTTTTGCAAAATAAAGGGAATAAAGAGAAAAAGTCTGACCACCGCGTTTATAAGCGTCCTAGAGTACTTTTGAAAGCCCGCGAAAACCAGTCGGTGATGGATCTCACCCAGCGGGTGTCTGCGAAGCGCATTACGTGGCCGGCACATCTAATTTTTGAAGTCTGGGCACATGTGGCTGCGTCTCTGATCTTCGAACGTCGGCGAAAACTCCGGAGGCCTTCTTTCACTTGTGCGAGTCGTGTCACTCCGAGCATCGTCCTCTCGATTCCACGCTGCGCGAGGCTGATCGCGTGTTCATCCTGCATTCGTATAGCCCAGGTTTCTAAGGCGTGTGTTAGGGCAGGAAGAACAGTGGAGTCGAATAGGTGGGCACGGAGTCGGACGTTCTTCGTCTTCTTCACAACTTCTTCGACGCTCTTGAAAGCTCCCCAAGCCGCTCTTTTCCTCCTGGTCAGCTCTGGTGCTAGGTTGTTGGTCATGTTGACTTCGCGACCCAGATACACATAGCTGGAGCATTCGGAGATGTTCGTTCCATTGAGCGAGAATGGGGCATCAGAAACTTGTCCGTTCCTGTCCGTGAACAGCGCCTTCGTAAGATTCAGCTGCAGTCCAACGTTCCCACGTACACGATCAAAGTCGGCCAGCATTCGCTCTGCCTGACTGGTGCTCGGTGTTATGAGCACGATGTCGTCAGCGAAGCGCAGATAGTGCAGCTGCCGGCCATCGACCTTAACTCCCATGTCTTCCCGTTCTAGTTCGCGCATGACGTTTTCGTGGGTGGCGCTGAAGAGCTTCGGAGATATGGTATTCCCTTGCCGAACCACTCTCTTGACATCGATGACGACGTCGTTGTAGAATGGAGAGATCTTGGACGTGAATACGCTGTACAGCTCTCGAAGTACTCTGATGTACTGAGTAGGAACGCTCTGAGTGAGCAGGGCTTCAAGGATCGCTTCAGTCTCGACGGAGTCGAATGCCTTCTTCAGGTCGATGAACGTAAGGCACAGCGACAGCTTGTACTCTGGCGACACTTCGATGAGCTTCGTAATGGTGTGAATGTGGTCGACGTGCTGGATCCTCTCCGAAATCCTGCTTGTTCGTTAGGATCAGCGTCCTGCTGATCCTATTCAGGATGACTCGAGTGAACAGCTTGTAGACTACGGACAGCAGGTAGATCGGGCGATAGTTGCCAATGTCGTGCACGCCTCCCTTGTACAGCAAGACGGTCTTGCTGGTCTTCCACTGAGATGGAACCTTGTACTCCGACAGGCAGCGTGTGAAGAACCGCGCCAAGGTGTTGATGAGTGCTGGCGGGAGGTTCTTTAGCTGTTCGGGTCTGATCCTGTCAGGACCAGGGTGCTGTACGTTTCTTCACCGAAGAGATGGCGTATAGCAAGAGAGGTGAAGAGGTCCCAGTTGATGGTCGTTCTGGGACTCCTCTTCTTGAACATCGCTGCCTTCTCTCCTTGACGCGAAAAGCGGTGCCTCCCGCGAAGGAGGCGGTAGTCCGATCCCGTGTAGAACTTGAGGACAACGAGACGTCGGTCAGGCAATACTTGCGGTTGAAGATGATGTGGTCGACCTCGTTGTGAAACTGGCCACCGGGGGATTCCCAGGTCAGGGAGGCTTCTGGAACGGAAGCTGGGAGGCTAGGGAGGGAGGCTTCTGGAACTCTGAGTTTCCGTGATGGTCTTTGTCCATAAACTCAGAGAGCCTTTCATTTTGCTCGTTCCACTCCAGACCGTGGGTTCCGATGTGAAGTTCTTCCGGCGACTTTCGTGGCCCAATCTTGGCGTTGAAGTCGCCGAGGATCACCTTGTAGGCGTGGTCTTCCTTATAGAACTTCTCCAACTCCACGTAGAAGGCTTTGACCTCTTCGTCGTCGTAGTCGGATGTTGGGGCATACGCGACGAACACAGTCAATGCTGGCACGAAACCACATCGCTTCAATCGCAGACGTCCGATTCGGCTTGTCAGAGACTGGTACGAATCGATGTTCATGGCCAAGTGGGTGTTGACCAGGACACCAACGCCGCCTATTCCCTTGCTGTCGCCTGTTCCGAGAAACAGTTCTTCTCCGGAGTCGTAGGCAGAGTGTAGGGGGTGGTGTCTTCTCATCTCGGTCAGTCCGATGACGTCGTACTTGATCTTAATGACTTGCATCATCAGGTCCTCGACGGATGCTTGCGTGCGGGCGTTGTAAGTACAGATCGTCATCCTAGTCCTTCTCAATTTGCGCAGCCTGATTAGGCCCTGAGATTTTAGCAGCCTCTCCGTACTCCCCTCCTATCGCTGCCGAATGGGGCTCTTTCGAGGTCAGGGGAATGTGGCCCTTTAGTGCTGCTGTGTTTGACTGCAATACAATACGGGTAGCTAGTCAGGTTCTGTCGTGCGCCAGCCAGCCAGACTGCCCGAAGGACGGGGCGAGACTTTTGAGGCGGCCTCGAATCACCTTACGATGTACCCCCAGTGTATCGAGTGCAAGCTTTTGGCAGGGCCGACACAGTTACAATCCCTGCAGGCGCGAACACATCTACGCACACTGTGCATGAACATGCCATCCCCGCACACAAGGACGAGTCGAGCCGACACAGCAGGAGCAAGGTGTCCATCCCCTGCTCCCACCTGCGTCTATGAGCAGTATGCGGTCGCATTTGGTTCGCGATTCATTCTCCTAGCGAGTCGACAAAAAATGCCAACGTTCTTAAAGAAGTTGGTCAGCCACATTTTCCACATGCAAGATCACCTTTCGACTCTAATGGCTCAAAACCTCGAGCTGCATGAAGAAAATTCTCGTGTTCGTGCTGAAAATGCGGCTCTAGAGCAGGCTTTTGCTAATTCTATGTCGATTGCTATCCAATCTTCTGTTCCTCCTTCATCTCTGGAAGATAGTTTCAAAGAAGAGGAGCGCAATAGTCATAAGTGGCATATCCGAGTCCAGCTCTCCTTGATCTGTAACTCCAGCTCGATGTTGATGCTGTAAAACAAATATTGGAACACCTATAGATTGAGTGCGTACCACAAGTTGTGTTCAGGCTAGGTAAAACTTCTGAGGGTAGATTCCGTCTATTGAAAGCTGTTTTGCAAAACGCATATTATCAGAAGTGATCACTCACGAGAGCTTCTGGACTCCGATCCTTTTCCTGTAGAGGGGTGTATATCCGCCCTTCGCTTACCAAACAGGAAAGAGATCGGATCAGAGAGAGCAGACTTGCTACTAATAGGCCCGCAATAGACATTAAGCTCACTTTTCAAGCAACCAAATCTTCTGCGGCAAACTAACGAGTCGGGTACCTGCAACGAGTCTAAAGTGTTTTTATTCAAACCTCAGGTCTCTTCAGAAAAATATTTGGTATTTGATGTTTACTGCAACACGCTCCAATTATGACCTTATAATGTTAACTGAAACTGGTTACTTGGCTATTAATGACCTTGTTTCAAATCTTGGGCAGATGAATTCATCCTATTACTTTGTAAGTGCAACAGACCTCAAAAAAGGGGTGGTGGTATTATTGTCATTATTAAGCGTTCCATAGCATTTGAGGTTGTCTGGTGTGAATCTTACCCCAATGCTTTTGAAATAATCTCCTGTGCTTTAAAACTACTTCAATCCACTGTCAGGATAATTGTGGTCTGTAGGACGTCTAGTTGCACCACTAGTGGTACGATGCAGCTTACCGAGGTTTTAAGTGACTTAGCCGCATTTAAAGGGCAATGCATTATAAACGGCGACGTCAGCTTTCCAGATATTGACAAATGTTTCTCAATTTTTGCAACTCTTGCAAGCCTGTTCAAAAAGTCCACAAACCAACTCGCGGTAGTCATATACTTGATCTTTTCTTTGTAGCGACACTAAGCTAATACGTGATGTACTTGTATCTGTGCCGACTGGGTCAAATAATCACAACAACCTCTCTTACAATGTGAAGACTTTCATGGATCCACTATACTTCCGCCTCCAGAGGTCTTTCCACAAGGCCCCGTATGATGACACTTGCCGCTTCTTGTGGTCCTTAAATTTTAGACATATTTTGAAAGCACTCCCTGATATAACGATAAGTATGTGTTTTTTTTCTAACAATTTTGCACACTTCAGTTCAGGAATTTGACCCTTTAGAGAGGCAAGCCCTAAATAGAGACAACATCCCACCACACCTGAACGTTTCAGATGTATCAAAACTAAATTTGACCACCCTCTCAAAAAGTACAATAGCTACGTCGAACGGAAACTTTTGAACAATCCAAAAAATGCACGTTATATAAACTGTTGAACTCAAGGCTGTAACAGTCAACTAAGATCCCTACGCTAGTGGATGATGAAAGTAACTCAGCTGTTAGTGATCTTGAAAAAGCCTCCATGCTAGACTTACGTTTAAAAAATCATGCTCCGTTGATGCAGATAATGAAAGCTGGCCTGAGCTGCTATTTTCCACTCAAAATGTCTCACCTGATATCTTAGTTTGGTTTTACAAAGAGGACATTTTCAAGCATCTGAGTAACTTACCGCTATCGTATACCACTACTCCTGATGATATATCCGCCTACTTTATTAAGGTTGCTGTAGCAGCTCCTCTTGAGCATATTTTCCATTTTTGTTGCGTGCATAGCGAAATTCCAAATCGATAGAAGCAAGCATTTGTCACGCCTATCCACAAAAAACCAACACGCCCTTAGTAACTAATTATCGTCCTATTAGTATCATATCAGTGTTTTCTAGAATATTGGAGAAAATTTTGAAAGTGACTCTTGTAAATCATATAGAAGCACATGAGGTTATACCAAAGAACCAATATGGCTTCAGAGTCGGAAGATCGACTGAGACCTTAATGCTATCTGCCTTAGATGATTGGACCAAGTCACTGGATGATAATGCTGACGTTGATGTGGTCTTTTTTGATTTTAGCAAGGCTTTTGATAAGGTGCCCTTCAAAGAATTTATTTTCAAGCTTCAAATTTCTGGAATTTGTCCCAGAATTGTTAAATGGGTAAAGAACTTCGCCACAAATAGATCCTTCTAAGTCAAGGTCAATGACAAATTTTCTCGCGCGTACTCAATAACAAGTGGCGTTCCCCAGGGGAGTGTATTGTCATCGATTCTATTCATCATTCACACTTCTGATTTACCTGCCTTGGTCGAAAGACTTGGGTTAAGTGCAAAATGTTTGCCGACAATATAAAAGTATACAGGAATATTACCAGGAAAGAGGATCACTTTGCCCTCCAATGTGCAGTTTCAGATGTTGCCGATTGGTCGGACAGGTGGAAATTACCTATCTCAGCTCGAAAAACTAGGGTTTTTCATCACGGCAATTCAAATTCGGTTGAACGCATTCACAACCTCGGTAGTTGCAATCTACTCAGTGAAAACAGTCTGTGTGATATGGGCTTCGTCTTAGACAAAAAAACCTAATTTTTCAGAGCATTGCGAGACGATTGCAAAGAAAGCTGAAAGAGTTACTTAGAACATTTTCAGAGCGTTATCTATCAATTCAAAAACTCCTTGCTTTTTGCACACAAATTATAGGCTCGCCCAATATTGGAGTCTGGCATCACTGTGTTCAGTCCTCACCTTAAGCGCTGCATACAGAAGCTTGAAACCGTTCAGAATAGCTACACTAAAAAGCTATAGTTACGCTTAAATGGCTATGGCTACACCATTCCATCAGCTCCTGGTCGTAATAAAATATTCGAGCTGCAATCGCTTGCTGTTCGTAGGAAGCGAAACAATCTAATTATGATTTTCAAGATGATGACTGGAAAAGTTCCACTTACTGGGCTTTACACTGTCTACCATTCTACCACAAGAGGTTGTAGAGCTGAATTTCATTATCCTACGGCCAAAGGTCATGTTCGTGCCTCCTCTTTCACTCAAAGGCCCGGTTCTGAATTCTTGATGCTTACCAAAAAAAAAATCTTGCCACCTTTGTCTAACCAATATAAAAAGCTCGTTGGTAGTTATGTTAAGACTCGCTGATCTGTTTCAAAAAAGTCTTGTATTTTGTATTTATTACCAATGTGTTGTCCGTTCACTTCTAATGTGTTGTCTTAGTGGTATTTGTTTCGTCGCGTGTTGTCACACACCTATAAATAAATAAATAAGTAAGCAAGAACGGTCGTGTGTGTTTGCCTGTTTGTTTGTTTGTACAGAATTGCTGGAGGAGTGTGTTGGGGATAAGTGTGGGGGAGGGGGGGGGGGGGTTGTAGTTCTAGTTGTACAACGTGCCTGGCGACTCAGTAGACGTGCCGAACACGTTGCCCTTTTGGATGATCCAGCAGCCACTTATCCTACTATATGTAAGCGTTGCACAGAAGTTCTGAGCATTACAAAGCAGTGTCGTTACTGGACGATCCGGAGAGAACGCCTATAATAAGCTTACGAAGGTGAATTCATACGCGCATACAAAAGGCGAATCGTGGCGCGGTAAATGACTCCAAGACCGCAGAGCAGGGTAGGGAAGAAGCTCCGGGTGCGGGGGATCCAAGCTGCTCGAGCAGCTTTAGTCGCTCAGGCGGGCTCTGTTCAGCAGAAGAGCATTACAGCTAAAAATGTGCACAAAACACCAGAGAATTGTGTAGACGTTAAAACCCCTCAAATCTCAACTAGCCATTTGAAATCCAAAGTCACAGAAGAACTGAATCAACGCCACCATCCACCCCGCAACGATCCGTCTACCAACAGAGCCACCACGGGCGTACAAGAGACCGGTGCGCATCTATCGAATGCCCACGTGGATGCTGACCGAGCCCACATTTGCGGCGCGTTGAACAAGTGTGCTTCTGCTCCAACGCTTTCCTATGGCATGCGTCTATTCCGACCTGGTTCTAGTGGTCTTAGCGATTCCCGATTTCTGCTCTTCTTTATGACACTGTATCTTACGCATTGACAATTAGCTGAGCTCTATGCAGTACCGAGTCGATCTAACCAGTAAGTGGTAAGTGCAATCTCACATCAGCGAACCGAATTTTGCGCTCAGCCGAACCAGATATAGATAATATGTGTATAGAGACGCTGACGGCGTGTCTCGCGCTTGCGCGCTTTAGGCGAGCTTGCAATGTCACCAACCTTCAGAATGCCGTTTTAGTAAGACTTAAAATCCGCCAACATCTAGATTCTATCGGGACCTTCAAGTGACGTAACCGTTTGTACTGCTCAGCACTTCTGTTCCACAGGATGTTCCTCAGCTGTTCTCATGCTCAACAGTAGTAGTTACAGGCCATCGTCACGTCGTCCGAAAGCAGACCAGACACTCACTACACAACGTTGATGCCATTTCTTTTGAATTCATACGCCCGTTGCATGACCTCGTGACACTACTTCTGTATTCAGACGCTCATACAGCAACCGTGACGCGTCCTCTAATTCTAGTGCCCGTTGGGCGACATCGGTGACGCGCCCTCTGAACGCGAACGCTCAGAAAAGCTTGCAGTTGCCGCTTTGTCCAGCAGGAGGCTGTGCTTCCTCTGCTGCTGCAGCATTCCATGTTGAATTCTGGACCAGGCCGCACACCGCACGACGTCGATGACACCTCTTCTAAAATTCCCCTTACAGCTCTCTTCTTGCTGGTTCCCAACCTGGTTCCATTTCCAGGCCCCTCCTTGATAGCTCTCCTGCTTCTCACCCCCCCCCCCCCCCCACCACCCCACTCGTGGTCCCCCTACGACTCTGCCCCATTACCCTATTAAGTTGTCCTCCCACGCTCGTGGCACACGACGGCCCATTCCCGACATCGGTCTCATTTTCTAAATTCGCATTCTTGGTCTCCCTTACTGATCCCCCTGCTCCCTACCGCTTCCCCTTGTTGGTAGCTCCCTACTGGTCCCGTTATAGCCTCCACCCTAGTTGGCGCCACCTCCTGCCCTGCTTCATCGGGTGGCGGCAGCGATACTCATTTTGACGCGTGCGATCGCGCGCGCGTGCGTCGCCTCGGGCGGAGCCCTCACTCTCTCACTGGAGGGAGGACGAGTTTCGAGGAAACTCGCCGGAGCTGAGGGAGGTGGACTAGTGTGCATTGCAACGGATGCAGTGCGGGCGTAAGAGTAGGAGAACGGTGGAGTGGACTGGTAAAGTGGACTAATGTGCGAGTGTGCTAGAGCTCTTCAATCGAGTGGTACTAAACAAAGTCAAAGTCAATTGAGTGGGGAGCGGAACTGGTGAAAATTGGTTACTGAGGAGGACATTAGAGAGACAAACCTTTGTTCTTAGGTTCAGATTAGTATATTACTGAAAGTAAGAAAATCTTCAATTATTAATACATTAGATTAATACATTACACAAGAGTAGGTTGAGCATGTTTCGAGTGCTTGGCTGCAATGGTTACACTTTAGCAAAATATATTGTGTGACCAAAGACCAAATGCATAAAAGATTGTCGAAGCTATGGAAATTGCATTTGATAATTTTTTGTGACTTGAAGGTTTCTATGAATTCATGACCATCACAATCACCTCTCCTTTATTCTCATTGGCTCAAAGTTCCAATATGATTAAAATATTTATTCAGTAACCATTAACCAATAGATGAAAGCTCGACGTTTCATGGTTTAACAATTCTTAACGATAAGCTGGCTTGGCTACAGGTCCAAATTTCAAAATTAATATGTGGGGATTTTGGAACTTCACCAGAAGTCCATGAAATTTCCTTCGTATAATGTAGAAATAAAATAGATCTGGTAACAGTAGGAACACTCTAATATCAGTAGACAATGCGGTGGTGTAGGTTTGCCTGCCTGCCTGCCGGCCGCCAAACGTCTGGTTGGGGCTTCGCCCCAAACCAGTAGAATAGAAAACCCGAACGTCTTCTTCTCCTCTTTAGACATTCTCTATCATAAAGAATTGTCAACCATCATTTAATAAATTACAACTGTGTCTTGACTATACTTACCAGGATACTATCTCAACGGTAGGTCGGAACGGCGCAAATGTTGTATATGGGCAGAACCGCCTCTCTCTGGGTAGTAACATGCTGTAGGTATCTCGACCCCAATACAACTCTGCGCAGAGTTAGGGGCAACGGAAGTCGCGTTTTGGCGCCCTGTTGATTCACGTGCTCCACAGCTGACGGGCGCGCGCGGGATGGGGGCTCCAATCTGCGAATCGGAGCAGTGCACAGGTGGCGTAGTAGGGAAGAGCTCGGGCTTGTGAACGGGGGTCGGGGGTTTGGATCCCGCAGATTGCGTTTGTTTTGCACTTTTGCAAAATCCATGTTTATTGTATAGGTAATCCACCTAGGGGTATTATAGTGTGTTATAGAGCTTGTTTTTACATATAACATACTACTCATACCGTTAACAAGGGTGGTCCAACAGGGTCACCGATTTCGCTGAAATTTTGTCTAGGGGTTATTTGGTGTGTTGATCACGAATCTGATATCTGTTCTTCACGATTCGGCTGGATAATATAGATACAGGAAGACACAGAATTACATTCTTAAAGTTTCAGCCGGTGACGGCAGGTGGAGACAGAATCGTGAAAAACGGATGTCAGATTCGTGATCAGCACCCCAAATAACCCCCCTAGACGAAGTTTCGGCGAAATCGGGCCCTGCCTGGACCACCCTTGATAACGGTGTGGGTGGCCTCCGACCGAATCGTGAAAAACGGATGTCAGATTCGTGATCAGCACCCCAAATAACCCCCTAGACAAAGTTTCAGCGAAAATTTTTTTTTGACCGAAGTCTTGTCGGTGGAGTCGGAACTTTTAACTAGTGCCAAAATATCTATCGTTACATAGCTATAGCTTCACACAAAAAATAAAAAATAAAAATAGGCTTAAAATAAGTGACGCACAGAAGTGAACATTTTAGCTAATCTGTAGTTTGAAGCATACTTTATATGTAAACATGCTCTACAGCACACTATAATACCCCTAGGTGGATTATCTATATGATAAACATGGATTTTGAAAAAGTGCAAAACAAGCGCAGTCTGCGGGATTCAAACCCCCGACCCCCGTTCACAAGCCCGAGCTCTTCCCTACTACGCCACTTGTACACTGCGCCGATTCGCGATACGGGCCCTCATCCCACGAGCGCCCGTCAGCTGCGGAGCACGTTATTCAACAGGGCGCCAACACGCGACCTCCGTCGCCCCTAACTCTGCGCAGAGTTGTATTGGGGTCGAGATACCTACAGCATGTTACTACCCAGAGAGAGGCGGTTCTGCCCATATACAACACTTTCCCCGTTCCGACCTACCGTTGAGATAGTATCCTGTTAGTCCAAACTCCTAACTGAATTTCACTAGTTAACTCTCCTTCACTCGACATAATTTAGGCCTCACACTACTCCCTTGCATTCGGGAAACCGTGTTATTTTTCATTGGGCAGGATGAGATACACAAGACTGCGTCGAATTCTATAGTTTTCATTCTGTTGCGCTAGCCGAAATCGTTCACTTGTTACGCTGGGACGCACATTTGCTCTCCAGCACGCTGGGCGCATCGCACAACTCGTACGCGTTCTTGCTGGGCTGCGAGCAACGATACTCAATCGCTGTCATGCGCGCGGTCGCGGCGAGGCGCGCCAGCTGGGGCCGCTTCCAGTCGTGAGGCCACCGCGTTCGAGCTGCACCGGGCGCCGTTACGGTCTCGCCACGAAACGATGCACCTGGCAAGTTGCCATGAGTCGCTCCTCCCACTAAAATCAATAATCGGGGCGATTTCATCGGCCCTCCGACTTCGGGCGTACTGTATTCTCGACCGATTTCTGGTCTACCTGCTTCTCTAGCTAATTTGCCGCCAAGCGTCAACCGACTTACAACTCCAACACTAACTCTGCGGTTTATCCTTCCGTATTCACCAAAAGAGGACAGGACTAAGAGGTGAGTTTCCTTTTTTTGCCCAGTTTCACCCATGAATTGTGTTTTTATCCGGTATTACTTCTCCTACCCTTCAGATCGGTGTTTGTGTGAATGTAAGGTGCCTAGGAACTTTATATGATTTCTAGTCAGCTTACTTTTAAGCTGCCGCGATCAGAGTGCCCCAATTCCCCGAAACGAAATGTAGTTTTCCACCCCTAACAATGCTATATTTACTGTTTCTTCCCTCAGACAGTATTCACTGTTACCCAAGTTGTTACGCTACTGTGAGGACAAGCGCAATGAAACCTAAGGCGGTTCCTAAATACTCGCTAGCACAATTAGGAACGTTTTAAAGCCCACTATTACCAACGTTCACCTCAGGGCAAGTTTGAATAGTTAGATACTCAGGTTTTGCGGGAACTCTGGTGCACCAACGCTTTGAACCTTATATTCCATACGAATTAGTATCCGAGCGATGCTGCGTTCATGTCTTCGATTATGCGTTCTGTTTCCTCTGCTAAGAGCACTGGTGGTGCTCCTCCTTTCTCTACTTCATCGCGTCGTTTCCTTTTGCCGGTTCGCGTTTTCCACCCAACTACGCCCGGTTCAGGAATGGCGAGAAGTTCTGGAGAAGGCGAAGCATCATGTATGCGCCGCGCAGGGATTATGGCAACAGTAAGGGCCAACTCACAGTTACCCTCAAGGAGCGCCGACCCCATAGCTAGATCTAGGGGCAACACAGCTGCGGTAGCCGTGCAGTTGCATACTACCACTGCTGTTATTAACCCTGCTCAGGGAGCTCAAGCTGCTCCTTCAAATCCCGCTTTTCAGGAACCTATGAGACATTCTGCTGCGGCGACCGTAGAATATATAGGAGAACAGAAAGTAAGTCTTAAAGGGCAGCACAGTATTTTAAGATATACAATTCCAGGAACACGAATGTGCTACGTTTTCTGCTTTCAACGCAGAAACCAAAGCTGTGTGGTGTACTACTGCACAAGATGCAAAACCTCACGTCATTCTTGCACAGTAAAGGTAAATATTCAACAACATATCCCACCACATCCTTATATATAATTTTCACGCCAAATTGGACGCTTCCTACGTGAATCTGGAAACTCTTGTAAACTAGTCTTACGCTTCTGAAATCAATGTGAACGTTTTCTAAATCGAAGCGAGCTTCTTACGAGTTAAACTACAAACTGTCCAAGATAATTAGTACAATTTTTTGTTCAAGGAAAATTTTGTATCACTTTCTTGGATTTTTTTTAGTTGGCCTCCTCGAGTGACCATTTTGACGTGAAAAGCGTCCAGTTTGACCTGAGAATGGTAGAAAGCAATTAAAATTTTAAACAGGTGGTTGGAAATAAGTTCTTGAGCGATCCATCGCAAAACCATGTATGCACACCAATCAGCACTGCCTAGGATAAAGCTGAGAGAGTGGCATACAAGGTAAGTACCTTCGGAACCTACAACGTTTCAAATGCTGTGAGGTGAACTGTTCTCTTTCAGAAGAATCAGGAGGTTCGCTCGGATCCAAGTCTCGCTAACGTACCATGCGTTGAAATTTGGGAGACCATGGTGCAAGAGTGGTTAGAGAACCCATCCGTTGGATCTCCTGCAGAGCGCGAGGAGGTCACCGCCAACTTATTTCGCCATGGTCATGAATCGAGACGACGAGCGATTACAAGGTGCTATTACAAGCGAAAAAAGCTGCAAAATAGTGAAGCTTTTAATTCAGGAGCAAAGCGGTTCATAAGGACCGAAGCATTTCATGGAATAACATCCCAAGGGAGTTCGCGTTTCTTCCCGATGGCTCCCGTTTCCTTCAGCTCATGACCGCTGACGTGCACATTTACTATTCTTGCACAACAATTAAGGTTTGTTTCAAAAGTAAAGCTGGCTCGCGGTCTCCTTCAAACACCCATTGCAGAAGGCATACGAGAATGGCCTCTTTGCTCTGGTTGCGGATGGAGTACACAAAATTCTCCCAACGCCACTGGGTGATCAAGCGCAGCTGTACACCGTTCACGGAGTGTGCGGTAACGGCCACGAGGTTTCTACGCATGAAAGCAAATCGGTATGAGACATCAAATGCATTTTTTTTCAGATCCCTTTACTCTATGCGTTGACTAGAGCGCAGAGGGAGAGTACGTATGAACTGGTCTTCAGCTGCCTGGAACGGGAGCTTCGCTCACTCGGTCCCCAATGTGTTCGACGTTTCGTGGTCGACTTCGAAAGAGCCGCCAGTAATGCCGCGAAAAGACATTTCCTGGAGTAAATGTTGATGGCTGCGCATTCCACCTGGCGCAGGCATGGAACCGAAGACGTGACGTCTCGGACTACGGAAGTTCATCGTCGGTTCAGATCGATGCAGAAGAGTGGCGCAGTGGTGGCGAACCATAAAATGCCTCCCCTTTCTAAGGCGGGACCTGTTTCGGCGAGTTCCCGCACTTGCTCGCCCTCCCGTTCCACGAGACCACGAGGCGTTCCAAAGATGCCAGCAATTTTTGGAATATCTGCATGCCACGTGGATCAGAGGGCCGCCGAAAGAAATGTGGGGTAAGTGGGGCATAAGCGAGTTGCGGACCACCAATCTTGCGGAGGCCTACCATAGGTATTTCTTGACATCTAAAGAAGATCATCCACAACTTCCACCAGTTTTGCAAATCTAAATCGACTAGTTCAGCAAACTGCGGCGGCTCGTGAGACAGAAAACGCAGACATGAAGGTGGTATTAGAGCGGATCAGGAAGTTTAACACCACAGCTCTGGCAAGACTTCTTGTCATGGAACGAATATGTGCTTATAAACTCGAGTTTGCGGAGAAAAATAACAGATATCCACACAGGTTCCTGAGGAAGTGCGAAGACTGAGGAAAAGGGGCAAGGAACGTAGAAGAAAAGTAGAGCGGGAGATGGAACGATTCGAAGGACTCTTAACCCGGCCGTGTGTAAGGACGGTAACAATAAACACTTACTGTCGCCGCATGTCACGATTCATCAGCGAGAAATCAATTCGAAGCACAAAATTATCATTGATCATTTTTTCGGTTAAAACTCCAATGCATTGATTGCTTGCTGATGATATTCCAGTCTGTCTTAATCGTGAGTGAAGTAGCAAAAACCAACGAAATAACTAGCGTGTGTGTGTGAACGTCTATGTGATCGTCTATCAACATGTGATTGTCTACGTAGCGTCTTTCTCTCTCGAACGGTGGCCAGCTCAACCTCAACGTGCTGGGAGAGTGACAACGTTCAGCTTGCTCGATTGAAGCATACTGAACGGCGAAGAGCCTCGATAAATGGGAGGGCAGCCGAAGGTGATGAACAGATAATGGAACAGACCAACTAGTTTAAGATCGAGTCAGAATTAGGATAAAGTGTTTGGACACCACACGTCGTTCCAAAGCACATTACCCCCACACCGACGCAACTATTGGAAATGGTAGAGCGAATTGAACACGGTCCAGGAAGGAATTAGATGGAAAGGAATTGCCACCGATCAAGGGGGTGCGTAAATGAAATCCGATATTTCGTAAATCATAATTACGAAAAGACAACCGTAAATCGTGACACTATATCTCTAAAGGTTTTTCCTGCTAATGGTGATAAAAATTGTCAAAAATCACAGCAAATCGTAAATTACGCACACCCCTGCCCCGATGTCTCTTAAAAGCAGAAGCGCCCGCAGATTTGATGTCGAGTGGGGCGCGCTATTTCTGGAATGGTGTGAAGCGTGTGCAAAAGTGTATAAGGTATTAGAGGATAAGGTATTTATAGCATTCCGAAAATACTTCGCAATATAAAGATATGATAGTCTGGATGAAGAATTTAAATAATTTTTGTCTTAAAATTTGCTTAGAAAGTCCAGAAGAACACTAACGGCGCACCAGTGATGAAAAATATGCACTATGAGCAATAGTTTGGCAGTTTAGAAGTTTTCAGGTTCGATGCCGCGAGCATTCTTATTGATTATGAAATCAGCTGTAAAGGATTTGATAGAACTAACAATATCTACATGTGTTTCTAATCTTCGGCATATAGGCTCCCTACTTATGCTAGGCATATACTAATAAAAGTTCAAGAATTAAGGATTCGTTAATGTCACAACCGTCTGTCGTCTACCCTGGAAGCGAGAACTATGTGAAGCAATGGCCAGCACCAGTCCCTTCAAGAATTGCGCCCCAGCCGACATCAAATCTGCGGGCGGTCCTGCTTTTAGGAGACCTCAGTGCCCTCTCCTCTAGGATAGGTCCAATCATCCATTAATAAAAGCTTGAAGCAAATCACCACTACAAGAATATGTCGACTGTCGACTAGTAGCAGTCGGAGAGCCAGCTAGTAGAGGCCGGAACTCAGGAACAGCTGATTAGTTTAAAGGGACGGCGTTGAAGCGAAGCTCGGGGAATCTCGTCCTTTCCATCGCGCGAGGCAAACCGATTCCGCCCCACATGGGGCACGCGCGCGCGACCGCACGCACCAAAATGAGTATCGCTGCCGCCTCCCCCCCCCCCCTTGACCCTTCTCCAGATCCCTCTCATCCTGGTCCCCTTTTCGTGGTCGCTGTCGGCTTCGCACACTCAAAGGCCCCCTTACTACTCTTTCCCCTTTAGTGGTCGTTCCATGCTCATGGCACAAAGTCGGCGGCTCGGCTTTTGAATCTGGACGCTCAGAATCGCGCGCATTAGCCGTTGTGTGAAGCAGTAATAGGTTGCGCTTCCGTTCCTGCGGAAACATCCCATGCTGAATAGCAAATTTTGTCTGCGCAGTAGAAGATGAAGCGTATCTCACGCAGGTTAGATCACTCAATCGTCATCGACCGCTATCTCTTTTGTGAAAAAGTTGGGATTGACGACTAGTCGTCTCCATGGAAGGATTCCGTGCCCCATTTGACCGCGGGCGCGCTCTCTGGGTTCTCCTCCTTCCCCGGGCTATTTCCCGGTGTGTGACGATTTTCAGGGCCTTCTTCGTAATCAGCGCTTCCAGCCCGTTCTTGGGCTTCTGATACCCCCGATATTGAGGCGCATCTCACGCAGGTTAGATCACTCAAAGCTCATCGACCGCTAACTCTTATATGTAGGTGGTGACAACTCTTTTATATATAGGTGGTGATGGTGATGGTGCCAGAACCGCAGACGTTGAGGCGTGTCTTAGGCAGGTTAGATCACTCAACCGCTCTCTGGGTTCTCCTGCTTCTTCGTGCTATTCTCGGTGTCTCCTGATTTTCAGGGTCTTCTTCGTAATCAGCGCTTCCAGCCCCGTTCTTGGGCTTGAAGGCGGTGTAGCGGCTGTGTGCGTCCGGGGAGGTTGATCTGAGGGGATTTTTCCATTCTTCGCGTGTTTGAGTGTGATCTTTTCTTTCTGGCTCCTTGCGCGTGCCTTGTGGTTCTTTGTTTGTTCATATTGTGTTGTTTTCATTGTTCTTATGTATTCTTGTGTGTTCATTTGTGTTACGCTGTTGTAATCGGTTATTTTGTTGTTGTCATGCTTCATTATCTTTGTATGTCTGTTGGTATGTTACTCTCTGTGCGCATATGTTGTGTTTATCGTGTTTGTCGCCTTACCGTATCTTCATATGGGGTTTTCTCCATATTATTAGTGTCATGTCTTCTACTGTTCTCTTATCCTGTTTCAGGGTCTTGTATCATTTCAGTGCTATCCGTATTGATGTCATGTTGGTCTCTTTTGTGTTTCATTATCCTATCTCATTGTATTGCATTGCCATCGATGCTTTAGTGCTCTAGATCGTGAGCTGCGTGCGTATTTTGTGTATATTAAAAATAAAGGCTTAATTACCCAAGCTTGAGGAGACACAAACGCGTGTGGTCGTATTTCTACCCACATTCCGCGTGGCAGGACTATTTGTGTTGGATCACTTCAGTGATGGTGCCACCACCGTAGATATTGAGGCGTATCTCACGCAGGTTAGATCACTCAAAGCTCATCGACCGCTAACTCTTTTATATGAAGGTGGTGATGGTGAGGGTGCCCGAACTGTAGATGTTGAGGCGTATATCACGCAGGTTAGATCACTCAAAGTCATAGACCGCTAATTCTTTTGTGAATAGGGGTGATGGTGCTCGCACCGTAGATATTGAGTCATATCTTACGCAAGTTAGATCACTCAAACGTCATCGACCGTCAATTCTTTTGTGAAGAGGTGATGGTGCACTCACGTAGATGTTGTGACGTATCTCACGCAGGTAAGATCACTCAAACGTCATCGTCCGCTAACCCTTATATATAGGTGGCGATTGTTGTGAAATGGACGCACTTGTGGTTAGAAGATAGAAGCGGTATCAACATCATATCTTCGATAACGGCACATCTGTGAGTCTTATCAAGAATCGCGGAAGAAACGGTTAGTCTCGTTTCTATTCGGCTCGCACAGCAACGTACTCGTCCTCAATGGCTCCTTCGGAGAAGAGGTGTCTTTTTATTTCGCCGTTTGCACATTGCATAGCTCCATTGCTATGCCGAGCTATTCGCGAACCGACTGGGACTGGTTGCTGCTACGAACTGACGTTTCAGCAATAGATGGGATATGCTTTATATAGCAGGCTAGGACAAGAAGTGAATCCGTATGGCATCTGGCATACCTCCGAGTAGCTCCAGCGACTGATCGCTGCGATAGTGTTGCGCGAGTAGCTACGCAGGTCCCACCCGCGCAAAACTATCGCAGCTACCAGCCGCTTGAGCGACTTGGAGGTATGCCAGATGCCTATGAGGTGAACGGAGAGGAATTGGGAGGTGGATTCTATTCGCGATGGTGGCGATGTCCGTTCCTCCACGTGGTGCCACTGGAAACTGTTCGCTCTGCGAGCTAAGCCGATCACGGACATTCGACTGCAGGCGACAGGCCCTTGTGACAGGCCGGCCTACGAAGACCCATGTCACATCACATGGTGTATGACTGTTCAGGTTTATCGAAGTAGTGCTACGGCGTCCGCGGGAGCCGACGCGCACTCGCAAAGCCCGGCGAGTGTGAAAAGTATGCGAGGGTCCCTGATGCGAGGACGGCATCGGGGGGCAACTGAGTTAGTCCGAATTTCCCGTAACGTAAGCAGAACCCGCGTGGCTACGCTGAATGTGGGTACGTTGACGGGCCGCTCGTGCGAGTTGGTTGAAGCACTGGAGCGTTGAAGAGTTGATTTCTGTGCGGTGCAGGAGACGAGGTGGTCCTGCCGCAAGTCAAGGGACATAGGACGAGGCTTCAAGGCCGTTCTGTGTGGAAGTCCCAGGACCACCAGTGGTGTCGGAATAATCGTCTCCGAACGATTTCGTGACTCGATTGTAAGCGTCGAGCGCTTTGACGATCGATTGATGAAGATCGTTGTCGCCGTTAAGGAGCGACTCTATCACTTCTTCTCTGCGTATGCTCCGCAGACTGGCTGCTCGGATCAAGCCAAGGAAGAGTTTTGGAGCCTGCTTGATGAGAAGACAGCAGAGGTACCGTCGAAAGATGTCATCATAGTCGCTGGTGACCTCAACGGGCACGTCGGCGCGACGAAAGACGGGTACCGCTGTCATGGTGGGTTTGGTTACGGGTCGCGTAACGCAGATGGTGAGCGTATCCTTGAATATGCGGAATCGCACAACCTCACCATAATGAACACCGTATTTCGCAAACGCGATTCCCACCTCATCTCGTTCTATTGCGGTAACACCAGGACTCAGATAGACTGTGTCCTTGTGAAGGATCGAGACCGAAGTCTTGTAACAGACGCGAAGGTCGTGCCGTATGAGACGGTCGCCCCACAGCATCGACCGCTGATCTGTACTTTAAAGATCACACCTCCGAGGCTGAAGCAGGTCGAGCGATGCGGTGCATCAAGAATCAAGTTGTGGCGAATGAAAGAGAAGGAAGCAGCTGTGATTTCTCGCGTGCGGTTACCGACAGTGACAACTGTCGACGAAACTTGGGAGAAGGCCACACGCGGTTCGTCACGCTGCACGGTCGGAGCTCGGCATCACGAAGCCTGGACGACGGAAGGTCGACAAGCAGGCCTGGCTGTGGACAGATGACGTGAAAGCCAAAGTTCGAGAGAAGAAGACGCTATATCACGTGTTTCTCGGCAAAAAGACAGCCGATAACTGGCGGAAGTACCAAGAAGCGAATAAAGCTGCAAAGAAGGCCGTGGCTGTTGCAAAAGCCACTCATTATGGAGATGTCAACGACAAGCTCGAGTCGCGCGATGGTGAGCGGTATCTGTACCGACTCGCTAAGAATCGCCATCGCCAGACCGAGGACATCGAGAAGTTCTTCGGCATCAATGATGAGAACGGCCATCTTCTTATGGACCGCAAGAAGGCATTGAAGCGATGGCGCGATTACTTTGAGGAAATCTCTACAGTAGAATTTCCTCATCCAGCCATCCCCTCAACGGCTCCAACCCACGGCCCCGTTCAGAAGATCACCGTGGAGGAGATTGAAGCGGCTTTGAAGAAGATGAGGCTAGGTAAAGCGACTGGGCCCGATGACGTGGCAGCAGAACTGTGGAAGTCGAAGTTTTGGTACCCTGCTGAGTGGTTGGCGAAGTTCTTTAATCAGGTTGTGGCGGAGAAAAAAGTGCCTGAGTGTTGGCGCCAAAGTACGACGATTCCGATTTGGAACAAGAAGGGCAGTCCTGCAGACTGCTCCAATTACCGTCCGATTCGCTTGCTTTCGCACAGCATGAAGATCTTTGAGCGAATTGTCGACGGACGAATTCGGGACATCGTCCAGCTTTCCAGCAATCAGTGCGGCTTCGTGGCTAACTGTGGCACCATTGATGCCATACACGCCGCACACCTCCTGATAGAGAAGCATCGCGAGAAACAGAAGTCGGTGCATATCGCCTTCCTCGACTTAGAGAAGGCCTTTGACCGCGTACCGCATGAAGTGATATGGTACGCCTTGCGATATCATGGAGTTCCTGAAGAGCTCATAGAGTGGGTGCGAATTCTCTACTCTTGTCCAAAGAGTCGAGTTCAAGCTGCAGCTGGAACCTCGATGGAGTTTCCCATCTCTGTCGGGGTACATCAGGGTTCTGCGCTTTCCCCACTCCTCTTTGTTGTCGTCGTCATGGATGTGATCACACGAGATCTTCAGAACCTCGTCCCTTGGACGCTGCTTTATGCTGATGATGTAATGCTCGCTAGCGAAGATAAAGATGAACTCGAGCGAGAGGTGCAAGCTTGGTGTGATCGCTTGGAGCGGTTTGGACTCAAATTGAACGTGAAGAAGACCGAATATCTAACGACGGACGTTACTGAGTCCAGCTCCATCAAGGTTAACGGCATCGAGCTCCCACGCACTTCGGTCTTTAAGTACCTGGGATCAGCAGTCACGTCTGACGGCAAACTGATGATTGAAGTGCATTCACGCGTGAGTGCAGCTTGGTCCAAGTCGTTGAGTGGTGCTCTGCGATAGGAAGATACCGGAGCGCTTGAAGTCTAAGATATACAGAGCAGTCGTCCGGCCAGTAGCGATGTACGGCGCTGAGTGTTGGCCTGCGACCAGGGAAGTTGAAACGCGGCTCAGCGTCATGGAGATGAAGATGCTGCGCTGGACGGCTGGAGTCACGCGCATGGATCGCATTCGAAACGATGCTATTCGGCAGAAGTTCGTTGTCGCGCCGATAGCGGACAAGATGCGCGAAGCTCGCTTACAATGGTACGGCCACGTTGTGCGTGGAGAAGAAGACAGCGTCCGCAAGATAGGCTTAACTTCAAGGTAATAGGAAAGCGGCCTAGAGGGCGCCCGAAGCAGCGCTGGTTAGATACGTTACATGCGGACTTGAACATTACTGGTGTTTACGCTGATCTAGCGCTGGATCGGGAAAGGTGACGTCATAACACCAGAATTGCGGACCCCGCTACGATGCGGGACAAACGCTGAAGAAGAAGAAGAAGAAGATTCTGTGTATTCGCGATGTATAAACCCGGTCCAAAACAGAAGCGACCTACGCTAAAGCGGTTCAGGGCCGAGGGCAATCCAACAGAAGGATAGAATACCATCGTAGCTTAAATTTGGCGCAAAGCGGCTAGGAAGGAGTCACTTTGTTGGACAGTTGTATACAACGTTTTGTGTTGCACCAAAATTGTAAGTGTGCGGCACCTTTGTGTCCCACCCTTGGTTCAATCCCAATGAGGGGGGGCACTCCATACTCACGTCCAAACACTACATAGAGATGAATACTTGCAACATAACATGCCTACCTGAAACCTTACTGTGGCTATTGCAGTCTTTATGAAATAGAGGGGAAATTTAGACGAAAAAAAGTCGGGCAAAAAGACGAAAAAAGGCACCTCGACAGGTTCACCGTGGCGATACGCACAAGGGTAGCCGTGCAGTGGTCGTGGGTCGATACGTGGAGGCCGGAGAGATGGGTCGATACGTGGAGCCCGCAGACATCCCTGTACGTATCGCCACGGTGAACCTGTCGACGCCACACATGTGTTCCGGCCCGAGGCCGCCGTGCCCCCCCCCCCCCTCATTGGGATTGAACCCCACCCTTGTTATGAACTGAGCAAGGCAATTTATGATGTAATTGGATATATTTACACGAATATTCTTACCAAGGCGAATATCGAGTTAACACAAGGTGCTCACCCCGGGTTGCGCCGATGCCTGAATACCTAATTACATGAAAAGTGGCGTCGGCGGAAAGCGCGAATGGGGGAGGGGGGGGGGGGTGGCATACCAGTACTCAAAAATATTACGAGTTTTTACTCGTTTGACATAGCCCCTCTTATTGCAGCTTACACTATGCGTACGTACGGTCTTACTTAGATCTAACCAGATTCTCCTGATATCGCGTCATATCGACGTGGCCATTTTCGATATCCACCGACACCATGGTCAGTCGATATGGAGGAGGGTCGTTGAGCGGTCGGTGGCAGATCGCGGCTCTTCCACCGCCACTATAGGAGAGCACTGGGAGACGGGAGCAGTTCCTGCACGAGCACCTTGGACGCACTAAACCTGGAGTCCCTTCCCTAGCCGAGTTGTGCGCTCGAAGAGCGCACAACCCATCTCCGATGTCCCCCTCAGCGACGAAAGCAGTCTCGGCACGGATTGATGTGCAAGTTGGCGTGGTACTCCAGCAGGAGCTGGCATATTGCCAGCGGAGCAAGTGGTTAGTTCTAATGGCTATACGTACGTACGCGTCAGTTTGTGTGCAATGTGGGAAACTCCGTGTCACCATATCAGTATGCTACGCTCAAGGCGGTCGAAGCCCATGGGCTATCCCCTCCTTCCGTTCGCACATAGCCGTCGCTTGGTCCGCTCTGGTGTAGAGATCACCAGAGCTGTATAGAAATTTAGTTTCGTGCAAGGCAGAACGGGCCTGATCCGTTTGGACACCAAGTGAATTTTAGAGGAATTTCCTACGCGTTCGCTACGCGTATGGTACATGTCATTGCACGAAACATGTCATGACTTACGCTGGACTGGTGCAAACCACGTCCACTACAAATGTTTACACGTAAAACGAACAATTCAACCGCATCTACGTGAAAAAATTGAAGCTGTTCAGGTAAGAAATTAGAACAAACGCTCTGAAGAAGCTTTGGAGGCTAACATATAGAACTGATTCCGCCCTATTCAACCTCTTTTTTATCGTTTATTCCCAAATCAGTGCGGATAAGGTTGAGGAGGTCATGATGTAGGGCTGCGCTACACAACGTTTTAATTTACAAAACTAAAAATTTCATGCAAGTCATTTCTGATTAAATTGGACATGGACGTGCCTTCCTACCATGTCTTATATCCACAGATGCTTACCCTACCTAGCCTATTTGCGTCACCAAATCCGCCGCGGAGCCATGAGTGATGTGCGGCCTTTGTCGGGCGCGAAATCGCATTCCGTGGTACTCATCGGCTAGTAAGTCACTGATAAGTTACGGAACTAAAGTTAGGAACTTACGCGTAAAGGCCCCCATTAGGGATGGGCGGCAATTTTAAAAAACTTCCCAGAAAGCAAAACACAGAAAATCGCTCTCGTCAAAAAACAGAAATCAGATAACAGAAAAGCGAAAAACGCCAGAAAACAGAAAATTTAAAAATTATCAGACACCTAATTATTCTATCCAAAGATTCATTTTTCCAGTAGAAAATGCTTTTGTATGACTAGAAGACAATCGTGGTCGAGGAGAAGCGTTCCAACTTGTAGGCGTTTACAAAAATTTCTAGTACACTCAATATTCAATACAGTCAGCAAACTGTAAACCACGACTGAAAGATCCTAGGATTCTCGACATTTAAAGCATGCAATATTACTCCTCAGCTCCACAGCTGGTGGTCACAGCTCACAGATTACATCAATAATCGCAATACTGCGAGTGTTTCTGTGAAAAATAAATTCTCTGGTTCTTCCAGGTTAGGGCTAGGGAAGAGACGTACAAAAAAGAGTGGCTTATAAAGCGGCTTATAATTTTCCTTATCACATTCGTATTAATATATATATATACATACATGATGCATACCAAAATGAAAGTGTAACTATAAAACAGACGATTCGCTAGATTAATGGTCCCGATTGTAAAAAACTAGTATTTCAATGTGACTTCGGGGGCTGTCAGCACGACAGTTTCTAAGTGAAACTGCTTTCTTGAATGCGTGGACACTGTAGAAAGCGTTCTGCAAGGGGATGCCATATTCCCAAAGCTGAACTTGGACGTTGGACCGCAGGTTAATCTTTCAAAGATGATGTTCATGAGGAACGGATAGGTTTCTGATGCACCATTCTGTCTCGACGGAACGAACCCCGAGTGCTCCAGCTACGTGTATCTGGGTTGCGAAGTCAAATGGCTAACAACCTAGCGCCGGACCTGGACAGCAGGAAACGAGCGGCTTGGTGAGCTCTCAAGTGCGTCGAAGAAGTGCAAAGTTGAAGAACGTCCGACTTCGTGTCCACCTATTCGGCACCACTGTTTTTCCTGCCATACGACTAACCAGGATACTATCTCAACGGTAGGTCGGAACGGCGAAAGTGTTCTATATGGGCAGAACCGCCTCTCCCTGGGTAGTAACAAGCTGCAGGTAACTCGAACCCAATACAACTCTTAGGCCTGAGTTATACTCCCGCGGGAGCATCCGCGGAAGGGTGGGAATCGCGCCGAGACTCCTCACCTGGCCAATCGCCGCGCCTCGCCACGCCCGCCTCCGCCGTGCACCATTGGTCCGCGGACGTTCCGCGGATGCTCCCGCGGGAGTATAACAGAGGCCTTAGTCAGAGTTGGGATGACGAAAGTCGCGTGTTGGCGCCCTGTTGATTCACGTGCTCCACAGCTGACGGGCGCGCGCGGGATGAGGGCTCGTATCGCGGCTCATCGCAGTGCACAGGCGGTCCTCTATGGTGGACCAGGAGTGCGACCAGGAAGGAAAGTAATAACCTGGAGGAGGGGCCAGGACGGGAAAACCAGCAAGAAAAGACCAGTTGGTGTCAGTAGTGGAAATAGAGAACTGGGCCAGTAGTTGGGACCAGGAAGGTGGGGGACTAAAGAGGGGGAGCGAAGACCAGTAAAGGCGGACCAGTAATTAGATCCAGTAGGAAGAAACGAGTGAGGGGAACCTGGCTTCGGAAGACATGTCAACGACAACTTAAAACGCTAGCTGTTGAAGATGAAAACGATTGCGGAGGAACAACCTGAGGGACAGAAGTACTGCGCAGCACAAACCAATGACATTACTGGCCGGTCAGGAAAGAATGTCTATGATGAAGATACCGAAGTAGTGAAGGGCTTGATGCCAATAAAGTACGCACCAATTCCTAGATGCTAGCGAATTTTATGTTTTACAAAAACTACTTTCCATGGGTCAGTGATGCTACAAAATCGCGCGAAGCGCGCAAGTGCGAGACACGCCGTTAGGCGTTTCGGAGCACTTGTTATTTAATAATGCGTTTATTCTTTTTGTACAACCAAATGCGAGCTAGCAGAGTGGAGGAACTCAGCAAGACTGGGGGGTGGGACTCATGAAAAAGTAGCGGCAGCTGGTGCTTGCCGCGACAGGAGGACTTTGTTGGGAGGAAGTGTGGGAATGGGGGGAGGAGGGTTGTAATTGTGTGGTGTCACCTACGTCGTGTTGAGAGGGGTCAGAAGACGTGTCGCCAATGTCACGCAAAGAACGTCCGAGTTCCGAGCATGTGTCATCGACGTCGTGAAAGCGAGCGTCCGAGTTCAAAAGAGGAGTCACCGATGTCGTTCAACAGGCGGCTGGGTTTAGAAGACATGTCACCAATGTGGCGCAAAGGACGTCCAGGTTGAGAAGAGGTGTCACTGTTGTCGTGCAAGGGGTGTTCGGGTTAAGAAGACGTGTAACTGATGTCACACAAAGGGGACGTCCGGCTTGAGAAGACATGTCACCGACGTCGTTCATCAGGTGCCTGGGTTCAGAAGAAGTGTCACTGATGTTGCGAAAGGCCTGTCCGGATTCAGACGATGTGTTACCAGTCAAGGTAGGACCAGTAACGGGGAACGGTGAAGGATGGTGGTCCGGTAAGGAGGGGCCGGGAAAGGGTTGACCAGTGAACAGGGGACCAGTAAATCGAGGTCCCGCGAAGGTGGTAGCAGTAGTAGGGACCGACGAAGAGGGGGGACCAGTGAAGGGTGCACCGGAGAAGGGTGACAATAAAGGGGGAACCACTGAAGAGGGACCAGTAAAAGGGGACCACTGAGGGTGGGCTCCAAGACCTAACTCCAACGCGACATCGCGGCGCTGAAACGCAGACGTGCGCTCGGTGACGCATGGTTTGCCGCGGAGCACGAAATGTTCTCAGTGCTTAAGCTCCCAGACTGTCCCTCGGTGGATGATGCTGTCTTGGGTCGTTTCGTGCGGGCATTCTTCGTTCCATTCTAGTTGATGTCCGTCCGTACCCCCGGTATTGCCCTATGTTCATTCTGTTCTAGCTTTGAAAACGCGACGATGTTGCTCCATTTCTAGTGTTCTACTAACTCTTCTTGTCGTCTTGAACAGAAACTCCACCGGGACCGTAGGCAATGACTAGAAACAAGCCTCCAGTAACAGACGTTGCTTGGAAGAAGTTGTTCATGAAGTCGCGGTAGAATCGGTCAAGCGGAACACTCCACCAGGCATTTAGCCACAGATTCAGGCCAAACAACCAAACGAATATAAGCTGGGCACAGTTAAGTCCAATGCATACTACCATAATTAGGGCAAATCCTACGAGGATCTCAATTACCTGCAAGAAACTAATCTCGAAGTGGAGAAGAGAAGTAAACATGAAGATTAGTAAAACTCGTCCACCAAGCAGCATATAAGGTTTTGGTTTCTTAGAATCTCCCATGGTTGGCACACTAGCAAACAACTATGCTTTTTCCTCTTGAGCTTCCGCCAGCAACAGGATTAGTCCACTGCCGAGAGCAACATTTGAAGCAAGGAGTGTAAGTTCCCACAGAATGTGGTAGGCAACAGTTTGCAGTAGGACAGTTGATCAGAGAACAGCTCAGGCGATATTTACCTTTTTTTAAAAAAGCATAAATTAAAAAAAAACAATTTTAAAAAACATAAAAAACAAACACAAAAACATAATAAAATTAAAAATAAACATAAACTGTCGCTGATCGTCCCATTGAAACCACATTCGTACACCATCTTCAAGAAACGTTGAAATGAGGCAAAGGCGTGCCACATGTCCATGTCGGAAGCATTGGACCGCGACAATTCGTCGACGCAAGGGGGCTCGCTCGGCGTTGGAGTTATGTGTGCCGCCGGTGAGGGTGGGACCGGTGAAGGAGGGGGGGGGGGGGTCCAGTTCACCTATAAAGGGGAGCAAGTGAAGGTGGGACCAGTAATGGAGAGCAGGGAAGGGGTGAAGGGGGGGGGGGTGGGGGTCCAGTGAAGGGGACCAATAAATGGGGTACCAGTGAAGGACCAGTGAAGGGGGTAAGAAAGGGAGCCAATAAAGGGAACACCAGTTAAGGGGGTTCAGTTAAGGGTCCAGCAATAGAACCATTAAAAGGAGACCATAATCAATAAATAGAGTGAGTACTTCAGAGAATGGATCGCGTACGTGCAACAGACGGTGAAGCAGCATAGGATCAGTTTTGAAGATTTTGCGCTACGGAACCTGCTATACCATTCTATATTTTAAAAAAGTTTCTAAACTGTAGTGAATGAGAGAAGGACTAAAGAGGACAAGATGACATTCGGGGCGTTCTATTGGCCGGGTTTTGGGTAAAGCCCCCAACCAGACGTTTGTCGGCGGCCCGCAGGCCGTTGAACGTCTGGTACAGAATACGTGCAGAAACCGCCGCGACACGTGGGAAGTCTGCAGACAAAACTAATGTTGCACATAGCAGCCTGTACTTCGGGCGTCTAAACACTATTATGGTAGAATCGGCACTTCGACATTTTCGCCGTTCAAACATACAGTGAGACCCTTTTCCGGAAATGTGCCTATTTCTCTTTTTCCGCGTTAATGAAGTCTTTGGCGCTATGCGAATTCTAGAGGAGGGAGGCACTCCATTCTAAACGTGGATTTCTTCAATACACAGCTCTCGATAGAGCAGCAAGCTGGGCTTTTCGTGATGCGGTCTTCTCCACCTTCGTTGCAGCGCAAGACTGTACTAAGAAAACGGTTAGGGAAAGATATCACAGCACTGAACTCATCCTCCTTAACAAGCATTGCGCAGATTTTTACAATGTAACCCCGGTGAATCGGACTTCAGTTGTTTTTCTTCGAACGTGAGATAAAATATCTTGTTACTCGCCACACAGGATTACATACGACCGGACGATCCTATTTATTTCGACCAACCTCAAACTTGGATAACTAAACCCATCGAACTCAGTGTCGTACGATATCAACGTAACGAAAAAACACACATCCGAAATTTGTGAACTCGAAGAGTGACAGAAAATCGCGAAAAATGAAAGAGGGAGAAGGTCTTAAACGGCTAGATGTTGTGACTTGAATGCTGCCTAGCAGCAGCCTGACATTTTAGTATATACCAGGGGTGTGCGAATTTTCCGTTTCCGTGTTCCGAATTCAGGTTTCTGGCCATTTCAATACTTCCGTTCCGTTCCGTGTTCCGCTCTTTTTTGGGCCGGAATACGGAAACGAAATGATGACTCATCACTCATTTATTGTTTCACACTGCCTCCATTCACCTCTTGAACATAAACGAAAGGCTGAAGAAAGAGATTATCTATGCGTTGCCTTTTTTATGATTGTGTTGCTTTCAAACCGGTGGTGCATCATGATGTCGAAACAGTGTTATGATCAGGGGCCGGATTTGTCAACGACTTACTGCAACTGAACGGAGAAAATGCAGCCGAAGTCCTTGATAGTGCAGCTTAACAAGTGATATGGTGAAGCACTTCACCGTATCACTTGTTGATAAGCCGCGCTCTGAATCCGGCCCCAGATTGAATTGCTTTTCTTTTCTTGAAACGAGGTACTAGCGAACAGTATAAGACCATAAAGTTTTTATGAGTGTTCTAATCAAGGATCAAATTCCTTATGTTGAGCATGCTCATATTTTTCCCTGGCAATCTTAGGTCTTACAAAAAGGTCTTGATAGGTGTGGACTAGAATACCAATTCTAAGCACTCTTAGGTTGCTAACATTGCTTTTCATAAGGGACATCGGATCTAGCCTAGTCGGAGAAGGGCATGCGGTGTCTCTCCTCTTCGCACCTCCTTTGAGTTTGCTCCAGAGCTTCAGCTACTGCCAGGTGATACAACGGTACCCACTCAGAGAGTGGGTGTCGTGTCGTGATTGCTGAACACAACTGTAACCGCTGCCCCCTCCCAATTGGGATAGGCCTGGGACATTCAGTAAGACCGGTTAAGTGTTATGTAGTGGCAAAATCTCTGGCGCCGTACTCGTCAGTTGAGTTCACCGTGTTTAAAATGCTTTCTTTCTATTTACGGAAAGATTTTGCATAAACTTGGATTTGTTACGCTAGTAATGTTTGAAAATTCGTCTTACGAGGGAGGTCAGCGAACTCGGTCCGGAGATTCTGAACGAGACCTATACGGCCTTGTAGGGCATCGAACGAGGATCACAGAACTGTGTTTCGTTTTTGCTAAATGCTCCTGGGTGTTCCAAAAATGGCAAATAATGGTATCGCTTCAGGGAGGGCTGATAAGGCAAAAGTGACACTTGGAATGGTCCTGTCGTGCTCAGAACTTGAACTACAAAAGGTTTGGGGCTCAAATTAAAGTTCGATTATACTAATACGATAATTTCCTACGTTTCCTAGACGAAGCTGCGGTGCACATTCAAGTGATTTCACATCGACGGTGGCAGCGACTAGATGGCCGAGTGGATAGCGCGGCGGACTTACGGGAGGGGGTCGGGAGTTCGATTCCTGGGGTGTCTATGCGACTTGCTCTGTGGAGTGCTGCCTTTTTGGCTAATAAAGAGTACATTTTGGCTTTGGTACGATACCTTCCTCGCTTCCTAACACTCCTTCAATCTGTTGTCAGATGTAAAGAAGCTAGTTTCGTCGTGTGGTGTGATGTCGAGCGTCCATTAAACCACGCTTGTCTCGCTGATGAAGCTCCCGTTGGATGGTACCCCCATATACCTCTTTGGAATGTTCCCAATTAGTTTTGGAAGCGTTGCTCGCTGTCACCCTATTTGTGAACACGATCGACAAGTATTGAGTTGACCCATCAAAAAGACACGTTCAGCGTTCTTCGGATTTCTTTACAGACTGCTTTTTATTCTACGCAACTTTCACTATTTCAGCTCACTGTTACCAAGTACAGCACATTTTATCCACCTCGTGGTATTTATCTAGCTGTGCATTTTTTCCTGACTATCACTAGTACACTTACAGTAGACGGGTCGGGACGTTGCAGCTATGACCACTTGCACTCACTCCCTCAACTCTGGAGATTGAAAAAGATTTTTCGTTCTAATTAATCTGTAGGATTATCTGGGATGCAGGTCAGCAATTCGGCAAACGTTTTTGTTGAAACGATGAATGTTAGAAGGTTACGATGGGTATGTGTAAGTAAAGAGGTGTACGCAGAATAACCGGCACTGCTGGCTTTCACGACTCCAGAGGTCAAGGAGAGGACGAAAGAAACAATTTCGCCCGAACATTGCTCGCGGAAGCTATTTGGAGTCCTGACCATGGATATGATACCTGTTTTTAAAATTTCGGTATATCACGGCAGGTTACGGTAAATATGGGTGTGTAAAGCTGTCTGGGTTAGCAGGATCGCTTTCTTCTCCAATGTGGTCAAACTTATTTTCCAACCTTTTACTTCAACCTTCCATGGAAAGTAGTGCAAGAAAAGTGATAATTAAAAAAAAGAATCACAGATTCGTAGTCAGTAGCCTTAAACATTTCCCATAGGCGAAGTCTGGGCGAAATCGGTGGTCGTGTCTTCGTCACCCTTATTCACCATTAGCCAATAATACGGTAACCAATTGAAGCCAAAATGTGCTCTTTATTGGCAAAAAATAAGCACTCCACAGAGCAAGTCACATAGACACCCCAGGAATCGAACCCTCGACCCCTCCCGTAAAGTCCGTCGCGCTACCCACTCGGCCTTCTAGTCGCTGCCACCATTGATGCGATAAATCACTTGAATGTGCACTGTGGCTTCGTCTAGGAAACGTATGAAATTATCGTATCGGTATAATCTAACTTTAATTTGAGCCCCAAACCTTTTGTAGGTCAAGTTCTGAGCACGACAGGACCATTCCAGGTGTCACTTTTGCCTTATCAGCCCTCTAGGAAGAAATACCATTTCTTACCATTTTTGGACCACCAGGGGCATTTAGCAAAAACGAGACATAGTTCTGTGATCCTCGTTCGATGCCCTACAAGACCATATAGGTCTCGTTCAGAATCTCCGCATCGACTTCACTGACCTCCCTCGTTAGTAGTAATACGAATACAGTACATATTCGTTGTTGTTATATGTTGCTGGAAAAGAGTGGCATGCCCCTGTCTTGCCTGTTTTCTAAATTCGTTAACGGCAACATAGTTATCACTACCATCATGTATACAGTACCGCCGCTAAACATTCAACCAAACGACGTTTGCGACGCAAAAACGCGTTTTTTGCGTCGCATCATGATAACTTTCTCTAAAGTGAAGCCTTTTTCGCCAAAATTTACAAGGGATCCTGCCACCATCCTACCTACCACTGCGCATGCGATCGCCATGAGAAAGTGGATGGAAGCCTGAAAACCAGTGCCGCAATTAAGGAGGGTCCTAATTACTGTGACCCGACCCAACACCGTCGCCGAGTCTCGCCTAATTATGTCCCCAGGCGTAGTTACTGCTGCCCAGTTGAATTTTAAATTTCTTAAACCTAATTAAATTTTATTTTCGTGCCACTTATGATCTTGCCCCGGCTGCGACGATTCATTTGGTACCAAATAGCGACGGAAGACATGCACTGACAGTGCTGCTAGTTCAACCGATTTCATTTATTTCAACGGAAGAATTCTTAGTCTATGACCTATTACTGTAGCTTGCTATCCACTCATCTTTAAGGAATGAAAATGACATCGAAATTTAGGTTTTGAGTTTATTTTGGGCATTTGCGTACTGGCTGCAGTTTGTCAAAACTGCAAGTGAGTCTTGGTAGAAAGCTCTCTCTATCGCCGATTTTAGCTGCGGATATCAATGTACTTACATGTCCATCGGTTGGCCACCGCAAGCCACTGTAAAAGACTATATTCGCATCGAAACTGCTTTAACGGTGTACCGTAGGAGTAGAATACACGGCGCATCCCAAACTGGGCTATGGTGACACCAACCTTTATCCTTCATAAGGGTTAACAACAGGGTCAACTTGTTCTTTACCTGCTCTGCTGTTAGTGCATACACCCCGCAGCGCAGCGAGCAATCAAAGAGATGATGCTTGGAGTTACATGATTCAAGGGAATGAGAGAAGGCCTCCGGAATTCCGAGCTTTGTCGACATTTGAGGACTAGAGACGCTGTTGAATGAGCTAATCGTCGAAATTTACGTCGGCCGGCTACGAAATGCGTTTCGAAGACACCCGCTGGTCGAGGGTCATCACAGACTGGATTCTGGGGGGAGGATGGGAGGGATTTTTCAGAGAAACACCAGTACGCTCGGACTTCTGCGTAAAAGCCCGAAACGAACGGTCGTGTTCCTAAAGCGAGATTGATCCATTGAGCATCCAGGCACACGACCGGAACAAATTGGGACGTTGCTGGCGCCCGCTGGAGCAACTCGATGATCAACGGACGACAGGCGGTATAGTCCAAGATTGAATGACACATAAAGCTGTTCTTCACCTGACTCTGCTGTTAGTGCATACACCCCTCGCATGAACACGAAGTTTATGAAAATGCAAAAGACTTGCCCAACGCAGGATCCAAACCCTGGCATTTCGCTCGTAAGTCTGTCTCTCGGTTGCCCCATCCATATGGATTCAAGAGAACAATGAACTCGAGAGTGGTAAGATACCAGCCTTCTTGCTTGCTTCACCACTCCTTTTCAATGGTGCAGCTTCCACGGGCCGTAACTCTGCTCAAAGTTGTACTCGGGTCGAGATACTTTCATACTGTTACTTCTGAGAGGGAGGAGCTTCTGCCCATATGCATCACATCGCTGGTTCAGACCTACACCTCAGGTAGTTCCCAGGTAAGAGTGGTAATGCTAATTAGCACAGAAGCTGACCTTGATATACTATTTCTACGTCGATTTTAAAATGCGCACCTTTCAATTCAAATTGGAAACTTTTCACGTTAAATTCGACACTCTTCTATGCTAGCTTAAGGCTTTTAAAACCAAAGCGTCCAAATCGAAATGCGCTTTTTCTACACTAAAATGAACATTTAAAAAAATTGTTAAAGGAAAATTTCAACAAAATCTCCTCGAAGTTTTAAAACACTTACCCAAAAAAGTGAATACCTCTCTTAAAGTTTTAAAGAATTGCCATTTTTGGTGGAAAGAAGTTGTTTATGGCTTGTTTTAAAGAGCAACAAAGCAGCAATTTTTAATGCCAAAAAGGATTGCACCATGCACTTGTACAAGGCGTCACGATTTCTATTCAATTGAGAGCAAAATTACATGATTGCATGCAGTCTCAAGCTTGTATAACACAAACAATTGTAAAAATACACATATTCTCACTTTGGTGCTTCATGTAAGCAGCGCTCACACTATCAATCAAATAAAAATCGCGACGTGCTTTTCAAAAGCACGGCGCAATCTGGTCTTTGATGCACTAAATGATTGTTGCCTATTTGCGCTTCAAAATGAAATTTAGTTTATTTTTTGAATAAAACAGAATTTGCATAAAATTATTACACTCGTTCGGGCAGCTGAACTAAAAGAAGTTCAAAAAAGTTATTTTGGCAAATTTGGCAACTTTTTCTTAGACAAAAAATTATTCTACCATTGTTGGAGAGTTTGTAATTTAATTTGTAAGAAGCACGTTTTTATTTGGAAGACGTTTAATTTGCGTTAAAATTCTGATTCTAGCTTACATTTAGAAGAGTGTCCAATTTGCTTCGAAAAGTGTCCAACTCCACGTTAAAATGGAACATATATATATACATATATTTTTGGAAATCCTGGTGATGGGGGAAATTTTTAAGAAATGCGGAATCAATGCGATCTGCGCAATTCGGAAAACCGAAAAACTCGTCAGGATTTGGCAACCTGAATCGATAATGATGAGCTGCTTAAAATTAGCCGGTCCGTAATTACGAGGAAGAGAAGTGAGCGATTGGTTGGTCATTTAGCCAAGTGCACTGTCTCTGTAGGGCATGTCAGGTCAGCGCAATTATGATCGAAGAACACCTCTACATCAGCGCTGGATCTGGTGCGTCCAAACATTGGCGTCCGAACTGGTTGGAGATTTTTAGCGAATAATTGCATAATTACAATACTGGGCTTTCCACCTTTCATTCTGCGAAGACTGGACATGAAACGCGTTTAGAAACTCAGTCGCACTTCTGAAAGAAGTCTTCACTTTAATCAGCTGAAATCCTGCCATCTGATTACCCGGCTTCTCGACACTTGACACTTGGAGTCCCTACATAGTGTATTGTAAGCCAACGTATTTTTAGACTAACTCATTTGCCAAGTACATTGATATCCGCAGCTAAAATCGGCGATAGAGAGTGCTTCCTACCAAGACTCACTTGCAGTTTTGACAAACTGCAGCCAGTATGCAAATGCCCAAAATAAACTCAAAACCTAAATTTCGATGTCATTTTCATTCCCTAAAGATGAGTGGATAGCAAGCTACAGTAATAGGTCATAGACTAAGAATTCTTCCGTTGAAATAAATGAAATCGGTTGAACTAGCAGCACTGTCAGTGCATGTCTTCCGTCGCTATTTGGTACCAAATGAATCGTCGCAGCCGGGGCAAGATCATAAGTGGCACGAAAATAAAATTTAATTAGGTTTACGAAATTTAAAATTCAACTGGGCAACAGTAACTATGCCTGGGGACATAATTAGGCGAGACTCGGTGACGGTGTTGGGTCGGGTCACAGTAATTAGGACCCTCCTTAATTGCGGCACTGGTTTTCAGGCTTCCATCCACTTTCTCATGGCGATCGCATGCGCAGTGGTAGGTAGGATGGTAGCAGGATCCCTTGTAAATTTTGGCGAAAAAGGCTTCACTTTGGAGAAAGTTATCATGATGGGACGCAAAAAACGCGTTTTTGCGTCGCAAACGTCGTTTGGTTGAATGCTTAGCGGCGGTATTGTATACCAGCCGTCAGAGCGGCCTCTCGGCCGCACAAACAGCTTCTTAACTGCTTCGCCGATGTAATAACTTCTCATCATCAATTGTAGCTGTCAAGTCATGGTTTCCGTAAGAAGAACATCTTAACTACGCCGATTGGGAGAAGTTAAGAAACATGAACGGCACCTACAAAAAACGATAATTCTATCAATATCGAATGATGGCGAACGATACTTCAAAAACAAACCAAAGCTTCATGTTCAGCGATCTCGACTTTCGGACCGTTTGAAAGCCTTCAATCGTTGTACGTTGTGCCCCACTCCAGTTGTGACGGATGGACCTACGGAAACACGCATGCATGCACGAACGCACGCACGCACGCATGCACACACACTTTTATTTTTATGTATAGTAGGATATTTATGAAAAATTAAATGAAGTAATGAGTTTTGAGTCATTTACGGTTTTGTGATTCGTATTCCGGTTTCCGTCCATTTTTAAGCTCTTCTGTTCCGTATTCCGTGTTTCGCTTTTCTCGTAAACATTTCCGCACATCCCTGTTATACACCCACGTCTTCTATCTGAGGAGCATGAGAAACGTACAGAATGTAGTCAGAAACCTAATCTGCAATCACCACCTACAGATTCCATTACAAACTGCCACAAGCATTGTTTTTGCGCCTCCATCCCCTACCTTTACGTTTTACAGGAGCTTCAGGTGCTGTCTCATAATACGAGAGCGATCAATGCAATTCAGTGGATATGGCTGTGTGACATGAGTTATACTAGGCCATTTGCACTCTGTAGTTGCCTCCCTCCAACTAGGATAGCTTCAAATCTTCTTCTTCTTCTTCTCCTGAGCGTTTAGTCCCGCGCAGTCGCAGGGTCCGCTGTTCTTGTGATCTGTCGCACCTCATCCCATCAGGGGCGTCATCTGCCGTGGCGCCGACTTCGGCGAAATCTCTCTTGATGACGTCCTTCCATCTTTTCCTTGGGGCTCCTCTCGGACGCTTTCCGGGTGCCTCGAAATCTAGGGCCAACCTTGTGGGGGTGATCCTCTGTCTTCTGAGGACGTGACCATACCACCTCAGGGCTGCTCTCTCATCTTCAGCTGGATCTGGGCTGTCTTTATTACTGCCCTAACATCCTCGTTTCGCACCCTGTCCCGACGGGTTCATCCACATGCCCACCTCAGCATCCTCATCTCCGCCGCGTGCAGTTGCCGCTCCTGCGCCTTACCCAGGGCCCACCACTCACTGCCGAAGAGGAGGGCAGGTCTCACAACTGTTCTATAGAGCTTGCCTTTGAGCGTCCTGGAGCATCTACGGTCGCAGAGGATCCCTGTGGACTCCCTCCACTTGAGCCAGGCTGCGTTTATCCGTCCCCTGACCGCCTGGTCCACACTTCCTTCCTCGGATAGGTCACTTCCGAGGTAGCGGAATTCTTCCACCTTCTCGATCGTTTCTCCTCGGCAGTCTAGTATGGATCCAGCGCACTGCTCAGAGCTGATGAACTTCGACTTCTTCACGTTCAGCCGTAGGCTGTTGTCTGCGAGGGTTCTCTGCCACAGCTGCACCTTCTCCTCTAGCTCCTCCTGGTTGTCGGCTACTAGGGCGATGTCGTCCGCGTAGAGGATCGTTCTGAGAGGGCCTTCCTCAAGGTGGTTCACTATAGAGTCAAGAGTCAGCAGGAAGAGGATCGGGCTCAGAGCCGACCCTTGGTGTACCCCCACTGTGATGTCCACTTTCCTTGTCACCCCGTGTGGAGTTCGTATCGCCGCTTTCGAGCCCTCGTACATGTCCCTTATGACCGTATTCAGACGTTTCGGGACACCCCTCCCTTAAAGGGCATTTCAGATTACGGCCCGAGCTAGCCTGTAGTAGGCCTTCTCCAGGTCCAGAAATGCCAGGTAGCAGGGTTTTCGTTTCTCGCGATATTTCTCCATCACCTGACGAGCGATGAAGATGGCGTCTGTGGTGGACCTCTCAGGCATGAAGCCCCACTGCACCTGGGAGATGGGTACCATCTCCCTCAGCCTTGAGTCGACCAGTCGTTCGTAGATCTTCATCGTGTGTGAGATCAGTTTGATCCCTCGGTAGTTGGAGCATTCGGAAGCGTCTCCCTTCTGCTTGAAGATGGGGTCCATGGTGCTGTTCCTCCACTATCCGGCATCTTACCTTTTTTTGTGATTCTGTTGAGGAACTGCGTTAGCCAGTTGATTACGAGGTCCTCGAGCACCTTCCAAGCCTCTACTGGCACACCGTCAGGCCCTGCTGCCTTTCCGAGTTTCATCTTCCCTATGGCCTTGCGAACCTCTTCTTGCGTCCAGGGTGGGATGGGTCCTTCCGTTGGTTGTTCTTCCTCGGCCTCCCGACGATGGAACTCCTTGTTCAGGAGTTCCTTGAAGTACTCCTCCCATCTCTCTCTGACCTCGACCGGCTTCCGTAACACCTTACCGTCAGCACTCTTCACAGTCTTCACTACTCGAATGTCGAGGCTAGCTCTATGACGCGCCTTGGCCAGGCGGATGGCGAACTTCTCTCCCTTTGGCCCGTCTAGTTTCTCGTACAGGGCATCCATTTCCGCGTTCTTTGCCTTCGCTACAGCTGTTTTTGCCAGCCTCTTCAGCTTCCTGTAGGCTGTGAGATGCTCGGGTGCCCTCGACTTCTGCCACTGCTTGTAGGCCTCCTTCCTCTTCACCGCAGACTGCACCTCTTCGTTCCAGAACCATGCCGATTTATCCCCTCTGGTTCCTCCCTTTGTTTCTCCCAGGGTTTCCTTGGCACATCTCACGATTGTTTGGGCTACCCTCCTCCAGGTCTCATTCACGGGACCAGCTGGATCTGGAAGGCCTGCTTCGAGCACTGTCCTTCGTAGCTCGTTCCGCTCTGAACCGCGCAGTCTCCACCATCGGATCCTGGGTTCCGTCCTCACTTTGGGCCTGGTGGGTAGAGGTGTGCTAAGGTCGGCTACCAAGGGTCTATGCTGTGATGCCACGTCTTCTCCCGGAATGACCTTCACATCCCGGACTGTTTTCAGGGCAGCTCTTCGAACCAGGATGTGGTCGACTTCCGTCCTTCTTCCTCCGCTAGCATAGGTCACCTTCAGGCTCTCCCTCTTCGCGAAGAACGTGCTACAGACAGCCAGGTCGTGGGCGATAGCCAGATCCAGAATTCGTTCTCCATTCGGGTTTATCAGGCCGATCCCTTTACCTCTATGAACCCTTTCCACTCCTCTTCTGCCACTCCCCGCATGCCCGTTCATGTCCCCTGCTATGGAGAGGTAGTCGCCTTCTGGTACGGACCTTATGGCTTCCTCGAGTGAGAGGTAGAAGTCATCCTTGTCGTGCTCGGAGCATCCGGTCTGCAGAGCGTAGACAGACATGATGGTCCAGTAACCCTCCTTCGTGTCCAGCCGCAGTGACATGATGCGGTCGTTTATTCTTTGGACAGCCGCTACTGAATCCTTGAGGGACTCCGCGACAGCTATCCCTACCCCGTTCCTCTTGGTGTACTCTCCGTTGTAGTACAGCTTGACCCCTTCTCCGATCTCCCTGGCTTTCCCCCCTTTTCATCGCGTTTCCTGCAGACACAGGACTTGTATCCTTCTGCGCTTCATCAGGTCAGCCACTTCCCTAGATCTTCCGGTCAGCGTTCCCACATTCAGAGTCCCCAGTCGAACTAGCTTCTTTAGCCGAGGTCGTTCGGCCCTCGGTAGCCCTCGCATACTGACCACAGAACTCGGGCGGGGGTTCTGTGGTCAGTATGCAAGGGCTACCGAGGGCCGAACGACCTCGGCTAAGTTTTTCTTTTTCTTCCGGGTGATGTCCTAGCCTTTACACTGATTCTATTGCGACTTGTGATCATAGTTTTGTGACGAAGTTTCTCCATCATCCGGCCTGTCAACCTGGGACTGACGCTGGAACCGTTGCCATTTTTGCAATTCTTGCAGGGCATGGCATGCCGGAGCCGGAAGTCGAACCTGTGACCGTTTGTGCATGAAACTACACTACTAACCACTAGGCTAACTCGGCTCAACTAGGATAGCTCCAAATGTTTTCAATAAAATAAACACAGTTACAACTACAAACATTACTATTGCAACTAAGTCGCTCTTCCACGAAACCCGACACCAATTCACTGTTCTCACGATATATTTAGAATCGGTAGCTTCACCCAGTACGTCTCAATTCGTACCGCTGCAGCATGTTTACGATTTTGAAAAAAATGAGGCCTGACGTTATAGAGATCATTGCTAATTTAGCGACAAATGGTCTATAAAGGAAATGCTTCCACACTTCGCCAATACTACTGAAGAATCTCAGCTTCGACGCATCGGCTACACCGTTCATGAGGACCCAGATACTAGAGGGTAAGGTTCTTCCAACCTATCAATAGTTTCCGAACGATAAATTCTGGGTTGCTTTACAAATGTATCTGAAGAAATGATAGAAAACGCAGCCCTACCAATCTAAACCCGGTGCAATGACAATAAGGTGGGTTGACCTCATACACACATTTAAGTAATATGTAGTTGAAATGAAAGCACATGCAACATAATGTACAACGTGAGGCAGCCACTAGACTCATGGGGAAGCCGGGGTGTACCCCAAGAGGACGAAGAGCAGAACGCACATCTCGTTATAAGGTCGATCCACCCCCCCCCCCTCTTTGGGATTGCACACTAAACCGCTTTTTGGTAGGTTAGTCTACAGCTACCATGTCAATTGGACAGACAACACAAATTCGAGCTACGGGAAATGGCAGTGGATAACAAAACAAATTGTGAACTCTGGGAAAGGTCGGCCGTCGAATCCGGTTCTCTTTATCCAGTCATGTCTCCGAAGGATTTCTCCTATTTGCTTTCAGTTGCTCTGACCGTTCCCGTACGTTGCGATGGCCCATGCGGTGGGATGACCGACGCCAACTACGTCGAGTTTGGTCTCTGTGAACACAACGTTTGCCGTCATTGCTATGAGACTGCAAAAAGCGCTGATCACGACGGTAATGCGCCTTTTGTCGCTTACTGACACCGAAAACCGTTTGGTTTTCTGAGGAAAACACGCAAGCACAGAGCTAAGAGGCTCGAGGGAGTGGGGAGGGGCAACCTGTATGACGCCCTTACATGATCTATTGTGTTGCACGATTTTTATGATTTTATACAACTTTGATGTGTTCTACCACTGTAGTGAGCTGAACTAGGCCACGTCTGATGTTACCGGGCGTTAATGTGCCGTCTTAGGTTGATAACCACTCAACACAAGACAACCTACTGAGTTTCCGTTGAAAAAAAAAGAGAAAAAAAGCAATGAGTGATCTGAAGTGTATTCCCTCACAAATCCAGCATAACGGCTCTTTGTCGTATCAACTTTGTATGCTAAATTTCTATTTCTGGAGTTGAGAAGTAGGATGTGTAGCAAAGATTCTTGTTCGCAGTCTCAGTTTGCTCAAAGCCTGCTCAAAGGACTGAAGTGTTAGGTTGGTGAAAAAGTCTTGCACCACAGCGTAATTTTTTTTTCAAAATTTTATTGTTTCTTTTGTGAGCGCCTTTAATCTACAAGGTAGTTATCATTTACATCTTCAACCTTCTGCCATCTGACGGAGAGATCATGAAATCCTTTCTTCCAGAAAGAAGGTAGCTGTGAAGGTAGAGTCGAAGAAATGCTCCTACTCGGATTCCGGTTCGGTTCGGTCGGTCAAGCACCCATCTCGTAGGTGTTGCTTGAGAGCTCGAAAGAGGTGGTAGTTCGATGGCGCAAGATACGCGAATACGGTGGGTGGGGCAGCACCTCCCACATAAGCTCCTGCAACTTCTGGCGAAACAACCTTGCAATGCGGGGGCTAGCATTGTTGTGAAAAAGGTAAACATCCCTCCGCCCCCACTGTTTGCGCCACATGGCCTCGCTCAGCTTCTCCAGCTGTGTAGCGTATATGCTTACTGCGGTGTCGTCATCGTCATGAAGCTCACGATAGAGCGTTCCTCGACAATCCCATCAACAGCACAGCATTACCTTCCTCTGGTGGATGTCCGCCTTGAGGTTGTGGTTCTCCTTGAGGGAGCCACTGGGCCTTCCGAGTATGGTTAACGAGGAAGACCCAGGATTCATCTCCCGTGACGACATTCGAGAAAACCCTTATTACGAAAACGAACAAGGGGAGACTGAGAGATATTCAGTCGTGAAGCCTTTTTGTAATGTTTGTGCTATGTACAAAGTGGCACCAAACAGTCCCTGGAAGCTCCTGTTAAATCTTGAAAATTTTTAAAAATTTTTGGTGCAAGACTTTTTCACCAACCTAATATTAGAAAGTTATGCCCCTTATCATGGACTAGAGCCAGCAAAAAATATTTTCTTCTTTTCTCGAGCTGCGACCCTAAGAATCTTACATATGTTAATCTAAGGAATACACGGATGCTGCAATGCCGACTGCCTTGAACTAGCTAGACTGGATTTGCAGCGAAGGCAAGGGTGAGCAACACATGTCTCATCTCTTTCTAGAAAGTTGACCGCTTCAACCAGCACTATAAAATTAGGCGGAAGACACGGAAAAAACTCATTTATCATCAAAAAGCTTTTCAGCAGCTCTACTCTTATTTTGAGTTAGTAGAGAGCTTATCATTCGCAATATGATGGGCGACGTTTAATAGCGGTGCTACTGCTCAGGTGTTTATTCGGGCAAACCCTGGTTTCCCTTTAAGCTCACGGTGCTGCATGCCACTGCGTTGCTTATATCAGCATCAGTGAAACTGTTCATTCGATTACGGTTCGAGTTCATGCTAACTCCTCCTTCAAATTTAGCTCCTTCAAGATTGTTGTTTGCGAAACCCAAAATGGTCGACCTGTACAGGAACTTTGCCTCCTTCAAACTATCCGAGAATCACTATTTCAGGGAGGGTAGAAAGCGAAAGAAACGACGACTGAGACGGCTACGAAGCGAAGTTCTGCTCTTCTGTTATCGATTCTCTAACCGATCAATGATCATAAATATCTAGTTCAGGAATCGTTCCGCATGGAGTACGATAACGAAGAATATAGAGATTTCTACAATTCCATGAAGAAGGCTTGCAAGGTTTCATCCTCCACCAGAAGCGAAGCCGAGTTGAAGTGAGTCCGCCCTGTCTAAGAGAAATAACTGACGATGTCGCTGTCTTGCGTAGGGTCTCGTGTAAACGCACCTATTGGCGGCTTCTCCAGGAGATGGGTGAGGATAGTGTGAACGTTGAATCCCACGCGATCCTGCTTTACACAAAGACGCAATTGACGTGTTAAGACTCTCTGGTCCATTATGTTGTTCCGGGCAAACGACTTGGGGAGGGATATGTTGATCTGAAATGTAGGCAGTTGTGAAAGGAAGGGGTTCTGCACACCGGTCAGCTCCTGCGCAGATCGGCTCTTTTGGCTCTTCTCTATTGAACCTCGCCTATCGCTAATATCATTGGGATTACCATCACAACTTCTATCGAAGTGTGGATTTCCTTTTTTGTTCTTTACTGGTTCCCTAGCTTTGAGATAGACAGGTGGGATGCTAAAAAGCCTTTTTTTAGCTTTCTGGATGAAGAGCCCTTCAAGGAAAAGCTTAAGTAAAGCAGCAGTCGTGAGCCAAGCCAGTGCCGTTTTCAATTCCCTCAAAAGGTAGAATCATGATTGAAACTTTTCGAACTTTATCCTTCAAATCACCTGTCTGTAGCGTGCCAGAGTGCTTCAATACATCCGTCAAATGCTGTAGAATATTCCTTCCAACCAATTACGCTGGAATTTCTCTTCTGTGCTGTATCTTCTTGTGCTGTTTGCTCAAATAAAGAAGCTTATTTTACCGTATATGTACTGCACCCCTTTATTAGAACGGAATAAAATCACTGAAAGCAGTGAGGTCTATTTTGTTCATATAAACAGCAAAGCTAAGCCCCACAGTGCCAGCGACCGGTACCTCCGACACACATTCCGGTTGTATTATAGACAGCAGTTCGAATGCTGGATCACTAAAGCCGAACCGAAGGGCTGAAAATGAATAATAGCACTCAAAGGATACGGACCAGAGGGTCCATACGTTGTTTCCTGGTAAAGTACAAAATGGGCACCGTTTCCAGCACTAATCACAGGTGAATAGGCCGGTGATAAACAGATCACAGCTCTAACCATAAGTCATAGTTGGAGGACGACCAATAGAAACCGATAGAGTGGGAGTGGCGATCAGAAGAGCTACTCGAGTTCTGACGCCAGCGCGTGAGGACTACCTGAAGGCGATCGACTTCGTCGAACAGCTGGTATGACCGCGGATTGGACACTGTTCCTGTGGAAGATACATGGTCAAGACAGAAGTTCCATTTGCATTCATCTTTGCAAACGTTTTGCAAATGTGAAAGATAGGGAGACTGTAGAAGAGCAATGTTGTTTCATTGTGGAGAAGGTGTCAAAAGTAACGGATTGATGACTGCAGTTCATGACGCTTTTTCTACAGTTCCTTGGATTATGAAGCCGCTGTTGGAAGAGGAATCTAATCCTGTGATCTGTGTTTCTGCGTCACCCGCAGGTTGGCACTGGTGCGCAAAAATTTTGAACAAAGATGCGGCGAGTGTGTTGCAGCGTTTACCCTTCCAATGAATCTTTTCAGTTCAGCAGGTGTCTGGGAAACACTGGAAGGAAGGGGAACCGAAACTCGTTGCACTGTTGGGCACTGGGAATGCACATATATCCGACAGATTAGGGTGTGAAATAAAGTTGTCAAGAGCGCGGGGGAAGACGGCAGCTGTGTAGGTGATGCAACGGGGCAGCGGATGTGGTGTTTATACCCTAGGATGGAGAGCCAGAGGTGGCGCTCAATTACATTAGCGCTTGGGTTCGAAGCGTCGACCGTTAGGAACCCTAAGAAAATGATGGAGGGAGGTTATCTGGTAAAGCTTCACAAAAGTGCAGCACAAGCCTTTGGTGAAAGGAAAATGGATGATATGCGCAGGGAACCCAATGATTCATCTAGGCTATTCACTCGGCAGAAAAAGCTAACCAATCGGCAGAGGAAGTAAAAGAAGAGCGAGAAAACTCCAGCATTTTCCAAGCAAGTAATATTGCGATCGGTCATCAATGCCCAGGGTCATCAATAAAATCTGAATTGTTTCGAAGACCAAGCTTGAGTGTTGCGAATCCGTTATTCACAGAGGGAAATTTGTAATACTGAAAACTTAAGCTAAAAAAGGCTCAAAGTGCGTTTTTATGGGGTTCATTCATCGCCGCTCAAGTACATCCTGCACTCCTGGTGTCTACCAGACCAGACCAGATGACCAGATGTCTAAAACATCTGTCATCAAACAATTGCCGTCGAATCGGAAAATTTATTATTTTATTACAGAAGGACGACTACGCCCAACATTTGTGTTCTGTACCGTTAGTCCTTCGATGACAAGTTTTATACACGGGCGCCTTTTTTGCTTCGAGTTAGTTGCAGCCGTCTACTGCCATCATTTCAAAATGATTATAAACCATCCCAAATGAAAACGTCGACTTTGCTTGCAGAAAAATATACTTCATGTGGTGGTCATAAAGAGGCCTCCGATGCTTTCAGAGCAATTCCCTCTGGGGTTGTAGGTTGTGCTGTAAGTTAAAGACAGCTGATTATTTCTTTCGGAAGGCCCACCGAAAAAGTTCCGTAGGAGTTTGCGTTTATGGAGTGGCTTTCGCCTGCGGTGAACAGATATTGAAGCGAGTAAGGCGTTGCTCATAGTATTTTTTGCGAGCCAAAGCAATCGTAATTAGAATGTCTATTAGTTCATAAAAGGAAACGGTGGGCTGCCAGCTGTTCAATACGACGCTTCTACAGACCTTGGGTCACTCATTCCTTGTACTGAGCTTACCACAAACGCCCTTTATTGGATTGCCTCTCGTAAATGTTATTTTCCGGTGCTATTCTAGAGGCTCATATCCATGCACGCAAGAATGAGCTTATGCTTAGATGCGTAGACTTCGGCATGAAAGGACGAGGCAAAGGTGAATCTGTTCTTGTACGTATGAATCTTCATTCATATGCAAATTGTCATTAGTTTCGAAGCTTGGCTAGTCTCACTGGACACTATGTAGAGGCTTCAGTCATGAGACCAGTGCCATCCTCTCTCGACTCCAGAACAAATGACCGTCCGAGCGCATGAAAACATCTAATTAATAGTAGACTCGTCAGAGAGAACAAGTGAACTCGCTGTTTTTCTTTCAAATCGTAGCTTCTTCTCGAGGTCATTGCTAGGCATTGTAGCTTTGGAGGCCGATAGTGAAAAGTAGGAATTTCGCCCGCTACATAGTAGCAGCCAGAAGAGACAAGCCGATATATTTTCAAGCTCTTCACGTCGCTCATCTATCACCTATGTCAACGGCATTCTTGTGATCGTTCTACAAGCTGTCTTGTGATATATGCAACCACGTCTTCCATAGTAGCTGTTCGAGGCATCTGTGTGGAAGAAAGTCTTCCCTGGCGTGAGCACGTTTCGAATCCAGGGTGGAAGCGTGAAGCACACACGAATAGCACCCCTACAAATGGCATTAGGTTGGCCGGAAAGCTGGTTTATGTGCATCCGTTTTTCCTTCTTCTGATTTACTGAATCAATATTCAACTTACTTCGCATTTTCATTTAATATCTAGTATGGAATTCCTCGCTCTATCTGACGGATAAATTTGTGTCTCACCTATGCTTAATAATTTAGTTTCTTCGAAGGCTTATTGAAGTATGTCGGAAGAGCAATTCCGAACGGTGTTTTAATTCGATTTCAAACTGGACCAATCCGCCGCTCAACAGCCCGGCAACCAAATCAGTCAAACAATTCAACCATGAGTGGACCCTAATTTACACCATTGATTGAAAAATAAATGCCTTTTCTCTCCAATGGAAAGGCTAAAGAAGAGAGATACAAAAATAACGGCTTGTAAATGATGGATTTTACCTATCGCACGAGTACCTAACACGACGAGGGCTCATAGACCGCTACTTCCATATTTCGATTCAACTGCTTAGGTTTACGAACACACTCTCGCAACATGCTCTGAAGCTGTTCAAAGATTCGTTGAGTATTACTGGCTGCGCCAGAGTCAATATTCTTAGTTCGCCTCTTTTTTCGAGACTTCCTTTACTAGTAAGCGGCTTAGTTTCTGCGTAGCTGAAAGTTTCTAGGTCCACTCACCAATACTCATTACAACACCCAATTCATAACAGATTCTTAGCAGACTAAAGCTGTTGCATACTGGCTGGATAATTGACGGAACAACACGAGATTGTGAATGAAGGGGCTTCCAGGACATTAGCTTTTGGGTGCTTTCTTGATTGCGTAGACGCTACCGAATTGGGATCCATCATGTCCTCTCTATCATCTATTGGATCTATCGTAGTCCGTGGGCCACATAATTAAAAAGTAGGTGACAAAATGGATTAAGACTTACCGAGCGTCTACTAGAGAACGAGTTGGGACCTAAAAGAAACTAAAACAAATAAACAAGCAAACAAAAAATAAAAAGTCGATACGGTTGACAACGGTCTCGGCGGGCAAAGAGCGACGGAATGGAGGTATGCCGCTTGCTGACCGCCGGCTGACATGTTATAATCAGATCTAACATGGTGAATAGGGCGCATGAAGCCGTATGCCGCGTCTGACCGCCGCCTGTCATGTTATAACCAGGACCCAACATGGTGAGGAGGGCCCACAACTTTGCCGGCTTACAACCGCATCAAATGTAATTCTCGTATTTTTCTTTGTGAGATTTTCTTGTTTAGGGTCCTGTGCTGTTCTGTAGGAGTCGCTCGGTAAGTCTCAAGTGAATTTGTTACATATGATACCTTTTAGTTATATGGCCCACCGGACTAGGATAGATCCCATCTATTTTTATTTATTACGGGAATATTTCATTATCACCAGTGCATCACTACATTTTCGAAAACATAAGTACATGAAACGTTTCTGCTCTTACTATATAGTACTAAATTCTGAGTAAGGTTCAGGTTTAGAAAAGCAGCTTCGCCGAAGGCTCTGCAGGAAGCGGCCGTTATGGATGACCGTCCAATAATTTTGGAATGCCCACAGTTACTCAGGGCAACAGGTCCAAATGTACTCGGACATTCGGGTTCGACGAGCCACGCGACGAGCCATGCGGTCGCGAGGCTCGAGTTGCTATTGGGGGGAACCGCTGTTGCTATCCGGGGGAAGCCGGTAAACTGAGGGGCGGCTCCTGTTGCAAGTAGCTGTTGCGTTCGGTTGCTATTGTGTTGCCGTTCGGTTGCTAAACGGTTACAGGATAACCGTTCCTTCGCTCCGATAACCGTCTCGGGCAAACGATTTCTAGCACCCGAACAGAAAAGCACAACTAGCCTCATGGTTGTTCGGCTAGTCGAGATGACGTCACACAACAGTCGTTGCTATCCTGTGGAAGCCTTCTCCAGTTAGGAGGCTACTGTTGCTAGTGTGTTGCAAGCTGTTGGAATTAGCTGGTGCTGTTCTGTTGTAGGGGGGGGGGCCACGCAACAGAACAGCACCACCTAGCCTGGGCCACCCTGCAACAGAACAGCACCAGCAGGGGCAATTAGCTGGCTGCCTTCGAACTCCTTACGCTCGTGTAGCCCCTAAAAAATGGTCTAGGGACCACACGAGCGGATGGGGTTCGAACGCTCGCCACCGCCCCTATCCAGCCCTTAGCATGCTGGTGAACAATTGTAAAATATCAAAAATTTATTTCCTTATAAAAACGTACAATACGATACGATACAAAACGTACAGTGCGTTATGATAGATAAGAAGCGCTGGAAGCAATTGTGGCGTCCTGACCTTGAAAAGGGCGTTGCTGAGGTCGGGCCACTCTTCTAGTACGTCTAGCTGCGGTATACGCCACACCTGCGTGAGGTTCTCGAATGAAAGGCACGTGTCTTCAGGTAGCTTAGCCTCTTGGCATTTCTTTACAACAGACGAACGAGCATCAGCGAGTTCTGTTTCAATCCGAGTGAGCCGCACCATGCAGGAATCGACCTGACCAACGGAAAATTTTAGTCTGGGGTTCAGCTAAGAAGTAGAGACAGTAGGAGATGATCCTCACCGCTGCCGTAAAACCAACAATCATGTTTGAGTGGTCTGTGATGACGTTCATCAGCTGTCTGACGATGAGATCAGACGGCTGTTGAACGCTCGACAGCGTTTGCGCAATCGTCTTCCCTTCTTCAACATCGGGCCTTACATCCCCTATTTTGCTAAGAGATGAACGTCGAAGTAATAAGATTTTGATTTCTACGCCAAGTTTTCTCGTTGTTCTTAACAGAAATGGAAAACCGACGTGGTAATCTTCCAGAATGTCGTGCTGGCAGATGGCGAGTCCTAGCTTCCCGAGGGGCAATTTGTCCTTCGTCATAAGTAGGTTCTTAGTTTTTTCAGCAAATCCTGAGCTGGCTGAGGAGGTACGGAGGACGCCTGAAAAGTGTGGTCTCGGTGACTGGGACGAGTGCTGGGAGCAAGACGGCCTCGGAGTGCTCGTGCTCCATGAGTTCCACGGTGAGCGAGGTATCGCCGCTGGAGATCGTGAATCTGAGGATGTCATACTCATTGGTTCGAGCGGGTCAAGCATCTTTAGAAATTCATCAACCCATCTATGTATATATATTTATGTATTTGTATATATACATAGTATATATATACATATATACATAAATATATATACATAAATATATAGGTGAATTAATGAACAAAGAAAGCACGCACCGAACTCGGAACATGCAAGCTCGTCATAGCGAGAGCGCTTGCTATACGGCTCTGTCTCCGCACGCGTCTCGGCACGTTCTTCGCAGAACCTCTGAGAAAGGAACCCTCGGTGTCAAATTAAAATCTTACATTTCTTAGTGTCAAGTTAAACTAGCTTCTTTCGTCAAAAATCTTGCCCTTTTCCTTCCCCAATTTTGAGACTAAAATTTAATTCTCTACTTCAAGAAACGCACTTTCCTAGCCGGCGTGGAAGTACTGGGAGCGCCGAGTGATGACTGCGATGACTGCGATAGTGATGGCTGCGATGACTGCGAGTTATCCCCGACATCGAACAAGTCATAGTCATAATCATCCAAATTCGGGTATCTCACCTGATATTGATTTTGAATTGGAGTTGGTGAGCATAGCAACAACGGGACGAAACGGGACATGTAGGGAGTCAAAGTCAAAGTCAAGGCTACCCGGCAGTATTCGGTATCTCGACGGTACTCGGTATCGCCCATCAATAACGCTTCCCTCTCTGGATTTTCCCCTAGTACTAGTAGTACCCTAGTACTTAAAGTCACTCGTGTTAAACCACTTTAACCAGTCTTATCAGCAAAATGCCAGTTCAGCTCAGCTCTTTCCAGAGCAACCCAATCAAAAACAAAGAACTATATAAAAATTAGAAAAAACAGGCCAAATAAGGCGAACGACACAACGAATCGAATACGACACGACACCGCAAGGAAAGGAATACACGAATACGGTTCGTCAACCAAATCGCCAAACAACCCCCCACCCAACCGCAGGCTTTGGCTGAAACGGCTCATCTCTTCCTCCAGATGGATTGCCTCCTCGCCTTCATCACACCTCCTCCTCGAAGCCCCCACCCCAACCGCAGGCTTCGGCTGAAACGGCTCATCTCTTTCTCCAGGTAGATTGTCTCGGCCGAGCGCGACCGACTATGGCCCGGCGGCGACGAGGAATGTCGATATCGATCCTCTCGGCGCTTCCTTCCTGTGATGTGTTTATGTGTTAACGAACTGTTTTGTTGACTGCTTGTTAATGAATGTGTCAAAATTTGCTCCTCAGCTTGGACTCTAGGACGGTTGAGAAGAGAAGTAGAGAGGCATGGAAGGAAAATCTCTACTCAGGAGAGTCCCAGCTGATCAACAAAAACGCGAGTCATGGTTCTCCTTAGCTTTAAAACTGTCAAATCGCTCCATAACTGTCAAATAACTGTCAAAGGATCGGATCGCACTCATCACAAGGGGATCGGGCATCGGTTTCCGTGTTCCAGCGCCACTTTCGTGCCAACTACCGGTTTCAAACGGCAGCCGTAGCGTGCGGCGTTCTCTCTCGGCGCTCTCGCTTAACACATAATACATCACAGGAAGGAATGACTTATAACCATTTTTGGTTTCGCGCTTAAAAGGGAGAATGTCTGCGGGAGGAGCTAGTTTGTCAGCAACATCAATGAAATGGGATTTCAACTTTTTCCTGTCTCGTGTGAAAAATATTGCTTAGGGGCAATGCGCATGATAGTGAGCAACAGGGAATTGACTTTAAAAGGTGGGACGAGAGGCTCCTGCGTTCCGTTAGGCTTGCGAGGCGCCATGTACTGGCTTGATCATTACAGTAGTAGTTTTACAAAATTCGGCTACAAAATCAGCTTACAGCTTAGGCGCATCTTGTTTGTGACCACCAAGAACGTCTGCGCTGGAACACGCTTTCTTCTTTAGCAAATCCAATTTCCTTTCAATGCAAGTCTCCGCAACGGTCAGTGGGCCTAGAGGCGTTTTGGTTCATCTTTGGCCGTAGACTTTTTTCGACCCTGTGAAGGTTCAGTACCGCTCCAAATGTGACCTCATAACGACCCCAACGTGGTGCTGACAGTGTTCCGTATTGTAGTTCCTGCACATGGCCTATCCGATCCCTCTGGCAAGGTAGCCTTTGTGGGAAGCTTCACACACCTGCGGGGCTCGAAGAAAGCACCTGCCCGCACTCAGAAGAGCATCGGTTTTCGTGATCTAGCGCCACTTTCGCGTCACCTGCCCATTTCAAACGGCAGCTACAGGTCAATGTTCAACTTAGGCCCACCGTCCGCCTACCTATAGTGCTTAAAATCACTCGTTTTAAACCAGAACCATTTTGAACCACTTTAAGCGCTCCTATCAGCAAGTTCAGACCAGCGCAGCTCTTTCCAGAGCAACTCAATCAAAAACAACTAACTGTAGAAAATTGTAAAAAACGATACAAATATAAGCCGAACGACACGACGAAACGAATATCACATGGCAAAATTACGGCACGGCAACGAATTCACGAATACGGTTCCTCAGCCAAAATTTTCAATCAAATACCATGAGGCGCCATTCTCATGGGGCGCGTTACTTTCCGACGACGCTACCCAGCCTCTGCGAACCTGCATTTGTGATCACACACAGCAGGGTTACCCTCGTCCGAAAATAACGCACCCGCAGGCTCCGGCTGAAGCGGCACATCTCCTCCTCCCTGCTCCACATGTGGATTCTCTCCTTGCCTCCATCACATCTCCTCCTTGAACCGGCCCCCCCACCCACAGGCTACGATTGAAACGGCAATCTCCTCCTGCAGGTGGATTCTCTCCTCGCCTCCATCAGATGCGACATCCACCTCCTCGAACTCTCTCTCTCTCTCTCCCCCCCCCCCCCCACCCGCACGCTCCGGCTGAAACGGCACATCTCCTCCTCCACATGGATTGCACCTCCACATGGATTGCGTTCTCTCCTCGCCTTCATCACATCTCCTTCTCGACCCCCCCCCCCCCAACCGCAGGCTTCGGCTGAAGCGGCTTATCTCTTCCTCCACATGGATTGCATTCTCTCCTCGCCTCGATCACATCGCCTCGAATCCCCCTCCCCCATCCTCCCGCAGCCTGCGCCTGAAAATGCCTACACAAACAGTAGCAAATAGAGCCACAACTGAAATGAAAACAAAAAGAACGGCCGCACGCGACCGACTATGGCCACGGCGGCGACGATGAATGCGGTTTCGATCACTCTCGGCGCTGGAGGGACGCCGGCACACGGCGCACCGCGAGCGCCGAGCGCGAGAGCGCGGAGACAGCGGGCCATGACGCGCGCGCTCGCAGAGACGCAGACGGCGAGAGCGCCGAGAGAGGACGGCGCGCGGAGCGCTGTGCGCAGACCGCGAGTGCTCGCACTTACGACGCGGTCTTCCTTCCGTCGCGGAGCGTGTTGCGATTGGAGCACGGAATCGCAGCACCACGATACCGCCAGCTAGTGCTGCTCTGCGTCTCTGACACTCTCTTTCTCTCGCTCTGACAGGAGCACCTGCCGAGAACCTGCGGGCGGCCTCGATCACTACAGCACCACGTGTTGCTCTTAAAATAGCAACACCTGGTCCTTGCCAACACGATAGCACCGCAAAAAACGCTGTTCGAGCAGGATAGCAACAACTGTCCCACCTTCCAACAACTGAAGAAGGACTGCTGCGGGAGGCGTGGTGGGGCGGATCCCGTTCGGGTCCTAGATATCGAATGTCTGAGGTGCCTTCGTAGTCCCGATACTTGGGCATCCATATATCCACGTATATCCAGCTCGTACGTAATACGTACGTATTTATGTGCACACATATAATTACATAAACACATATATACATCTATGCACATGTGTACGCATGCATATATATGTATATATATGTGTATAAATATGTATACACATATGCATGTATTCACATATGTATACACGCATATATACAGACGTATATATATTATATGTGTAAATATACAAATATACGTGTATAAAAATGCATGTGTATATGCATGTATACACACGTGTATACATGTATGTATATATACATATATGTATATATGCAGATATGTATACACACATACATATGCATATACATGGCCTATATGCGTGTATACAACCGTGTATACAGCGTGTCTCAAAAAACTGTATGCACTGTTTGAAAGGTGATAACTTTGCTCAGAAAAGGTACTACAAAAGTTAAAAGCTCATATGAAATCCAAAGAAAATAGAAATTTTATGGCATGTGAGCGCTATGGAATGCGCCATGCACTTGTCTGAAATTTTGCATTTTACACTCGATTGATTGTGTTTCTATTTAACACTTATTATAATTTGTTCAGAAAGTGGCCGTATCGATGGATTTGTGCTTGTTTTAAAATTCGGAACTTTAAAACACATTAATGCATGCGAAAAATGCAGGGCATCCCTTAAAAATGCAACTAGTGTTTGAAAGGTTCTGGCATTGCTGCTAGTGAAGCTTTTTATGACGTTTGAAGCTCAAATGAAAGCAGAGGGTAACGAGATTTCTGTGACTTGTGAACAGTCAAGATTGCGCCATGCCCCGCCTGAAACCTTGCATTTCAGACTCGACTGATTAAGCATGAGCTGAATGCTTGTTACAGTCGTGTTACTACTTGGCCATGTTAACCTTGTTGTGCTTCTTTTAACGTTTCCGCCGCCTAGTAGCAGTAGATATGCCGGTTAACCTTTCCATTCAGCTTGAATGTTGCTCCATCAGTCCACAGAATCCGTCTTCGAAAATGGTTCTCCTGCGCATATTTAAATTTTGCAATCAATAAACACGCATGTCTCGTATCTTTCACGTAATTGTCCTAGGTTCTAAACGCTAAAAGAAGCACATCACAGGTTAATAAAGATAAGAACTAACAACGTTGTATCAAGCATTCAGCCCATGCACAATTAGTCAGGTTAGAAATGCAGGATTTCAGGAGGAAGCATGTCGCAATCTCGACTATTTTCACGCCGTAGAAATCTCGTTCCAAGGTGAGGTGTTGCCAAAAAATCCCGCTCTAAAGTTGGAGGTCGAGAACCTGTATTAATTTCCGGACAACCGCAAGCATTCAAGCGAAACACAATCAATCGAGTATAAAATGCAAAATTTCGGAGTGCCTGGCGCATTCCTTAGGGCTATATACCAGAAAATTTCTGTTTTCTTAGAATTTTTTATGAGCCCTTAACTTTTACAGTACCTTTACTGTGAGCAAGGGGATCACCTTTCAAACAGTGTATACAGTTTTTTTAGGAACCCTGTATACATAACTCTATATATTTATTTATTAATTATATATATTCATTGAAATAAGAAGTTATTTCGTACGAAACTAAAAAAATTTTTGCAGCATTGGTGTGTTCTCCATCGCGATGAACTGAGGTAGGCCATTTCTGATGTAATTGGTGGAGCAAGTGCCTTCCTATTAAAGCGAATATTCACTGAGTACATGGTGACCCCCCCTCCTCCACTGACCCTATTTGCGCCAAATTCTCTAACAGTTCCAAAAATCATTCATTAAAATAATCAATCAATTCAATTCATTAAAAACTTAAACGCATACGCAATAAATAGAAATGTCTATTGTCTAGACTAGACGGCGGCGGCAGTATTGATTGCGCCAAGACCGCTTCGATAAGCGCGAGGGTATACACAGACGCATGCGTAGGGAGCGAGAACGCAGAGACCCTGGCCAATGGCACGTTCCCCACCGAGAGACGCAGACAGCGCGACAGCGCGAGAGACGATGGCGCGCTACCCAGCCAGAGCGCAGACAGCAAGAGTGCGCAGAGACGGGGGCGCGGGACACATCAAGCGCGCTACTCACTGCGCCCGAATAGCAACAGTGTATTGTGGGCCTCCAACAGGATAGCAGCACACTGTTGCTGTTGCAACAGAATAACAACCGCAGTTTCTGTTGGCAACTGCAGTTGCCATTCTGCTGAAGGGGGCGTGGCTGGGAGGAGACTGTTCGGCTCGTCGAACCCGAATGTCCGAGGTAGAGACTGATAGGACTTATGAGTCAAATCATAACTTTATTTTATTGTATTGAATTGTATTACGTGGAATTAGTAGAGCAGTAAAATTTAAATAAACGCTTTCAGGTAAAACTACTTGTCCCAGAATGGGTAGGATAAATCTCCTCCTTCGGATTGAGAATTGAAAATTGTTGACAGGTTAGACCCGATGGGCGTTTGCTGCAGAGCCGAAGCTGATTTTCTAACTCTCAACCTTGCTCAGTTTTAGCACAAAAATTGGTAAAAGGCAGAGATGTTTCAGTCTTTGATTTCGCTAATGTGGTGCATAGCTAACATCCTTGACGGAGTGGTCTCATCTCAGTTTGCTTAAGAGCGTTTTTAACATTATGCTCATGAAAATAACACGGATTTTTTTCATTTCTTCCTTTGTGCTTTGTAATCACTTGGATATTGTTGTATGTCCGGAACAAATAATCCCTGATCTTTGTAATCACCTGGATACTGCTGTATGTCCGGAACAAATAATCCCTGATTTCGTTTAAGAAAATAAAAGAGAATAATATGAGCATAGTAGTAGTGTGAGGTTATAGTAGAGTATGAGGTTATGGATGGGTTTCGGAGTTCAGGCACGACTTAGGTGTGTCGCAGAAGGTTGGAAACAGTTTCAGTGCTCAGAAACTGTTCTCGTTTGGGAATTTATGTGGTTAAATAGTTAAAAGCACCTCAGAATACTAGTATTGCAATCTTACTACGCGTAAAGTTGTAAGTAATCCTAGATGGTCTAAACCATGTATTGTTGAAGTCGAAATAAATACGAAGCCAACATATGAAAGGTCCTATGAAGCTACTCCGTGTCAACAGCACTTACACAATCAATAAAATAAACAAAGCGGTACGAAATCATGGGTGGTTGGCGCAACTTCGACGAGAACAGGTCTCAAAAAACGTGCAATTAAAAAAACTCTAGAGACATTATCTTGCCAACTCATGATTCTATAATACTTTTTGCATTCATTTAATTAGATTTCTGCGACATAACTTTGTTTGCATCTCTATTTTCTGTTTTCTGACCAATTTTTTAACCATTTTCCCAGAAAACAGAGAACAGAAAAAATTTGCCTAAAATGGCCATAAAATCAGAAAACAGGAAAAGGAAACAGAAATTCCGCCCATCCCTGGTCGGAAAAGTGAAAAAGCTCGAAAAGTTGGTGCCCCACGATTCCAATGATCGCAAGAAATTGTCGCGTTTCGAAATCTATTGTTTTTTGCTTCTCCGGAACCAAAAGGACCTGTTTTTGGATATACCTTAACTCCTAGTTCGATTAATTTTCGCATGGTGATCTGCGAAACGTGTGGGCAGAAGTTGTTGTCAGAAGAATGGGCATCTTCTGTTGACCACTGCCGGCTACAGCTAACGCAATCATACATTTACAGTCCATCTCGGCGATTTCGTCACAGAAGGGCTCTGATGTGATAAGAAGTTAGTGTTTATTGCAGTAACCGAAGACGACCAGGGCAATGGGTTGATGTCGGCGAATCCGGCAGGCACTTCCCAAAGCAGAAATCCCACAAAAAAGGCGATGGTAACAGTGTGGTGATCGGCGGTTGGCGTGATTAACGACAACTTTTTGGAACCAGGCCGAACTTCACAGCCTAGTCGTTCTGTAATGAAATCACTGAGATGGACTCTAGATGTATTAGGTTGTCCGTAAATTAATGCAGGTTTCCACTCCAATTTTAAAGCAGGAATTTTTGGCAAAACTTTACCTCGAGATAGTGCATAATTGTATTCTCACCTTGCTATTCGTTTTTAATGTAGTTTATTTCACGGCAAATTTCGTGTCAATGCAGCAATTCCGGCAGATTTTTTGAGATAAAGCTCGGTCGCACTGCAGCAGAAACAACTCGGAACATCAACCAGGTATGGGGTCAAGGCAGTTTCAACGAATCCACGGTGATGTGCTGGTTTCAAAAAGTTCGTCGAAATGAATTCGATCTTGAGGATGGAGCAGGTTGCGGACGTCGCTCTGTCATTGATGACTACGAGTTGAAGACCTTTGTGGAAGCAAATCCATGCGTGACCGTTCGAGAACTTGCGAAAGATCTCTGCGTTAGCATATCGAGTATTTGTGAACACCTGCGGAGAATTGGAAAAACGAAGAACTTAGATAAATTTATACCACACGAGTTGAACGACCATAAAAAAAATCGTCGGTTCGAAGTGTCGTCAGCGCTCCTTCTTCGCAACAAGAACGATCCATTTCTCGACTGTATCGTAACTTGTAACCGGTGACGATCAGCTCAGAGGTTGGACCACGATGAAGCTCCGCAGCAGTTCCCGAAACCGAAATTGCACCAAAAGAGGGTCATGATAACTGTTTGGTTGTCAGCTTCTGGATTAATTCACCACAGTTTCTTGAACTCTGGCAAAACTAGGACGTAAGAGTAAAGTAAGAAGTACGTCCAACAGATCGACGAAATGCACGAAAAAATCCTACGTATGCACCCAATAGTGGTCAATCGAAAAGAAATGATCCTTCTCCATGACAACGCGCGACAACATGTTGCACATCCGACGCTGCAGAAGTTTAACGAGTTGGGCTACGAAACTCTACCACACCCATCATATTCAACGGACCTTTCGCTAACCGACTATCACTTCTTCAAGCATCTGGATAAGTTCTTGAGAGAGAAATGCTTCAATAACCGAGCGCAGGTGGAAACTGCCTTCGCGAATTCATTCGCTCCAGAACTGCGGACTTCTACTCAGCAAGGATAAATAAGCAACTATCTTGTTGGCAAAGGTGTGTAGACTCTAGACTCGAATGGTTTTTGCTTCGATTAATAAATTGTGTTTGAGCTGAGATGTATCGTTTCAAAGTTTGAGGTCCAAAACCTGCATTATTTGAGGTCCAAAACCTGCATTAATTTCCGGACCACCTAATATAATTGCGTGAGTTATAGCCGGCAGTGGTCAACAGAAGATGTCAATTCTTCTTACAACAACTTCAGCCCACACTTTCGCAGATCACCATGCGCAAATTAAGCGAACTAGGAGTTGAAGTTCTGTCCATAGTCGAAGACCTTGGCCAATCGGCTGCCACCTTTTTGGGTGTGTAGCGTTCACATCGGCTGGTTGTAGACGCCGTCTCCGCTCACGTTGTGACAACCGTCGTGCGCGCGGCGGACAACGGTTGTCACAACCGACGGAGGCCGTCGTCGGCGACCCCAGGACGGCGGTACCGACGCAGAAGTGGAGCACACAGGTCGACCAGAGCTCTACATCAGAATTTCGAGCTCTATTTAATGAGCTCTACCTCTAGCTCTGTCAGTGCTACCGTTGATGCGATATTCTTCAAATTTAAAACTGAAAAATAATTCTTCGCAAACCTGCGACGAAGCTGTGAAGGGTATATTTCCAGGCTAAAATTTCACACAGAATTCATATCCATCGTCTAAATACCTACTAGGGGAGCTTTTTTTGAAGAAAAAATTGTGTGTATCTCACCGTTGGGAACATGTCTCCAAGCCAACATTCTACGCAGAATTCAATTACGAAGTTGATATCCTATTATATATAAAAGAGTTGTCTGTATTTTTTGTGATTTTCATTCAAGCGTTCTGAACCTTTAGCCATGGAGGTAATCGAGACCGTTGAACACGAATCTAAAGCTCGCTTTTAATGCTTCGATCGCCATCTATCGATATTGATCTAATTATCGATTCTTTGTGGATGTCATTCAGCGATCCGAAGCTTCAGCGCTAGGGGTAATCGTGGTCTCTGAACGCGAATCTGAAGTTTGTTTTTGAAGATTTGATCGCCATCAACCGATATTGATCAAATTGTCGATCAATATCGGTTGATGGCTGTGGATGTCAATCAAGCGGTGCGAAACTTCAGACTTAGGGGTAATCGAGGTCTGTGAACACATATAGTCTTTCATTGCCCTCCCATAAGACCTCGACCTCCTGGAGGCAGTGGGTCCAGGGAGTCGAGGTTAACTATTAACCGGTCCCTGCTCGCTGCTACCAAGCCCTAGAAGCGGTTCCTCCAGGATGTAGGACAAGTTGATTAATCAATCCTTGCTTACCGCCGTTCATTACTTCTGTGAATGGGCTACATAGTGAAGTAGCTGAATCGCCCATGCACTTCGATGGTGTTTTCAAACATTCTGTTGGACTTCAGGTCAAACTACTTTCTTCGAAGAAAAGCCTGGAGCCGGGCCTGACTCTTATTATGGGCGTAGATATGTGGAGAGGGTTACTAGAGCGATAGCGAAAGCGATAAATTGTGCAGCCAATAAACTCACATGTCACGTGTCTTTCACGTGATTTTCAAGTTCTAAACGTTGAAACAGGCACAGCACAGGTTAGTGTGGCCAGGTAGTAACAGGATTTTAACAAGCAGTCAGCCCATGCAGAATCAATCGAGTCTGAAATGCAATGTTCAGGCGGGAGCATGACGCAATCTTGACTATTTGCACGCCACAGAAATTTCTTTAATCAATTTCTTTACCCTGTGCTTTCATGTGGGTGTCAAACTTCTTCACAAGCTTCACTAGTACCAATGTTAGAACCACTCAAGTAGTATATGAATTTTTAGGATACCGTGCATTCTTCGCAAGCCGTAGTGTGTTTTTGACATCCGGACCTTTAAAGAAGCTCACATCAATCGAATCTGCCACTTTGTAGAGAAATTATAACAAGTATTCAAGCGAAACCAATCGAGTATAAAATGCAAGGTTTCAGAAGAGTGCATTGCGCAATCCATACCGTCCATTTGCCAGAAAATTTCCACTTTCTTATGCTTTCATAAGATCCATCAAGTTCTTCAGTACCTTTACTCTCGCCTCTTCTGACAGTGCTACATGCGCCCCTACTAGCATAATCACTTCATATGCACGTATTTTTTTTTCTACTGGCTTCCACAGGGTGCGAGGAAGTAATCCTAAGAAATGGATTCGTTGTGGGTTGTGCAAAGATAGGCGCACTCAAAGAATCCTCACACCAAGACCCTTTATCGTACTGCTAAAGGAAAGGGTCTGCAGTGTATGTCCGAACGGAGAGCGCGAGTCATATAGGAAGGATCTTCACCCCTCAATTCGTATAAAGATGTGTTTCTTTTTGCCAAGTCGTTAAAGAGTGGGGGTACTTCAAGTTACAATGGAATCGGTGCCTTACGAGTTCGCGGACTTTTACGCCCGCGACGCCTCTGCCAAAGCGGGGCGCAGTGGATAGTGACGTTGCTTCGTGCAAGGGAGGTCGGCGGTTCAATCCTTCCGCGCTGCTGCATTTTTGCATTTCAACTGACTAGTTGAGATTTGAGGGACTCTGACGTCTACACTCGGCGTTCTCTGCTCGCACATATTTTCAGCTACACCTGTGTGTAGAGTAATTTTTTGCGAGTTGTTTATTACTGATCGGTTTTTTTAACCAAGAGGCAATCAGAAAGCTATTCAACATAACCTCCCTATCCCTCTATCCCCTATGCCCCTATATATAAAAGAGGAAGAGTTTTTGTCCGATGTTAGCCAGCCGTACTTCGTATACTGCCGAGCCTCGCCGGTTTAATCACCCATGTTTGGGGTTCGGTTGCCAGTTGTCAACACCAAAGCGCTTGAGAGTCCAAGGCTGTTATTTACCATCGACTGCCAGACGTAGGATTATTTCGAAAGAGGTCTCTCTTGGTACGCCAACACCACAGAACACCCATCATATGACGAGGTTTCGCAATACGCGTCTAGTGGTCATACCTCAGTGATCCTTCCCAGCTCTCCTGTGTGGTGGAACCTTCCACTATTTTTACCACCATACTTTTAACACTTTTCCACTACCAGGGATGCTACCACTGCAGAAGTTAATTCCCTTTCCACTGTGCACTATGCCAGCCGGTTGCTCCCTTCTGCACCCTTTTGCTACTTCGCCTCACATATGCCGTTTTTTTAATTCAATTTATCTCTATGTTTGCCGGCATACTTTTACCACTACCCTACTACCTGGGAAGCTACGACTCCAGATATTGAATCATTTTCTACTGTGCAGAATGACAACAGGCTGCACTTGTTCTGGCATTCCGCCAGAACTATCGGCTCCCCCTCTCATCCTTCTCCAGGTGCTTATCTGCTTCTCCATGACGAGAAGTCCGCCATAAGTGTTTACGTTAGCGTGACCTCGCCTGATGGAAAGAGGCCACGCCTGTGCCTGTACAATTGAGCTCATATCGACTTATATTCTACCACTGACCACTACAGTCCCAATAAACCTTCTTGTGTAACCATCATGCTCACAGAGGTAAGCACAAAGGAACCATAATACTCCTAGTACACGTCAGAGCGCCATCGTACGCTCACAAACCGGGACGTTTCTGGTGCACCGGCTAAATCTAGACAAGAAGTTAGCCTAGTCTAACTTGTTCTTTTCGGAGCAACTAGTTTGCTTCACCTTGCACTTATGCGAGAAGAGGTTGGGAATTTTCCATACCTAGGTGCTAATAAGCCCTAAGTTCCGTGCCCTGCCCAACAGCAGCTGCGCAAGAGGTTGGCCTAGCCAGTCCTTGGAGCTACTTCAGCCCTGAATATCGTGCCTTGCTCCACCGTAACTGCACCGGAGTTTCGGTTAACGAAACCATAGGTCTCAAACAGCCCTAAATTATCTGATTTTGTTTAAACAAAGCAGAATAGCCTAGGAAATGTCGCTCTTCTTCCACAAGAAAGCGATAATGGCTGGCGCAGAAACCATTCAAGAGGTTTTTGACAAAAATCAAGCGTATACGCAAAAGTTCGTATACTCTGGCGAGGATGGAAAACGTCTGCAAGAATGCGCAGGTAATTCAGTGCTTCTTAGCTGCTGCTTGAGCCATATAAGGTCAGCAACGGCGACTTTGCAAGGCAAATTGATAAGATGGAACAATTCTTCACTGTCATCGAGTCAAAATCGGAGCGAAACGAAATTATGCGAGAAATAGAAGTGCTGGACAGAGAAACCCACTGCTGGGGTCTGATTATAGACGCCACGTCATGGCCAGAACTGTCGGCTCCCCCTCTCATCCTTCTGCCATAAGTGTTTACGTTAGCGTGACCTTGCCTGATAGAAAGAGGCCACGCCTGTGTCTGTGGGATTGAGCTCATATCGACTTATATTCTACCACTGACCACTATGGTCCCAATAAACCTCCTTGTGTAGCCATCATACTCACAGAGGTAAGCACAAAGGAGCCATAATACTCCTAGTGCACGTCAGAGCGCCATCATACGCTCATAAACCGGGACAGCACTTTCCTGCACTCGGCTGCACTTTTTTTTGCTACTTCGCCTCACAGGTGACGTTTCTTGCATTCAGTTTACATCTATGTTTACCGCCATACTTTTACCACTACCCCACTACCAGGGAGGCTACCAATGCAGAAGTTAATTCCTTTCCCATTGTGCAGTATGGCAGCCGGTTGTTCCCTTCTGCACCTTTTTGCTATTTCGCCTCACGTCGTTTTTTTTAATTCAATTTACCTCCATGTTTGCCGTCATACTTTTGCCACTACCCTACTACCAGGGAAACTACGTCTCCAGATTCATCAACCGCCTACCGGCCGGTAACGGTGAAAAGTACCACCAAACCTCATGCTGATGAATCTCATCTCAGGGGTTTGGCGGTACTTTCACTGTTACCGGCCAGTAAACTTGATGAATCTGGCATCAGAAACCGAGTCTCTTTCCACCCTTTTTTGCTATCGACGCTAGGGATGCGTCCTTACCCAGTGTCGGTTGCCGGCGAAGCGAAAGCAGGCAGCCGTCGAAGCCGGCTAGCCTAGCATGTGCCCGACCAGAGTCGTGTGCGGGCGGAGACCGGACGACGCTGGGTTGTGGTGACCCTAGCGGGCTCGACGTTGGGAAGGGCTTCTGGCTCCACATGGCTCACCATACCCGACACCGGCGAAGCCGGCTAGCCTAGCTTGGCGGAGCCCGCAACCGACGCTGGTTATATATAAACGTTCAACATCAGTGATGCACAGGCACAAAGTGATGGAACAGAAGCACTATTCACATTGGTCGATGTATGAAAGCAAGCTGTCTCCTGACAGCTTGCTTTCATACATCGACCAATGACATCGGCTCCATAGGCGACATCCAATTGAAGACTTACCCTTCTCTCCAAAATATAGCTTCCACCTGAAAACGTTATCAGGTGTCCACTGCTTGGCGTCTCCACGCCTATCAGTTCACCTTGCAGGTCCCATCTTGTTCTTGTTTTTCCATCGCTTCCGGCTGTTCATCTTTGTCAGCTTCAAGTTGACATGCTTCGAAGTCCTTGAGTATGATGGTCATCCCTTCGACCAGCTTGATTTCTTCTCTCGAAGGCTCCTTGTCTAAAGGTGATCCAAACTTTAGGGTGAGCAGACAGGGATGGGCGGAACTTTTTAAAATTTTTCCCAGGAAACAGAAAATGATTGAAAACAGAAAATCGCTTACATCAGAAAGCAGAAATCAGAAAACAGAAAGTTCCGAAATTATAACACGATCTAATTATTCTATCATTTCTTAAAGTAACAAATGCTTTTTTATTACTAGAAATGTAGTCGTTGACCAGCGTTTTAACTTGCAAGTGTTTAAAAAATTTCTAGTACACTCCAAGATTAATACAATCAGCAAATTGAAAAATTGAGTGACTGGTCCCGGGAATTACGATATTTGAGGTATGCGACATTACTCATCAGCTCGATTTCACAGCTAATGTCCCAATTAATGGTCCCCCTAGTAAGAAACTGACCTTCCAGAGTACCGAACGCGATGAAGCCTCATTGACCACTGTTTGCATGTTTCAATCTACTGCCCCCTCGTAATCTAAAGCTCTGCAGAGATTCGTTGAGTATTACTACCTGCACCAGAACCAATATTCCTAGTTCGTCTCGTTTCTCGAGAATATCTTTCTTTGTATGTGACCCAGTTTCGGCGTAGCTGGGCGCTTTCAGGCCCACTCGCCAAAACTGTTTACAGCACCTAGTTGCTCCTTAGCATATACCCCATCATATTATTATGATTGTTATTTCTCCTCACATCTACATATCATATTAGATCTCAGTAGAAGACCAGCAGAGATTTCTTGCTGTACAAGAGGGGAGACGTGCACGACATTGGCAAATGTCTCCCGATCTGCCTGTTGTTCGGAGTCTACAAGCTGTTCACTCGAGTCATCCTGAATAGGATCAGCAGAACGCTGGACGAAGGACAGCCATGCGAACAAGCAGGATTTCGGAGAGGATTCAGCACGATCGACCACACACACACACCATTACGAAGCTTATCGAAGTGTCGCGAGAGTACAAGCTGCCGCTGTGCCTTACGTTCATCGACCTGAAGAAGGCATTCAACTCGGTCGAAACGAAAGAACGAACATCGAAACCCTGCGCACTCAGGGCGTTCCTACTCAGTACATCGGAGTCCTTCAAAAGCTGTACAGTGGATTCACGACCAATATTTCATCATTCCATAACGACGTTGTCGGCATCGTGAAGAGATACCATATCCTCGAAGTTCTTCAGCGCCACCCTTAAAAACGGCAAGGGAATACCATATCTCCGAAGCTCTTCAGCGCCACCCACGAAAACGTCAGACATGGGAGTTAAGGTCGATGGCCGGCTGCTGCACTATCTGCGCTTCGCTGACGACATCGTGCTCATAACACCGAGCACCAGCCAGGTTGAGTGAGTGCTAGCCGACTGCGATCGTGATCCTGGAACGTTGGATTGCAGCTGAATATTGCGAAGACGATGTTCATAAGCAACGGGCGGGTTTCTGATGCCCCATTCTCGCTCAACGGAACGAACATCTCTGAATGCTCCAGCTACGTGTATCTGGATCTTGAAGTCAATATGGCCAACGACCTAGGGCCAGAGCGGAGCTGGGGGAAACGAGCGGCTTCGGAAGCCTTGAAGAGCGTCGAAGAAGTCGCGAAAAAGACGAAGAACGTCCGACTCCGGCCTCAACTAATCTACTAGGTTGTAACGAATTAAATGGCACTGGCTCGCACCATTTTTTGCGCGTCTTTACGCGTTTGATCAAGAACAAACCGTAACATGTGGCATATCATTTATTAGGGGGAGGGGCCAAAAGTAATGAGACACCCCATGCCGTGTCCATATATCTCGTGGCTGGAGTCTGGTTTCGTGCTTGTCGTATTTGTATGTTTGTATGCTACTTACTGAAGCACATCTGAGAAGTTACCACTTCCGCCCTTTCCAGAAGCATGCCAAAAACCCCAGCCTGTCTCATGCCGAAACCCCAGTCTGACGAGTCCACCTGTGTCGCGCAAATCTCCCCCAATTCCCAACCCCGAGCAGCCTGGGCTCAATATTCACGCAGGATGAGAAGTACGTCTTCTACCTTAACCCTGCCAAGCAGCGAGTCTGGGTGAGGCCTGGTGACCTGTTACCGACCTTCGTTCGGCGAGATGTTCACGGCGAGAAGCATCTTTGGAGCTTTTGGGTCTGCGCCCATGGATCGGTTTACCGGAAGCTGTTTCCCAAGAGCACTACGATGAACTCCAAGGCCATGGTGAACGAAATAGAAGAGATGGGCCGGCGACTCGCTTTTCTGCATTCGCAGCGCTTCAAGAAGGTTCTATTCTTCGACAACGCCGCACCCCATCGGGAACAAGTAAGCACGGATAAGCTTGGCCAACTGGGCTACGTTCACATGCCTCACCCACCGTATTCGCTGGACATCTCTCTATGCGACTACCACTACTGCTTGAGCCTACAGGACTTCCTAGTCGGAAGGGACACAAGAACCCAAGCAGTCCTTGACAACCATGTCGAGCAGTTGATCAACACCAGGCCCAAGCAGTTCTGGAAGGATGGGATCAGGAAGTTGGCTGAGCGATGGCAGCAAGGTCCTTGCCCTTAATGGCAAATACATTCCTCAGCATCGTTGAGTTGTAATTGAGTTATAAAGAGATAAAGATTTTTTTTCATTTTGTCTCATTACTTTTGCCCCCCCCCCTAATAGAAGCGCAAACTTTGCTCTACCGGTGAGTTCCAAACTTTCTATTTAAAAGTGGGAAAACTTTAGAGTTTTATTGATTTTTTTGCAGATGGACAAAAGGGTAATCCGAGGCATTTACTTGTATGAATTCAAGCTGGGCACTACAGCTAAGGAGGCGGACGAGAAGATCAACGCCGCATTCGGTCAGGGATGTTCCACAATTCGGACGGCGTATCGTTGGTATCAGAAGTTCCTTAATGGAAATGAGAGCTTGGAAGAACATGAAGGTCGTGGGAGGCATAGTGATGTTGATGAGGACAAGCTGAGAGATGTGGTAGAGGAGGATCCACACAAAGGTACCAGGGAGATAGCGAAGGTTCTTGGCGTCAGTCACAACACAGCTGCCCGGCATCTGAAGGAATTGGAAAGACCAAAAAGCTGGAAAGATGGGTGCCTCACGAGATGTCTGAGGAGCAAAGAAACCGACGATGTGAAATTTTGTCCGCACTGCTTCTACGGAGCGAAACGGACCCATTCCTTGATCGCATCGTAACCTGTGACGAGAAATGGATAATGTACGACAACAGGCGACGATCGGCACAGTGGGTGGACAGCGATGAGAGCCCCAAGGTTTTTGCGAACCCGGAATTGCACCAAAAGAAAGTAATGGTGACAGTGTGGTGGTGTTCGCTGGGAATTATTCACCACAGCTTCCTCCCTTCCGGTGAATCCATCACGGCAGAGAAGTACTGCATTGAAGTTGAAGAAATGATGAAAAAGTTGAAGGATATCCGGCCGGCCTTGGTAAACCGAAGGCGAGTTCTCCTTCTGCACGACAATGCTCGCCCCGCATGTAGCACGAATGACGTTGCAGAAATTGAATGAGCTGAGCATTGAAACTCTACCACATCCTCCGTTTTCTCCCGACCTCTCCCCAACAGACTACCATTTCTTCAAGCATCTTGGCGACTTCTTGGTGGGGAAAATATTCAAATACCAACAGGATGCCGAAAGTGGCTTCGAAGATTTCGTCAATTCCAGAACTTCTGATTTTTATGCTACTGGGATAAAAAAGCTTGTGTCACGTTGGCAAAGATGTGGAGAATCAGAAGGTTTTTGTTTCGATCAATAAACTTGCCTACAAGCCGAGATATTAACTGTTTAAATTTACAGGTGGTTCAGTGCCATTTATTTCGTTACAACCTAATACTTTACTGTTCTTCATGCCCTTGAATACGCCTCAGAGATCTCGGCTATGCTACGAAAGCACGATGAACACGCGATCAGGTTCGCGGAGAGGACGATGCGCGGAGTGACATGACTCACGCAATGAGAGAAGGCCCCCGGACTTCCAAGTTTCGTCGACCTTCGAAGATCAGACTGGCATCCCATTGGCCAAGTCGTCAAAAATTAGATGGCACGTAAGGCGCTTCGTAGACCCCCACTGGACGAGAGCCGTCACCAACTGGATGCCGTAGGACGTCAAGACAACACCAGGACGCCCACCAACGCGTTGGTTGAACTTCTTCGTGAAAGCCGTGAACGAGCGATATGACGCTCTTCGTGTCCTTCGAGCGAAAAAGATCCATTGGAGTACTCTGGCATGTGGCAGTGAGAATGGATACGCTGCTGGTGCCCGCTTGAACAACTCGATGATCAATCGGACGAGAAATGATGCAGGTTGTTCATGAAAAATTTCATGTATCACTACTGTATCACTACCTCAGCCAAATCAAAGCTAACTAAAACTTTTCTGTCTCTAATTCTTGACAACTAAAAGCTGAGCAATGTTCAGAGTTAGAGAAGCAACTTGGCCAAAGGCATTGCAGAAAGCCATCACCGGCCAACAATTTTCAATTTTTAAACCGGAGGAGGAGAATAATCCTACCCACAGTAACTCTATGACGACTGGTTAGTAAGCGGGTAGTTAATACGTAATTAAATGCCCTCAGAACGCTAATTTTATAGTTTTAATAAAAAATGTCAAGTGATCGTAGATCAAAGCTATTGCTAATATAGAAAAAATACGAAGCCAAATTATGATAATCGAGAAATATCCTATGAAGGAACTCCTTGTCAGCAGCATTTACACAATCAATCAAGCAAATAAAGCGGCACAGTTTATGAGTATATGGCACGATTACCACATGAACACATCCAAAAAAGCTACCTGCTTGCGTTTAAAGTACTCTAGAAACTCTATTTTGGAATGATTCCATGGTACTTTTTGGATTATTTTTATTGGATTTCTATTAAATAATTTCGCTCGCAGCTCTATTTTCTGTTATCTGACCAATTTTTGGCCATTTTCCCAAAAACTAACGGAAAAAGAAAAATTTTCCCAAAATGGCCAGAAAATCAGAAAACAGGAGAAAGAAAATAGAGACTCCGCCCATCCCTGATCACCACTCGAGTATCGGCGACACTGTTGGTGTTAGGTTTTAGAAAACCTTCAATAGACCTATGATTTCCAGGTGAACCTCGTTTCACATTTTAACCACCTCTGACGCCACATCCTGGTCCCTTTGAAAACCCGAGCAGGATGGTTTTTACCGAGGTCATTGGTCCATGCAGGTAAACAAACTGCGAATGTCCTGTAGCTTTTATATGCTGATTGTATTGTGACCAGTGCTGCCTTATGCACTTTGGACCTGTGCATCACTGATGTTGAACATTTATACATCATTATGTTGAATACCACAGCTTGCAGCTGGAAAATTGCGCAAAAAACTCTGAAAGACGTCGGAATCCTTTCCAATCAGTTGAAGTGCAAAAATGCAGCAGCTCAGAAGAATCGAACCTCCGACCCCCTTGCAACGTCGCTATCTACAGCGCTCTGAACCGTTTGCACGCGGAGGCATAGTCGGCGTACAAGGGTCCCAAACTCATGAGGCGCCGATTCCATTGCAACTTCAAGAACCCCTACTCCTTTGGTTTAACGACTTGGGGAAAAAACATATTGATGCTAATTGAGGGGTGGGAGTTCGTCCTATATGACTTGCACTCCCTGTTCAGACATACGCTTCAGACCCTTCCCTTGTTAGAAAGAGCCTTCCACAACTTGGAAGCCCGACGCCTTTACATTTGTGGAGTACGGAGCTCTTTTGCAAGTGCAATTCTCGCCCGCCACAATTTCGGCCCCTACAGCCTTAATCAAATTGCGACAGACGAGGAATTCCGTTGAATTCTCCCTAGAAGACGTGTGGACACGTCATTTTCATGACATTTCTTAAACCGTAAATTGAGCGCTATTTATTGCGCCGTGAGAGCACCCCAACAACGCGGTTACCAGCCTGCTTCTCCTGCTCCAAACGTCGTGCACCGAAAGTCGCCTAGTTCTCCGAAGAAATGCTCTGGTGAGCGGGTGCGCCTCATCAGACCTCCTACGTTTCGACCGATTTATTGTTCCATTCGTCTCACCTCATAGAGGTGACGCCGTCTTTCTGCAGGTTATGATGGAAAAGGGTGCTGCCGCAACAGCGATGTTGCTCTCCCGTCAAGGCGTGCTAGCTCTAGAAACTGGTTTGAACCTTCGTCAATTTTTAGTGGTTCCTTGATTCCATGCTTTTCGGATGGACCTACTTTCGATTTCGAGTCCCATACTGCTACAGGGTCTCTTGTGATCGGCGCTCTTGCGACACGCCTTACACGAACACGCACCCTCTGCTGCCCTGGCAGATAGGGTGATACGCCGCGGCGCTTTTTGGTCGTACGCAACATCTGCGACTTGGGGTAGTTTCAATTAGGCTCATGGGCGGAACTTCTGTTTTCAGTTCTTCGCATTCCTGGTCATTTTGGGCAATTTTTCTGCTTTGTGGGAAAACGGCCAAAATGAGTCATAAAAAAGAAAATAGTATGGCTTAAAAAGTTTGTAGTAGTTCACCCAGAATTTAATCTGTAGTATAACATCGGAGCCCCACAGCAAACAGAAAATGCTTCTAGGCTATTCAAAATTCGAAAGAAGCTGTTTGCTTTCATTTGAACTCGCTCCATGCCCTCGTCTGATTCCTTTTATTGATGGTACAAGTGCTACTGTCGCGCAGTTCCTAGGTATTAGGGTGTCCAGAAAGTATTATCTGTGGAAAACTTCGCAATGTTCCAGATTTTTTCTAGAATGTTCTGAAGATTTCAACATAAGTGCTGTATGAACACACTATCCTGTGTATCTGCATAGCATATCCAGCTCCGTCTTCCTTGCCTATTACGCTGTGCGATGGCCGAACTGTCTACCCATCTTAGACACGTACTCCTTTACGAGTTTGGATCTGGGCGCTCCGCTGCAGAAGCCTATCGAAACTTGTGTCGTGTATTCGGCTCTGAAGCTCCTTCTGTACGGCCTGTGTATAGCTGGTTTGAACGCTTCAGGACGGCAACAGGAGTCTCGAAGATGAGCCTCGCTCTGGTCGACCGGCAACGATATCTTTGGAGGAACTGAGGAAACTGGCAAAGCAGCATCCATATGAAGGTGTGCGTTATTTCGCTGCTGCTCTTGGCTGTCCCCGATCCACCGTGGGCAATGGACTGCGATCTCTTGGAAAGGTTAAAAAGCTCGGTTAGTGGCTCCCACACGAACTGTCCGACGACAACCGGCGAAGACGTCTGGACGTATGCACTCAGCTGCTCTCCCGAAGTCGCACCTTCAACTGGCTGGACACCATCGTCAAAGGAGACGAAACATGGGTCCTCTACGTCAACCACGCTCGTAAACGTGCGTGGTGCCAACGCGATGAAGTGCCGAAACTGTGAAATTCGTGCGAGCAAAGTCATGCTGAGCGTCTGGCGGGGAGTTTATGGGATCAACCATTTCGAGCTGCTGCCTGACAGCACGACTGTTACTGCCGAGGTCTACGCTACCCAACTGCAGAGACCGGCCGACAAGATGCGCAAGGAGCAGCAGGCTCGACAAAATTCGCTTGCTGCACGATAACGCACGCCCACACATCGCGAAGACGACTTCTCAGAAAATTCTGGAACTCGGATGGGAAGTTCTGCAGCGTCCACCGTAAGCCCAGATCCGGCGCCAAGTGACTACCACCTCTTTCGATCACTTCAGCATCATCTGGAAGGGAAGCGTTATGAAGATCGTGACCACCTCGAAAATGACCTCCGAGCTTTTTTCGCCTCCAAGTCGCCAGAGGAATTCGAAGTCTTGTGGAAGATTGGAGGCGGGTAGTCGATGTTGACGGAAATTATTTGGTTGATTAATAAAATGTTGATAAAAAATCGTGTTATTTTGAAAAATTGTCGTATTTCTGCAGCTACTTTCTGGACACCCTAAAAGCAGATTTCACGTCTTGTATGTATTGCATTTGTTGAATCTCCATCTTAAGTATGTAGCAGTCTCGATCATAAGAATAACTTTGATGATCTTTGGTGCTACGAAACCAGTGCGTCAAGGCTCAGCTTCATTCGTATCCACAGGAATGGGAGAGCTTCAAGAAACTTTCGAATATGCGGAAGTTAAAATTACTCTAAAGAACACTTGCTCCAGCATGAAGCTAAAGTGAGTGCAGTCTTCATCTTGTCTCAACGACGGTTTTTCCAGACTTAATAATTAGACAAGGCCTCATGATCAGATCGTTCTTCACGAGGTTCCTACAATGAGACTGCCATATGGTTTAATTCTGGCACCTACCATTTTTGGGGGTGTCAATGGCACGCGCGGATTTACCAATATAAAGTAAAAAATGCAGTTGACTTCATGAAAGAAGTAAGCAAACATTCGAAAGGCATGGCTATATTAGCTCAAGGTGGCATTCATATACGAAGCTTGGGGAATCAGTAGCACCAGACTATGTGACGAACGCGGTTGTAGAATTCGCCAGGATCTTGGTGAGCACCGAGCTAGAATGCTGCCGATTGCAGTTGGTGAGGGACACACACTTCGTGCGACTCAACGTCCACTCCAATCTGTGGAGAAGAACAGAGCCAAAGCAAGGACAGAGTGAAGCGCAGAAGCGGACACTTCGGCTTCGACGACCAAAAATCTGAAAATCGGAAACTGTCGAGGCGTCGATGAGGAGCAGAGTAAGCCCAGTGGTTAGTAGTGTAGTTTCATGCACAAATAGTCACAGGTTCGACTCCCGGCTCCGGCACGCCATGCCCTGCAAAAATTGCAAAAATGGCAACGGTTCCAGCGTCAGGCCCAGGTTGACAGGCCGGCTGATGGAGAAACCTCGTCACAAAACCATGATCAGATCACAAGACGCAATGGAATCAGTGTAAAGGCTAGGACGTCACCCGGAAGTGGCGCACAGAACCCCCGCCCGAGTTCTGTGGTCAGTATGCGAGGGCTACCGAGGGCCGAACGACCTCGGCTAAAGAAGCTAGTTCGACTGGGGACTCTGAATGTGGGAACGCTGACCGGAAGATCTAGGGAAGTGGCTGACCTGATGAAGCGCAGAAGGATACAAGTCCTGTGTCTGCAGGAAACGCGATGAAAAGGGGGGAAAGCCAGGGAGATCGGAGAAGGGGTCAAGCTGTACTACAACGGAGAGTACACCAAGAGGAACGGGGTAGGGATAGCTGTCGCGGAGTCCCTCAAGGATTCAGTAGCGGCTGTCCAAAGAATAAACGACCGCATCATGTCACTGCGGCTGGACACGAAGGAGGGTTACTGGACCATCATGTCTGTCTACGCTCTGCAGACCGGATGCTCCGAGCACGACAAGGATGACTTCTACCTCTCACTCGAGGAAGCCATAAGGTCCGTACCAGAAGGCGACTACCTCTCCATAGCAGGGGACATGAACGGGCATGCGGGGAGTGGCAGAAGAGGAGTGGAAAGGGTTCATAGAGGTAAAGGGATCGGCCTGATAAACCCGAATGGAGAACGAATTCTGGATCTGGCTATCGCCCACGACCTGGCTGTCTGTAGCACGTTCTTCGCGAAGAGGGAGAGCCTGAAGGTGACCTATGCTAGCGGAGGAAGAAGGACGGAAGTCGACCACATCCTGGTTCGAAGGGCTGCCCTGAAAACAGTCCGGGATGTGAAGGTATTCCGGGAGAAGACGTGGCATCACAGCATAGACCCTTGGTAGCCGACCTTAGCACACCTCTACCCACCAGGCCCAAAGTGAGGACGGAACCCAGGATCCGATGGTGGAGACTGCGCGGTTCAGAGCGGAACGAGCTACGAAGGACAGTGCTCGAAGCAGGCCTTCCAGATCCAGCTGGTCCCGTGAATGAGACCTGGAGGAGGGTAGCCCAAACAATCGTGAGATGTGCCAAGGAAACCCTGGGAGAAACAAAGGGAGGAACCAGAGGGGATAAATCGGCATGGTTCTGGAACGAAGAGGTGCAGTCTGCGGTGAAGAGGAAGAAGGAGGCCTACAAGCAGTGGCAGAAGACGAGGGCACCCGAGCATCTCACAGCCTACAGGAAGCTGAAGAGGCTGGCAAAAACAGCTGTAGCGAAGGCAAAGAACGCGGAAATGGATGCCCTGTACGAGAAACTAGACGGGCCAGAGGGAGAGAAGTTCGCCATCCGCCTGGCCAAGGCGCGTCATAGAGCTAGCCTCGACATTCGAGTAGTGAAGACTGTGAAGAGTGCTGACGGTAAGGTGTTACGGAAGCCGGTCGAGGTCAGAGAGAGATGGGAGGAGTACTTCAAGGAACTCCTGAACAAGGAGTTCCATCGTCGGGAGGCCGAGGAAGAACAACCAACGGAAGGACCCATCCTACCCTGGACGCAAGAATAGGTTCGCAAGGCCATAGGGAAGATGAAACTCGGAAAGGCAGCAGGGCCTGACGGTGTGCCAGTAGAGGCTTGGAAGGTGCTCGGGGACCTCGTAATCAACTGGCTGACGCAGTTCCTCAACAGAATCACGAAAGAAGGTAAGATGCCGGATGAGTGGAGGAACAGCACCATAGTCCCCATCTTCAAGCAGAAGGGAGACGCTTCCGAATGCTCCAACTACCGAGGGATCAAACTGATCTCACACACGACGAAGATCTACGAACGACTGGTCGACTCAAGGCTGAGGGAGATGGTACCCATCTCCCAGGTGCAGTGGGGCTTCATGCCTGAGAGGTCCACCACAGACGCCATCTTCATCGCTCGTCAGGTGATGGAGAAATATCGCGAGATACGAAAACCCTGCTACCTGGCATTCCTGGACCTGGAGAAGGCCTACTACAGGCTAGCTCGGGCCGTAATCTGAAATGCCCTTCAAGGGAGGGGTGTCCCGGAACGTCTGATCACGGTCATAAGGGACATGTACGAGGGCTCGAAAGCGGCGATACGAACTCCACACGGGGTGACAAGGAAAGTGGACATCACAGTGGGGGTACACCAAGGGTCGGCTCTGAGCCCGATCCTCTTCCTGATGACTCTTGACTCTATAGTGAACCACCTTGAGGAAGGCCCTCTCAGAACGATCCTCTACGCGGACGACACCGCCCTAGTAGCCGAGAACCAGGAGGAGCTGGAGGAGAAGGTGCAGCTGTGGCAGAGAGCCCTCGCAGACAACAGCCTACGGCTGAACGTGAAGAAGTCGAAGTTCATCAGCTCTGAGCAGTGCGCTGGATCGATCCTAGACTGCCGAGGGGAAACGATCGAGAAGGTGGAAGAATTCCGCTACCTCGGAAGTGACCTATCCGAGGAAGGAAGTGTGGACCAGGCGGTCAGGGGACGGATAAACGCAGCCTGGCTCAAGTGGAGGGAGTCCACAGGGATCCTCTGCGACCGTAGATGCTCCAAAACGCTCAAAGGCAAGCTCTATAGAACAGTTGTGAGACCTGCCCTCCTCTTCGGCAGTGAGTGCTGGGCCCTGGGTAAGGCGCAGGAGCGGCAACTGCACGCGGCGGAGATGAGGATGCTGAGGTGGGCATGTGGATGGACCCGTCGGGACAGGGTGCGAAACGAGGATGTTAGGGCAGTAATAAAGACAGCCCAGATCCAGCTGAAGATGAGAGAGCAGCCCTGAGGTGGTATGGACACGTCCTCAGAAGACCAGAGGATCACCCCCACAAGGTTGGCCCTAGATTTCAAGGCACCCGGAAAGCGTCCGAGAGGAGCCCCAAGGAAAAGTTGGAAGGACATCATCAAGAGAGATTTCGCCGAAGTCGGCGCCACGACAGATGACGTCCTTGATAGGATGAGGTGGCGACAGATCGCAAGAACAGCGGACCCTGCGACTGCGCGGGACTAAACGCTCAGGAGAAGAAGAAGTCGAGGAGTCGATGGAACTACCCGCTTGAGCAGTCTCTCCGAAGAGATGATGAATGAGTGAACGAGACGAGGTCTTCTGTTCACATCGTCATAAATTTGCAATCGTTCGGGGACAAGAAAGACGGCTTATTCCAAGTGGAGGAATATGGAACCTTAGAAAAATACGCGATTAAAACGGCGTGCCTGAAAGAAGACCTCAATGTCGGCTACTCATCGACTTCTGTCCTCCAAAGGCGTCATCCCACTTTCACACGTGGAGTTCGAGACGGGAAACGCTCATTAAAATTTTTATCGAACCTTACAAAATTGCTGTCCTGTGTTGTGTATCTGCCGTATCATTTTTATCAGTTCCTTCACGCTTTCTCAGTACATATTATAATGTTCTATCCACACCGCTACCGCTACTTGCCCCTATCCTCAGTCTCGTGAATACCCAGCTACGTAGTGTCTACATACATCTAAACACATGAATGCATAGCGTTATAAATAACATAGCGCAAACAAGAAAGAATAATAAGAGCTAAGATGCTTGATTGAACACTCTAGCTTAAGCATCATTAACTGACATCCGCCGCCATGAATTAGGGGTACCGTACGTGGGTGAGAGAGTTTATGCTGAAGTAGTCCATTCTATGCGCGGTATCCGCTTTCAAGACCGGGGGCAGTTATCCCCATTGACTACTATTGGAGATACTTCTACTTCCGCCTCTGCACTACATATATTGTCTATATATTCTGCTGTGATGTCATACTCGTGTTGTGCACTGAAGATAACCATCGTAATAAACTCATGATAACAAGCTTTGCCGCAGACGCATCCATTAGTGACTACTAAAACTCCATCGAAGTGGAATGCGCGGCGCATGCCACAGAGAAGTTCTTTAACGCCGTATCTTTTTACTGTGCTTTTACGACTTAGAGGCTGTGAGACGTCTTCCTACGAGACGTCTTCCTGAAGCTCGCTTCCAAAAGCAGTTCATGATTTGGGCTGCAGTCGTGGCTGGGCCGCGAAAACAGCTCGCTCAATTGGTAGTTTGCACGGAATTCGCTCGTTCTACCTAATAAATACAAATTAGGTTTATGCGGTGCGTTATTTTTGCTGTTCGTAGGAGGCGCAGCCCGGCCAGGTCGGGAGAACAACACCGTCGACTCGAGCTGAACAACAACGCAGATGTTTTGTGCCATCGGTTCGCTCCGCAATCACCGCCTCTAATTTGCTTCAACAATAACAGCAGTTAATCAGCGGACTCGAAACAGCCGCCTATTGACTTATTACTTTGAAGTGCCTTCCTTACAACCTGCTCCGAAAAATGTCTTGTGTTGGTGCAAAGCAAGGAGGGTATTCCATAGTAATTCTGGAGTTGTTTCTTAGTGTCATCTCCCATTCTTTTCCTTCCTTGTGCTCAAGTTCTATAAAGAAATATTTGATAGTCTATTATTTTGAGTACACTTCTATTAGTGGTTCTTCTTGACTTCGATTTTTTTCATTGCTATAGTTTTCTGTAAACCTTTTCAGGAAAATATATTTGGTTGCAGTTCAAGTCACTCACTTCAACTCAGAATACAACTACATATATTATTTTTGTCTGTCGAAATTCAATTGTCGTACGTACATATTGGTGTCGCATTATGAGTTATTGGCTGGTTTCTTCTAGCACTTGCTCTCCAAGATTTTATAAAAGAAACCCAAGTTGAGAGAAAATGTGAACCAATCAGCCAATTCAGAAGTGTATCGGAGGAGAAGAGGAAAATACGATGAACTTCGCTTCAGTAGAACTTTGTGATTAAAACGATTTGGTATAAGCGTGACTAATAGGGCACTCTTTTTTGTTTAAAGAGTTAGTGTCACACGCGTAAATAATCCGCTAAAAAGGAGAGGCAGTATCATAAAAGAACAAATACAACTTTATTCCAACCAATACAAACTACTAAAATATTCCCCCATTGCATCCAACTCTCTAGCTGGATTCTAGGCAGCAATGTCCTAAAAACTTGAAGAAACAATCTCAGCAAGCGTTTATTTTCATTCAGTAACGAGTTTAGCTCCCTGATGCTCCTATACTTAATGGAATTTGCCCTAATTCGAGACCTTGCTACACTTGCAGCCAAAACTTTCCTCGCATCATTCTAGTTATCAGAATACCGAGAAAGTCTATTGGTCTGAAAGATAGATTTCCAGAAAGTGTTTTTCACTAATTAGTTTGTTGACTAGGGGCGTGAAGTAGCGCAGTTGGGGGACCGTGGGCCGTGGAACTCACTCAAACTCGAGGTGTTTGTTGCGGGTTGTGCTCGCAGTAACCATGCTTCCCATCCATTTCTGTCTACTATCTGATGCCAGACTTTTTCGGAAAGAATACAACATTGGCTTATCTCTTGACTGGCCGCCGCAATCCAATGCATACGCCAAGTACGAACTCAGATAGCCTTCACGTTATTCCGCTGACGTAGAGTGCGTGACGCATCCCTCAAGCGCCTAAAGTGGCTCGAACGGTCCCTGTTGCGTCTTAGGGTAATGAACCTGTAAGTCTTCTCTGCACCAGGAACACGAAAAGGGTCACTTATCCAGCTTTTCACGAAAAAATATATTCACTGTGCCAGGGTGCTCTTTCGATACCCCACAGAACCCAGTTGGTTACGCGTTTCGTATAGGGGCTGTTTGGACGATAACCGGACGAAGCGATAGCGCGGTGTCATGTGTGCTATAACTTCAACGAGGCTATTCCTTCAAAGTGCTTCTCTCACTTGCATGAAATATGCAACTCTGAGCCTAGTCCTCTCAACTCCCGCTTCTTCCTTCCTCCGTCGAGTCTAATTTTCTGCGCCACACGTTACTGCAGCATGAGCAGTGTGTCGGGTAGATAGGCACGGATCTCGTTGTTGAACACCTTCACATCGCGACCTTGGTCAAATCAATTCAGCCGCCATTTTACAACCAGAACAGATTGCTTTCTTCAGACTCACATCGGCGGTTGATAACTTTTAGTGATTATAATGCCACGCCGTTGTGTAGAGAAAAACGTTTTACTGTGAGCACTTCAATCACTGATGGAGGCGCTTTGTGCTTTGTAACCATTGCTATCTTCCCCAGTTGTATTCTTTGCGCCCCTCCGCATATTACGCTAAACGTTCTGACTGGTTGACGCCTAGTGAGACATCGAAGAAATCCATTAGTTTTCTGAACCATTTTTTCCTTCTGAAATGCATGCGTACATGTGATTTATTCTCCCTTAGGCAACGGCAATTTTTCAGCAAGTCACAAAAAAACTCAGGGCGAGAGAAACGTGCACGCAAATCCTGGTCTGGAGCATGTGGAATGGTCGAGATCGTGGCGTGGTGTTTCTATGGGACACTCCATCGGCTAAAACATGCGACAGGCTGGCATTGATTCTTAATCCTGACCAGCTAAGCCACAATCTTAGCTACAGCTTGCGGTACCGTCACTTTCAATTCTTCAATTCTTTGTCTCAATTCCAAGCCGTCCAACTCCGGACGTATTAAAGAGGATGTTGATCGACTTTTCCTGGATCCATACATCCCAGCGTCGTGCCCACTTCTGCTCGTGGAACCGATTAATACCAATACAATCTTAGCTTCCTAATGGTGGAACATTCACGGTATTTCTCTGAGTTCAATCTCGCTTAGCGCCTTTCTGATAAAAAGGATTAGCGGCTAAACATGTGATCGAACGTGAGTGGTCGATTCAAAAAGGACCTTATAGGCGAGTCTCCTTGTACCACTGTTTAGTGGAATCCTCTATTTAAATACTTGTGATTGAGAGCAGCGCTTGCAGCCGATTAGAGAAACTGCCTCGCATTTTTCGCTACGATAAACCAAAAGCTTCTTGGAAAAAGCCAAACCTAGAATTTAAGGATAAGGGATAAAAGACGGCGATAATTAATCCCTTTTTAGGATGCGCCACGCGTCGTTCTCACATATCATATCTCGTGAGGTCAATTTGAGTGCGTACTACACAATGACTAGCGGTGAACAGATCAATGCTTCACCCTTTCCAAAACAGTCTGGTATCAATTCATCGACCCTGAAGGGAAGAAAGACTTGATTAGCTTGAGTGGGAGTGGAAAGCACTGAACCATGCATTGATTCGGGGTGCGAGCAGGGGCCGGCACCTTGTTCGACTGCGCCATAGAGGCTCAAGAACTGGGATTACTCGAAATGTTCTGGCGTACCCCTTGCACTATTGGGAACTGTTTCCTACTATTCGACCTCGATTTTTTCAGATTACTTGGCATCCTGTCCTGATAGGGTCTCTATGAATTTCGAAAATGATTGTTTTCTACAAACACATTGGGCTGCGATAGAACGAGTATGGAGTCCGTGCGACGTCTTTAAAACAATTCAGTATAAAACCCGGCGGTTTCACTCATTCAGTGAACTATGTATCGCTGAGCAGCTTGTGAAGTGGAAAGTTGCAGAAACAATAGCGCATGCATGCACTGAACCACCTAAACAGCAGAAAGCTGCCATATATGAATTCGATGGAAAGGTTTTCACGGACTTCGTGAGCCTCTGAAACCTCCGTTGTTGTAGAGATGGAATGCCCTGCGGCACAGCCAACTAGAATGTTTAAAATTTCCTCATCGATCATTGCTTCGGGATTACTACAGCATTTTCTTCGCTCTTCATTTTCGGCATAAAAAAACTTCGTGCAGAGAGGGCATGGCGCTAACCGATTAGAGCCCTCTGGTCAGGTATCTCTGCTGCACCAGCTCTATGTAGCTGGACCGAGTCAATCAGTCATCACGCAACATTATGCTAATTCCGGCTCATTGCCGACCTCTGTAGGGGCACTTGATGCTTCCGGCGACGCCGTCGACCTCGCGCTTGTTTATAAATCCCTCGTTCGCCATTCCTCAGGAGAGCACTCACTTATAGAGGTTGTCAGAGAATCAATCCGACACTTCACAAAACGCCCCTTCCAACTCTCATGAAACACTTCCACGGGACTGAATTCCCCATGGGCACCTTTGGACCTCATCTTCAGTGGTTATTGCATTTCCCTTTTGGAACACCTAAATTGTCCGCAGATGTCCGCTTGTTCATCCACTTACCGCTTCCTACTTTCCGCCTGCACAAATTCTCTCTTCAGAAGCTATTTCGCAATTTTAAGCTCACGCATAAGCCAAGGCGAGCACCGAATTATATCTATTCGTCATTAATTCTTTAAGCTATTGTATAATAGAGTACACTGAACTCACATCCGAAGAGCAGAAAACCTACGGTGTACTTCCGGCGATAGAAAGTGTCACTGGTGCAAGTGAGGAGTACAGGCGAAACCACAGATAAGCGCTTCAGACAATCGAGTCTGACACCTGTCCAGAGACTTTGAAACCTCCCTGAAGCCTTGAACTCGAAGGAAAAACAAAAGGATGCGTCTTCGGCCTTGCTACAGTACACATCCATGGCCCTCTTGCTGTACTAGAGTGCCTATCACAATTATTGTGCGCTTCTTGATCTCCCAAAATTCTACGCCAACTTGATTTTCAGGCAACTTTTCTTCTTTTAAGGCACTATTAAATAAATGAGGTACAAAGTGAGCCTTCTCAATCATAAAAATTTGTCTTCATCCCAAAAACGAAATTTGGCAGTGAATGGTATTCAAGCACAAGGTACAACATCAGGACCTTTTCTAGTATAGTCAAAAAGCAAAATACTGCGGACCGTACAATTCTCCATGGTCGACTACCATAAAACCTGGGCATTTTTGGTAGGATAATTTCAATTCTTCTGTGCCACGGAGGTTTGTTAAATTCAGCTTTATTATGCCTGACGTTTCGACGGTATCGTCGTTATCAAAGGCCTGAAAGAAGTTTGGTGTTTTGTAGAATGCGCACTCATTCGGTTAATTGCTCGAATTTTCCCAACCCTGCAGTACTAATAGGGTCACAAGAGTGCCACGAAGAAGTTGCTCCAATACGAACGCAACTCACCGCTGCTTTAGCAGCACTGGGATACCGCCCTACTATGCGACAACCATGTAGCAAGTGAAACTCACTAGGTGTACAGGAGTATACGGACTTCGAGGAGCATTGTGTCTCACAGCTCACACAGTGGGATGAAGGGCAAAGAGTCCCTGGTAATGGAAACGCACTCGTTCCTGTTGTTCATCGTTGGATTGCGTTCATGGATACGGAAGGCCTCGAGTGTCTTCCTGGCGCCGATCTCATTTTCGTGCAGTAGTATCGTGCATTTGATGTTAAAATCGTGTCCGTCGTGGGTCTCTTCGCGGTACCTACCCAGTGGAAAATAAGATCGGCCCTAGGAAGACCCTCAAGGCCTTCTGTGTCCATGGACGCAATCGAACGATGAACAACACGAACGAGTGTGTTTCCTTACAAGTGACCTTTTACCCTTTATTCCACTGTGTGAGCTGTGAGACACAATGCTTCTCGAAGTCCTCGAGAAGAAACTCGAGTGTGTTTAACTTGCTACATGGTTGTCGCATTGTATAGTAGGGCGGTCTTTCAGTGCTGCTAAAGCAGCGGTGAGTTGCGCCCGCATCGGAGTAACTTCTTCGTGACACTCTTGAGACCCTATTAGTACTGCAGGGTTGGGAAAATCCGAGCAACTGATGGTATGAGTGTACTTTCTACAAAACACCGAACTTCTTTCAGGCCTTTGATAACGACGATGCCGTTGAAACGTCAAGCGTAATAAAGCTGAACAAATCTGCGTGTCTCAGAAGATTTGAAACTTCCACACTACGGATTTGCCTCTGCAAAGCGAGTTATAACAGATGACGCAAGCAGTTCTGGTGTTCGCTTTATCTGCTTTCTAAAATCAGCCGTGCTTTAATAGTACGATCTCTTCGCTGACTTTCATATGCACTCTCGTCGGTTTTCTAGCTATGGAATCAAATTTTGAGTTAAAACATCACTAACACCAGCGAAAACTTTTTGGGCTGGTAGTACGAACATACAATTTTTCGCCGCGCGCGCGGCGGCCTCTGCAGCACGCGCGACGAACCGCCACAGACGCAGAGCTCCTATGTGGGCTGTTACGTGAAAATTGAGTTCTAACAAACTACCGAGATATGCTGTACTGTGTCTAGATATGCCGCTTTTAGAAATGAAGTTTCTTTTCACAAAGGAACCCTAAATCTTTTCACAACGGAAGCAATTGTCTATTTCTTCGATTAGATTATCCAATTCCCTTTCGACATATCGATTTTCTCTGACTAAGTGCACCTGTGGACTCTTAAATAGCTGGGCAGAGGCTGCAGAACAGGTCTATGCAGTTACAAGAGCATTAGACTCCGTGACTGTAGCAACACACACTATGTGGACGTCGCGTTTGCCGCAGCAGTCGCCGCACCCGCCGCGCGCTTTTATATATTCACCAGGGAAGGGTCTCAGGCGTAGGTCTAAACGGGGGAAATGGATAGTACTGCGAGAATTTCCACCCTTCGTATAGTAGAAAAACATGTTTCGTTTTTGCTGAGTCCTTGAATCAAAAGAGCTACGGGCCCTCGAAGGGGGGGGGGTACAGTAGCACACCGGCAGCAGGTGCCCACGTGCATGCGTGTGCGCGCGCTGTTGTATGGGACGCTGACAGAAGGGTCTGCGGCGAGGGAGTCGGTAGCTCAGCAGGGTACAGGTCTACTTTGCAGGTGCTAGGTCAGGTGTTCGACCCCGTGCTATGCAGCATTTTTCATGACTGCCGTCTTCTTTACCAATTTGCTTCCTACACATCTCCTACATATTTATTTACTCTAAATTGTCAAATAAGGATCGATTCGTACTCAATGCGAAGTTTGGGCAAAAACGGTGACCATCACCTCACCATTAATCACCATTACCTTCTGTAACATAACATAACATACTTCAGGGTAATACGGAAAACGGATGTCAGATTCGTGATCAGCACCCACCCTAAATAACCTCCCTGGGCAAGGTTTGGGCGAAGTCGGTGATTATGACCTCGACATCTCTAGTCACCCGTACCTAATGTAACCCTTGCCTATTGTAAGGTCATTGTTTAACATTCGCTGAAAAACACAAAACATTGCATAATTCAGAAACTGAGGAAAGTGAGTGAGGCACAGCTCACAAAAACCTTTATTTAACAATTTAGAGTGAAATAAATTTAGAGTGAAATAAATGGAGATGTTTAGGAAGTAAGCTGATTTAGACTGCCATAAGGCACGACTTTCACGACACTACTTTCACGACTCCAGAGGTCGAGGAGAGGTCGAAAAAATTTTTCGCCCAAACCTCGCCCAAGGGGGTTAATTGTGGTGCTGATCACGAGTCTGACATCCGTTTTTCAAATTTCGGCCGATCACGGTCGGTTATGGTGGGTACGGTTGACGGTGCAATACTGTACCCCAGTTTCGAGGGCCAGCAGCTCTTTGGGTTTAAAGACTCAGCAGAAACGAAACATGCTTTTCTACTACATTAAGGGTGGAGATTCTCACAGTACTATCCATTTCCCCATTCAGACCTACGCCTGAGACCATTCCCTGGTCAGCTCCCCAAGTTTTTGTGATGAAAAGCTCCGTTTCATAGTCAGTTCGCTCCATTCGTTGCATTTTAGCTTTTTACACGCCATTGGTTGTGTTTCGCATGTACTAGGTTGTCCGCAAAGCTCTCCGCGTTTTGAGTGCTTGAACTACCTTAAATTTCTCAAATCTTATCGGATTTAGTCGAAATAAGCACCGTTCGAATCCCCACACTTTTTCTAACGGGTCTCCAGCTGAGTTATTCCATTAGCGTGGCTTGGTCCTGATTGGTGGAGCTTTGACCACCGAGAGTGTTCTGAAAGGCTTTATCGTGCAAAAGAATCGGGCCTCTTCTGTTGACCAATACTAGCTGAAGTTGACGCAATTTTCGGTCCATTTCGTCGATTTCCTTACAGTAGGACTGCGCTGTGCCGAAAAGTAATGATGGATCACACTAGCCGCCGACCACCACGCAGTGACCATTACTTTTCTTTGGTGGAGGTCGCCATTGAAAAACGCCTAGGGGGTTCGTCGCTGTCCAACCACTGTCCGGAACGTTTCCTGTTACCATACAGAATCAAATTCTCATCACAAGGGATGATTCGACCTAAAGACGGGACCATTTCGTTCTGTGAAAGTAGAGAAGAACAAATCTCGAAATGTGACAATTTTTGCCGCTCACTCATGTCGTGGGCCCCCACTTTTCGAGCTTCTTCACCTTCCCAAGCCGTTTCAAAGCATCCACAACAGCAGTTTTACTGACGTCCAGCTATTTCGCGACCCCGCGAACTGTTTGGAATGGTTCAGCTTCCACCAATTCCTTCAACTCGTCGCCCAGGATTGCTTTAGGTCGACCGCTACGGGGGTCTTCGAGGCCAAAAACTCCGGTCCGAAATTTACTGAACTACTGGCTGGCGCGCAGTGCTTTCTCCAACACTATTATGCCATCACACTTGATTGTTATATCGAGCTGTCTCGGCGGCAGATTGTCCAATTTGAGGTTAAAATAAAATATCATTCGGTATTGCTCCTTTGACATGGTTCAATAAACACTTCAACAACGGATATGTAAAACAACGTTGAAACGTAAATTATTAGTCAGATAGAGCGAAAAATTCAGTACAGAAAGTAGCATTAACGCACAATGCAAGTTGACTTTTTACTTAATAATAGACGAATGAAAAATAGTAACGCAAAACGCTGCGAACTTTCCGGACAACCTAATAGTTGTCACAATTTCTCCATGATGAAACCGTATCAACTCGATTGTGCATGAGCTGAAGACTTGCTACAACCTTGTTATTAGTTAACCACATTAGCAAATTATCATCATCTTCTGGCGTCACCACACCAGAAGAGCGGACTCCGCCTCCAAGCTGGACAGACGCTAATGAAAATGATGATGATTAGCAAATGATGTGCTTCTTTCACTTCTAAGACTTCGAACAAAGGGCTACAACTCGTGGCAACATGCGGTTATCCTAAAAACATAAGTGCTAGCCGAAACAACATGCCATTACTGTGAAAAGGTTTGGAGTTATTAAGGGTTCACATGAGGTGCACAACGTTAAAAGAAGCACAGTACAGATTGATGGGGTCAATTAATAACAAAACTGTAGCAAGCACTCGGCCCATGCTCAATCAATCAGGTGTATAATGCAAGAATTCAGGCGAATCTGTGAAGCACTCCTTAACGCTCATATGTCAGAAACTGTCTGTTTTCCTATGAGTGCGTAAGTCTGCTATTTCAACACATAAAGGGCTATGGTGCGCCTTGTGGCTAATCTAGTGTTGATGCGTGCAGCGGTAAGAACGGCGACATGCACCAGCATTCATTTACTTATTCCTGCACTAAAAGTGCCGAAAACAAATAAGAACAACAATTTAGCACTTGATAAGGATTTGATGGACGAAGAGTAGAAAAAGCAGAAGATGGTGAACAGCATTTTGAGACCTGACTCCCCGTAAGAAGAAGAAGAAGAAATCCCAGATACACCCCCGATAGCTGCAGCTGCATGTTACGTTGCTTGTTGAATAAACGCTATACACGTTATCTGGACTTGAGCTTCTCTTTACCTGTGTGGCTAATCACCTGCAGAATAAATAAAAAGTGAAGCAAGTCTCTGAGTCAAACTGAGCAGAGTTATCTTACACTAACTTCCAGAGGCCAAATCTGCTAGCTAATTGTGGCAAAAGTTTCCGCAGTCACAGCGGACTAGAAAGAATCGCCACATTTGTGTGATACAACATATACGAGACTAATAAAGAAAGCGAAGATATACCAGGTTACCAGAAAAAGGATCTTTTAGAGGGCCCTCTTCTCTATGGGCATTTGGAAGAGTCTTCTCTAGGTACTCTATAACGAGCACCTCTTCCTATTTTTAGCACCTCAAGTTGGAATGTCATCGGTATCGTCAAGCACATGCTTGGGAGATCAGGCTGCTTGGAGCCCACGGCCTAATTATTTGCCTAAATTGTGTTCTTCCGCCACCTCGAATACAACCCTCAGGCATAATCTCTACGTTAGGAAGCAGTACGAAATGTTATGCTGGTGACTGTATTCTATGAGTGGCATTTAAGGCAAGCACAAGTGTTCATTAGAAACACAGCATATATATATATATGTCCACCCTTATTTAATGTTCGGCATTTTTTATCTATTGAATACACTAATTTTTCATGCATGGTTTGGTGCTGAATTGGTAACACATGCGGCAACTTGGGTAGGTGGCATAGATAACTAAAAGTGCCTTTCGCAAAGAAAAGTACGGGCCTTTTGGATCCGTCTCCAGTAATATTAAGGTGTCCAACACGGAATGTCGGTTAAGAGCGAGATGTTAAATTCATACAAGGCAATTAAAATCAAACTTAACTCGATAATATATTTCCCACAACTATCAGCAATCTTTCGCCGCCTTTAAAGAAATGAGCGGGCCACGAATCGAGGAAGTTGGTCGCCCAAATCCGGATTTCGTCGTAGTCGGCGGACTTCTTCCCAGTCAAGGCGTGCGGCATCGAGCGGAATATGTGGTAGCCGGTTGGGCAATGTCAGGGCTGTACGGCGGATGAGGCAAAGCGGTTCAACCAAGTTCCTCAAGTTTTTGCTGAACGACATTCGCGACATGAGGCCTCGCATTATTTATTTATTTATTTATTTATTTAAATGCACTCTATGGTGCACTACAACGTCAATGAAAACCTGGAACAAACAGGTAGCCGTCAAATACAACAGCAAAATTAACATTCAACCAAATTAAAAAGGGAAACCTAACTACTTCATTAATTACCATCTGGCTGTTTTTTTGGCAACTCCCGTAGCAACGAACCTTTACTAAGTAATGTTTAAAACGTTAGAAGTCAAAAAAGAAGTTAATCGTATGAATATATAAAGCTATCATAAACCTATCCAGGATCAAGCATAGTTCACGAAAACAGAGCGCATATCGATATTTCAAAGACAATGTAAATAATAGAAAAAGTGCTTTCCGTGTTATTGAAGCAGTCGTTAGATCGGAGAGGTCAGCCTAGGCAACGCAACTAACAAAAGTTATTCTGGGGCGGGCCGATAAGGCAGGCGCCTCTTTGATCTGATACGAACCCCAGGAGTAAGACCTAGGCCCAAGTGACCAGTGGTAAAGCCAAGTCACTTGTTGACCTCTCCCTGCAGTAGGAGAAATAATAATTCAGGAGAATTATTATTGAAGAAAAAAGTGTATCTGCGGAAGGAAAAAAGTGTATGACAAATTCGACAGTATTGAAAGCATTGTCATTCATAGAGCCCGCTTAGACTTTTACATGAGATAGAAAATATCATCACGATGCGAGTACCAACCACGGGGCAGATGGTAAGTACAAATTCCGAGATGTCTCTAAAAGTAGCTACATATTCGGCAACAGCGAAGTCTTTCAGATGGAACGTAGCTTTGGCAGAGGTACTTGCATAGGCAGTAGGATCACGTTAGGTTGTCCGGAATTCCTAAAATCTGCAACACATCTATTTTTTTCAATCTTTCCTTGAGAATTCTACTGCTTTCTGCATTTAAAACTTCTCTAGGCAGGCGTCGAATCCATCGTGCAACTCTGTAAAAAACGAAATTAAACAGCTGAGTGTAATTCTTCTGAATCAGCGGGTAGTGCAGGATGAATCCATTCGATCGTAGACCAGAAGGCCTGTATATCCAGTACTTGCGGGCACGAAGTTTTAGCTCGCCACGAAGTATTTTAAAGCAAAATATTATGTCAGCAACAACTCTCCTATACAGCAAGGATCTAACCAGGATACTATTTCAACGGTAGGTCGGAACGGCGCAAGTGTTGTATATGGGCAGAACCACCTCTTCCTGGGAAGTAACAAACTACAGGTTCTCCACCCCAATACAACTCCGCGCAGAGTTAGGGGCGGAAGTCGCCTGTTGGCGCCCTGTTGATTCACGTGCTGCCAGCTGACGGGCGCGCGCGAGATGAGGACTCGCATCGCGGATCAGCGCAGTGCACAGGTGGAATAGTAGGGAAGCGCTCGGGCTCGCGAGCGAGGGATCGAGGGTTTGGATACCGCAGACTGCACTTGTTTTGCACTTTTGCAAAATCCATGTTTATCATATAGGTAATCCAACTGGGGTACTATAGTGTGTCATAGAGCATGTTTACATATAACATATGCTTCAAACTACAGATTAGCTAGAATGTTACTTCCGTGTGTCACTTGTTTGATGCCTATTTTGTGTGACCGTAGTTATGTAACGATAGATATTTTGTGGCACTAGTTAAAAATTCTGACTCCACCGACAAGACTTCGGTCAAAAAAAAAAATTCCGCTGAAACTTCGTCTAGGGGTTATCTGGGGTGCTGACCACGAATCTGACATCCGTTTTTCACGATTCGGTCGGAGACCACCCATACCGTTAACAAGGGTGGTCCAGGCAGGGTCACCGATTTCGCTGAAACTTCGTCTAGGGGGGTTATTTGGGGTGCTGATCACGAATCTGACATTCTTTTTTCACGATTCTGTCTCTACCTGCCGTCATCGGCAGAAACTTCAAGAATGTAATCCTGTGCCTTCCTGTATCTATATTATTCAGCCGAATCGTGAAAAACGGATGTCAGATTCGTGATCAGCACACCAAATAACCCCCCTAAACGAAGTTTCAGCGAAATCAGTTTTCGATTCACATTCATTAATAAAAAACCAATTCACATTCATTAATAGATGCGTCACCGCGTCAGAGTATTCCGCAGCACGCTGCAAAACGGAACATTTTTCCGGGTTAATAGCCAAATTAAGTTCCGAAGCCCAATATTGTAGCGCATTCAAGGCATTGTTAAGAGCAAGGCAGGTTTCAACTCGATTGCATTGGTCATAGATTCCGTACATTTTGATGTCGTCAGCGTAGATTTGAAGTTTAATATTATCGGAAGATCTGATGACGTCGGATATACCAGCTGTGTAGAGCACAGAAAGCAACGGGGACAAAACTCCATCTTGTGGTACACCGCTAGCACAGTGAAGTTTGTCTGAGAATTTGGAACCCACGCCAACAGTCATAAATCTATCATTTAAATAAGAAGCAAACCAATTCAAAAGGGCTCCGTTCACACCTAGTGAATTCAGCTTGGGGGTAGTCTAGCGTGGGGAACCTTATCAAACGCTTTTGATAAATCTATATAGATCACATCGACCATCTTGCCTTGGTTAAGTGAAAGCCTCCAGTCAAACATACTGTCAACGAGATTCGTGACAGTAGAGAGTCCTGGGAGGAAACCATGCTGTTCAGGTGGTACAACACCAGTACGAGGTAACCACGCCAAAAACTGCTCTCTTATTATACTCTCCATTACCTTGGAAGGGCAAGGAATTATGCTGATAGGGCGAAACTGAGTTACCGAATAATCGGCTGCAACTTTAGGAATTGCAGTTACTAAAGCATGCTTCCAAGCGCTTGGAATCTCTCCTAGCATCCCCCATATATAAAAGAGGAAGGGTTTTTTGTCCGATGTTAGCCACCCGCAATTCGTATACTGCCTAGCTAGCCGGTTTAATCACCCAAGTTTGCAGTGCGGTTGCCAGTTGTTCAAACGAAGACGCTTGACAGTTGTTCACCAATGTTGTTTACCATTGACTGCCATCGACTGCCTGACGTAGGGTGATTTCGAAAGAGGTCTCTTCCCAATACGTGTCTAGTCGTCATACCTCACTCAGTGTTCCTTCACAGCTCTCCTGTGTGGTGCAACCTTCCACTATTTTTACCGCAACTCTTTTACCACTACCCCACTACCAGGGTTGCTGCTACTACAGAAATTGAATCCTCTTCCACAGTATGGCAGTATGGCAACGGGTTGCTCCGTTCTGCACCTTTTTTGCTATTTTGCCTCACATAAGCCGTTTTTTGTTTCAATTTACCTCTATGTTTGGTGCCAACTTTTACAACTACCCCACTACCAGGGAAGCTACGACTCCATAATAAATTGAATCCTTTTCCACTGTGGAGTATAACAACCCGCTGCTCTTTTTTGCACATTTTCACTATTATTTTGCATCGCAGATGGCACTTCTTGCGTTCAATTTTCCTCTATGTCTACAGCCCTACCTTGACCATTACCCCACTACCAGGGAAGATACGGACTAGATTCATCAACCTGCATTCAATTGTCCTCTATGTCTACCACCATAGAGTGACCACTACCCCACTGCCAGGGAAGCTACGACTCCAGGACCGGGTTCATCAACCGCTTACCGGTCGGTAATAGTGAAGAACACGCCAGACCTGACACTGATGAATCCTTACCCAGCGAAGGCTGCCGGCGAAGCCATCCTAACGTCGAGCCCGCTAGGAATGCTTCCTTACCCTCGACGTTAGGATCGAGCCCGCTAGGATGGGTTTCTGACCCCATATGGCTCACCACACACGACGCCGTCGAAGCCGGCTAGCCTAGCGTGGCCCACCCGGCCAGAGTCTGGTGCGGGCGCAGCCCGCAACCGACGCTGGTTAAAGATATATTGAATATATCAGAAAGTGGCCTGGATAGTTCTTGAGCGCATTTTTTAAAGATGATTGGAGGAATTCCATCACAAGGCTTGGTTAAGGAAGGCTTAAGTTTTTTAAGAATGGTAAACACATCACTGGCTCTAAAGAAGATGTTACTGAAAGACGTCTGAAGCACATCATTTCAGAAGCATCTTCAGCAGTGGTTGCTTTATCGCTTACAGAGTCAGAGGTGATGTCATTGGAAAACACACTTGAAAAATAGTATCCAAAGCACTTGCTTTGCTTGAGTCACATGAACAAACGTTATCGTTAATGTCAGTAATATTAGGAAGGCCTCCGTTCGATTTCATCTTATTGCGAATGTGCAAATGCAGTCTTCTCACTGAACCATGTTTGGCTAGTTTACGTTCTTTCTGAGCCCAAAGTCTTTGTAGATGGTAATCGATGTTGGTACAGATTGCTTTATAGGTGAGTTGTTCAGTGGATCAGGTAGAGATCGAAACAAGCGTTCCTTTTGTGCGAGAAGATTATTGATATGCTTGGGAAAAATAGTTCGGAACGATTGTTTTTTTTCTGAAAGGGACAAATTGGGCCAGGTTTTCATATAGCACTTTACAGAATCTGTGATAAAGATCATCCACGGTTACATATCCATCGAAAATTTGATGCCAATCAACTTCTGAAAAGCTAACTCTGAGAGAGTTAAAGTCAGCATTCAAGAAATTCGGCATGGGAAAGAGTAAATGGGAAAACGAATTGAATGAAATATCAAACTGAACGATATTAGGGTCAGAGGTGGCGAATGGTGGCAAAATACGTATGTTAGAGACTAATGGGGATGTTGATAAAATGATATCCAAAACCTTGTCTTCGTGTGTAGCCTCTTTTACAGCTTGCGTAAAGCCAGCATTCTTGAAGAACTGAAGAAAATTAGCTGATGCATGGTTTAAAGGAGATAGACTTTGCCAATCTACGGCTAAGTTTAGGTCCCCCAAAATTATAGTTTCATTTCTAACCGCAACAAGGGATGAAAGAAAATCAAGTAATTGGTCGTCATCAACTATTCTTGAGTTAGGAGGACGATAGACGACAATAAATCTGATTTGCCTCAAGTCGGTCCTTGTGCAAGAAAAAATTTCCACACAGAGAACATCAGCCTTGTGGTGGAAAGTATGGTGTAGTATGCTAGAGTTGATGGTATTACGCAAAACACAACAAACGCCACCTCCTCTACTGCCATTACGCCTATCGAAGCGATGTATAATATAGGGCAAGTTGACTATCAATTCAGCATCATTAATTTTAACACTCAACCATGTTTCAGTGATGAAAACCATGTCAGGTTTAATCGTTGATAAAAAGTGATGAAAATGAAGAATTTTATTAGCATTGATCAGGTAACAAGCAAGCGAAAGTGGATTACCATGCAAACTCAGGCCTTTCCCGAACCCGCATTAGGAAGATTGGGAAGCTCAGAAATATGCTTGAGCTGACTGCGGTAAACGACCCACTCTCTTCTTGCCTTACCCCTATTTCTTCATTAGCCAACTGCCTTAGCTCAAACTCTCGCTTCTTTTCGTCCGCGGTCATGCTCCTCCTTACAAAAATGCCTGCTAGCCCAGCAGAACGAAGAGTACGTGCGTTGGCTAATTCCCTCCGCCAGTAGTATTGTAATGGAAGGACGACCTTGACCATGCGTGGCCTGGAAGCATCATGTTTGCCAATTCTATAGGTTTCCACAGGTTCACAATCAAGTTGAAGGGCATCTAGGACGTCTAAAACCTTTGCTTTGAGATCGGCCCTTCTTTCAGAAGCAGAAAGGCTGTCAGCCGGCTCCTGGAGCTCAGATACAACGATAGTTCTTCCCCTTTTCAGCTTCAGCATGATCAGAAAATTCCTTAGATACCTTTTCACTGAGGATGTTCAACATTTGAAGTGTCACAGGGTCCGAAATGCGTTCAGAGATTTTCTTAAAGAGACCCTCGACGCTCAACATCCTCAGATTCGATTCCAATACACCATCCTGTTGGACGGTGCCAGTACTAAGACCATTTGCCGATACAGACGCAGGCTGTGAAGCTGTGGTTTTGCGGTTTGCACGGGACATCTTAGGCAAAACAGACAAAGATAAAACAGTAAAGTTCTTAAGAACGAAGTGGAACTAATGTATTTGACCCACAGACAAACCAGCAGTGTATGATAACGGAGCGGCGATAACGCAACCGCTCAATGCAACGCCGACGTTGAGAATGAGAAGGAATCTACAATGTAGGCGACATCCCGTATGGGACACCCTTATATTTAAGGGTGCGCTGCTCTGACCATACTATCTCAACGGTAGGTCGGAACGGCGCAAATGTTGTATATGGGCAGAACCGCCTCTCTCTGGGTAGTAATAAACTGCAGGTACCTCGACCCCAATACAACTCTGCGCAGAGTTAGGGGCGACGGAAGTCGCGTGTTGGCGCCCTGTTGATTCACGTGCTCCGCAGCTGACGTGCGCGCGAGATGAGGGCTCGTATCGCGGCTCATCGCAGTGCACAGGCTGCGTAGTAGGGAAGGGTCGGAGGCTTGGATCCCGCAGACGGCGTTTGTTTTGCACTTTTGCAAAGTCCATGTTTATCATATAGGTAATCCACCTAGGGGTATTATAGTGTGTAATAGAGCAGTTTACATACAACATATGCTTCAAACTTTAGCTAAAATGTTCACTTCTGTTTCTGTTCCGACCTGCCGTTGAGATAGTATCCTAGTGAGACGTAAATCTGCCATCTCAATTTTGGTAGCTACAGACGTTCTCTTCTGATAGTCGGACATATCAAATATTGTTGGAGGTTTTCTCTCGTGGCTGGGGTCATTCGTCCCAAACACTTTCTGGTACCGTTCAGATTCAATCTCATGGTATACCTTTCTTGTATTTCGCAAGAAGTCTCAACGAACTCTTCGCTCTGATTTCCTCAAGACGTGTTTATTGGCCATGTTTGCTGATCACCAGTCGCAATGGTTTTTCTCTCAGACGTAAACCGTAGTTGGTGTACCGCGTCGTGCGTTCACGCGAAATGCTTCTTCTCGAGACAGAAAGTTCCGACCCCGTCTTGTTTTTCCTTTGCTTTGCCGATTCCGCTTTTTGTTTCTTCAGCACATGGGATTTTAGGACGCCTGGTTCGTCTAAGAAGGCTTATTGGCTTTGTTTAGCATAGCATATGGTGCCGATTGCATATTGGGGCATACCTTCACATGTAACAGCGCTATGCATGTATTCGTTTTGGCCTACAAATGCAAGGCCAGAAAGACTATTGGCTTCGAATATACATAGTGCGTTTTTAACAACAACTCCAGTAGCTTTTGTGAGAGCAACAAGATTAATAATATGATATTTCTGTCAGCAGACCTATTGCAGCACTTTCAAACTGAGGCGAATTCGGCACAGCAGCACTTTTGCAAAACTAAGCAAGCACAACAACAGCAGTTTTTTACGAAGGTTGGTGGGGTGTTTAACGACCTTTACCATGGCATAAATGAAGTCCACTTTAAGTAGTTGAACTATTCTATGCGGCACTTCATGACACGCTTGCTACATTCCTTCCCTATCCGGTTTTCATTATTAGCTTTTTTATGAAATTGGGTTTCAAATAATTTTCTTTTCTACAGTATCAAAGATTCCGCAATAGATAAACGTATGGGGTTTCTATTTGGGAACAAAGGAATCCCGCTCTTATTAACTACATATTTTTTCGCTCGCTCTCTTGCAGCATTTTCGTTAACGTCAGGAAAGTTTGTAGGCCGAGAATAAACATGACGACGGTCCAGTAGCTTGAGCTCGTATTTTTGGCAAACGTTGAAAAATTGTTGAAAAACGTGCAGGATAGTTTCCAAAACCAATGTAAAAGAGAATGTAAAATTGCTATACGGCGAGCTGCAGAATGTTGACATGGTGGTGAAGTCTTTCTTTATGAAGACAGTGCAGCTGATAGCAACACTGACGCTACGATACGCGGTGGCATTGAAGCCATAATTTACGTCCAAGGTTTGATTTTTTATCAGGAAAGTTGTCAAAAGCTCACTAACCGAACCTAAAATTGAGTTTGTGAGAGAGTCGCTCTCACTTTTTTGGTGAAAATTTATACATCTACTCCCGGTGTCCCTAAGAACAATATTGCCGATCTATCTTCCAAATTATGTTCTCACCAACATTGTGCTGACGTGCCTTCTGGAGGAGTTTGTTCCATGTGATACCCTACGCGTTCCTGCGAGACAAGGGAAGAGTATATGGCCAGCAGTTGCTTGTCCATCTTGAGAGTTGCGCAATACGGGAGCATTGAGGCAGACGATAAAGATGGTCCCAACATTGAATCAGAAAAAGAGAATCCTACATGATAAGCTGAGGAACATGATGAGTAGAACACTAGTCAGCAGCGTAAATCTTTTCGCTTCAATGAAGTGAAGGTGTTGAAGGAGAAGGCGAATTTTGCTGTTTCGCCTTGTTCGGAAGTTTGTTCAAATCAACAGCCTTGTCTAGGTGAATGAGCCTATTTCGCTCTCTTCTAAGCGGCAGTCGTCCACTCTCAAATAGACTGCGGATTGCATTTTGTTTCGTTTCGACGTCAGATTTTTCGCTCAAGGGGTTGCTATTTAAGGCACTAATAGTCCTTGGGTGGTGAAATCAGTGCAATGAATTTCGCCCTAACCTCGCCCAGAGGTTATTTAAGACGCTCTTCATTTATGAGGTTCGTTTTTAAAATTTCGGTATGGATGAGTAGGAGTCATTCACCCGTGCTCGCCGATTCCTACCGTAACTCACCATAAGTAATTGAAATTGTAGTATTTCACCGCCTTCAATTACCTTTCTAGGCCACGTTTACGTGAGGAAACTTTTCCATGTCTGGAGTCGCGAAATCACAATAGCGCCTGTGAACAAAATTTTCTTTCTGGCGCCTTTTTCGTTCCGATTTTACGAGTAGTGCTTTTTTATTGTGATCGATCTTTTTTAGGAAGTGCAAGAGGACGTACCACAGGGCAGTCGAACCACAAACCACTCCGTCTCACTACGCCGCTCTCCTACCCACTACACCACCACCGCTCTGCGGCTGCAGCTGTTTCCAGCATACCTGGGCTCTTCTCGTTGAGATTGGGATGGACCCTGTGAGTAGTCGGAGGGCTCAGAAGGCGATCTGAAAATGTCCCTCAACTCCGTTCCCAGAAGTGTATGGCAGAGGTGGAAAATATATTTGGAGTCAGGGTTCGAAGCCGTATCGAGTGGTATACATCTCTTTTAAAAGTGCCATGGTCACTACGTATCCTTCCCTTGTACGATCTGAAGGTACGTACAAATTTGTAAGCGCCACTGCGTATCATGTAAAACTTTTACTTTCTACTTTATTGTACTTTCTACATTGTAAAGGGATGCTTTCAGAGGTTCAACAAGTACAACGGAGAAGGCAGACGGCGAGAGCTCGGTCTGATTCTTTGACAATGAAGCAGTTTTTTAGCAGACTTACCGCGTTCAAGTTATTTTCTCAAAGGAAATTCTAAGAGATTTCTACTACCCGATGTCGCGCTATCAGTTTGCTTGAATTATGCAGTCTAGCCGTCAACTTCCATTAATATTTAGGCGGCGCGTAGACCACTTTGCCTCACTTGTCGTCGAGAATTCACCGCTTCGTTAACATTGGTCTCTGAAATGAGCTCATTTTATCAGCTATTCATGCATTCTTCCATATACCGTACCAGTTAAGTCCTATTATCACTAGCTTTATCCTTCATGGCTGACAACAAGAGAACATGTGCTATCCGGATGATCCGTTTGTGATCTCACAGTTATCAGATGCACCTAGGCTTTGGCTTGGCACTCCATCACTCTTTCAGTTCTAAAGACGCATAATGTCCGCAACGAGCACAGTTAGAACTTGCGCATACTCTGGTGCTGAATTCTTCGACGTAAAACTGAGTGCCCACCATGAAAATGTGAAAACATTTTTACGGTCGCTTCTTTAAAAATACGAATCGACCTACTTTAGTCCTCTAAAAGACTACGATATTTTTTCTCGTTATGCTTCGCGCAATTGAAGTCCTGAGCACTGTCACGTATTCTATTAGGTTGTCGGATTACGTCTTTTTTGCTCAAAAAGAAATTTTGCTACAAGAAAAGAATGACCATCCCTTAATGCAAGAGACAATCTCCGTTATTATCAATGACATGTCTCCAACGTCGCAAAGAATGAATGTCTTCCTTGAAAAACTCCGGCAGCTGCGACTCGTAGAAGTTGGACACCCAAATCTTGACTTCGTCACGGTTCTTGTTTTTTTCTCCGCCAAGGCGTGCTGCATTGACCGGAAAAGATGGTAGTCTCATGGCACAAGGTCTTGGCTATAAGACGGTTGAGGCAGAAGTTCCCAGCCCAACTCCTCTATTTTTTGCAGCGTGATAAATATTTGCGGCGTGTGGTCGAGTGTTGTCATGGAGGAATTTCACAGTTGACGTGTTCACCTTTTGTTGTCGCAGAGCTTGGTTCACGCGGCTCAGTTGTTCTTTGCAAATGTCTGCCGTAACTGCTTGGCCTGGAACCAGTACCTCAAAATGCACCAGACCTCTCCTGTTCCACCAAGTACAGAGCATGGCTTTTTTCAGTGATGTCAAGCTTCGCCTTGTCATCGGAATCTCTCCGGGGCTCAACCATTGCCGCTTTTGTGTGGTATTGTCGTAGTGGATCCAGTTCTCATCTGACGTCACGACGGAGTTATAGGAACCGCTGTTCCTGGTTTTGCGGACGAGAATTCCAGCGGTGGCGACTCATGCTGCCCTGTTTGTGTAGCTGAGCTGATGTGGCACCCATTTTCCACACCGATTTGATTTTCCGGCTGCATGCAAGCGATCGGCAATGGTAGAATGGTGACAACCGAACCTCTGTGCGCGCTTATCGTGTAGTTTGCGTTGGATCCGACTCGACAGCTTCCTTTAATCCCGTAGCACGGGTGAGTGCTGACAGACCTCGAGGATATCGCGGATGTTACGTGCGGTCAAACAGTGCCGGTGGTGTAAGGCGAACATCGCTGCCCGGAAAGCAGAAGATGCGGGTTCGAGTCCCGCCTGGCGCAAGAGCTTTGATCACAACAAAACATCCTGTAACAACATATAGCCTCTCTACCAGCCGCTCCAGGCTTAAGCAAATGTGTTCAAGCTTCCTTTAAGTTCTGGCTATCCACAACTTCAGGACGCCGTTGATGTTCTTCGTTTTCAAGGTTCTCATCACTGTCTCGGAAACGTTGAAACCATCGCTGGCATTGACGTAATGATGGAACTTCGTTACCAAATACATCAGACAAGATGCGAGGATTCTGCAGCAGTTCTTTCTTGCTTGAAGTCGTACAACAAGCAAAGTCGCATTCGGTACTTTTGCTCGATCATCGTTAATCTAAAAATTTCCTTAAAAGGGTCAACGAATCGGAACGAAACTTCGGCGAAAGATGCCTTCTGAAACGCTTATTGAACACCTAAAGTTACAGGATCCAAGAAACAACAATAGCAGAGAAATGACAAATCGAAAACAGGCGACATTTATAATCTGAAAACCTATTAATATATATTACCTATTTATCACTCCCACGCCTGAGCTAATTCTTAGTCGATTTTCCTTCTGTACAGATGTGCTGTCTCAATTTCACCGCTGTTCCATTTATCCCTACTGACCCTCCACAAGGCGTTCTTCAATGTCTGCGGCCCTTTCACGCCTTCCCTGTGAATAAACACCAGGTTTTCTCTATGGCGTGACCGATGTCGAATCAGTTCGGAGCAATTGCTGTAGGTATCTTGGCTGAATGAAAATTATATTCCACGATTTCTTTGCGTGGTTATAGGGAGCATTTAAGACAGGGAAATGAAAACACCCAATGTATATTCTCACTTTCTACGTCAGAATAAACGTTCCGAAGATTTGAACTTTTCAACTTTATTGAACAGATTTTAAGATTTTGTTAGAGAAAATCCTGCCCTTTCAAAAAATATGCCACATGTTATGAGAAAGTTTTAAATTCTTAATGCTACATGTAGGTAGATGAAGGTATCACTAGTCGTCCCGTTGATCACCGAGTTGTCACGAAGAAGTCTGACCAACGCGTTGGTGGGCGTCCTGGCGCTCTCTTGACATCCCTCGGAATCCAGTCGGTGACGGTTCTCGTCCAGCGGGTGTCTGCGAAACGCAATATGTTGCCGGCCCACCTAATTTTCGACGACTTGGCCATGCGGCAGCGTCTCTGATCTTCGACGAAGCACGGAACTTCGGAGGCCTTCTCTCACTTGCATGACCCGTGTCAGCGTCGTCCTCTCGATTCCACGCTGCGCGACGCTGATCGCATGTTCACCCTGCTTTCGTATGGCCCTGCTCTCTGAGGTGTATTCAGGGGCACGAAGAACAGTGAAGTCGAATAGGTGGGCACGGAGTCGGATATTCTTCGTCTTCTTCGCGACTTCTTCGACGCTCATGAAAGCTCCCCAAGCCGCTCTTTTCCTCATGCTCAGCTCTGGTGCTAGGTCGTTGGCCATATTGACTTCGCGATCCAGATAGACGTAGCTGGAGCATTCGGAGATGTTCGTTCCGTTGAGCGAGAATGGGGCATCAGAAACCCGCTCGTTCCTCATGAACATGGTCATCGTAAGATTCAGCTGCAGTCCAACGTTCTTCGATTATGCATCATCGAAGTCGGCCAGCATTCGCTCTGCCTGACTGATGATCGGTGTTATGAGCACAACGTCCTCAGCGAAGCGAATATGGTGCAGTTGCCGGCCGTCAACCATCACTCCCATGTCTTCCCATTCCAGTTCGCGCATAACGTTTTCGAGGATGGCGCTGAAGAGCATCGGGGATATGGTATCTCCTTGCTGAGCCCTCTCTTCACGTCGATGACGACGTCGTTGCAGAATGGTGAAATCTTGGTCGTGAATACACTCTACAGTTCCAGAAGTATGGTACTCTGATTTACTGAGTAGGAACGCCCTGAGTGAGCAGGGCTTCGACGACAGCTTCAATGTCTTCAGGTGGAGGTAGCTATCGAAGAGATCGAAGTAGAAGTTGTGGATGACCTGCTTCACGGTCCTTCTGGAACAGGTGACGCTTCCATCAGGACGTCAGAGAGTCATCTTGGTTTTGAAGTTGGCGAAGCTCCGGCGGGTATTGTGGATGCTCAACCCTGCCTCCGCGGCTTCAATCAACACTTCCGCCATTCTGTCCTTAAGATCTTCCTTTATCGCTGCTCTGCATAGCTTTGCAAGCTCGAATGTCAGTTTGTAATTGCCTGACGCTCGTAGTGCTCCACTCTGGCGCATCAGCCCGAGAGTTTCTGGAGACAGACGGCTCCTGGTGGTCTTCAAGCTCTTGGCTCCCTTAGCACTACTGCAGAGATGGTGCGCGAAGCGGTCGTGTTCCTCGTCAGTTTTGACGGTATCTTTCCAAACGCCGGCAAGAGAGAGGTTCCAATTGATTGTCGTTCTGAGCCTCCTCTTCTTGAACTTTGCGACCTTCTCTCCTTGACGCTCAAAGTGGAACCTCTCGCGAAGGAGGCGATGGTCCGATCCCGTGTAGAATTTGGGGACAACGGAGGAGTCGGTAAGGCAATACTTGTGGTTGAAGATGATGATGTGGTCAATCTCGTTGTGGAACTGACCACCGGGATGCCTAGGTCCATCTTAGGGTAGGAGGCTTCTGAAGCTGTGAGTTTCCATGGATGGTCTTGGTCGACATGATGAACTCAAACAGCCTTTCACCTTGCTCGTTCTACTCCAAACCGTCCTTCCGACGACCTTCGTGTCACGATATTGCAGCTGAAGTAGGCGACGATCAACTGGTAGAAGGTGTGATCTTCCTTATAGAACTTTTCCAGCTCCACGTAGAAGTCTTCCACCTCTTCGTCGTCATGGTTGGGGCATACGCGACGAACACTGTCAAAGCTGGCACAAAGCCGCATCGCTTCACTCGCACACGTTCGATTGTCAGAGACTCGTACGAATCGATGTTCATGGCCAAGTGCGTGTTGACGACACCAAAGTCGCCTACTCTCCTGCTGTCGCATGTTCCTAGTATCAGTCCTTCTCCGGAGTCGTAGGCGGGATGTGGAGGGTGGTGTCTTCTCGTTTCGGTCAATGCGAGGACGACGTACCTGATCATCTTGGCTTAGCTTATCATGTTCTCGACTGATGCTTCCGGTACGAGCGTACGGACGTTGCAAGTAGAGATCTTCATCCTAGTTCTTCTCAGTTTGCGCATCCTAGTTAGGCCCTGAGATTTTAGCAGCCTCTCCGTACTCGCCCTTCCCATCGCTTCAGAAATGGGGTCAGAGGAGTGAGGCTCTTTAGTGCTGCTGTGTTTGACTGTAGTACACACGGGTAGCGAGTCCGGCTTTGCCGTGCCAGGGAAGAACTCGGGAAGCCAGTCAGACTGCCCGAAGGGACGGGACGAGACTTTTAAGGCGGCCTCGAATCACCTTACATGTTCTCCAAGTCTACCGACTGCAAGCTTTTTGGTCTGGCCGATGCTGTTACGATCTGTGCAGGCGCGAACACATCTACGTACTGTGTGCATGAACATGCCGCCCCCGCACACGAGGACGAGTCGAACCGACACAGCAGGAGCGAGAAATCCATCCCCTGTTCCCCACCTGCATCTCTGGGCAGTACGCGGTCGCATTTGGTTCGCGTTTAATTCCCCTATCCACCACCCGGGGACGCGCCACGTGGCCCTGCGACGAGCGGCCCGAGATCCCTCTTAACAGGAGAGACCGAAGGCTCTCTATCGAGGGAGATCCGTGGCTCTTTTCTTCATTTTGTGATGATGCTTAGATCCACTGCTACAGTTCCTCTTTGGACAAGAGTGGAGAATTCGCACCCACTCTGCGAGCTCTTCAGGAACTCCAGGTGTCGCAGGGCGCACCATATCACTTCACGCGGTACGCGGTCAAAGGCCTTTTCCAAGTTGAGGAAGGCGATATGCACTGGCTTCTGTTTCTCGCGGTGCTTCTCTATTAGGAGTCGGGCGGCGTGTATGGCATCAATGGTACCACAGCCAGCTACGAAGCCGCACTGATTGCTGGAAAGCTGGACGATGTCACGAATTCGTCCGTCGACAATTCGCTCAAAGATCTGCATGATCTTGATCTGCGAAAAAAAATAAAACTTGATCTGCGGAAAAGAGTGATTATTGCATTTTCTCGAAGAGTTACAACCCGAAGTTCCGTGCTTGAAGGAAGTTAGAAAATTTTTGCAGGCCTCCCACACACATTTCAACAAAGAGCGGATTGCGGTCTTTGAGAGCATTGTTCGGGGTGCAGAAAAGTAGTGAGCAACCGGACAGAAAGCGCCAGTTCCTGCTCTCAACTCAGGAGCTTGCGTCCTCTTCAGCTCGCTGAAGAGCGGCCGACCTGGTGACTCGAGAATGGGACGGACGGGTATGTTACTAGCATACATCGCGTGCGACATGACAGCTGCCTGCGGTCTTCACGTCAACGTTCGCGACAAATTCGACAGCGATGCGCTGTTTAAACGCTCTCCTGTCGGACGAGAATCATGCTCGGTTCATCCTCCACTCTCCTGCGGGCTTCATCTGACAGCACCCTCGGGCTGTTATCATAAGAGCGGCTTCATATCTCTGGGCTCGTAGCCACTGTCGCGCTTTTTCAGTTTCATGCAGGTCTTTTCACCTTGCACATTTGTTACGACCTGACCACGGAAAAAGTGTCTGCATTCCTAGGTTTCCCTCTGTCAGGCCTCTTTCTCCGAGTTTTTTGTCCTGGGAGCATGCCTCGCTCGAGATTAACCGGCTCCGCCCATCAATTGGAGTGCTTTTTATTTTGACACCTCGGGCAGCAGCAGTTTGCTTCAGTGTTCAATCTAGTCGACGACGACGAGCGTTTGCGTATTGACGACAAGCGAAATGGCTCCGCATAAGGTGCATGAAAGTGCTGAATATTTTAGCAGCCGACTTGGCTGTGAACTTCTCCGGCGCCTTCTCAGTTATCGCAGCACTGTGTTTCCCCTCTATCTCGTTCTTATTGAAAGTGATTTTGGGACTCTTTCTTTTATATCGCAATGCTCATTTATTCCTGTGAATTCAACCACGCCCTTCAGTAGAGAGAGGTCGCTGCTCTTCTTCGCACAAAACAGCACATTTTGGGTAACGCACATTCCCAGGGTAACGCACATTCCTTAACCGCGACCAGGGGTGTGCGTAATTATGATTTACGATAAAGGCAATTTTTGGCAACCTAAATTTTCATAAATGTGATCTTTGATCTATACAAACAACTGGTGTCTAAATGAGGCGATGCAGCCCGAGTTCTAAAGCCACTGCCTCCATTTTAAGAGTGCTTATTGTTCATTTCGTGCTCGTTTTAGCGTCGATGTTCTGATGTGGCTCATGGAACAGTTTAACATTCATACATCCTTAGGTTGAATACCTTTCCCATTGTCTTTTGGTTAAAAACCGGTCAGTACTAAACGAGCCGCAGGACAATTACTCTCCACAGCATACAACTTGAAAATTGAGCAGAAAACGCCTGAAAATTGTGTAGATGTCAGAACCCCTCAAACCTCCAACGAGCAGTTGAAAAAAAAGCAGTTGCAAAAACACCGCAAGCCACTAGAACCGAACCCCGACTTCCCTCGCATGAAGCAGAGCCACTGTCAACCGCGCCCCGAGACACCCGACGGCAGTAGCTGAACGGCCGCCATTTCCACATTGAATTCGAGACCCCCTACTTCATGGGTTTAACAACTTGGCAAAAATGAAGCCATTTTTACACTAATTAAGGGAATGAGATTTTCCCATAGTGAGTGACTCTCATTCCCCATTCAGATATGCGCTTCAAACCCTTCCCTTGTTAGTTCTCATTTTGAAGAGCAAATTATTGTGCGATCAGGAATCTGCGATCGGTTCGGATGATTGCTCGGGCCCCCTCATTTTGTCCAGATCTCCATTTCTTGGAAGACGCTCCCAACTCACTTCCTGTGAGGGGTAAGAGAGTTGCAACAAAGTTAAACAGGTGCGACGTTGGAAGATGTCTACCATTCTTTGAAAATCTTATTGCTCAGAGCCATCCCAGACGCCTATATCTTGAGCTACCACGTGCAAATGGAAGCGATTCTCAAGAGACTCTTGTCAGAGTTGCTCGCTGATCTTCGGACAGCCTACCCTGGACATAGGAAGTACCACAGCGCGGCTTGGCTTGAGGATTTCCTTCGAGAGCTACTGCACGTCTCAACGGCCAAGCAGGGCTAGTATGCAGCGGCTGCCTCCACGTTACAGCACTTCATAATAGGGTTCACAGAGAAAAGTGCACGGGAGCGAATGGCTCGGCGTTTCATAACTCCAACGGCTTGTCGTATAGATAGTTACCAAAAGGTAACGTTTGGATTTGAGGGATGCCCCGTACATTCTCGGGATATCGTGAACGCAATTAGAATGAATATACATGGTATGGCCAATACAGTGAGCCCGTGAGTTAGCAGATGAAGGAACCAGTGCATCACGGATCCAGTAAAGGTCTAGTACGTACTAATTCATAACGGGAATAGTAGAAACTCGAGCACTGGTTGTGTCAGAGAAGCAGATACGTTCTTCAAGTTGAGGTGCGGGCGCCAATGGATATAAAGTGAAGACGTCGTTCTCATTTTTGCTTTTTCTCAAGTTTCAACCTTGTTATTTCCGATCTATTCGTCTTTCAATATATTTCCAATGTCCTCTATCTCTATGTTTATCCCTCTCCAAACACTACACTGACGAGCAGTGGCCAGCCATAAGCAAGTCAGTGCCTTATTTTCCTCGGGAAGGTGGCTAGGTAGGCTTGAGCGCTACCCGAACCATGTACCTCGATCCGACATGCGTGCGACAGTTCTCCGACTCGTGGCTTTGACTGTGCTACTACGACGCCTTTCTGAATGTTCATCGCAAATCCTTCTGAAGGAAATAACACGACTAACGGCTGGACTAGGTCTTGGAAGAAACCGCTCAGATCCAGCGCCCCACCTTCTGTTGATGTTCATCATTGTGCCACTTGTCATCTATGGGAGCCCACTGACGCGAAGCACCTTATTCACTGCAGTTATCTGGTCTTAAGCTCTCTTAGAAGATCGGCACGGGCTCCTTGACTTCGCCATGGAGACATTTTCTCAGTTGTGCCTGCCCGTGGGAAATGCTTCGTAGAGCCTTCCCCACCGTGCGCAATCGATCGCTACTATTTTTTCCAGCTAACGGTCTATTTTCATCGCCGCATGCCCTCGTAAAGCGACCTGGCTTCCCACGCACTCCAACGTACCTTCTGTTGCTGTTCGTCCTTCTCGAGCTCTTCAAGCTCCGAGGAGGTGGGAGGATGGTCAGTGCGTGGTGTTTAGGCGTGGCCGCCCGCCGAGCGTCATCGAGTGGAGATTTCGTGCTTGAAGCTTTCAATTTGTTAGCTGCAGCAGGCGCTCACATGAAAAAGGTCAGGCACTCGATCGATGCCCAGCACTTTCCCAAGCCTGCCACGACGCTTCCGAAGGCAGTCCTGGTGATCGTGCACGGTGACGTCATCTATCGGCGTCATCGTGTGCTCCGAAGTGAGCGGCCCCCGCCGTTGGACCTTTCCCTTCCTAACGGGCTGGGCGGGTTCTAGCGCTCGAGGGCTCCTCCTTGGCCGGGCCGGGCCAGGCTGCTTTTTTCATGGACGAATGCCCCCTCGTCACTCGTCGTAGATGTGTCGGCGCATCGATTCTGATGACGGCATCGCTGATGGTCCAGACGACGACTACTGTCGGTGATCAGCGCCACTCGCAGCTCTTCATCGACAGCAGCGCACCTGTATATGCCAAAGTGCAACTCCGCTCTCTCATGGCTGCGCATTCGTTCTTTCAAAGCATAATCGCAGCGCTTTCTTCCTGAGCTTCCTCTTCTTTCATCGTTTTCTTTGTTGCTTGGGCAACCACGTCGCCAAAATCTGTTTTTACTTTGCAAAAGTAAGTAGTTATTGGCTCCAAATTCTTCTGCGTAATGACCCAGTAGGTTGTTCGCTATTCAGTTTGTTGAAGAAAGCCTCACTCTTATTTCTTGACGGATGTGTAGGACAGTTTTCTCCCACAAGCCAAGGAAGTCAACTAGAGACTTCGAGATTGGGGTAGAGAGAGCCTTCTCCATAGCACTTGACACAATTGCCTTCGAGTAACTGATATCCGTCAATTCTGAGTTGTCCTGTTCAAGGTTATTCGAATGCAAACCGTGTGTAGGAGCTCTTTGATCACCATGACAGGTCCTGTTACCGAAGTATGCCAACTTAACCAGGCCAAGTTTTCAAGCACCTCTTTACGCTTGCGAGAAAAATTGATCTAGGCGGATCTGGTGTTGTGCTGGTAGAAGTGGGGAACAGCTACCCGATTCCAAAATCCAGTGCCAAATTCAGTGGGACTTGCCCAAAAAATGGCCATAGGACCATCGCTTCCCAATCGCTATCCACAAGATTGAGTTCGCATTTATCACTATATAAAATATCACTATAAAATACAAAGAACGCTTACTCGGCACTCCTAGAAAAGCATCAATTAGCAAACTGTACCTTCTTTTTCTTCTCTTTGTTGCTTTTTTCAGAGTTGTTCCCCAGCATTCAGCTTGGTTTAACAATTCCTCATCATTGCCATGCTCTTCTAATGATTGGATTTAATGCTTGCTATTGAATGCACTACCATATGTTTTGAATAAATAGTAAATAAAACTGCGAGTAGCCAAAAACTCGTTTCTTAGGATCGCTCTTGATGTGGCCATGATACTGATGTTCTTTTGGTTCCGAAGCAGAACTTCTGCTATACCGTCGCATACACATACTTTGATCTCATGGATCAATCACCCAATTCTTACTAAATTAGCTCTTTAGGTCCAAATAAGCGACGTGAGGGAGACATGCAATCGTTTAACCGCGTCCACATCGCGTTCACTACATCGCCTTTTACTGGCAACACTAACCGCGCCTCGCACTTGCATCCAGCGCGCGCTATCACTTCCGCCACATCCGATAGCCTTCCCTAATTCAAACTCAGCAATTCGACAGCTCCAAACAGTAGGGCCTTCACGAAAGAATTGACGCTTCTTGGCTTCCTCGAGTGAGGAGTCCTGCTGTAGGCTGTCTCTTTGCAACGCGACGTGCTGTTTTCCTACGCAATATCTTGGCAGTAACACGATGCAGGGACTCACTGCTTAACAAGCGAAGGAGGGCTAACCATGAGCCAGGTCCGATCTCGGGACCGACACGTTCTCACCATCAGATGCGTCTCTGAAGTCCCTTAAGCGGATAAGCAAGTGACTACGAGCCCGAGAGATAATTTTGCGCTTACTTCGGTTTAAGCAGTAAGTATCTGAATAGATTTTGCTTGTCAACGACGCCGGATGCCAGCGCTGAACTTCTAGTGCAGACGAAACTGATACCACGTCAAAAGCTTGCCTAGTGCCAGACATAGGGAACGAAAAAAGTTTCCTGCTATCCACATGCTCGCTATGAAGGCTATCCATAGAGAGCAAAGATGTGCAGAAATTTTTGCTGGAAAAAACGGAAGACCAAAGACGGAACGGAAACGCTGAAAAATGGCCGGAAACCGGAATACGGAACGCGGAAACGGGAATGACACATTCACCATTTTTTCAAAAGTGCGTCTGAAACGGCGTCAGAAGCGGATTCCATTGCGCTTTTCTTGCTCAGAACTTTGCGAGCAGCAGAATCTTCCACAGATTAACGCTCATTCTCATCATAACGAAGCATAGCATAACGAAGCATTATATTTTTATGATAACGTTTAAGCTATGGCTAGAGCAATAAACAAGAAAAAATTCAGGGTCTTATCTCACAATTTCAGCATGCATTCTTACCGCTGTTTCCATATCTAGCTCCTGCGACGGGTTTTCCGCTGACTTTTGTGGTGCTGCAATTTTCTGAACCTTAGCCGAATTAACCAGTTGAGGTTACTTACAGACCCGCCTTTAAAAAAAATAAAACCAACTCGGGTGTATTCTAAAACTGGAGTAGCCATCTAGGTCATTTCTAAAAGTGTTGAGAGGAAAGAGATTCCTCTCAACACTTTTAGAAACCAGTGGCATCATGGACGACGTGGTGACTGCACAGATATCTGCATAGTCAACATTAGCAGTTACATTGTAATCACCAAAACTAGTACTCAGAATTGCTTCTGGTATCTAAGATGATAACTGAATGACAGATTAGTAATGGTGGATCCACACTTCTGTAGGAATACATATTCTGTCTGTGCCAGCCTAGAAATCCTACGCCCAAGGTGACACAGCTGGACAGTTCCAAGATGGTTCTCGAGGCAATACTTTTGTGTCAGAATTCAATAACTCACCATAGCCAATCAAAGTAACAGCTCATGCTAGACAATCATGATGTTTCATTTAAAAATGAATCGCATAACTCCATATGAATAAATGTCACACCTAACGAAATTAAAAATTGAAATCTGCACCTTCGATCAGGAACACTGATGTAATCTAGGGGCAGACAACCGCATGGGACAACCTTCACTGAACCCTTTGTTTCACGACACTGAGCTATATGCTTACAAAGTTTTTGTAGCTATTTGTAACTAATGGATTAAGAATTTTATGATCATTCAGATGTCGAGTGCACTTTCTTAGCATACGATGCATACATAGTGTTTCCTGGCTCATTAATTTTGCCCTGCACTCAGTCTTTGCTATTTTTGAGTGCCTTTTTTGGTAGTCTAACCAATTCCGAGAATATTACTAGAGTTGTCAAACAGTACTTCTCTCACAGTTATATGAAGGAGAACCCTTTTTTGTTGATAAGCTGATTGTAGTCAAAACTAGTGTCTAACAGTGCCCATATCCGTTTTCGCCATCCGGTCCAAAAACAGGCGGAACACGGAACGGAATGAAAGCGCCAAAAATTGCCGGAAACCGGAACTCGGAACACGGAAACGGAAATTCCGCACATCCCTGATAGAGAGTACACCCACAATGATTTTAATATTGATGTTTGGTGACGACTGGCCAGTCAACCCTCAATATATTCTCTTACTGGTTGCGCCTTTATGGTATTAACATACCATAAATACACTACAGTGGTATTAACACACCATAATACATAATACAATACCTTTATGGTATTGGATAGTATTAACAATTATAATCATATTTTTTTCATTTCATTTCATATTGGTTATCATTCCTTTTAGACTTTGCTTTTAACCTTACTAACATTTACTTATTATAATATAATAAAAGACAGTTTTATTCAATTAATTCAATCATATAAAGTTACAACCCTACCCTACCCTCCTTTCGTTATGTATATTAAAAAATCATACAATCATTGATTTAACGTTATAAAAAACAGAAGCATTAATTTTTAATATTTTTTTCAATATTCGTATTTGTTGAAAATTAAGCAAACAATTAATTTTTTTAAAGTGAATAATGTTTTAGAAAAATAACATCAGTTATAATAATATTAAAATACACTTTCACGATTATTTCAATTAAAAAACTTGATTCTGATGTGTGTTCTAATTCATACGTTCAGTTGAAATCAAGGAATAAGAGGGCCACACCTCTTACCTAATAAAAAAAAGGGGTTCTTTTGATGGAGTGATAAAAGCCGGAGTTTGCTGGGGAAAACTCCTGTGCTTCCAAAAGAACCGTTTCTTCAAAAAATATATAAACATTACTAATTAATTTAATATGATTATTTACATTTGAAGGAACACAATAGGGTGGTATGGACCACATACCTGCGGTAACCCAGTGGCAGCCCCACTAAATACCTCCCCAAAGTTCAAAACAGTGTAGAGCTTGGGCCTGTTCTACACTTTATTATTTTGGTCTGCTCAAAGAACACACACTTGTAACCCCCACAACCAAAACCATTACTATAAAAATAATAGTTTTGCTAAGAGTAAGGTTAATGGTATTAATATTTTAGATAATTTTGGAAATGACAACAAATGTAATAATTGTTCCGAAAATTGTAATATTTGTACAATGATCAATAAAACTGAATATGTTCATTCTTCAGTCACAAATTTAAGGATTAACACCTATAATAAAAGCAATGACAATTGCAACATAAGTAATGTTGTATATTGCATAACATGTAACGATTGTCAAAAACAATATATTGGAATTACAACTAGAAAATTAAAATACAGAATTAGAGAACACCTGTCCCAAATTAAAAACCCAAAAATTAATAAATGTTTATATACGCATTTTGGAAATAATTGCAATAACCTTTCAATCAATATAACTATTTTAGATTCCTTAGAGGATAATGTAGACAAAGATATTCCTTTACAAAAAGAACTTTTCTGGATTAAATTAATTAATACAGCTCATCCTTTTGGTTTTAATGATCATATTAAAGGCTATGGTAATATATCTGATATTGATAATCCCTTCATGTATAAAGAAAATTACCCGTTCTATAATTTAAAAATTAGAAAAATTAGGAAAAGAAACGGCAAAAGGAATAAAAAACGAGAAAGTAATAACACATGCGATACATTCAGTCCTGATGAATTTTTTAATAGATTTAATCAAATGAATTCGATAGTGGAAATGTATAGATACATTAATACCTTCAAGAAAAAATATCTTAAAAAAGTTATAAAAATAACATGTAATAAAGAACACTTTAATAATATGGATGAAAATAAATATAAAATTCTTGTTAGCATGTTGTGTAAATTCTGTTTTAACGAAAATAAAAGTAAATGTTTAAAGTCAGAGCACAAACATACTAACTATGTTAATGTTGGAGTCACATATATAAATAGTGTTCTAGATAGAGTTAACTTAAATAAAATGTTTAATAATAGCTATATACGTGTAATTATAGAAAATAATTCCAATAAAAGGATGTTGCCTTTTAGATGTGCATTTAAATCACAACCTTCTTTTTCCAAGAAAATGTTTAATTATAATACAATAATAAGAAACACAAACTTGTCAGAACTAAATTCTATCTTTAATAGTAAATGCTTATGTATTGAAGAAAAGTATAAATAGTTTATTGATATAACACATAAACATATTATCACAGGTAACCTAGAAATAATTTCAGATAAAATTATTAAAAATTTAATTAAAAAAGGCACAAAATTTGTTCCAAAACATAATGTTTCAAAGGAAAACATTCAACACTGGTTTGAAGAAGTTTTTTCGTTATTCCTTGACAAAATTAAAAATAAATATAAGTTAAAAGACTTCCACCTTAATTTGATAAAAGAGAAACTAAATATCTTGAAGAAAAAATCTGGAAATCTTTACTATATCAAATTAATATAGAAAACAATAGATCTTTTAGAAATTTAAATACACATAATATAGAATACTTGAACTTTTTAAAGAAAAATTTTGTTATCTGCCCTCTTGATAAAGCAAATAATAATTACAGTTTCATTTGTAAGAAATTCTATTTAATCACTTTAGCCAAAGAGATGGGGATTGTTTCAGAAAATGGTGAGTTGAAAATTTCAAGATTTAATCAAACATACGAAATATATAACTCTGAAAATGAACTTGAAATTATCAACAGACATAAAATATTATGTTTAAATAATAAAATTAAAGTTGAAGGAACAGAAATAGTTCCGTTGATATATAGTTTACCAAAATTACACAAAAATCCAGTCAAGTTTAGGTTTATAACTGGAGCTTATAATAGCTCCGTAAAACCTCTTTCAAAAGAAATGACTATAATTTTTACTTTTTTAAAGCAACATTTTATTAAATATATTAATATAATAACATCTAGAAATAAAAATTTCATCGGTTATTGGTCTATTAATAACATAAATATATCTGATAAAATAAGTAAAATCAACATTGAAAATTGTAAACTGTTTTCAGCAGACTTTACTAATATGTTTACTAGTCTTCCTCACAATATAATTTTGAGAAATATAAAAGAATTAATCAAAATATGTTTTCACAATGCAGGTAAAAAATATCTTGCATATAATGGACATAATAATATATATTATACCAAAAATAATACTATAAATAAATACAGATATTATACAGAGGAAGATTTAATGTTTTTCACTGAATATTTACTTAAAAATAGCTTTACAATTTTTGCAGGCATAATTTATAAACAAATTGAAGGGGTACCACAGGGAAGTAATTGTAGTCCTTTACTTGCTGATCTTACGTTATCAGTATTTGAATACAAATTTTGCAAAAAATTAGTAACACAAAAACGATACGTAAACATACACCCATTTAGATATATGGATGATATTCTTATAATTCATAATAAAAATAATGAATATATACAAAATCTACTTAGCGAAACATACGAAAATTCTCTTCAGCTTGAAACAACACATGAGTCAGACTACGACACCAATTATCTTGATCTCAACATCAAAATTATTAACAATAAGTTAGTAACAAAATTATACAATAAAACAGACAGTTTTAAATTTTATGTTATTAGATTCCCACATTTCAACTCAAATATATCTATAAAAATTAAAAAATCAATCATATTTACCGAAACACTAAGATTAATTAGATGTTGCACAGCTTTTAACGATTTTGTTGAAAACCTTGTTAAGTTGATAACTAGACTTGTTAAAGTTGACTATCCAGTAGATATAATTATAAAGAATATAACGAAATGTTTGAATAGAAATAAGTATTTATTATATAAATACGATCACTACGATGATCCACATTTCATTCCTAATTTGCTTAATTATAATATAATACAAAACAAATAAAAATAGAGGTTCAAAGAAGTAAAGAATTGTGTAAAGTGCCATTCTTAATTACAAAATATATATTACTTAGCATAAAAAATATTAAAAAGGTTCGTTTCGCCACTATCTTCAGACGAACCTTTGTGTAATGCTCCTCCCGTGGCTCTTCAGTGAAGAAGAGGAGCATATCTTAAGATATCTTTAAAATCTGTTTGTGTGTGAAGAGAGATAGGAGAATGAAAAGGAAGAGAGACTAGATGTAAAAAAGAAGAGAAAGAATGAATACGATAGGATGAGGAATTAGACACTACTTGAGAAAATTGAGTTTAAAAATGAAGACAAAGGAGGAGTAAAAAATGTGAGTTAAACAAAAAGGTATTTCTGAAAGAAGTAGAAAAACACGTTCTAAGTTGAAAGGGGTTAATTGAAAGGCTTATTCATATAAAAATTATAATTTTATGTAATTGTTACAATTATGACTATATAATTAAAATTAAATGTATAATTATAACTTATGATTATAATTTATTGTACAATTATTACAGTAAATGTATCTCTAATAGTGACATTCAATAATTATTATAAAACAACAACCCCAATTACTAAAGTCCATGACAAACTAAATACATACATCGTAGTTATAAACCACAATTTTTATATAATTATAATTTATTTTATATAATTATCCCTATTTTATTATTATTATTTTTTATATAAACATTATATCTAAAACTATAATAACCATTAATAACTAATATAGTTACTATTAATAACATCAGTTTTAAAAATTGAAAGACTTACCCACTTTGGCTATTACCGCACTCCGTAGTGGCTCATTTACAAATAAGGACGTGTGTGTTAGCCAACTGATATGTATAATGATATCCATACTTATTCTCATTTATAAAGTATAAAACACAGAAATAATAACAGTCTATAGAATAGTCTATAGACTAATTGCGAAAATAACTCAGAATGAGAGAGGAATGGAATGTGAAACATTATATTGTGTCTGGTAATGATAATGGTAGTGATATGCTTTAACTCAAACGTTATTCTCATTTTATTGCCATCTTTCGCGGGAAGTGGTGAGTTTACAATTAAAGAATATCGTTTTATATAAAAATACAAAGATTAAACTTTAAAAAAATAGAAATGTGTATATAAATAAATAAAAACATAAAATTTTTAAAATAAAAAAATAAAAAAATTAAGAAATAGAAAACAATCTATATAATAGATAAATAAAAAGTAAACAAAAAATATTTGAAATATCTAAAAATATAAAAACAAAATTCAAGAAGTAAAGTAAACAAACAAATAAAATTAAAATAAAGTTTTTTTGTGTGTTTTGTGTGTCTTTTCATTTGTAAAACTTGGTTGTTGGTACATAAAGCACACTAATGTATTACTTTGTAATGTACTAACAACCAAGTTAATTAGTTACCCTCTTCACTGAAGAGCCTCGGGGTAACTAATTTTAAACATGTTTTGTATGAAGGTAGAGGCGAAACAAAGCATGTTTAAGGTTGTGGTTGTCGTTGTTCTCGTTGTTGTCTTTCGCTTGTGATCGTTGTGATATTGAGTCTATGTTGTTGAGGAAATTTAGATACAGTTATGCAACTTATTCTATCTAATTCTATTTGATTGTTGTGGCTTTGAATTTCAAACTGTTAAAGAGCTGTGAGATTTTGAATAATTTTGCATATCGATTTGTAACTAATTCTATATATATATATATAGCTGAAAATGCTACGAAATTGTTCCTCACGGATCCATCGGTCCGCGTGCCATGACCACCAATTCTATATATATATATAGCTGAAGTTGTTTTTGCGAGGCGCATAGCAAATATCAGAAGATGAATTCTCAAAAGCGTGTGGAATGGCCCTACACTTGAAGGCGCATGCATATAATTTCTGCTTGAATGCTTCCCATTCGGTGCCTTTTGCTAAAAAAAACTAGGTGCCTGGTACCTTTAAAGAGTTTCATTACATGCAAATGTGCTGATGCTCCCAAAGGTGTTGAAAAACGGTAGCCAACTCTCATAGATCCTGTTCCATTCCCATGCATGACCTTCCCCTCAGCTCCCCTTCCGCTCGGATCCCCATGATCCAGCAGTGGAATGTACACCCCGAGCAGTGCTGCTGTCGCCGGAAGCTACCCGGCACTCCGTTAGAGAGGCCGCGCGTTTTTTAGAGTGACGAGCTCATTTCGGCTCAAAATAGGGGTTACGAGGCGTCTTCGGATCCCATCTTATTCAGCGATATTTTAAGGGCACTCACGGCTCGCCTGTCTAACGGACCGTGAGATGTCACCCCCCTCCTGCACTTAATTGCTTTTCTATGAACTCTTGTCTCGCATTTCTTTCTGGCTGTTTCCTTCTCTAAGGGCGCACCTTACCTTCTCCGCAAGGCGTCTCCGCACTTCCAGCCTAGTAGCCATCAATTCGCTGCACTTTACAGCTACTTTGAGCCTCCGTCGGTGAGAAATTGCGACCAGATGTGCTTCTCGCTTCAATGAGCCCATGCCTTCCGACTTCGTTCCATCTTCATTCCCTTCCACCTCCTCTCCATGATTTTGAGGAGAGGTCGTCTTTTTGGCTGCTATGGACTATGTGTACGTAGTAATATACCGCTGCCACTTTTCCGCAGCATTCTTTGGTGCATTGCCATAACAATTCCCATCAGCTCCTTTTCTTGTTTTTGTTTCTCCACATGAAGCATGGATTCGGATCCAGCCCTTAACGATATGTTAGATATTACTTTGAGATAAAACTCTTGTGCAATATTGTGGACTACAAGCACATCTGCTACTGGGCTCCAGTCACACTGTTCTCTTGCCACTCTTTTGACTGCTTTGTATATCTTATTCTACGTCATCAGAGGCCAAAAAGGGAAAAGTGGACCTTAACAAGTACGCGTACAGTGATAACATCATTTCTTCACAAAGCAGATGGGCATACTTCTTGCTTCTGATTCCTCAACTCATCTCTCAAGTATATGAACAGGAAATTGTCGAGGAATACTGAAAAGCAGGGCCTTCTTTAATCATTAACTCGCTATTTGTAGATGAATAAGCCGCTGAAAGTTTACGCTGTCCTCTGATGAATTCTCCGTTGCATGGAACGGCGCCGCCGCTGTAATGGCGTGAAACCCTGGCAGGGGTGTGCGGGTTCAGGTCCCTGGTTGTGGCAGAGATTTGATCAGGGCCAGACAGTTTTAAAACAGCTGGCAACCCCTGTGAGAGCCAGTACAGACTCAAATGAAATGTATTGAAGTATAAAATTCTGGCTTATCGTTCATTGTAGAATAGCATGTAGGAGGTGGAGTTTACCGAACTTAATTAAAATGATTTCATTACTGACATTGTTGAATTCAGTTAAGTTCCTGTTCCGCTACTTTTATCGTTAGAAGCATTCCTTGGTCATATTACTCTTTTGGCCCAAATATAAGGATTTCTAAGGTCATTAAGAAAAACTGAGCCATAAAGGATAAAGGAAGGCGTTACTGAATACATCTTGTCCATCCAGCCACACGCATTCTACGGGTTGTCGTGGAGGCGACTTGAATGCGTTTTTGGCCACACAATGAGTTGCGGTTGCCAGCCGATGAACAGGTCAGCGCCTTGCCCTTCCCAGACGAGTCCGGCACCAATTCACCTACCCCGGCAAGATGGAAGGTTTGGTTGGCCTGGGCGGGAAATTCGATCCAGGAACCTTGTGTCGGGTGCGCACGACACATGCGCAAAACTGACAAGGGAAGGTTACAAGGTGACCATGGGACTTTGAGATGAGACGTATATCACTGGATGCGGCTTCGAACGCTGCATCCAAATATGTGTTCCGTTTCTGCTGTGCGCATCTGTGAACGGAGTCATGGACCATTTTCATAGCATGCTCCCTTGCCCTCTAGCTCCACGCTGAGCGGGCCAATCACAAGAGAGCGAGCTCAAGTAGGGTTGAAACTGCGATGCCGGCCGAGCAGCGGTGACGCAGGGGGTAGAGGAGCGGCATGGGGAGACAGGATGGTTTATGGTTCGACTCCCCCATGGTGCAGGATTTCTGCACCTCCTAAAAAAGATCTTCCACGATCAACCAAAGCTATCTGTTAAATTGCAACAGAAAAGGTCGCCAGGAAGGGCTCGTCTTCCTACTGAAAACTTCATACTGGCACGAAAATTCAATTATCATGAATAGTTGCTACTGCTTCTGATTCCACACTGATACCTTCTTCGTCCTCTACTTCGATACTCTCGCACTGCACATCTCGCTGGATGGATGCGAAACTGCTAGCCATCTTCTTCTCTTGCCTTGTAGTAACGCGTGAACTATCGAAAGGACCGAACTCCTCCAAAAGGCCAACCAACACAACAGCTGGTGAAAGCATAGCTTGGAAGATAAGTCGGTTTTGTTCTTACCGACCCCGTGTGTCGAAAAAATCGCCTAAGGGGGTTATTTCAGGCACTGATCAGCTACTTGTAAGTAGGGGTGGTGGGATCATGGTAGTCGACTTCACCCAAACTTCGCCATAGAGAGCTTTGGTTGATCGTGGCAGATCTTTTTTAGGAAGTGCAGAGATCCTGTACGATAGGGGAGTCGAACCGTAAACCACCTCGTCTCACTACGTCGCTCCAGTACCGCCTTCGCCAGCACTGCTCGGACGGCAGCGCAGTTTCAACCCTACTTGAGCTCGCTCTCTTGTGACTGCCCCGCTCTGCGTTGACCTACAGGGCAAAGGAGCCTGCTACGAAAATGGTCCATAACTCCGTTCACAGATGCGCACAGCAGAAAGGGAACACATATTTGGAATCAGAGTTCGAAGCCGCATCCAGTGATATAGGTCTCATCTCAAAGTCCCATGGTCACATAGTATCCTTCCTTTGTGAATCTTAATTATGAGCCATATGTACTTATCAAGCAAGAGAGCCTTAAGAAGTTATTGTCCTTCAGCAATGAGTAGTGATCTGGATTATTCACTCTATGTACTTCAGATCTTGTTCGTCGCTCCTCGAGGCTCCATAATTCGCTCGTTTCCTTCCGCTCAGTTCCGCGACTAATTCGTTCCTCATGTGTTGATGCGTTCAAAGAGGATCCCGCCGCTGGAAGTATGCTGATATCAAAAACTCTCCTTCGCCTTGATGCGGCTGGTGAGGAGCAGAAATGCAAGTTAGGGATGGAAATGTTGAAGCAGTGCGATCGTTGTGGCCTACACATTGAGCATAGGAGGCTACTTTTTACTGGGACGTTTGGTGCCTTTTTTGGATCGCTGTTACAGCGATCTGGCTATCGTGAACAATTAGTGTCTCGAAGGTGTTCTTGCTGATTATGGTCCTCCAGTGCCTTGTTTATTTTGTTGCATTGAATTGCTCAATTGATTTAGTAATGGATTTGTCTAGGGCAGCATTAGCACTCGGGATCGGTGATTGTTCGTAGAGATTTCGCGAAGGCGTCATGGAGTTTGAACATCTTCCTCGGGCGGCAGCTCCGGCAGTGACCAAAAGGAGGGCCTGGATGAACTGATCGAGAGCGGACAGTATTAAGTTTGAGCTAAGCTGGAATAGCGCTTCGACTGTACATAGCTCATACAATAGCCGCAAAGTTGGCGCCAATCTGTTTGAATCTTCAAAAACCCTAGTGTTGAGTGGATGCCTTGAACTGAAATAGGACGACAGTCCTGGAATGCACACGCAGTGCAATACAGCTGGTTACTCTAGCACTGTTAAGATGATAATTCTATTTTGAAGGCAGACGCTTTTTTCTTTCATAGCCTACACTATGAAAGTCTGCGTTTGGAATTGCCGTAGTGTAGAAGGCGAGGATGAACTAACCTAAGCAGAAGTTGGAGCTCCTCCTGATGGTCTCAACAACATCAGACTCTTGTAGAGATGCGCTATACTGAGTGTGCTCCACCAGCGCTGATGTTGGTTGTAGATGGGCGTTCAATCCGATTTCCTTTTTCGTGATGTTTGTTGTTTTCCTTGGAAGTTTCCGTGCGTCTGCTCACAAGCATTAAATCTTCTACTACCGTTGCTTTGAGGCTTCTCGCGAAGAACCGCTGACGTACTTAAGAATAATCCTCAGGAAGCGTTGATCTCCTCTTTATACGTAGTTCTTGCTGTTTGAAGCGTCTCCATTTAGAGCTCTTAGATTCCAAATTGCTGTCTATTGCCGTCGTGGTAACCCTGAACCATGCCGCCCGAGTCGTCAATTGAGGAAAAGCGGGGGCTTGATTGCCGTTCTCACCTGCAGTTCGCGTAATTTGCAGCGAAGTTTTCGAATAGGGTGGCTTAAATCGTTCCATTCATATCGTTACGAACATTAAGCTTTACCCTGAATTCGTTGGGACAATGAAATTCCTACTCATCTGTTGACTCTGCAGGACACCAGATGATTCTAATTTATTGAGGAACTCCACGACCGCAATATTTTAACGCAAAACGGAAAAGCACTATTTGTCCTGGAGTGTGTACAGCTGATTCTGAAAAAGCACATAATTGCTCATATTACTATTAATACGTATTTATTATTACATATTTTATGTATTTTTTATTATCTCTCAGAATCAATTGTTTTTCCAGAAATCACACAAGAGGTTGTTCTACTAATAAGCTGTCCCTCGCTCGTCCAAGAACCAAATTGCGAGCTGTCTTCCACTTGTTTGTATGCTTTGTTTCCCTGACTTCTTTATTGAACGGTGTTCGTGCAATGGCCGCTGAGTTTTTTTCTGACATATTGTCTTCAGCAATCGTTAACAACAACTGACAGTAGCTATTCTTTGTGGATGCATTGCGGTTAAGCGAAGGATTGATGTAGGGCAAACGCTGGTTAGGAGAACGTTCGTTATCGCCGAAGAATAGCTTGAGTTCTGTAAGACGTCCGTCAGTGGGGAAGTCGGCCCGAAACCGCAGTCTTAGAACATACGATCTAGACTTGCCTCTACAACTGGTAGTACATGAAGCGAAAAAAGAAACTCCACATGACCCAAGGAGAGTTCCTTTGGGAGAATTTTATTCAACACGGTAGAGCCCGCCTTCTCACTTCTACTACATATGTACGGAGGCTAAGCACGGCAGGTGTCTCATCGCGCTCCGGGTTATTAGGCACGTGTGTAGACGCTCTCAAGGAGGTTGATGTATTTCTCTTGACGGAGATCCCAAGCTTCATTGATGGCTCTAGTACCAGTGTATGATAGGAGTTACGGAGAAACAAATACTACCTAAGTTTATTCGTTCATTCATCCACATCGATCTGGTTTTAAAACGTGAGTCACTTTTCCATGTGACAGTGTGTGTTATGATTCTTCTCTTCTCTTCTGTTTACTAACATTTTCTGAATGTATGCGTGGAGCGAAACAGGTAATAGTTTCTTCGTGCTCCGACGTGTGAAATTTAATCATGGCAACGGTCCAACTTTTGACGGCAAAAGTCTCAATGTAGAGGTGACAGCTCTTCATACTGAATCTTTCACGTCTGTTTCCAACATGGTAAGTACCAGCTCTATAAGAGAGAACGAGAAACCTTTGTGAATGCTATTTCACGACACAAATTGGCAATTCGTAACGTTTACAAGATGTGGTGAAGCTATTTCATCTATGTAGTCTCGAAAATGGAATGATTTACATACGACTACACAGTCTCACCGCTCGTTTAGCACTGGAGCTGAAAAGGACCATTCGGGAACCGTTCCGATTCATCCCTTCATTTTTCGTCCTCTCCCGCTTATCCTCATCACTCCTCATCTCTTGTTTTCCTCCAAAGTTGTCAGCTCTTTGCTGCCCTCTCCACGCAATTCATTGGCTGCCTCTTGTTTTTGAAGCATCCACGTGCCGGGTGATTTATTGCCCTCAAATCAACACAGATACCTGTAAGTGTGACTTCAGAGTCCCTCATGCTCATCTCTTGCCTAACAATTGATACGTGTTCGGCAGGGGCTACTATTCAAATATTTACCCGAGCTGTCCAAACTCTCCTCGTCATGCCATCTTCTCCTCCAAATTGGGCGCTGCTTCGCTATCGGCAACTCTTCAATGGGCTGCATTTTTTCATTATAAGCTCGCCGAAGTGCCATCGAGAACACCAATTCCATTTTGTGCACGCCGTCTCCGGCCAACGAAATCGCGCTTTCCTCGACACTCGAGCGCTGCGGGTCCATCCATCCGCTTCATCCTGGCTCTTCGATTGCACATGTCGTGTTTCCTGCGTTCTTTGCAAAAATTTTCGCATTTCTTATGTTCGGAAGCAAGGACTTCTCCACTGTCTACGTATTGCACTAGGAACACCTTCAAAGATCTTTAAAAAGAATAACGATCGAGTAACAAAATGTAAAAGTGTAGCCTTCAGTCTTCAGGTTTTCGCCTGATGAAACGGCAACGTCAACAACTTCATGCATTCATACATTTGTAAGCCAGCGAACATACCCCGTGATGTCGGGCGTCCTTCCCGGGTAGCATGTGTTGTAGGTTTGAGCCCCGCCCGGCGCTAGAGTTTTGATCGCAAGCAAACATCTTTGTAACAATTCGTATTTATTTTCATTAGCCTGCGTTCTTTGGGAGGAGAACCGGTTCGGGGATCGGTGAGCTCGAAGGCGAGTCTCCTGATTGGTTTCAACAAAACGATGGTGAGAAGGAAAGATAAGCAGAGCTCTTCACAACTACTTCTGTTCCATAGCCACAACATCAGCGATGAGGGAGAGACGTCAAGCAACGTTTATTTTGTTAGTATCTGTACTAAGACGAACCAGGAATGTCGGAAATATTCGCACTGTTTTCATCCTTTTCATTTTATTTTTTCTCATTAATCTGTGCCGTGAGATTGCTACCGTTTTCCGCTGCACATCTGGCCTCATAAGTTTATCTACCGAAGAACCTCCAAAGTTGCTGTTAGAAGGGTGTGCTGCTTTCTACTTAAAAGTTTCGAGTCATTAAACGAAACCAATTAAGAGAATGGGAGGAGAAACTTTGCACGATTACAATTGAAGAAGAGACGGAGCTAACAATGAAATGCTTGAAGGGGTACCCGCATATCCGAATTGAGAAACCTCAACACTTTTCGACCTGAAGTTGTTTGTTTGAGCCGAAGCTTGTATTGAGAGTTGTATACAGTAAATCAGGCAAGCTGATTTCTATAGCCGCTCGACAGCAAAATTCGAAAGAAACTGGAGAAAATTCTCTTTACCTTGTCAAAGGTTATACCATGTAGGACTATCCGTGCCCTTCTAACTGTCCCTTCTAACCGTTTTTCTGAGCCACGCAGCTAGGAATTCTGTGAGGGCATTATTCCTCAACCCCGATGTTTTGACACTTCCAAAGGCGTTGATACTTGGCAGGGCCAGCGTCGCAAGGTGAAGGAGATCTATTCAGAGGGCGTGTGGTCCTTCCCTCAGAGATGTCGCTGTCCTCGGGAAGGTGGGATGGCAAAGTTACGGTGATAATTTTCGACCGGACCGTGCTGTGGAACATCAGGAGGGCTGTCGAAGGACTTGTGACGAAGGCATTAGCGGAAGCATCGGTATCACTGAACCGGCTGGAGATGCCGAAGTTGGGCGTGGTGGTGAGGTGGAGGGTCTGGATGGCTTCATATCGCAAAACTACTTACCTGATCTTAGGGAAAGTGGAGCAAGGTTGGAACGTAATAAGGTTTAAGACAAGTGCGAGACACGCCAATAGGCGTAACGGTGCACTTGTCTTAGGTAAATGAATCCCACTATACATATATAAAGGAGTAAGCGTGTGTGTGTTTCCATCACAACTGGAGTGGGGGAAGGCCGTATTGGGGACACTCGACGATTGACGGCGATCAACAGCGGCCCGTAGTTTCAGCTCTGGGGTAGTCGAGGTCGGTGAACACGAATCTGAAGTTTGTTTTTGAAGTATCGTTCGCCATCAATCGATATTGGTCAAGTAATCGTTCTCTGTGGATGTCGTTCATTTTTTTTTTGATTTTTTTAGATTGTCCCAATCGACGTAGAGTTCTGGCCGTATCTTTTGATCAAATCCCGGAAAAGCCGCGTTTTCCCGGCTTTTGCGTCTTTTGGATATAACTCGCCTAGTATTCTTTCATTTTAAAAACCAAGGATATATTTGACCTCAGAAGATCGCGCGCTATCGTTTGTTGTACAATGTTTATATGGAGTCGTGAAAATGTTCGAAATTGAAAACCTGCGCTCCATTGCGAAGGGCGATCGCGGACGAGTTATCGGTCACAAGTCGTCGAAAACTGTTGCATGCTTATAATTCCTCCTATTTGAGGTTTTTTTGAGAAAGGGTTGGTACCGTTCGATTCGTCTCTTCGAGATCTACACAAACATGTATACAGCTTTACCAGATCACCGCATTTTCGCAGCGGGTGGGCAAAAATGACTGGAACGGGCTCTTTGCGATATAAGGATTGTATAAGCTTATTTTCCGAGACATGCGTGTTCTCGGAGTATCTTAAGCATGGCGTGAAGTGCTCTGACATGCCAGGAATCCTTCGAGAGTGCGCCGTGCACAAGGCATATAGGATCGAACCTACCAATCGAGTGGGCGCGACAGCTTGTAGAGTGGGCGTTTGGGAGCTTTATGAGAAATTCTCAGCCGCCGTACTCAGGAATTGCTCAGGGGCTGTCCAGTTAGCCTTTGGAGTGCGCCGGAAACAATGCATTTCGAATCGAACCTATCAATCGAGGGGGGACAGCTTGTAGAGTGAGCGTTTGAGGAGTTTTATCACAAATTTGAAGCCGGCCTACTCAGAAATTGCTGTACTCTGTTCCGGCGAGACTTAGGAGGACGCAGTGAACAATGTATATGGGATCGAACCTATCAATCGAGTGGGGCGACCGCTCGCAAATTGCACGCGCGGGCGTGTTCGGCGCGCAATAACTCTGTCAATTTCGAACCGTTTCGGCTGCAACTCGTGGGTCTTGTAGGCAGCAAAAACATCTAGTATTACATTAAAACACTGTAATGCAGCTTATTCCTGGACAAAGTTGCAGGGGTACGAAAATGCAGGTGAGGTTTGGGCGACGCATTTTTTCCGATTTCGGTGGACCACTGCGGGAAGACGCAGCGAGCTAACGGCCTTAAAATGTGTGGACGAACAGAGCGCTTAAGGTACTTCACGATGACGTGCTAAGCGGCGGAAGATGGCGATTAGAGTTTCTTGCGCTCTTACTCGCCCAGGGTCGAGTGATCGAAACTCGCAATCGCACCGTTCTGTTCAGCGTGAAAAGAGCTATCGAATGGTTCCAATTTTGACCAATTCCGGAAACATCGATTTTTTGACAGATTTGCATCGAGGACGAGGCCGCTCGAGGCCGCGGCAGACGGACGAGGAGTCATCGAAAGCCGATATCCTCGAATTGTGTCGTGCTTGGCAACGTTTGATAGAGCTTTTCATGCTGAATTGAACGATGTTATTGAAAGTAGAAAAAACTGTAAACTGGGCGAGTAAGAGCGAGGAGAACACACCGTTGTTGTGTTTAATCGCACGCGCTGGCGTGTTCTGAACGCTATAAATCTGTCATCTGTGAGCCTTTCCGGTAGTAGCCTGCGTGTTTTGAAGGCAGTAAAATGTTCTAGTAGTGCGCAGTAATACAGCAACGCAGCTTATGATTCGACAAAGTTACAGCGGTGTAAAAATGCAGGTTAGCCTTGTGTGACGCGATTTTTTCCAATTTCAGTCGACCCCTGCGGGAAGATGAGAGGAGCTAACGGTCTACATATGCGCAGGCCAGCAAAACACTTAAGATGCTTTAAGATAACCTGCTCACTGCTCCCTAGCTGATCAAACTGCTTTGGCCCCAGCTGGCATTTTAGGGCGGTGGATTTTTAGCGTTTGGCGTTTCTTGCGCCATTATTCGGCCAAATTTGAATTTTCGACATTCTCAATAACACCATTCGATTCACCACAAAAAGCTCTATCGAACGGTGTCAGTCTCGACCAATTTCAGAAAAATCGATTTTCTGACAATTTCCCATTGAGGACGGGGCGCTCCAGGCCGAGCCTGCGCGGACGATGACCTCATCGAAAATCGACATTTTCGAAATTTGCCAAACTTTTTCGTCCAACATCACCTAGGGGTTGTTTGGGGCGCTGATTACGAATCCGGCGTTCGCTTTTGAAAATTCCTCCGATTTCGCTTTGATTTGGTTTTTGGTTTTGTGGTTTTTTTAAAGTGTGGGATTTTGTTGTGGATAACTGAGGGTGGTCGGGTCAGGATCACCGATTTTTCTCAAACTTCGTACAGAGGCCTTAAAATGCGTGTGCGAGTAGAACACTGAAGGCACAACCCGACCACCCTCTCTTATCCAGAACCAAAAACCAAACCAAAGCGAAATCGGTGGAATTTTCAAAAACAGACGCCGGATTCGTAATCAGCGCTCCAAATAACAACTAGGTGATGTTGGACGAAAAAATTTGGCCAATTTCGAAAATATAGATTTTCGATGAGGTTGAAGTGACTCCAGACGAATACACAGAAATATGCTGCCACGCGGAATAAGTAGTTGATGCGACCAGACGCAAAGGAAGTCACCTCAAACTTGGGTAGTTAAACCTTTATTTTAGGTAAACATAAATAACACGCGCACACGTACGAAACAACACATTAAGAGCATCGATGGCAATGCACTATGATGAGATAAGGCAATAACATGAATAACGCGATGATAAACAGATGACTATGATGATACTACCCAATATGCAAGACACTAGACAAGACAAACGAAGCGTATATGCATAGAGTAACATAAGAACAAGATATATGAGAGATAACAGGACATGAGCACAAGACAAATCGATTACAACACTAACATATGCATGAATACAAAAGAGTACACGGAAAACAACGAACACGACAAATTATGAACTCAATAAGAAGCCCAAGGTACGCGCCAGGAGTGAGACGAGAGAAACCATGACCCAGAAACACGCGTAGACTGAAACCCCTCCTAACAACCCTTCCCGGACGCGCACAGCCGCTCGAATGGCCGCCAAGCCCATGAAGAAGGCTGGGAGCGCTGATTCCTAGGAAGACCCTGAAAATCAGGAAACCCAGAGAAATAGCCCGGGGAAGGAGGAGACCCAGAGCGCGCGCGCGGCAGTTGAAATGGGGCGCGGAATCCGTCAAAGGAGACGACTTGTCGTCACTCCGGCCCGCGTTGATGTGGTCCTCCGTCCATGCTGGTCCCGCTGCTGCCAAAAAAAACTGCCATAGGCCCGTCAGCCGTCGTCCGTTGTCCTCCAGCGTCAGCCGTCGTCCGTCGTCCTCCAGCTCCTGGATCCTTAGCTTCTTGTGAAGAACGTTACCGAGGGCCCAGAGGTGACCCTCGTCATTGGGAATCAGGTCCTCGAACGCTGTTCCCTCGATTCTCTGACAGTCGAAGCACCTCTTGTGCCGACCCTCGCATCGCTGTCCTACGCGCAGTTCCGGTCCCGGATCCATCTCCTCAATGTTCACTTGCTCCACGCGCACCTCCAGTCCCGGATCGGCCTCCTCGGCCTCATCTTGCTGCACTCGGACTTCTGGTCCTAGACCACTGTTCTCGATGTCTTCTTGCTGCTCGTCGCGCACGACGTCCTCCGCCTCAGTAAGATCTGGTTCGGACCCTTCGGTCGGTTGGAGATTTACGTCTCCTGGGTCCTGCTCGTCGTCGGATACCAACGTAGGTATCTGTTCCATCGGGTCGTTGACTGACACCCATGTAAACGAAACGGTCTTTACGGCGTTTAAACTCGCCAACTTCCTGTAGTCGACTCTCCTCGTTGAACGGAAATTATAGCGTGACGGTTCCGTGTCGACTGGTTGGCTTTCATTCACTTCGTCCTCCACGACTGTGGGCGAACTTTCGGGATGCTGCTGAGATGTAGACTCCGTGTCCACAGCAATGCTCATATCGTCGAGTTCTAGAGGCACTAGGAGGTTCACTGGCCTCCTAATTTTCCTACGCGATGACAACATAACGGATGCCTCTCTGACGACACCTTCCTTGTTTGCTACGAGCTCGTCGATACGTCCCACTTTTCACATGTAGCGCGGTTGTAACGCGTCGCAGATGAGCATGACTTGTCCAACCTTCGGAGCGATACGCGATCCTCGTCTGTGTCCAACTTCCTTTTGATGTTTTTCTCTCAAGGACGTCAAATACTGCGACTGCCACTGCTGCCAGAACTGCTCTGTGGTCCTGCAGGAGCTGTCAATGGCCTGTACTACTTGCGACTTTGTCTGGGACGCTAGGCGTTCAGCTGGGCTGAGGTAGTCCTGATCATCGACAAGGTCATCTCCCGTTTGCATTGGAGGAAGCACTTCAAACTCGTTCTGAAGGAAGTCTATCGGTCTAAGTACGCGCTCTGAACCTTCCTCCGACTCGACGTAGAGTAGTGGTCGAGTGTTCAACATGCCTTCGATCTCCACGATCAGCGTTCCGAGCTCCTCACGCGGTGGAGTGACCTTTCCTAGCGTCTTGTTCATGGCCAGTTTGACGGATCTGATCAAGCGCTCATAGACGCCTCCCTGCCACGTTGCATAGGGAGTGTTATCCGTCCACTGGATCTAGCGACTGCTGATCTCCTTAGCAATGGTTGGGTCGTCCTTCGCTCTGTCCAACCACTCTGAGAGTATGACGTCTCCTAACGCGAAAGTTGGTGCGTTGTCGCTCGTGATGGACTTCGGGATCCCTCGCCTCGCGAAGAATCGCCGTAACATGTGTAAAAATGCTATTGTCGAGACGTCCGACACAAGTTCCAAGTGTATTAACCTGGTGACAAGACAAGTGATAATGCATCCGTAGCACTTTTCTGGGCCTGCTTCGCCCTTCACGGAGAGCGGTCCAAAATAGTCCAGGCCTATGTGCTCGAACGGACGCGATCTTGTCACTCTACGCGCTGGTAAATGCCCTTGGTCGGGGTACTTGTAGGGCAAGTTGTTAATCTCCTGACACTCCATACAGCGACGTATGATTGTCGACACTTCTGCCCGCAATTTCGGTATCCAATACCGCTCACGTACGCGACACATCGTGTGACTTATGCTCGTATGGAGTTCTCGATGACAATCCCTGATGATGAGCCTGGATAACCATGTTTTCTGCAGCACGAGCATAGGAAACTTGGCTTGCTCGTCCAGATCACTTCTTCCTAGACGGCCACAACACCGAAGAATTCCTTGTTCATCTACATACGGCTGCAGATGACGGAATGACTTTCGAATTGTCGGTGTTATCCACGAGAGTTGGTGTTGCTTCACCATGGCCTTGCATGCTACTCTTATCTCCATTCCACTCGGAATAGCCGTATCTGGTGAAGGTAGCTCGTCCAATAGCTGAGACAGCCTTATCGGAACGGTCTGTCTCTCGTTAACACGCGCAACGAGCAGCTTGATGAAACGTAGGACATAGGCCACAACTCTCTGAATCTTACGTAAATCTGAGCCTCGGATCTCCTGGAAGATATCCGTGTAGGCTGCCTGCGATTGAGCGAAGACCCTGGTGTTCTGCGGTCCCTCCGCAACCTTGTTCTCACCGTCTTGGGGTCTGCTCGCTCCACTCTCGTCGTTTAGCAGAGTTATTGGTGTATACGCGCTATCCCAGACCTCTGTCGGTTGGGAAAGAAACTTTGGTCCTGTCCACCACAAATGGTCGACCAACTGCCATCTGTCCAGGCCTCTTGTAGCACAATCCGCCGGGTTCTCGTGAGACGAAATGTGCCCAAACAGCACGGTATATCCACTTTCTTCAAGGAATTTGACAATGCTGTGGATTTCGAATACGCGATTTCTGACGAAAGGACCGACATCTGGACGCTGCGCCGTCCTGATCCAATTCAGTGCGATCTCGGAGTCCGATAGAATGAGTACGCGCTCAATTGTAATACTCGACGAGATCTGCGATATCACTGAATTCGTCAGTTGCACTGCCAACCTTAAAGCATTCAGCTCCAACTTCGGTATGGTCATCTTTGCCTTCAGGCTTGGTAATCTGCCTTTGGCCATGACCAAATTCGCTTCCGAAGTGAAGTATAGATACGCGCATGCTGCGAACGCCTCACTGCTGGCATCCGCGCAAGTGATCAACTGTGCCTTTGATGCCTTAGGCAACAGGAAACGCGGAATTGTCTTTAGGAATCCATCCATATCCGACGAAATGGTTTCCCATTCTCGCTGGCGATGTGCTGGGAGCGGAGTGTCCCAATCCAGTTCGTCTCTCCAGAGCGATTGCAAGAAGACTTTTGCCTTGTGTACCAACGGCAACATCCAACCCATGGGGTCGTACACGGATGCAATCGCGCTTGCCACTGATCGTTTCGTGGCAACTTCTTGCCTAGGCATTGTGCAGGCTACTTGGAATTGATCCTCTGATCTGTTCCATTTGATGCCTAGAACCTTCGGATCCTCTTCGGTCGATCTGTCCACTGCGGGAATAGTCTCCATGACTGCTCGATCGTTGGACGCAAATTCCCGAAGGTTCATCTTCAACTCGCTGAAGATCTCTTTCGTTCTGGAGTACACGCGAAGTCCATCTTCAGGTGTATCCGTTGTTACAAGAAGATTGTCGACGTAAAGGTTCTCCTTGATGTCCTTTACGAGTTCGACGTCATTTGGATACTGATCCAAATGATAGTACGTTGTCGCCGCAAGCAGAAACGGCGATGGAAGTAGTCCAAAGGTTACGCGCGTGAAGCGATATACCTGCAGATTCTCCTTGCTCGGAGGTTTCTTGTGGTCACGTAGCCACAAACAGCGGGTGGCATCTCTGTCCACCTCATGCAGCCGCACTTGCAAGAATGCCTTTTCCACATCAGAAATCAACGCGACGCGACCGATACGGAATCGGAGCAGAAGTCCATACATTTTGGGTAGCAGGACTGGTCCTCTGTGAAGAGCGTCGTTCAGCGAAGGGCAATCCTTGTAGTGGGCCGATGCGTCGAAAACTATCCTTACTTTCGTCTGTTCTTGTGCGGCGTAAGCACAGCCTGATGTGGGAGGTAGTGTATTGTTCCCTCCGCCACATCTCTTTCATCCACTGGTTCAATGACGTTTAATCGTTTTTGCTCTTCGAACGTCTCGTTGTATTTGTCCAGAAGCGCAGTGTCTTTCCGAAGGGAATTCCATACACTGTCGAGTCTTCGTAACGCTATCGCTCTATTATCCGGAAGCGCAACAGGGATTTCTTTCCCGGCAATCGTACATAGTAGCCATCGTCTTTCTTCTGGACGGTATTCCTGAACTCGTCCAACACCTTCTTATCTATCGCTGCTTGGACATCCTTTTCATGCTGCGCGAAATCGTCCTCAGCCTCTTGTTCCATGGTCCAGAAACGCTGCCAACGCGCATGTTCATCCCTTACCTCCGTTGGATCTTCAATAGAGAACGCGTTAACATCGGTCTCGATCGACCTCGACTCATACCCTTCTCTCAGCGCTTCATCCGTCTTTTGTACTCGCGGATGTTGAAGAGTACCGTGGATTTGTCCGGTTAACAAGTGTCCTAGACGAGTGGGCAACAAGTATAATCCGGAAGGAAGGCGTATGTGAGCCTCATCATGACGAATGAGTTGCCATAATTGATCGCTTCCTAGAAGGATCAACGGTTTGATAGCTGCTTGTGGTTGCACCAAGTTCACGTTAATGTTCTGTGACTTGATGAACGCAACATCTTCTTCTAGCACTGGAGGTGTTCGTAGGGTGCTAGTGAGCGTTTCGTGGATAAGAAGCTCCAGCGACCACGGCTTGCCATTTATCGTCCCACATCTCCAAAGGTACCTTGCGACTCACGCACTCCTGATGCGATCCGAGCCGAAGGTTCTTACGCGCAAAGTTGTCGTGCCCAGGGTCGGCAGGCATAGCTCCTCTGCCAGCTTGTGATCGATGAAGGAGCACTCGGCGCCTGAATCTAGCAGTGCCGGTACTTTCCTTAGTTCACGCGAAGAGGGGTCCATGATCGTGAGCTCTCCTACTGGTAAGTAGGTTTCGCGAGTGCTCGGTATGCCTTCGCTCGAATGGAGTTGAGCTACTGGGTCCTCTTGCTGTTCTGTACGCGCTGTGACGTGATCCTGATCTTGGCCGCTCAGCTGGTGAGTCGCTGCCGATGTAGGGCTTGCCTTCTTGGCAAACTTTACTTTCTCATTCGGTGTAGTTGGAGCGGTGGATTTTCCCTGCCGTGATGTCGACGTTTCTGGAGCGGCCGTTGCTTTGAAGCAGCATGATGTGTGATGTCTACCCTGACATGCGAAACATGGCCGTTTCTTGCAGTCCGACGTTGCGTGATGAGGAGACGCGCAGATAAAGCACAGCTTGTGCTCACGTAAGTAGTTGGCCCGCTCCTGCGTGGTGCCATATCTTGTGCATGCACCTGCTTTGTGGTCCTCGCCACAGTACATGCACGGCAAACTTCCTCGTGAAGTCTGTTGCTTCTGAAGGTTCACGTTCTGTGACTGCTGTTGCTGTGCCACACTGTTGCTTGACGTGAACAGAGCAATCATTTCCTCATCCGCGATGAACTGATCCAGGGCATCGAGAAGATGCTCCATCAGAAACTGTCCCTCCATGGAACGTTTCTTTTTTAACGCTTTCCTCTGTAAGCGTTCGGGGAATTTGGACAAGACCTTCTTTACGAGCCACTGGCTGTCCACATTTTCGCCCTTGTCTTTGAGTTGAGACATGATCGCTTGGATCTGTTCTAGTAGTACGCGCTGATCCTTGACTGATGGCGATCGTAATGATGCTGCCTCCATCCTTGCAATCAGGCGATGTACTAGCTCCTCCTTGTTACCATACTTGGTGTGAAGGAAGTCGATCGCTTTCTGGTAGTTGTCCTCCGTGATCTGGAACTTCCTAACTGCATCACGCGCTTCTCCCTTCAATGCGTCCAGAAGGTAGTTGAACTTATAGATCGGAGGTAATGGCTGTGAGTGGACGTTTGTAGAAAACAATGTCCAGAAATTGTCCCAATCCCATACATTTCCACTGAAACTAGGGATGGGCACGGTGGGTAGGTCGACCCTTTTCGTCTGGAAATGAAAGTCCTGCGATGCGCTGTCCGACGCGCTTGTGTGAGGAACTTCCCGGTTTCCTTTGGGTGACGTAAAGGTACGCAATCGACCTTGAATCGCCATCGTGACATCGTATGCAGAGCTAAGAGTTGCTTCCGCTTTCTTCGAATATTGTTCGAAGTCCTCTTGTTCTGAATTGGACGGTCCATCCGTCCTATCATTGAACGCGCTCTCATACTTCTGCCATAATTCCTCGACCTTTGATGTTCCTGTCTCGATAGCACCTAGCAGTTCCTGCAGCTCGCTGTATATCTTCTTCTCCTCCCTTGAGTTTCGGTCCTCCTCGGTTCCCGTTGCGTCGAAGTAGTCCTTCTGTGCACGCGCTACCACTGCTTCCACTTTGTTGCAAGCCTGGGTCAAGACTTGTATGACGAAAACTGTGTCGACATGCTGTCCTTCTTGATGTAAAGGACAAGTGGACGAAGCAAACAACGGTAAATGAAACCGAAGAATACGCGTCAGTTACTTAGCCTAGGACGTAGTCTAGAATCTAATACGCGCCACCAAACCAGAAGAAACTACAGCTTAAGTGAAAAACCAGACAACTAGAAACGCGATCAAAGTGTTGAAATTGGCTTAATTTCCGACCTGTCGTTGTCGCTGTTGGTCCTCGATCCGAAGTCGAACGCGCACTGGACCAGCTGTTGTCAGCAGAATACAGATCGGCCGATGCACCAATTGAAGTGACTCCAGACGAATACACAGAAATATGCTGCCACGCGGAATAAGTAGTTGATGCGACCAGACGCAAAGGAAGTCACCTCAAACTTGGGTAATTAAACCTTTATTTTAGGTAAACATAAATAACACGCGCACACGTACGAAACAACACATTAAGAGCATCGATGGCAATACACTATGATGAGATAAGGCAATAACATGAATAACGCGATGATAAACAGATGACTATGATGATACTACCCAATATGCAAGGCACTAGACAAGACAAACGAAGCGTAGAGTAACATAAGAACAAGATATATGAGAGATAACAGGACATGAGCACAAGACAAATAGATTACAACACTAACATATGCATGAATACAAAAGAGTACACGGAAAACAACGAACACGACAAATTATGAACTCAATAAGAACCCCAAGGTGCGCACCAGGAGTGAGACGAGAGAAACCATGACCCAGAAACACGCGTAGACTGAAACCCCTCCTAACAACCCTTCCCGGACGCGCACAGCCGCTCGAATGGCCGCCAAGCCCATGAAGAAGGCCGGGAGAGCTGATTCCTAGGAAGACCCTGAAAATCAGGAAACCCAGAGAAATAGCCCGGGGAAGGAGGAGACCCAGAGCGCGCGCGCGGCAGTTGAAATGGGGCGCGGAATCCGTCAAAGGAGACGACTTGTCGTCAGAGGTCATCGTCCGCGCAGGATCGACCTAGGGTGCCCTCGTCCTCGATGTGAATTGCCAAAAAAATCGATTTTTCTGAAATTGGTCGACCATTGAAACCATTCGACAGAGCTTCACGAGCTGAACAGAATGGTGTCATTGAGAATGTTGAAAACTGAAATCTGGGTGCGTAAGAGCGCAGGAAATCTCAACTGCTAAGTCTGCTCCCCTAAAATGGCAGAAAAATTAGCTAGGGAGCAGTGAGCACGTCATCTTAAAGCACCTCAAGTGCTCTGCTGGCCTGCGCATATATAGACCGTTAGCTCTTCTCATCTTCCCGCAGGGGTCGACTGAAATTGGAAAAAAATCGTGTCACACAAGCTTTTTTACACCGCTGTAACTTTGTCGAATCATAAGCTGCGTTGCTGTTTTCAGCGCGCTACTAGAACATTTTACTGCCTACAAAACACACGCAGGCTACTACCGGAAAGGTTCACAGATAACAGATTTATAGCGGTCAGAACACGCCAGCCCGTGCAATTTAGCACAACAACGGTCGATGTTCTTCTCGCTCTTACTCGCCCAGATTACAGTTTGTTCTACTTTCAATAACACAGTTCAATTCAGCATGAAAAGCTCTATCGAATGGTGCCAAGCACGACAAAATTTGAAGAAATCGGTTTTCGATGACTTCATCGTCCGGCTGCCGCGGCCTCGAGCAGCCTCGTCCTCGATACAGAACGGTACGATTGCGAGTTTCGAGCACTCGAACCTGGGCGAGTAAAATCTCAAGAAACTCTTATCGCTATCTTCCGCCGCTTTAAACTGACAGCTAAGGCTAAGGCAGTTTAGGCAGCTGAGAAGTTCTGAGCACGTCATCGTGAAGTACCTTAAGCGCTCTGTTCTTCCACACATTTTAAGGCCGTTAGCTCGCTGCGTCTTCCCGCAGTGGTCCACCGAAATCAGGAAATTGCGTCGCCCAAACCTCACCTGCATTTTTGCACCCCTTCAACTTTGTCCAGGAATAAACTGCATTACAGTGTTTTAACGCAATACTAGATGTTTTTGCTGCCTACAAGACCCACGAGTTGCAGCCGAAACGGTTCGAAATTGTCAGAGTTATTGCGCTCTGAACACGCCCGCGCGTGCAATTTGCGAGCGGTCGCTCCACTCGATTGAAAGGTTCGATCCTATATACATTGTTCATGGCGCACTCCTAAGTCTTGCCGGAACACAGTGCAGCAATTCCGAGTAGGCAGGCTGCAAGTTTGTGATAAAACTCCCCAAACGTCCACTCTACAAGCTGTCGCGCCCACACGATTGATAGGTTCGATCCTATATGCATTGTGCACGGCGCACTCTCGAAGGATCGGTCAGAGTACATCACGCCATGCTTGAGATACTCCGAGAACATGCAAGTCTCGGAAAATAGGCTTATCCAATCGCAAAGAGCCCGTTCCTGTCATTTTTGGCCACCCACTGCGAAAATGCGGTGGTCTGGTAAAGCTGTATACATGTTTGTGCAGATCTCGAAGAAACGAATCGAACGGTACCAACGGTTTCTCAAAAAAACCTCAATTTGGAGGAATTATAAGCATGCAACAGTTTTGAACGACTTGCGACCGACAACTCGTCCGCGGCCGCCCTTCGCAATGGAGCACGATTTTGAACGAAAAACTAACCTTTGAAAAAATTCGGTTGAACCTTGAAATTTTTGGCAATTTTTTAACGCTATCTGATAGAGCTTGAGCTGCTTAACTCGAAAATGTGCCTGTTTTCACAATTAGTTAACACTGAAGGAAGTTATTTCGAAAGGCCGAAAAAGCCGGGGAAATGCGGCTTTTCGGAATTTTTGAAAAGGCTACGGCCATAACTGTAGTTAAGATGTTCTTCCTGAGGAAACCATGACACATGTGGCAGCTACAATTGATGATGAGAAGCTATTACCACGGCGAAGCCGTTAAGAAGCCGTCAGTGCTGCCGAAGGGCTGCTCTGTCGGCTGGTAACAAAATAAAACGTGGAGAGTATGCGGTAAAGTAAGCGGTTTTTACAATCACTTGCTTAATTGAGTCAATTCCATGATTAGAAAGCTAAGTAAGAATAGGGAAGGTGTTGATCAGCTGGTGTTTGAGCTGAAGTGTTCACATATTGTGCCTCTACAGGAAGTCGTGGAGGCAGTTTGAATGAGTGTTTGGCATATACAAAAAGTTGTGGTGGCCAGCCAATGGACACGTTTGCGTTTCATAATTGTCAGACAAGTCTGGTACCAGACAATTGGCCCAGTTCACCGCTATTCCTGAGAACAAGACTATCTTCCCACTTGTTCTATGACTGAGAAGGCCCAGCACTTATGTCTGATTACCTGCTCAGCTGGTCTTCCACTTTTTCCGTTCATTTGCTTCGACGGGCCTGCCTGCCGTCATTCAAACTTTTTGCTAGTAAACCAGTGTCGCTGTATCTCCATCGCCTCCAACGGCAGCTCTGGAGAAGTCCTTTGCTTTGCACATCGCTCGTAAAGACACCCATCTGCAGGCATGGAACACATGCCTCGAAGGAGGTGATTTATCAGAATCTGACGCGGGACGAAGAGGAACGGCGCGACGTGGAGACGCGAAGAGCCGTCGGTCTCGAGCAAAACATTCGTGATGTCGTTTGAGGCAATGCGTTCGGGTGCGTGAAAACAGAATGTGTTTGTCCGTTGTCGAGAGCCGATTTTGGATGTTTTCTGGGGCGGCTCGACGTCGGCGGCAGCCCTTGAGCGGGTGTGGCGGTGGTCCGCTGGATACGTGAAGAGGAGGCGGCCCGCGTCCTTCCCCGCCGACGCTGCTCGACGAGGCGCGTCGGGCTCGAAATCAGGCCTTCTCGCAGTGTCGACCGAGTCAAATTTCGACAATTATATTAAGTTCACGACGCTTTGTCTCAGTCGCCCTAGAAGACTTGCCGAGTGTCCTCTTTCACGCTCGGACCCATCCTCCGACTAATTCGCCGACAGCTCGAACTCCAGAGTTTAGCCTGTGTTCCATGCTTTCGAAGTGGACTTCTCCTGATGTGACAGGGTGCCCCTAGGGGGAGGGTACTTCTTGTTCGTTCAGAGCAACGCTTTTGGGTTTTCACCGTCTCTAGGAGGTCGCCCATTCCCAGCTAGTATTCACTCCTTCTAATTCTGCTTCCCTCAACTTTTTACGACCTCTTCGCAGTGGAAATGAGCACATGCAATGAATCGAGCCGTCGATCACCGCGATGATGGTCCTGCGGTATTTGGTGGCGGGACAATTCGCAAAATGACTCGGCGCGCTGTGGTCGATATGAGCAACGGCTGGTATTTTGTACTTAGATTAAGACGAGCAACACCTCCTGAAGTGGGATGACGGGATGAAACAGGACGGCATTTAATTCCTTGCTGGGAAGCTCAATCTGTTTTACTTCCACGTAATGCAGCTTGAATTCATATTTTGCCGATATGTAACCTGAGGTGGTAAGCCGATGAAAATGCTTGTCCTCTACCCTTCTCAGACAAGCCTTGCACTATCTGAGCGATTCTTGAGTGATGGAACATTGGTTAGCCAGGGTGAGATCCGAACCAGGACCCTCGATCCAAGATGGGCGGGACAGCTGGTATCTCCCCCAGTTGTGCAGGCATGCTCCTATTAAAATGTACGTGGATTATTTTGTTTTTGTTTTATTATATTTATTTTACGTCTCGAGATATCGCGAATGCATCTCGAAGTCTGCTATCTATGGTGGGAGTTGCGCTTGCTTATGCTATGCCATTTATGCTTAATTGTCTGCCTCGTCCTTTCCAGAAAAGTCTAATTTCAACTCCACAACCGTGACTGTTCACCTAGCGAGCGGTGTTACGTGCGGTGAGAACGTTCCTTCCCGTCGTCTGTTCCACATGCCAGTCATCTGCATTATAGTGAGAATTTATGAAAAACGACCAGTTGTACATAGCGCAGATTCCCTGAGTCGTACACGTAATTTATACGAAATTCGTCGATTCACACTTTAGAGTAGCCAGACTTCAAACAGCTCGAAAGGTGCTGATGAACCATCCGAAATAAATGCTCTGCCTTTTGAGCGACTTTTTTTTCTCTAACATTTATGGAGTCGTTTTGCTGAACAAAGGCACGGTACCTGCGACTACCGTCAGCGACTAGAGAATGCATCCTTTATTAGCTTGGCTGGACAACAAACGCTATTGCTTCCATTTAGCAGCACTCCGAGTCACCCTTGCGATCATCAGCAGCTTTCAGCCTTTCAGCCCCTTTCCATGATGATCCGATTAGTTCTAGTTCTTGTGAGTCCGCATGCACGCACTGTTATGTTGGGAGAATGCCTCCATCCACTTACTCCATCAAAACCACACAACGGCGTATTCACCATAGGAACGAGATGGGCCCATCTAATGTGCGAGCGATCGATCCTCAGTCTTATCCTCACGACGTGCGATTTATTGGGTAGAAATTATTCGGGGGTGGGGGGGGGGAAGGTTGGTGGAGTAAACAACAATCAGAGGAAGCCACGCCGTAGCCAAAGAAGGTTGTGGAACCGCTTTTTCCGTATCGGCGTTCAGTTAATAATAGGAGAGTTTTAAGATCGCCAATCGGCAGCAGTGAAAAATGCCGCTGAATGATACATTGTGGAGTCTGGATCTTTAAGGTCCAATTCCCGCGAATACCACCATATATGTATAATAGCTTCTTGAACGTGCGCAGAAGACGTTATCCATGATCATTTAACCTACACAAATACGTGTATATTACTTATCGCCCGTTCCCTATTCAGAAGGAACTCTTCTTTACCTTATTCAGATAACCTCGGATGTACGTCGGAGTTGAAACACTCGATTTTGTTGGCAGCCTTTTTGTAGTGACACGGTGGAGGTTGAACCTTCAGTGATGTGAGCTGATGAAGTCACAAATTGCGGAAATTGTCAGTCATACTTACGGCGAACGCGTCGTAAATCGTTAGTCGTAGCGAAGGTGTATGGTAGCGTAGTAGTATAACGTCAAAGGGTTGATAAGTATTATAAAACATAGCAGCCTTTTCACGTACTACTCCAGAAGTTCCCTCCATTTTTCTTTCCCCTCTTTTCTCTATATGGACCACTTTCCGACAAGGAGGATTAAAGTGACATAGACAAGAAGCAGTTACGTAGGCCACGTATGGCAAGAGTTTCTAGCAGTGATAAGGAGGCTCGTGCATACTGTCAGTCCTCAGCGCGTTCGATGGAAGTCGTTAGATGGCTAGCAGATCACATTCCCGACCCAACGGCAGTCCCTCATTCAAATTTAAATTTAAAATTGAAGGTCATTTAAATGCATCTAATGCATCGTCTCCCTTCTTTATTTAGTTGAATCGATGGTTTGAGTCATCGGGGAGACACACATTAGCTTCTGCTGCAAAGCGGCGGACGGAACACTTCTGAAGAGAGGGCTTGCGTTCTCCAAAGCTGTCGTGCCAGTCGCAAGTGGATCTGCAGCTATCCAGGCCTCTCTGGGAGGTCGGGCATGAGGCTGCTGGGCAGCAAAGAGCTGTGGGTCTCCTCCTCTGATCCGGCAAATCGGTGTCGTTCGACGAATTTGTGTGCAATTCGATGTTGTTTGAAACAGCTTCTGGTGAACTATAACTCCTCACCATGAACTCGAGAGGGGAGATGCATAATATGTACCGCATTCCTCTGCAGCGATGAGACTTTATCATATTTGACGAACGCTCTCGGGCGACAACGTGCTCAAATCATTAGAAGCTCAACCCAAGTGTCTGCGACGCTGCAGTTGTTCGGTCACTCAATCGGCGAAAAGTTTTCAGATTGTGCCTTGGAAGTACTTTTATTTATTTGTTTATTTATTTACTTTGTGCGATCGAAGAGCAAACTGTGTTGCTATGTATGTATGCTATACAATGTACTTGTGCGTAGTAGCCTTTAGCGTAGTAGCTGTGCAGCCTATTTCGCGTTCAGAATCGTTTAGGAGAGCAAGAGGTGTACAACCGGTAGGAATTTATAGATCTCCCCTGCCCCAACCACTATTAACCAAAGAGCCCGCTGTCAAAGCTCATTAACGTCACTGTCGTGTTCCCCATCAGCGAAAACGTTTATGTGATAATCCTTAGCAGGCTCATCAGTTCAGGATACTATGAGCTTTTATTGTAAAAACGGAAGAAGTAGGCCGCTGCAAAATTATAGGTCCACTTCATGAAAACCCAATTCGTTATGAAAACAGCAACAAACAAAATGCAATAAGTGCTTTGTCACATCGCCTTTGTTGTAAGTAACATGAAAAGTTCTATAATATTTGCCATACTGCTGATAAGGTTGTCAGTGTTTGCTCTACACTGACCGATGTGTCACGTAATGCGTCCTTCGGGTCTGAAGCCAAGGAGTAAATGGTTTTTAGGTACCTTTTATACAAGAATAGCCTTCAAGTTCTCTATCGCGATAAGATCTGGAGAACAACTGACTCACTCCAGAGATTCGTCTCCTCCAGCATTGAGTCACTCTGTGGTAGAGGGTGATACGTGTATCGATGCATTATCTTGCTGAAAGACAAGGTTATGCCCACGAAGTCTTCTCAAATTTGAAGGTGGTGATCTCTGAGCATTCTTGATAGTCGTTAATCTTACATGAGGCGCACTCCAACGCAACAGTCCCAGTCCAGAAAAGAAGAACAAACCATGAGAGTTCCACCTCAAGAGTTGCACTCGTTCCTCTCTATTTAAGCCTATCCACTAGTGTATATACATATCCGTCGGGCCCGTCAAGGATCAACTTCTTTTTTTCAGAAAATTTTATCTCAAAGTTAGAAATATTTTTTTCATACACGCCAAGCTAGCTGCATGCGTAGCTCACCCTTTCCAATCCGGGTTCATGAGTGCACGAGCGTACTCGACTCTGGCAGCGCCGTCAAGTACGGGACTCAGTACAGAATGGAAGGGCCGGAAGCTTTTCTGGTTTACGACGGTCTACTTCTGGCACATTCGTCCTAAATTCTTTCAAACAGATAATGACGACCGCCATCAACTGACCATTTCCTCATGGAGCGGCTTATGGAGGCAGCCACATTTTGGCTTTTGGGTGAATTCTGTGTGGTAGACGGCAAAAAAAGCTGCTACGAAGCGGATTAAGTAACGGTCAAAGATTGCAGCACTGTGTGAGGGCTTCTGCTGTCAAACCCGCGGTTGGTAGAACAATCCACATAGTTAGCTTTGCGGGACTCTTCACTTGTTTCCCTTTGATGAAAGACTCCGTCTGTTATGTGTAGGTTTCGATGATCAACATCCAAACGACTTCAGTCGGCTGTGGCATTCGCTGTTCATCAGACGTCTGTCGAGCTGAACTGTGGGCTGGGATGCAGCCCGAACACCTGGGTGCAATCGGTCGAAGCAGTCTCCATCGCAGCTCGATCAGCAGCTCGTTGCCGTCGTCCGGCTCTAACGAGCGACCGTCCTTCTCGAGGCGCGTTGCAGGGCTACCTCTGCACTGCATCCGAGCGACCATCGCGACCGTGCACCATTCCCGGGGGTTCCAGCTCTGATATTCGCAGTGCATAAGCCGAACAGCGGAGAACACATCATGTGCTGGAGTGAAGTGACCCTTCTTATGGAGATCCAAGTGTTTTCTCTACTTGCTGCTTTTGCTTGCTATACGTTTCCCTTCTCGGTTGATAACTAGTTCTTCCTGACAAGGAGTCGCTTCGCTCAAGTTTCATGCTACTTTTCACGTTGTGGCACATCTTTACTAAATACTAAAGAGGAAGTGGAGAAATACCTTGAAAAGTCAATACGCTGAAACACATCTGAAAGTAGAATGCGTCATCGTTCGTAGACTAATGGTAACTGCGATGTGACGTATACTGCGACCACACAAAAACAAGCGACTCATTTTCTCTCACCGCCATTTTATTCATTTCATTCATCAAAATGAACTCATCGACTTGAACGCCGCCCGCTGCTTGAACGGAATTTGAAGGCTACAGTTCTTTCGATTGGAGTCTCCTGCATACTTGGACCTGTCCTGCGTGGGTGGCGAGCCGACCAATGAAACGACAGCCTAATTGCGGCACCTTGGGTTCTTCTGTAATCACAATTGCCAGCAAGGCATCCAGGTGCCAACGAAAGCCGTCGGATAATGTCACATGGAGAGGAGTCCTGCTCGCACGTAATAACATTAACTACCCTACCTAAAATAATTGGTAAATGATAAAGCACAGCGTTAATCAGTGTCATTGCGGATGCGCCACGCATTTTAACCCTACTGGACGTCGTGGAGGCGAACTGACCATGATTGCGCATTTGATCCATACAGTGACTCTCCAGGCGATTAACTTCTTACAGTTTTATCCTTCTCGGACAATTTTGTTAGTAATTCATCGACTGCAAACAAATGAAAGGCTTGGTTGGTCCGGACGAAATCTGACCCAGGAACCTTGATTCGAATGCACGCGACAGCCTGCGCCTCCTCGGACAACGCTATCACGCGCCCACCTAGAGTAGCATTTCAATACTCTTCAACTAATTGGCGTGCTTTGACATTGGGGCGTTAGCTTGTAGCTGTCATTGCTATCTTTGTTTTTTTTTATTAAGCCAGCATTTTCTTCTTCTGCATGGAATTTCTAAGAATTAGGTGAGTAGATCGACTGCTTTCCTACCACAATCTTTTTTTAGCAAGCTGTTGACTCATTCAAGGAAGCCGGAGGGCGGCAGGTACAAAAATTAAAACTTGACTCCAACCTTACCATTTCAGTGACATCAAGAGATGTATCTACATACATCGGTCTTCACGGCGTCCTTTATATTGTAACCAGCGTCAGTCGCCCGCTTCGGGTATTTCGGGTCACACAAGAAACCTAGCCCAAACCTAGCTATGTACGCTTGTTCAGCCTGTATGGCGCTCAGGAGAATGTCCTTCAGCAGACCTGCTTCGGGCTGTTTCCAACCGATTACATCTCGTCAAATGTTAATTCAATGTCTGACATTTCTGTCTTGTCGTAGTGCTTTAAGCCATGAGGTGTGACGAATTTCAGGAACGGTGACTTGGGACAAAGATACTATCCTCCTATGTGTAGTAAGAAAACATGTCAAGCCACAGCTAAAAATTGAAACCCAGGATGTGGTTGAAGGCCAGCGCAGGAGCCCCCCCCCCGTCTCTATGTATTCATTCTCTGCTGAAAATTGGAGGACCTAGGCTGGTAGAAAAGCATTGTAACCCAACGCGAGAAATAAGTCTGATCGAAACTTCCTCTGCTGTGAGGCCCTTACTTCGGCCTTCGCCATAAAGCCTTTCCGTGATCCGTCATAATCACGCAACTCCCACCCCGATCGGTTAATTCTGAGAGAAAAACGATAGCACTGAAAAAACGACAGCACAACATGTGTCGCCAACAGCTCATGCGTCGTTCAGCAGTAAACACCTGCGTTCGCCGCGGTCTCGAACAGCGCGGCGGGCCTCTACAGCGCGGTTGGCTTCGGAATGATGGTAATGGTAATGATAATGATAACCCCGTAAACACCTTAGAAGCGATTAAGCGATCAGCTTCTGCCGCCAACGGTTCATATGTCGTCAGCAGTGAACACCCGCTCAGCAGTGAACACCCGCGTTCACCGCGCCTGGGACACCGAGGCGAGGCTTCAGACATGACTCATGCCTCTCTCGATTATATATAGTAAAGATTTGTTTAAATTAAATTCTATTCGTAATTATTTGAATGTAGCTTTGGTAATGTTTCAGTATTTTAGAAAGGTAGCAGTGTACTGACTGAAAATACGAGAAGTGAAAGTCTCGGAAGCTGGGAGAGCAATCAGCTACGAGCGCTCGAATTTTGTGCGCTCGTCCTTCTGTGTGCTCCAAGATACGCACTTTCATATCAGTACGGGAGTGAAGGCTTCGTAAAGTCGTCATCTTTCTTAAATTAAACCTCTATTCCGCCGATCCGCAATGCCGCTTCCTCGATTATCGTCACGTTAGCGCGTTCTTGGATAAAAGGAAATAAAAATCGCCTCGTCGTTATAGGAACATGCACTTTATTCGCAGGCCGAAACGCTTAAGCGATTTACCGTTCGTTTAGCAACACCAATTTTTCCGTTCATCCGTCCTCGAACATTGTTTAGTTCGTTCGAAGATGGGCCCATTGAGAATCGTACCTTATCTTATCAGAGGTATCCCACCTCTCCAATATAACGGGTGAGTGCTGCTGTTCGCAGTGAGGGTATCGTGAAGTGGCTTTGTTGCGCGGGACGCAGAGGGTGCGAGTTCGAGTTCCGCCTGGCGCAGGAGCTTTGATCGCAACAAAACATCCTCGCAGCAGCTTGTAACCTCTGTGACAACCGCGCTACACAGAGCACAGGCGTGAAGCTTTCTTTAGTTTGCTTACCTGAGCTGTATTCCTCTGTCACTGTACCGCTTCTGTTCTGAGTGGGTGTGGCACAGCAGGCCTGAATTCACCTGACACACGAATTGAACGAAGGTCCGTTCTGCGCCGTGGACAGCCCTTTGAACATTTAATGTCAGTGAATTGGTTCCATGCTTTTCTAGGAAGGACAAGACGCGATCCTGCCAATCGGTTGACCAATGCAAGCTCTACTGCAGGCCACTACTCATTCAGACTGCCTCCACAATACAAGCATAAGGTATAACAGTCAGCGGTATTCAATCAATGCATGTATGGGATCATTCCACTTTCCACTTTTAAGGGATACCAGAATTTAAGCGCATACTCGGCCTACACAACGACTTGGCGGCCAGCCCGTAGACAAGTCGGTGTTTTATCCATTTCCCTACATCACGCCTGGTATCAATTCACCGACCTCAGGAAGACGGAAGGCTTGATTGCTTTGGACCGAACTGACCAATAGTATAGAATACGGCTGGACGCGAGAGCGAACGCCTCCTCGACTTGTGATGTTGAGACAGAATTCGCGGCAGATACCTAGCAGGGGACCGCTAACGCCGGCCTCTTTAATTACCCTTATTGATAGAACCAAATCTGTGAACCGAATCAGGCTGGCTCCAAGCACTCCGTCCGAATTACGCGTGCGCGAATGAGCTGAAAGGTGTTACAGCACCCTGTTTCGAAAGACTGGGGATAGGGATCTGTTGAATGCGGCCATGTATTGGCGGTTTGTTGCCTCAGTCTCCCACCTAGTTATCCATTTCCGGTGGCAGTGTGTAGACGGCAATTCAGCCCGCTCACAGAGGCCATGTCGAGGTCGTTGAGGCGTAGAATGCGTGCAGCAGCTCGGATTTGTGTCAGCCACCGGAGAACCTCGCCATTCTCGATTTATTGGACGAGGGCTTCAGCTGAAGCATAACTACACGTTAGGAAGACTTCGGCAGTGTCTACTTTCTCCCATGCACTGCCACCAAAAATGAAGCAAGTTAAGAAAATAAAAATAGCTTAGCAGTCCATACAATTAGAAACATACCTAACGGCAGCAGAGAAAAGGGAAAAATGTAATGTTTAGTATCTAGTGGAGTGGATGTAATGCACTATGTGCCTTGCGCTACCTTCTCTAAAATCGGCTTCGTACTTCATCGCATGATGGTGTCAATCCAACGAGTTAGACCCGCCTTCTGTTCGAATAGAAGCGAATACTACAAATTTTCATTGATTCCGTTGGGATGTGCATCTCCGTCATTACGTCTTCTCCCATGGCCAAAGCACTCCTTTGCTGTCTTGTTTCCAGAAAGTGTCGCGCATGCCTTTCTTTGACGTCGAAAGAGCAATCAAATTCCAGTTTTGCATAATACCATCCAAGGGAGATCGCGCTGTGAATAGTTTTTGTTGCTGCGCTAGCGCATATGCATTTCCTTTTACGTTATTCGGTAAATCACAAATGAAATTGACGAGATAGTTCAAGATGCAATTCGGCACGATTTCGAAATGTTCCTTTTGGGGAGTGTGTACTCGACAAAACACGGGTTGTTCTTTCTTCACTTTTCTTCACATGGGTGTTCTGGAATGGGATGCTGGCACTGATACCATAACCGAATCTGTAACCCCATTTACCACAAGCTGTAAATGTCTTATGAGATTAGTTGCCAACCTAGATCAGACCCATTCCATTTGCTACTATGGGCGCGTGGAGCTCAACTGGAAGAGGGGGCGGCTATCGCGTGTGCCCTACACCAGGTTCCTGGTTTGGATTTCCCGCTCAGACCAACCAAGACTTCCATCCCTCCAGGAACAGTGAGTTGGTACCAGCCTTGTATGGGAAGGACACATCACTGACTTGATCACCGGCTCGCTACAGCAAGTCAATGTGTAGGCCAAATTGCCTCCCCGACATTCCCTAGTAGTAGAATGCGCGGCGCATGCCAAAAAGGATTGAGTAACATCTGTAAACTTTTTCATTTATCAGTACCCTTTTGCCACTTTTGTGGGTTCTTTAGTAGAAAAACTGCTGCAGATGAAGAAGACATTTTATGGGTGCTCTACCAGATCTAACATAAACAGCTAACATAGGCAGTTGAGAGCGAGTTATTTTATGGTTCAAGCTACTGTACAATTACTCAAAGGCTATGAAGAAACTCTGTGCGTGCATCAATTGCTTCACGAGTTGTGAAAAATTCGCGCTAGCTGAAATTCAACTGAATCATAGGATGCATGGATAGATTGCTGATTGCTAGAGAAAACGGTCCTCTCGTCCTCATATCTGTATCTATCCTATCTCGGCTTTCCGCAAGCAGAAGGCAACTTCTCTGTTCTCCACCTTTCTTTGCCCTCCTCCTCGTCTTCGCGTTTATTTGAATTTGACCGCAGACGTGTTGTGAGCAACAACAGAACGTAATGGTAATAGTATGATTTTTACTTGCCCCTTGAATCGCTGCATTATGCCTGTCATTTCGCCGATATGTCCTCCGTCCTGAAACTGAAGTCGTCTAGCATTGACCGATCGAAGTCTCAGGGATTGGGGTTAGGACAATCAACTATGCTTCTCCTTCTCTTACGGCTCCTATTTTGCTTCTTGTAGGTCCTTTCCGACCCTCACGGTATTTGATTGTGTTAGCGCATTGAACGCCGAATCTCTCTAATGACATCGCTCCACTTGAAGGGAGAAGGAAGGCATTCCTTTCGCGGCTGAAAAAAATTTTCAGCTGCGTGCCGAACTGCTTTTTCTTTCACCTTCTGTTTGGAAATGAATTTCATAGCCAATTCACGGGTTCGCTGAGTTCGGCATCAAAACCAACAAGTCTGGTAACATACCTCCGCGACGATTCTCTTGTTGGCGCTCTGATGTAGGCGGTCGGAACAGCTACATTTTATAAGGTGCTCTTTTCCTTGTAACGGTTTCTCGAAATTGAAGGAGCCTTCCGTGGCCATTTCGCCTTCACGCAGCGCCCACTACTGAAGCATAACGCAGCACTCCATGCCACAGCGCAGTGCTTCTTCATTGTTTATGCGTCTTTTCTATATGTATGGCGATTCTTTGGTTTCACTCAGCTTATAGAGACTGTTTTTTTTTCTTCGATGTCTTCCCGTCGAAGTTTCTGACGGTGAACAATCGTCTTACTCGTTCGCCAAGGAATTCAAAGAGGTGCCAGCTTGGGATAAGTAGAGTTGCTTAGGGAACGCTGATTCTTCGCAGGGCCATTTTCGTTCTGTCTCACCTGATTCGCCTCTGCTTTCGTCAATCCACAACGAACGATTTTCACAAGGTACAGAATACTGATCAAAATGAGCTGAGTTTCTTCGCATGTTACACAGATTTCCAGCATCCACAAATTTGGACTAACCAAATTCCATGGAGCATCGGCATCAGCACTGAATGAGATTGAAGGAGGTCTATTTGTACATTCGGTTTGATCGAACTAGTAATGAATTAGGACGATCTTCTGGAAAGTATGGCTTTTAAGGAATGACTGGTAATATTTCGGTATCACCTCAGTTCTTTGTCACTGTTTTTTCTCTCTTCGACGATGTAAAGGATAAAGGATAAAGGACGGCGTTACTCAATCCCTTCTGGGATGCGCCAGCGCATTCTACTTCTACGGGATGTCGTGGAGGCGACATGAATGCGTATTTGGCCATACAGTGACTTGCGGTGGCCAGCCGATGAACAAGTCAGCGCTTTATCCTTCCCAGACAAGTCTGGTACCAATTCACCGACCCCGGAGGGATGGAAGGCTTGGTTGGTCTGGGCGGGAAATCCGAACCAGGAACCTGGTATCGGGTGCACACGACAGTCGCGCCTCCTCCGACTGCGCTACACGCGCCCTCTTCGACGATGTATCATTTTAAAAGCCAGCGTTGACCTAGGAAACTTCCTTAAAACTTTGGCTTCCTGGAACCGTCTACGCTACCCTTTGCGCCTCTCATCGAATGGCTTTGCCATCAGCTGTTTATTCCTCTATGATTTTTGGGCGCACCATTAAGAGTGCATCCTTATAAAATGTAGCTGTTCCAAGAGTGCATGAAATAAATTAATCTCCTTATTTTATGAAGCAAGTTAGGACTTACCCTTAGCCTCCCTTCCTAGAGAATGTTTCACATTTCGTGCTTTCAGGCTGCCAAAGATCGTTAAAAAAATTTCGCAGCTAAAATGCTTGGTAAATGGAAGGATTAGAGAAATGGCACTCGGTCGAGTGTGAATGAATAAAACAAATTTTAGCCGGTTCAACTGACTTTGTGAGATACTAGGCTGTCTCCTGCTTACCTTGCGGCTTTTCTAGAGCATAAGTAATGTGGCAGCTCAATACGGATGTATGCGCAATATGTTGAGATGCCCGTGCATCACAAAGGCTCAAACGGTTCCTCGATTGGTGTTCGGAAGGCGAAAATTTCAAAACGTAGAGCTTTTCACTGCGTCAAATGATTTGCGTTTGCATGGCTACGACATATGTATTTGTTCTTGAGTATAAAATAAATGGACTTAATTCCACGTGTTCTCTATCATTTGGGTTTTTGTAGTTAAGACTTCGAGTATCCATGCTAGCTTATAATGACTGTTTACTACTGACTGGTATTTGTATTTTTCCTTGTTTGCTTTGTGTTTTCCTGCCCGATATGGAATGTAGCACCACTTCCCTGGATTGCAAGTGAAGCAGGACACTGAATAGGGGCATCAGCAGATTCTGAGTAATTGAGCCACTTCAAGCCTCGTGGACAACCTCGCCGATTGTAAATATTTGCTGCACTTAGACGTGAAAGCAAATCTCTGCTGAGTACACCCACGTCAGTCTACCTCCGATCCTCCTTTCAAATGAATCACCGTTTTCTCCATGAAAACCCCAGTTTAGGGTTCCTAAATCGTTTCGACTGCTTTCTCTAGTCTATGAATCGTGAAGTGTGGTTACTTTCCTTTCTTGTTTATTTTTGGCTTCCTCGTGTTCTTAGCATTAAAACCATACAGTAGTTTTCCTTTCGGCATGAGGAATAGCATTTTGAGCGCTTGGATATCAGATCGACTTCTCGTAGCTTTGTGATACCGTATACCAAGGGATGGGTTTATATGCCGCAACAGAGTTCGTTAAACTGCGATCGATTACGTGTAGTGTCGAACGCGTTTATGTACGTCTTTGTATATACGCCAATGTTGGGTGCTAATCTTCTTTGCTATCGCTCTCAAACACTGAACAAATCAGTAGTGGAAGGAACACAGTTGTCTTTCCTGCCGTTAACCAACCACGATTCTGGATACAACATCTCCACTTCATGAAACGAAAATTTACCAGGCAATCGAGGCGGCATCTGGTGGCGCAGCCTTGCTGGCGCTGAAGATTTGGTGGTAAGCACACTTCTCTTCCTGATTTTCTCCTGATTCTTTGGTGCTTTTCTAAACACGTTGACGACGAGAGCAACTTTCGCGAGCCTGGCCGGTGGGACGAAGCGCACAAATTTGACACGACCTATTCAAACTTCGTCTAATGATACATTTGGGATGCCAAACGTGATGCTAATGCGCCGGTTACCCCCCCCCCACCCTGTCGATAACTAGGGTGGTAGGCCGTACCACCAATTTTGTCGAACTTCGTCCGAACCTCGAGAAGTCATTTGAGGTGCTGATCACGGATCTCACATTCGATTTTCGGAATTCGGTCAACTACGCTAGGATGCGGTGCGTTATGAGGGGTGGTAAAGGACGGAGGAATGGGTCAGGTTTTGCCTAAAATTCGCCTAGGGAGGTTACTTTGATGCTCATGACAAATCAGACGCCCGTTTTTGAAGTTGCAGCCAACTGGCTAGGGTATGTTGCGATAGGTATGGGTAACGCGCACCAGCGCATACCTACCGTCACGTACCCTGGCGACGGCCATTCTGCCTTGTGGAAGCCCAGCTGTACATTGAATCAGAAAAAGTAAGGAGAATTCAAAAGAGAAAAAAGGAAACGACAGAAACTGCTAAGGAGAAAACAACGATCAGAGATTATTACGAAAGTGAAATTGAACGCATTTCTTAGAAGCGGAGGTAAGATTTGATTTCAGCTTCTCAAACAACTCCTATACCAAGTTTGGGTAAAGTCGGTGGTCCTTACACGACTATCGATTGATGAGGAAATCAAAATGACATCGGTATCGTGTTCAACATCCTGAATAAAACCTTCTGGAGCAAGTCTGGATGGACCGGATATCATTCATGTTAAAATAATATGCCGTCGCGCACCATTGAGCGACAGTGTCGTCAACGTGTTAAATTAGTTTAGATCTTCTAACGTTATTCACTCTATCTGACAACACCTAGATGAGATTTCTACGCTGCACCTTTCAAACACGTGTAAGATGCAACGTACAGTGAAGTGTAGACGATACTGAATGTAAACCTGAATAGAACTTTTAATTATTATGGGGTTTCGTAAAAAGACAGGGTGACAGCTATGACAGCGACAGGGTTTTCCTGTCACAGCTGTCATATTAGGCTGTATCAAAATTAATCCTCGTTTCGATGTATGTATAAATAAATACGTTTTTTTCACCCTAGCCGTCTCATGGAAAGCCACACATACCGTTCGGTAGGTTTTTCCTGGTCTTAGCAGAGGACCTTGGCGGGCAGCATAGTACCGTAGAATGCATTTGGCGCGAATCGGCAAGGTGAAGAAGATGTCGAAGTGGGTGCCTCATGAGCTGACCGATGAGCAGCGTCTGGCACTTTCGACCCTTGTTCCTACCCGCTAGTTCGCTTTGAAAATGAGTCTTCTGTAAGCTGTATAACAACTGCAGATGAAAATGGGTCCTGTAGTCGATAACAGGAAGCGGGAATTTGTCTGGGTAGATAGGAGTGCTCCTCCGACACCATTTCACAAAACCGACCTTCACCCTAAAAAGCTATGCTTACTTTGTGGTGGTGTTGTAAAGGTGTGATCCATTACAGCTTTTTCCAACCTGTCAGACAGTCACAACAGAGTCTTACTGCTGTGATTTAGAGCAATCGTACTAGAAGTTACAAAATAGTGGCCGGCAGTGATGAATAGTGGAGGGCCGATCCTGTTGCAGGACAACGCAAGACCACACACCTGACAAATCATTCGGCGAAAATTGACCCATTTAGGTATCGAAGTTCTCCCTCACCCACCATAGGCTCCCACCTTTCCCCACTGACTGTCACCTTTTCCGAGCTCCTGATTCTCATTTGCCTCAGAAACAATTCACTAATTTGGCCGATATTGAACGTTCCCTCCTTGATTTCGTTAATTCCTGTGATCTCAATTTTTATTTTAAGGGTTATATTCATTAAATGAGAAAAAAGTTAGAAAAAACAGGCATTGAAAGTGCTTCTTCAGCAACAAAGCATGTAATTCTCAATCTCATTCACCCAGTCTTGCGTTGACATTCCCACCATAGTATCGCGTTCACCAAAGTGCAATTTAAATTCCGTTGGGTAGGACATCTATTATTATTCTTGATTTTGCAGCCGCGCTTGTTGCTTTCGTCACTATTTCATGGAAGAGCGTCCTGACGTGATTGTGACATCTCTTCCTTAAGTTAAACGTTGTTTTATCCAGTGCAATTCAGTTTTCTTTGCTGAATTAGGTAAGCCAACATAGATGCTAACAAACGATTCCATTCAACAACTGATGCTGGTTGTGCCCATCGATAATTTTTCTTACCTCCTCAATCTGTCGCCTATTTTTTTCCATTCGATCACAGTCTTCTTCTCCTCCCAATCTGCACGAGGTTATACCTCCTTACTCTGCTATACCTCGTGCACACTTTGTTTCGGTTGTTGATTTTGGATCACTTCATGAGCTAGTACAATGTTGTTATTCATATTTTTCCAAAGAATCACCATCGACTCTTCACACACGGCTTGCATTCATAGAAGCTCTCTGCATACATTTGCTCGAGACCTCTCGTCTGACTCGTTTCCCACCGCTTGTTGCTCGGCATTATGCGCCAATGCAAAGCTGTTTAAGGTGATGAAGTGAGGTGCGATGACTCGGCTCGATCCGTACAGTGCCTCGTTACGTGAGGAGCAGAAGGCGATTCTGAATGGACTGCTGGGTAAGATCACCATGTTTGGAAATCCGTTCGACTTGTTTCTTCGCTCGGTATCAGACGGAAAAGGCGAATAATTTTATGCTCCCTACATGCAGCGTGTAACGCTTACGACTAGTGTCGCGCAATCCACAGGAGGCCTGGTCTGTCGTCCTACCACAAATAGGTTGTAGATTCGTTTCGCACACCGGGCATCCCTTTCCCCCACTTGGTTTGAGATTTGCAGCTGTCTGGAAAGAATAAAACACCGTTATATCGGAGGACCACCGTAGTTCGTTTTTGGACTTGCTACACATCGAAACCTTCATTAGATCTTGCGATGCATCTTAAAGGAGTGGAGGTTGGTGATGCTCATTCCTTCACGAGATGCCACTGGAAACTTTTCGCCTTTGCAAGCCGAGCTAAACACGGACACTCGAGTGCAGACGGCAGGCCATTGTGAGAGACCGGCCACCTCATGTCGCAACATATGGTTGATGGTGCTGAATGTTCCACGAGGTAATGCTACGGCGCCGCGGGAGCTGACGCGCACTCGCAAAGCCTGACGAGCGTGGAAAGCATGCGAGGTTCGCTGATGGTGACGATTGAAAGAGATTGAAGCAGCTGTGACTTCGTGCGTTCTGTTGGACAGTCACGACCGTCAACGAGACCTGGAAAGGTGCTCAAGAAGCGACACTCAGTGCGTTCCGAACTCGGTACTGCGAAATCAGGAACGCATACTGTCGATAAGCAGACATGGCTGTGGACCAACGAAGTTAAGAAAAAAGTCCGAGAGAAGAAATTATTATACCATGCACTCCTTGCCGATAAGACAGCCGAGAAATCGCTTCTGTAGCAGGAAGCCAAGAAAGCCTCAAAGAGGGCGGTAGCCGTTGCAAGAGCCACTCATTACGATGATGCGAACGGGAAATTTGAGTCGGGCGATGGTGAGCGATTTCTTTATCGACTCGCCAAGGTCCGTCATCGCCGGAAGATGTTAAGAAGTTTCTTGGCATTAACCACGAGAACGGTCATCTACTCATGGCCAACGCGATGGTTTTGAATCGGTGCAACTACTTCGAGGAAGTCTCAGCTGTAGGGTTTAGCCACTCAGCATTTCACTTTCTCCTCCCGTATACGGTCCCGTTCTGAAAATCACTGTAGAGGAGACAGAGATGGCTCTGAAAAAGATGAAGCTAGGAAAGCGACTGGGCTCGACAACGTGGCGGCAGATTTGTGGACGTCAAAGCGTTGGTTCCTCGCTGAGTGGTTGGTGTAGTTCTTTAATGAGGTTGTTGCGAAAAAGAATGTGTCTGATGGTTGGCAGACAAGTACACGTGTCATAATTCAGAATAAAAGGTCATTTCGAAGATAAATTATGATTTACAAAAAAAAACTGGCGGCAATGGGGATCAAACCACCGACGTCTCACCTGATGAACAGGAGCACTACCACTGCGCCAGCGCCGCAACCGCGGGTCTTTCTTACGGAGCCTTGATGACTCACCACTTTTGCGCCAGCTGTGTCGCACGGCTAGCCCGTGGTGAGGCCACCCGATTCCGGCAGGCCATAACTCGCTCAGGAATTTCATTTTGCAATTTCGACACCCATATTCGTAATCAGCATTCCTAGCTCTTTCTAATGATTCTGGTCTTAGTTTGTAGTTCCATGGGAGATCGAAACCCTTCCTTAGTGAGTGTTGGCACGTGACTAAAGAAATTGAAAGGCGCCACAGCGTAATGGAAACGAAGATGCTGCGGAGGACGGGGGTGGGCAACAACTGCATGCGGCAGAGGTTCGGTGTCACCCCGATATTTATGAAGGTGCGCGAAGCTCATATGCGATGGCCACTTCTTTCGCGCAAAAGGTGACACCGTCGCTGGACTGGTCTTGACCTTGTGCCCGGAAGTCGGCCACGAGGGCGACCAAAGCAACGATGGCTTGATACGCCACATCAGAACTAGAAGATAGCTAGGTTGCATCCTGATATCAGGCATTTGATCAGGAAAAGTGGCACCATCAGTCAAGGAAAGCGGACACCGCAACAAACGTTGGAGAAAAGTAGGATCTTAATCCTTTTTAGCGGCATCCCGCATAATCGTCTGCTCGCTTGTTCCTCGTCTTTCACCATGTGTGAGGATTTTGTCCTGAAGTAATGCAATGTTTTGAAGAGGGCGAGATTTGCCTAGCTAGGTTTTATTGTGCAGCGCTTTGGTTCAGTTCAGAAAAAGGCGTACAGTGCAGTTGGAAGAAAGAGCAGTTACCTCGCGTGTCACAAATCTATTATATTCAAACCTCATTTTGCATCCCGGTCAACCAAATCCTTGGTGCGAAATGGATTCGGTTGGAGGGAAGGTGGGGGGGGGGGGGGCGTCTTCCATATCACATAGTAGAATGCACGGCGGATCATAAATAAAAAGAATTGTTCAATCCCGATCTTTACTCTTTACCACTTCACAAGGTAGCAGCGCTTTTTCGCTTCATGATCCTTCAGACTTGCTCCACATGGAATGGTGGTTTTCAACGACTCCACTTTAAATGTGGTAGAATTCTTATCGACAGTGGCAGCCCGCTATAAGCATACTCTGTTTATTGCACTGCTTGTTCTATCATCTTGAGATAGACATGGTTGAAATTATTACTCGCATTTCCGATTCGCCGTCGTTGTGCGGAAGTGTGATCCGCATAGATGTCGGGTCCCTTTCTTCAATTCGCTTCATTGCGCAGATTGCGCTTTCGAATTGCATTCACATTAGTTCCGTCGGCGTTTGAAACTCAACCTCCAACAGGCTTCTGTTCTTCGGACATATTACAGCGCGAGATGTAAACCACTGATGAAATATGAGGCGAGATCAACTGCGGACGTTTTCAAGGCTTGTATATCGCACCCACCTAATTGTTAGCTAGAGCTAAGAAGATAAAAATAGGACAGTTTTCTTCCGCCCGACATTTTTTTCCGTAACTTTATACTGACTCAATGAACGGTGTTTTAGTCCTGCCCGCTTTGAAGGACAGGCTCTCTAGCTCATTTCTCGTTTGTCCAGCCTTGAACCGCTCTATAAATAGGTCCGGCGATAAGCTGTTGTTGACACGGATGTCATCTCGTCTCAATGAATTTCAACGCGCTGTATGAAATAATTTCAATGTGTTCGCCGTTCGTCGAACGAAATCCCCACGGGATGAGGAGCAGTTCGGTTGACCCATGTTCTCTGCTTCGATTGTTTACGACTTCCCGTAGCGAGCTTCGACTAAACTTGAAACCGGCGCGGCTGTTTATGCTATTCAAAGCTTCACATAGCACCTCCACTCGCAGGGGTCTCATGTTGCCGCAGTCAAGAGACACTTACATAACCACCTGCTTGTGACCCCACTTATGAACATTCCAGCACGAAGATCTATAATGTTTGAGTTTTTGCGGATTCGAAAAGTTATGACGGTAGCTGAACATTGATTCAGCGGCTTTTATGCAGCAGTCATTTAGTTGAGGAGATCCCACACAACAGTGATTGCATTGGTCTACGAGCTGAGAAATTCTAATGAAAAGCTCGAATGCAGAAGGTTCATATCAAATAGTTTGCTATTAAACAGATATATTAAACATTAACTAAGGGTTTTGGGATGGATGGGGGGACGAAGATAGATCAGAGCAACGTATATTCATCTTGCAAGATAGGATTCAGTAAAATTTGATGACTTCGTAATGGTTTACCGTTGCAGACCTCTCTAAATCAGTTTGCAGTATTCGAGGCACACCCGAGACCTATCTATGTCCATCATTTCGCCTCGTTTCTATTTCCATTTTTAGTGTAGTGCTCTGCTGGAGACAGCAAGTGTCGGAGGTCCTGTTTTTAGCGACGACTACGGAAATAATTCACTGCTGCTCACTACTGTTTCTGTAGAGGAAAAAGTCTTGATCTGAATCCCTTTGATTACAAAAAACCGCTTTTATAACAATAGGAATTCCGTCAATTACGTCAACGTCTCGATCATTGCCTAGCGAATGTGAGGAAAGACAGTCAGCATCGACAGCCTCTAAATTGCATTTGCACAGAACTGCAACGACTGCGACTCCAAAGATTGGCTGACCTCACTTTCGAACTCTGACAAATCACTGAAGATGTCGTGAGGAACGTCGTGCGTCAAGGCGCGAAAACGGCGATGGGTAAGGAACATTTAATGGAACTTCTCACCTGGGGCCAGGTTCGTCAACGACTTACAGCAATTTAACGGAGAAAATACAGCCGAAATCCCTGATAGCGCGGCTTATCAAGCGATATCACCACCATCACCACCTATATATAAAAGAGTTTGTCCGTGATCTAACGTAAGTGAGATACGCCGCATGACCCACAGCGCGGCCCGTCGAGTGATCTAACCTGAGTCAGATACGCCGCATCATTCACAGCTGGTGCGGTCGAGTGATCTAACCTATTTGGGATACGCATCATCATCTACAGCTCGAGAAAAATTTGCTATTGAAGTTGGGATGTTGCTGCGAAGCCAAGTTCGTGCCATTAGCAAGAGAAGACCACTGAAGGGGAAAGAGTAGAAGGTGGAACTTAGAGGGTGAAGAACCAACAGCGACGAGAAAAGAGCAACCTGGAGGAGTCATCGGGATGGGGATTCGATAGGACAATGTAGCAAACCAGGACGTGGCACAGCAAGGGTGGAAGCAATAAGGGTAGGAAGTTACCAACAAGGGGGCAGTAAGGAGAACCCGCAAGGGATCCATTACGAGGTAATAATGTACGCCGCAGAAGCTAGATGATAGCGAATTTTATGTTTTACAGATATTGCTTTCCGTAGGTCAATGATGCTGCAGGGCCCCGCGGAGCGCGCAAGTGCGAGATACGCCGTTAGACCTATGTGATACCATCGCTCAACCCGAGCGAAGTCTAATGATAGGCTCCCATATCGACTCTTCGCTTCGCGATATCGGTATGGGAGCTTATCATTAGGCTTCGCTCGGGGTGAGCGATGGTATGACATAGCACTTAGGCGTGTCGGAGCACTTGTGGTGAATCATTTCACCATACCGCTTGATAAACCGCGCTATCAGGGATTTCGGCTGAATTTCAATTGCTGTAAGTCGTTGACGAATCTGGCCCCTGGGTTCGGCAATTTTGATGTGGATCAGCTTCGCCTCCTGGGACGGGTAGTATGGTGATGTAGACGTTGTCAGCTTGATGCGGACGTTTCAGGGAAATCGCATCGCCAAATTTTGAAGTTGAACAGCTTACCAGCGGGAGAAAAATCAAAATGGAGCATTCCCTTGAAATCCCACCAAAATCAGACTAGGACCTTCTTCACACGTACGCCGTCTCTGGGATCTCTTGGAGGTGGTCCGTCATTGAGCAGCCAGTGGCAACGTCGTGTATGCGTGACATAAAGGACTCAACTGTCGTCCCGGTTACAATACTCTAGACAGTCTTTCCTATGTGGGCGGGGAGCCAACGATGCAACGACGCTTTGTCCGAATCACATTGTTCTTTTTGTTGCCCAACATGAAAGATCTTTCCGTGTCCAAGGTGGTCGGTGGTCCGGAATATGGTTGGCCTTCGAAAGAAATATCTCCCGACCGGAACGCTGAGATAAACGACGAACCGTGGATTCGGAGACGACATATTCCTTGAGCGCGGAAAGATGTTTGCTACAACGGTCCGGGAGTGATTGCAATCTAGCAACTCCCAAAAGATTGTAGCTCGCAGATTCGTCTGATCAAACGGGCTATGATTACTTCATACGGGAGCACTCGTTTATATATCCCTTTAGGCAAAGTGTACAAAACCCTCTACCAAACTTACATATAAACTCGCAACTGCATTGCGATTTTTTACATAAACATGCATTTTACTGGCTCCTAGGTTTCCTTGTCGGTAAAACATGATATGTTCTCATAGAAATTGCGTCCATGATATTCCGTAGAAGAAGAGTGCGTTCAACATCCCAGAGAAGCAATGATTATCGCCGTCCTTTATCCTTTATCCGTTTATATTTGCTTCCTACGCTTTCCTCCAATGACTACAGATAGGGAAGCCTTTGACATTACGGCCAAATCGGAGATGGTGATGGTTTCAGGCTTGATATACGACAACTACGACACGACACGTAGGATAGAGAACACGGTGAACAGCATCTACCGGATAACGATCGCGCTGCTGGTGATCGTGGTACTGCTCGTGGTCGGTATCATATTGTTCGTTTGTGTTATCGGCTGTCGGAAGTACCAGAACGAAAGGTAAGTAGTCGGCATTCGGTAGTGGTGTTTCGTCGCGTCTTGTCTGCATCCCATTATGGTGTTCGTTATGCATTTGGTACCGCATGATGGATAAACGCCCACGCAAATTTGTCCTATACGTGCTCAGACTACCCCTAACCCTCTTTTCGTATTTTCCCAATCGACGTGTCCCAAAAACAGCGCACAAGTCTCTAACCATCGGATGCTCTGAAGGTGAATAGCGAGTCTGCAGCATTTGAATGAAGCACAAATCTCTTTTTTCATTCAAAATTTTGACCATTTCTCTAGAACTGAATGAGACGTCCAACGTACTGGAACTGGAGTAATATCGTCGGAAAACTGGATCCTTTGCTCTGATACAGGTCTTTGACACTAAAAGATGTTATCTGATAGATTTTTCTTCTTGGTGCTTCATCAACAGTACGAGAATTCTAGCAACACAAGTGCTCCTACACGCCCCACGACTTTACAGCATCACTGACCTATGGAAAGTAGTTTTTGTGAAACATAAAATTCGCAAACATCTAGGACCTGGTGCGCACTTCATCGGCGTCAAGCCGTTCACCACTTCGGTACCTTCATCATAGACATTCTCTCTGGACCGGGCATTAACGTCATTGGTTTTTGCTGCGCAGTACTTCTGTCCCTCAGGTTGCTCATCCGCAACCGTCCTCATGCTCAACAGCTAACATTTGCGGATATCGTTGACATGTCTTTCGAAGCCAGGTTCCCCCTCACTCGTTCCTCTTACTGGATCTAATTATTGGTCCGCCCTTACTGGTCTTCCCTCGCCCTCTTTAGTCCCCCACCTTCCTGGTCCCAGCTCCTGGTTCTTTTCTTTGTTCCCACTGTTGACCCCCTATTGGTCTCTTCCCGCTGGTTTCCCTGTACTGACCCCTCCTCCAGGTTGTTCCTTTACCTCCTGGTCGCTCTCCTGGTCCACCCTAGTGGTCCCGCTTACGGCCCTTCTGCACCACCCCCTTAGTGGTCCTCCCACGTTCACGGCAGACGTCGGTGGCACGTTCAGAATTAGGACGCTTGTTGCGCGACGTAGGGGCCCGTCTTCTGGATCCAAAAGCTCAGAAGACCGTCTTCCGAATCCAGAAGCTTAGAAGCGCGCGAAGTCGCCGCTGTGTCGAGCATGAAGAGACTATGCATATGTCAGATCAGATCCCTTCTTATCCGTATGAATTCCCTTACGGCACCCTTATAATTGGTTTCCCATCCTGGTCCCGTCCCGCTTCCAGGTCCCTTCTTCCAGGAAGACTCCTCCCCCCCCCCCCCCCTCGTGATCCTTCTTACTACTCTACCCTAATTAAGTACCTGAATCTGGACGCTCAGAAACGCGCGTAGGAGCTGTTGTGTTAAGCAGTAAAAGGTCCCCTGCTGCAGCAACATCCCAAGTTCAATAGCAAATTTTGCCCGAGCTGTGGATGGAGAGGCGTACCTCACTCAGGTTAGATCACTCGACCGCCCGCGCTGTGGATGGTGCGGCGTACTCACTTAGGCTAGATCACTCAAATGTTATCGACCGCTAACTCAATTATATAGAGGTAGATAGATAGATTCATAGTAGTGTTTTGTCTTGAAGTGGTTACGCGATATTTGGCTCTCGGAAACACCAGAACGCGAAAAGAAAACTCAAAGGAACAGCTAGAAAAGCCCTTCAGCGGCTCCGCTTAGTTATACAGAGCAGTGCTTGAAGGAAAGATCTTCCGCCTTTCAGTTCAGCCGAAAGACGAGTGGAGAGTGTTCTGATGCTAAGAGAGCAATCAATAAAAGTGGCTAAATAAGTAGGCTAGTTTGTTGGTTGGCGAGAAGTCACTAGAACCTTGGAGGGAAGGCTATTTCGAAACCGCGGCTACCACAAAACGTGTTCCACACCATGTCGTGAATCTAGTCCTATTGGAAAGAGAGGAGATTGTCGGATATCCAATGTCGTCCAGGGCAATCTTGAGTTTCGAGAATCGAAGGTGTGGGGATCCTATCGCATTATTGCCGCATTTTTTAACCCTCTAACTTCTTGATTTCTTATAAATTTGTGCTTTTAAGGTGTGGTTCCAACATTGTGAGAGCCCTCATTGTTTGTTGTTTGTTTTTGTTTCCAGCTTCGTGGGCTGGACGAAATTGTTATGAACATGGAACTGAATCGTTTAGATTTTTGAATGCTGATTAGTGTACAATTAAAAACAAAAATTTTCTACGGCACTTTTCAAACCAGCCAGAATCGGTTCAGTTTTTTCGCCGACACGACACGTTTTTCCAACTGATGGAGGGACATCTGGATCTGAAGTTGTATGTTATAGATTTTGAGTAGTATCTGCAAAGACGGATATAGGTACTTGTTGTGCAAAGATTTTTTGAAGAGCACTTCGAACCCATCATGTGTCGTAACCGAAAGCTAGATTTGTCACGGAAATAAACATCATGCATGCCAAACTGATTTCCCTGATCATATGAGAGATCGTTGCAAAACATTTAATTTTTCTTTGTTGTAAATTAGGTTTGATATTTCAAAAGATACCGTTTTACTTTTACGCACCTCATGAATGTCGTCTCTTTCAGGTATAAAAACTATCCGTGAAAGACGACGATTCTGAATACGACCTCCCTAATCAAGTGGGATGGTCGCTCCAGAAAAATCTGATTTTTTTACTGTGTGATAACCAGAGCTCAACATTTTATGGGGTACACTTTCACCTTCTAACGTTGTCTCTTTCGAATAGAAAAAAGATATTTCCGTGTCAAGTCTTTTCTTCGGCTACGATTCGAACGGCTCTTCAAAAAGTGTTCATATTTACTGGTACTGCTGAAAGGGTGAATCGAACACACGCATGGTGGTGACTCCTGATAGGAAATTGCAACACTCTCCACTAATAAGCACTTTCGCCGTGGTGTCTTTGTCGCTTATTCTTCTTAATTCTTATCCTTAAAGATATGATGCCCGTCCGATTAGGATTGATCCGAAAAATAGGTCGTGCCATGACAGTATGCTGAAATCAGAATCCTGATCGCTTCGAAGATAGCCCTCAGAAAATCCACGTTTTTACCTGGATGCAGACCAACCAGCTTTGAGAATATTATAGGATACGATTTCATTGTTTCAATTTCATAATCAACGAACAAAATCTTCACAATGTCGAAGCGACACTTAAAAGGAGCAGCTTGTTAAGAGAGCAAAAATCACATAAAACCTAAAAAATTAGAACACGTAAGAAAAAACGGCGGTAGTGACAAGAGCGCTGTACTAAATCTGCTCTGGGAGGAGCTCCTGAATTTTCGCTACAAATCGATTTCCACGCTTGTCCGTGCCGGTGTTCGGCTCGTTTTAAGCAACATGTCGTTAAGGAAACCATTGCCATCGGTGGAGTACTATAGTCGGCTGGTTCAGATAGGCCGTCGATGAAATGATTTTCCACCGCCTCCTTTGTCTGCTGCTTTATCCGACGGCAGCATTTCTAAACCTTCGAGATGAACAGCATCTGAATAAGGGGATATTTCGGCTTCAAAGAACCGACTGGAAAAAGATAAGTGACGAAAGGAAATGCAGAAAGGAAGGCTCAAAAGGTAAAAAATTGCGCAGTTTCTGAAAATGCGGCTTGAGTAGCCGGGCAAAATTTTAACAAAAAGTTTTAAAAAAGTACAATTTTTAACAAAAAAGTTTTAACAAAGTACAAGTTTTAACAAAAAAGTTTTTAAAAAAGTTAAAAAAGCACAATTTTAACAAGCTGTGCCTTCTTCTTTGTTCTTTATTTTTTGCTTATTTTTAGAGTGTTTTGATGTGAAAAACGTAAGGTGTGGAGCAGAAAAGCTTTGCGGAGCCGTATTGTTTTCTGACATCATTGGGAGAAGTCATTTAAAAAATAGGCATATGTAGCAAAGTATTGGTGCTCAAAATGCATCCGTAAGGTGACCGTCGAAATAAATATGTGGCAATTAGTGCAGGTGATTCCTCAGAGGATGTGCGGCGCCCCTCCAAATTTTGTGAATGAATGCTCATTAAATTCTTCGCCATACTGCTCCATTAAGACTCCTCGGATGGCTTTAGGAAATCGAATATCCTCTGAGGAAGTTTGTTTTGCTATATTTATTTATTTATTTATTCATTTATTTATTTATTCAGAGCGCAAGCATGATACTCACGCGCAAAACAAATGAGAAAAAGCAACAAGTTCTACCAAAAAAGTCACAAGACAACAATCAGAAGTAGACAGAGGCAGAGGCACCTGTAATTCGGAAGGCAGCTATGAACAGAATTTAGTCAACAGCAGAATTTAGTCAGCAGCAGTTTCTTGAAGACATGCATGGATAAGGACAGGAGATTTTCGTTTCCCGCAAGCAGAGAGTTGAGCTCCCGCAGCCTAATGTCACAGATATTCCATATATTCCGCAATGGCACGTTCACTGCTTTGACAAGTTAAGTTTGATTCCGAATTTCGACCCAAAACTAGTGGTTTGAGATGGCAATAGAGGCTGGTCCATCTAAAAGGGTCCACTGTGGTTGAATGCATCAAAAATCTCTCCAAGCCGTTTGGACCCTTTGAGAATATGTAGTGAGCTACGGATTAGCCGTGGGCGTTCAATCACTGCTATTTCTACCACCAGCCGTCCGCCGAAGTATTGAAACGATTCGTCGTGGGTATGTATGCAGTCAATTGTCCCGTCCGTGGGACCGCTACAATTATCTATGGACTACTCCTGTGGTAAAGCTATCTTCTCAATTAAAGATTAAATTGAAAGCCTAGTTGTGACTCCAATTTGTATAAATACCCTTAGGTTACCAAACCCGCCACCCCCCCCCCAAATTAGAGGTTTGGCAAAGTAAGTTTTAAAAATAGTTCACTATGTCGCTCTTCTTCGTTTAATTGGCCTTCCAAGCATGCCAGTGTTATTTGCTGTTACTACGGCTAGGAAATGTAGGATGGATAAGAGTGCTGTGAGCATTCGAAAAATTCATGCATTCACTTTTTCGTCTGCGCTCTAAGCAACCAGAGCGGGAGACTGCTCTCATCTGATGATTCGCGCCAGCTTAATGCGAAATGGTTTCATATGTCCTCAAATAGTAGATGAGGAAATGCTGCGCGGTTTTTGGGACACCGTCTTTAGACCAGGTGGCGCCTAGACAGCAGTCCGTCTCGGCCGTCCTGCTCGTGTTTGGAGTTGGTTGCATGGTGTGTTGCCTTCTCTCTCCCGGAGCGCTCGCTTCACGAGCATCTCTTTTAGCAGCTCGGCTACACAACATGCACCGCTGAAAACATTTCGCGAACAACGAAGACCAGAGCATCAGCCAGCAGTCACAGAAAAGCTCATGCGACATCATACGCGTAGCGAACTGCCGCCCGCCACCTCCTCTCAGCAAACACCACAGCCTCTGTCGTGAACGAAGCAGGTGCTGTGCGCTGCTCTCATTTTCAAGCCGCTTCTCACTCTCTGGCTGTCTTTACTCGCCGCTCATATCGCAGTCTCACCTGAGCGTTGAAGCAGCTTTCAGGGCCTCGCCGATGCTCCAGCAGCGCAAGTCGGCGCCTATCGAAATCTGAATGTGAATCCGCGTCATCCGGGTCCGGTCAGACATGCTCAAGCCTTCGAACTCGAAACACTTCAACGCTAGCCGCCGCCGCCACCGTCGCCTCCTTCCTTCCTAGGTTTTTCTTATATGTTGCTTAATTCTTATGCAGAGTTCACGAATTCTTCTCGAGTAGTGCGGTGATGCCTCCTGGTACATTTCGATAGCCTTTGATCGGTCATGTTCACTTTATTGGGACTCGGTAGATGTTTTACTTCAGTATATACTTCCGAGTTGTCTTTGAAGATTACTGCTTCTCACTTTTACAGGACAAAAAAGCGAGACAAAAACATGGAGATTTCGCTTCAATAGAATTTTTATGAAGCTGCCTGCTGCCTGGTGCAAGGGTAGCTATTTCGTGCTCACCGTTATTACCGGGCTTACTTCACACTCCAGGTTTCGGCTTCTATAAGGTCTGTCTTGCACACTGCAATGGTGCGTCAACGACGATTTATCACTGCCTTCCCAGGAGCCACTCCACTTTATGAATAAAGCTAGTTAGTTGCGTTTCCCACGGGTTCTCAGAGGGGGAAGATCTCGCGTTGCTAGTCCGCTCTCTTTGGGCGTCTTTTCTCACTTTTGGTTCCGACTATAGGGGATAAGCGCTGGGTGATTGGACTTTACCTGATAAGAGTTGTCCGCGTTGTACCTCGTTCCTTTCCAGGAGCCGCTCCACTTTATACACCGCACTGCACCAGAATTCAACACTCGCGTCATGCCCATGCCTCCGAAATTACAAAAAATAAATAAAAAGGCCTGCTCTTGTGTATACACGTTATAGAATGGCTAAAAAACTGGCTGGTCGAGGCTTTTCGTCGTCTCTGGCATGCGCCTTGCGCCCTACAATTCTACGTAGTATCGTTGAGGTTCCTTAAGCGCATTTTTGGTATGTAATACGTAACCAGGCTCATAGCAAGGGATGGGGACGAAGCTTGTAAATACCTATCGCGCGTCGGTTTCTCACTTGTTTTTCGAGACTAGGCAAATAGAACACAGGCAGGCCTGAAGCAAATTTGGAATGGATGATGCGCCTTAGAGTTTGCTTTGCATAAGGCCGCTAACAGCAATAGTTATCGTCCACCATCCTGTATCAGCTGTAGCGTCGTTGACCATCGAGTCGCTAGAGCAGCTACTATCAGCGCCAAGGTAATTGCCCCTGTCACCTGTCGTAGTCTACATCTAAACTTTGAGGAATTTCGGACAATTTGGGAAGACAGCAGCTAATCGTTCGAACCGACTTCTCTACGCGGACTTCAACGTTGCTCTGAAGCATAGCTTTCACTTCGCTTTCATGCCCTTCCCTTAGCATGAGTTCGGCACTGCAGTTCATTACTAAGCAACGCTGAAGTTTTTCTGGAAATTGCAGGTCTTCCCCCTGTTTGTCGAGCTTATTAAGCCGCCTTCTGCAAACTTCTCCTGCTGGAAGAGCGGTGATTGTTAGTGGGAGAAGAAAAGATGCACATGATGTGGGTAGGTGGAAAGACATTTTCTTCTGAAGGACGCAGTCCACCGCACTACACCGACATACCGCGCGCTCTGTATACATGTCGTGATCTCGAGTGATGTCGAGCGGTTCAACCCCCGTTGATTGTTGTTCTTTTTGTCGATGCTCGAAACTCGTTTTTAGGCAGTGAATAGCAGTGTGATTTCTTATTTATTCTTTCGCGTTAGGCATACTGCACGAGTACTGCCACTGTTTTTGTAATCACAAATAACCGAAGTGCTCAAGTGTCTTCACATCTCTTTCATGGCAAATTCGACTCCATCTTCTCTGCCGCATTCGTACGCCACTCACGATTGTGAACTCGATGTATCTCCTTGTGATCGCTTGGGTCTCCTCATGCTGTTGCCAAACTCCATCGACGTTATTTCGGTTGGCGCAGAGCAAAACGATAGCACCGCAGCATGAGGCCGATCCATTTCTACCGAAGCAATTTTTATGGCGAAAGACCTGTTTATAAATGTGTAATAAAAGAAAGCGTAGCTGTGGTTTTGATCAGTCGCTCTGCATATGTAGCTCACGAAGTTCCAATTCGGGCTTTTCAAAGGACCAGCTGGCTTGAATGGTAAGAACCAACGTCTTCCGGTTTAATATACTGCTCCGTTAAAACTGCGGGAAGAGGAAGTACCGGGTTTCATAAGCCATGCGAGCTGCATCTTTGGAAAAGTGTTGTAAAAACCAGAATATTTTTGACGCGTTGTAAGGTGTCGGTTTAAAAGCCGGACTGACTAATAGCTGGTAGCTAATCGATCTCACAAGCGAAGGATACCAGTGACCACCACACTTTGAGATTATGTATCACTGGATGCCGCTTCGGACGTTAATTCCAGTTATGTGTTCCACATCTTCTAAACGCACCTGGAAATGAAGTTGTGAACCATTTTCAGTTTGGCTCCTTCGCCCCTGCCTGATCACATAGTTCTCCGATCACAATAAGGCGGGCTGAAGTAGCCTGGAAACTACATCGGCTTCCGAGTAGCGGTGGAACAGAGGATAGAGCCAGAACTCCTTTCGGAGCTCCTAAAAAGATCTGCCACAAGCAACCAAAGTGCTCTATGTGAAATCGCAACGAAAAAGCTTGCCTGAAAAGAAGCCCGATCCATAGGTGCCTTTCGAGAGTCCAGAGGTGAATTGTTTCCTCACCTGAACGTAGCCTCGAGAACTTATTTGAGACGCTGATTACCTATGTAAAGCTGTTTGTAAATATTGACACGGTGTCTATCGTAGGAGTGTGTGTGAGCACGGCAGTGACCCCTACTCACCCGCACCTGCCGCAACTAACCGTAATCAATCGAAAATTTGCGGAATGAGTGCATATATAAACGTGTGTAAGAGATCAACTACTCAAAAAAAAAACTCCCAGGGCGAGGTTTGAACAAAATCGATGGTCACGCATGCATGTGGTTGGGTGATCACTGCTACTAAATTTCAGCCCCATTAGGCGATTTTTCCTTCACGACCCCCTATGTACCGCGGCGCAGGAAGTGTGAATACTGTACATTGGCGATATACGACATGTGGAGTGCCGCGGGAGGTCGCCGCCGCCCTGCCCTCCGCACTCGGACCGAAGCGCAGCCCCAAATTTGTTTCGGCGGCCGAAGAGGTGAAAATGGTTTTCAGTTTGAATACGGGCAATATTACATCTGTGGAAGGCTCGCAACGAGCTGAGAAATGCTGTCCTGTTGATTTGTCGGATAAACTCATCTATAAAAGGGTAAGCGACTGAAACAAAATTTTACGTTGTTTTCATCAAACTTTAGCCGCATAGAAATCTACTTTGAACCGCCAAAATCTTTTCGTTCTTTTTAAATTCGAATGTGTTTGTGGTCTGCTGTAGACCACAAAAAATACGGCTTTCGCACTTATCCTGTACAGGAGCAATCGATGTTCAAAGATAGGAGAAATCCTCCGCCGCATATTGAGCTTGGACCAATCCCTTGTTGGAAAAAAAATCTAGTCATTTCTCTCCATTTCTCAAAGCCATTTTACCACGTTTTATAAAGACCATCGTTCCCACAATGGAATAGTAGAATACTGCATTTTGTAGTAGGCTACTAGTTGGGTAATTCTTAACTGAATCTTAGGTTTCCGCGCGTTTGCACTTATCCGAAATTGGACCTATGTTATTCAAACTTGGCATTTAGTACCACAATGACACTTGATGCGTAGCAAATACAGATCCGCTGAAACAACAGAGAATTTCTGAGTTTCGATGAATCTCGTCATCGAAAAGCCTTGAGGACATGCCACTGGGGATCTCGGAGGGGTCGTAAAGCAATTAACGGAGCCGAGGGAGCAAAAGCTTCATAACTAGGTCACTGTGCAATCGTTTTAGATGTTGTTTAGATCGCTGGATAGAAAGTGAGACAGGGCTTTTAATGGTGTTAATTCGATTTTAAACAAATAACTTTGAAAAGAGTTATGGTAATGCTACTCTTTGTGACGGATTAATCAGTCGAAAAGCGTCTTTTTTGCAAAGAATTTGAGCGGTATGGTACAACACTGGGGCCGTTCCCGCCTACCGTTGAGATAGTCTCCTGGTAAGTCGCAGCAGCAAGACTCTTCTGTGACTGACTGACCAGGTTGCAAAACGCTGCAATGGATTACATCTTTATAACATCACCGGAAAGTAAGCATCACGTTTTAGGCCTATGTCATACCTTCGCTCACCCCGAGCGAAGCCTAATGATAGGCTCCCATATCGACTCATCGCTTTGCGCGATCGATATGGGAGCTTATCTTTAGGTTTCGCTCGAGGTGAGCGATGGTATGACATAGGCCTTAGGATGAAGGTCGCATTTGGAAAAGGGTGTCGGAGGAGCACCCCTATTTACCCAGACAAATTCCCGCTTCCTGCTATCGTTTAAATGACTCATTTTATCTACAGTTGCAATACATACGGCTTACAGAAAGTTCATTTTCAACGCGAACTAGGAGGTGGAGCAAGGGTAGAAAGCGCCAGACGCTGCTTATCGGTCAGCTCATGAGGCACGCCGTTCTAAGCGTCTCAGTTGTGATCAAATGAACAGAGCTTACGGTGCAGTACCCTAACACAAATCTGTCGAGCTTTCTTGTTTTGAAAGAGCATTTTTCGTGTATGAATTTTTTTTTCGATGCACTCCTTGCTGAAGCTTAAATTTGATTGAAACGCTACGGAAATTAGATTAGCGATGTATTAGCTCAACGATGCATCCGGTTAACACTACGGTTTTCCCAGCAGTTTCTTTTAACTGACCGAACAGACGACTCTCGTACAAAAAAGTTTAGAACACAGTAATGGTACTCCCATATATTGAGTTCTCATCATATAATAATATTAATTATGTCAAGTCCCATCTCATTATAATGTGTTTGTAGGGACCGGAGAAAATCCGTTTTATTAGGTTGGTGAAAAAGTCTTGCACCACAGCATAATTTTTTTCAAAGTTTTATTGTGTCTTTTGTGAGCGACTTTAACCTACAAAGTAGTTTACATCTACAACCTTCTCCCATCTGACAGGGAGATCAAGAAATCCTTTCTTTCAGAATGAAGTCAGCTGCGACTCGAAGAAGTGCTCCACCTCGGATTTCAGTTCGGTTCTGTCGTGGAAGCACCTATCCCTTAGTTGTTGCTTTAGAGCTCGAAGGAGGAGGTAGTCCAATGGCGCAAGACCTGGCGAATACGGTGGGTGGGGCAGCACCTCCCAGCTAAGCTCCTGCAACTTCTGGCGAAACGACCTTGCAATGTGGGGGCGAGCATTGTCGAGAGGAAGGTAAACATTCCTCCGTCTTCGCCCTTTGCTCGACATGTCCTCGCTTAGGTTCTGCAGCTGTGTAGCGTAAATGTTCGCTGTTACTGAGGTACCGTCGTCAGGAAGCTCAGGATAGAGCGGTCCTTAAGAATCCCATCAACAGCATAGCGTAGCATAGCGTTACCTTATTCTGGTGGATGTCCGCCTTGAGGTTGTGGTTCTCCTTGAGGGAGCCACTGGACCTTTCATCTCCCGTGACGACATTCTCAAGAAAGTCCTTATTAGGAAAACGAACAAGGAGAGACTGAGCGACAGTTAGTCGCAAAGTCTTGTCCGAGTCACGGAGTCAGTCAGCCTTGGCTGCAGCCGTAGTATTTATATGCCATCAGAAGAAAATCGCCACGTATGCGAAATACTCTAGAATGTTTGTGCTACAACTACGTGGCACCAAACAGCCTTCGGAAGTTCCTACTAAACCTTGAAAATTTTTCAAAATTTTTGGTGCAAGACTTCTTCACCAACCTAATATAACGGGAGTCGCGTGCTAACAGGAAGTGACGGTTTTTGTCCTATTTTATGCGTAGATTTACCTAAAATCGCCTACAATGGCCTGGAAACGAAGTATTTAACCGTGAAGACAGTTTGAATTAGAGAAGAAATCAAGATTATAAATGGTACTCCTGTATTTAGAGATACTCTCTGTAATATGCATACGTGTCAAATTCACGTGAGGAGTATCGAGTACCAAGGGTACCAAGGGCGTGACCAACAAGAAAACTGTGTAGCCTGATGCTGCAAGACCTTTTGTTCCGATCAAAACTTACGTTCCAGGCTGGACTCGAACCCGCATTCTCTGCCTTCAGAGCAGGGTGTTATCCCACTACACTATCAGCGCTGTTAAATCGTGCGCCACATCCGAGATATCTCCTTGGTCTATCAGCACTCTCTCATGATATGAGGATGTTGAGTGTGACAGATCAGCGTTTTTGCTGCATCCTGCCTGAAAAACGGAAGGCGCAGGTACTATAGGCTGCTATGGCTTATAACAAATGTGTAGTGCGCTACTTTGAATAATCTTACGATTCGTTTTATCCCACATCTTCTGTCGTACCTGAGAGAAAGAAAACCTCCCAATATAGGCAGCTTCCAACGACTAGCGGGAGTCTTCCACTGTGGGTTATGGATAGTTTTATGCGTCGCGTATACGCAAAAAATGTAGATATGCATAATACATTGTTCTATGGGTGGTAGTCGTGACTATGACTGAGGCAATAGAAGGTTAATTCCCATCACAAACGCAGTCAGTATCTTGTTGGCCTTCATAGATCAGAGACGCTGTCGCATGGGCGAAGTGTCGAAAGTTATGTGGACCGGCCACTTAATGCGCTTCGCGGACACACGCTGGAACGTAGCCGTCACCGAAGGGATTCTGTGGGACGTGAAGAGAACACCAGAACGCCCACCAACGCATTGGTCGGACTTCTTCGTGAAAAACCTTGAATTTCATTTCAAGTTGATTTCTGCAGGCTAGCACTAGTTCCACTGGATTCCATGCACTCGAAAATAGGCAGGCAGTCACTTCAGAAAAAAAATTTCGTCTCACACGAGGATGATACTTTTGTCGCGAACAGCGCAATCAAGGGGGTTGCAGGGCGGAGTCGTCAGCGCCGCCTGGTCTCAGGGAGTGGCAGCTCTATAAAAGCCGCCGTCCAGCGTCTCCGGGGCTTTTCTTCAGTCGTCGCTCCTCGCTCTCCACTTCGTCCTCCTCGCCTCGCCATACAGTCGTCGTCACCGAAAGTTCATTACATAGTCCACGTTTCAATCACTCGTCACATGAGCCGATCTCATTTATTAACTTCACTACTTTTCATGCATCGATCTCATATCATTTTCAAATTCAATCTGCGCAAATTCAATAAAAGACATATCGAAGTCAAAGGAACTCGCGAGTCATCATCAGAAAAGGACCACTCAGGGATGGTCTAGAGACGGCGACCTGAAATAAACGCCTACAGCTAACTTCTTGAAATAAAGAGTTTAGGAATAGCCACTTTAAAGAAAGGCTCATATCATCAGATTCATAAAAAAGGATAAATGTCTACAAATTGATTAAGCATCTTGCGCAGGATTCAAGAAATTTCGAAAACGAAACATTCACTGAACAGAAAATCGAAAGCAAAGCGATGTATCTCATTGAACAGAAAATTTAAAATCGCTTTGCCTCCGAATTTCTCAGCGCTGAACCCATTGTGATCTCAGTACCGTTAATGCTATTATCAGGAAAATTATCTTCAAAGAGAAACTACGAAAGAAGCTCCTCTTATCCCATATTCTTTACCCCTTTTTCCGCAACCACTCAAACGACCACACTCAATTCCCATCAACTCGTTTCCAACTAAACAAACTCACCTTCTCTTCAGTACCCTGTCATAATCGAGGTACGCCAAAAATTCAGCATTTTACAAATTTTCATCCACAAACTCTGCTTTTAAAGCGATGAAAAACGACACACCCCGTTTCGAATCAATAATCTTGCTCGATCAAGACGAATCCTATGCCGATTCAACCCCGCATCCGTCACCTTACCATCCTCAGCTTCTCCGTTCCTCGTCGATATCAACTTCGAGGAACTACTCAACTCGTACAAATTCTACTCGAGCCAACAGCCCCAACAACAGCAGCAGTCGCAACAACCGCCGCAGCCTCTACAACTACACCAGCTGCCATATCAACCTGATCAAGCTGCAGGCTACGTAGGTCAGCACTACTACAATTATCAATACATTCCTCAATACAATCAGCCGTCGTACTCGCTTCCGTTTCTCAATGCCATAACGCAGTCCCACGGACTTGAGCAACTAGTCCAACATCTCACAGGGCAGGTCACGAAACTCTGCTAAAATCGTAAACGTAAGACAGCCACAAAACAAACCGTCATCCCGATGAAACAAATTAAAGGGGAGCAAACCGACTTCTTCGAAATCCAACGGCGAGCCGGAACATACACCAGGTATACATTCTCTCTTATAAAGCGAATAATTCACAAAACTCGATTCATTTCTTCAGAAAACCGGTCATGATCATTTACGAACAACACGTGCCACAAGTTTCGAGTTCGCCCTAACAGAACCAAGTTTCGAATTCGTCTCAACAAAACCAGGTACCACAAATACCGTTCACTCAAGCGCCATGGCTAAAACAGTAACAATCCACTACAGCTTCAGTCGCAACAACATCAGCTGCCAATACCACCACAGATGCCGGCACCTCGACCGCTCGAGCAACAACCTCAACAACCAACACCTCAACAACTACAACAGCAGCCGAATCCGGTACCACTATAACAGCTACAGCCACCAGCCTCGCAGCCGCAGTAAGCACTCCCACAGCCGCAGCAAGCATTTCCACAGCCGCTCTTTCTTCGACCACAGCCACTATTCCCACTACAGCAGCAGTAAGCTTTGGTGCCGCAGCCGCAGCGGACAGTGCTTCAACCCAGTCACAGCATGGACCTCAAAAGCGGCCTCAGACTGTGTGTTCTGCGGGGCCCACCATTGGGCCAACGCGTGCATCGTCTTCACCACTCTCGGTGCCGGCAGCGAACGCATAAAAGAAAAGAGGCAGTGCGAGCGTTGCCCAAGCCCAGCAAACCATCTTGTCACTTCTTGCCAGCCTAAGCACGGCTGCATCTTTTGTAAACTGACAAACTATACTGATGAGCAAAAATTTCACCATTCGTGTTTTTGCACATACGAATTCCGGATGTGAATAAAATCCGAATTATCTAAAAAGAATAACCAGTGCGACATGCTTTTAACTTCTTATAACATCATACATCCTACTATGCACGCTGTTGAACAAGGTTCTGGATGATTTTGCCCTCGGTAGTGTCCCATGCAGTAAAAATCGCCACCACGTCATTGAACTGTCGGTCATTCGAGTAGATTAGTTGAAAGAGGAGTCTCCCCATGTTCTCCGTCGTGTTTTAGTCAGGAGAGAGGCCGGCTAGTCCGCTACTAGAATATTGTGACGGTGAAGCCAATCTTTGGTCAACTTGGGCACATGGACAGCAGTGTTGTCCTGAAAACATGTGTTTGCTGTCTTCTGCCTCTCTAGAAAAGCACAAGGCTAGTACAAAAAATATTAAATACCGAAATAATAACACTTCTCTGATAGAGTAATAAAGTTTTTTTAATTGTATATATAACATTAGAATAGAAGCAGGAAGTATTTTGATAGTAAAAATCGCCGCCACGTCATTGAACTGTTGAACTATACCTCAACTCTCCAGACTATCCATGCGAGACAACGGAAGACTAAGCTTCAGGCTTCCGCTGCTGCAGAAGCTGGCCATGTTCTTTCTTAATGATTCACCTCCGAAGTGGCAACCACGGGGCTTCTCCCAGGTCTCTCCATTAATGTCGGTATCCATCCAGATTAATTTTTCATCTTTACCAACAGGAAAAATTCATTCTGAATGGCCCCGATAAATACGACATTTCTGAAGAGACCTGCGCGAAGCCTTCGTGGTCGTTACTTCGATGGATGTTCATTAAGGACATGAGCCGGATTTCTACAGCACCGGAAACCTGAAGTTTACCAGGATGCCATCTCAACGGTAGGTCGGAACGGCGCAAATGTTGTATATGGGTAGAACCGCCTCTCCCTGGGAAGTAACAAACTGCAGGTATCTCGACCCCAATACAACTCTGCGCAAAGTTAGGGGCGGCGACGGAAGCCGCCTGTTGGCGCCCTGTTGATACACGTGCTCCACAGCTGACGGGCGCGCGCGGGATGAGGGCTGGTATCGCGGACTAGCAAAGTGCACAGGTGGCGTAGTAGGGAAGAGCTCGGGCTCGTGGGCGAGGGGTTCGGGGTTCGGATCCCGCAGGGTGCGTTTGTTTTGCACTCTTGCAAAATCCATGTTTATCATATAGGTAATCCACCTAGGGGTACTATAGCGTGTTATAGAGCATGTTTACATATAACATACCACCCATACCGTTAACATGTCCAAGCAGGGTCACCGATTTCGCTGAAACTTTTCTAGGGGGTTATTTGGGGTGCTGATCACGAATCTGATATCCGTTCTTCACGATTCCGTCGGAGGCCACCCATACCGTTAACAAGGGTGGTCCAGGCAGGGTTACCGACTTCGCTGAAACTTCGTCTAGGGGGGTTATTTGGAGTGCTGATCACGAATCTGATATCCATTCTTCACGATTCGGCTGGATAATATAAATACAGGAAGGCACAGGATTACATTCCTAAAGTTTCTGCCGGTGACGGCAGGTAGAGAAAGAATCGTGAAGAATGGATATCAGATTCGTGATCAGCACTCCAAATGACCCCCTAGACGAAGTTTCAGCGAAGTCGGTAACCCTGCCTGGACCACCCTTGTTAACGGTATGGGTGGCCTCCGACGGAATCGTGAAGAACGGATATCAGATTCGTGATCAGCACCCCAAATAACTCCCCAGACGAAGTTTCAGCAAAAAAATATTTTTGACTGAAGTCTTGTTGGTGGAGTCGGAACTTTTAACTAGTGCCACAAAATATCTATCGTTACATAACTACAGCTTCACACAAAATAGGCTTAAAATAAGTGACACACAGAAGTGAACATTTTAGCTAATCTGTAGTTTGAAGCATATGTTATATGTAAATATGCTCTATAACACACTAAAATACCCCTAGGTGGATTACCTATATGATAAACATGGATTTTGCAAAAGTGCTAAGGAAACACAGTCTGCGGCATCCAAACCCCAGAACCCTCGCTCACGAGCACGACCTCTTCCCTACTACGCCACCTGTGCACTGCGCTAGTCCGCGATACGAGCCCTCATCTCGCGCGCGCCCGTCAGCTGTGGAGCACGTGTATCAACAGGGCGCCAACAGGCGACTTCCGTCGCCTCTAACACCGCGCATAGTTGTATTGGGGTCGAGATACCTGCAGTTTGTTACTTCCCAGGGAGAGGCTGTTCTGCCCATTTACAACATTTGCGCCGTTCCGACCTACCGTTGAGATAGTATCCTGGTTAGTCTTCCGTCGTGTCGCATGGACAGTGTGGAGTGTTCATACGCCCTAGATTCTAGCCTTTTCATGAGAGGCGAAGATGCCATACACTTGCCCTACAGCAGGGCATCGCTGCAGCCCATTTAGTCCAGTTCGACCAAACAACATTCTAGTAGCGCACTAGTCACAACATTCTAGTAGCGCATTAGCCTGCTGTGCAGACCTGCAGGAATGAACACGAAACGAGATATGGGCAAATTATGAGGCGGATAAATACTTTTGAAACTCACTGTATTACCACCCTCGGACAATTTCTAATACCAAAAGCTGCACTAGAATCTTCTCAGAGCGTAGGACAGGTTTTGATCGTGCAGACTGTTGGAGAAAGACACCCAACATGAGTTTTAAAAACTGCGAATGCTTCGTCCTCGCTTCCTTGTTTGTGCTTGCTCACAGAACTTTTGCTGTTTGGGGTCAGCAGGATGTAAGACCTGACGACCGATCTTTCTATTGGTTTTGAAGGTGAACAGAAATCCATTTTGGGAGTTCTTTGCGGCTACCCATGACAGCAGTACAAATCAACCCTCTCTCTCGTCGAGTACTGCGATCGAATTGTAAGAAAACTATTCTCTAAGATCTCATTTTCAAAACTCCGCATTCTAATTATATGCTTCAGGTGTTCTTCTATCAATAAGGATTTTACATGAAACCTTTATTCCCAGTCTGAAGTTTTGACCTTATTGACTGCTCCACAAGCATGGTGTTTCATCGCTGTACCTCCAATATATAGCGAAGTAAGCTACTTTACAAAGGCAGCACGCCAAACTAGCCTACAAGAGGGCATTGCTTTGCAATTTAGTGTCCCGAGCAAACATCCGTCTGTGCGGCTGGCTTTTTTGGCTTTGCCCCTCTCTGGTCACACAGGCAGATCTTTCGTTCCACACCTTTATATTTGTAAAAGATTGGGAAAGGAATTGACTCCCTCAGAAATTTTGGGTTATTCTAATATTCCCGCACATCTTAACGCTTGCCACCTTACGGTAGTTCTACCGCGCTTGACAATGTGCTACATGCGAATTGTTTTCAGGAATATTGTTAGCGAAGCGCATTGAAAATGATTACGTTATCATGTCGTTTAAAAAGGGAATTTAAGGATGGTGGTATTTTACTCTCTACCTCCTCTTACTGGCAGGAGGGTCGTATGGAGCACTTATATCTTGTCATATTTTTATCTATCTCTGTCTCTTGTAGAGGTGATCACTTTTGAGATGTCGAATTTTTCGATCTTTGTCTGAAAATATCCATTCACAAAATTTTAGAAAAGAGCCACTTATAATTGAGCAGTGGCACAATGCGCCTTTCAGGGCACCAGTACTCGAAACGAAATGCTGGTGCACCCCGATACTGAACTGCAATCCCGACTTACCGAGTTACTTCTCCAACAATCATCGCCTGATAAGGGATGAAGGGTGAAGGCTTGATCCGTTTAGACACCAGGTGAAGTCTGGTAGCTCTAGTGCTAGTTTTGCGACACAGGCGTAATCCACGATCTGCACACGTCTTTACACAAAATTCCAAGCTAGCAGGACGTGATAGCGATGTTGTCTACGTCCAGTGTTGCTCTCTACTTATGTGAGACACCGCTGCTAGCATGCATTTTACGAAAGGAAGTCGAGAATTCGACTATCGCAGGCCAGGTCATGAGCAGTTCTCGCAGCCGCGGCGCTATTGGAGGACTAGGGAACATTTGATAAAACGGCTGAACGCTTTAGCTCTCCATCCAATTCTCGTGGTAGAGAAGATAACGCTTATGTTAGTTTGCAATGTGTTACTTGAGACCTCCATTTGGAAGGTCCTGTATCATCGCTGTCTGGATGCGCAGAATAGCTCGTCCTGCGTTGTTGTACGTTGCCGGTATGTAGGCGCGCTCCATCGCGAAGATGTGACCCACGGCAGTGCACAGGGGTGTGTTTTTACGTTGCATCCTCTCCGAGTGCAGTGTTAGAGTCTTACTTAGACTTACATTAGTTCCTCCCATGCTGCTAGACATATCGGGTGACGAGATTTCTCCACTGATGCCTGTCTTGTGCCACTTCTTCACTTTCGTCTCTGGAAGCATTCAGTAGTTGAACGTGCTTATCCAATGTTCGCCTCAGTGTGTTCCTCAGATGACCGCGGGCTCCCAACTTCAGGAATCCAACACATGTCCATTCGAGGAGATCGGCGCTCAGGAATTCGCAGTACGTGTCCTGCGACGTCTTTGTGCGAAAGATTGCGGAAAAAGTATGTGTTATTCCTATAGTATTCCATATGTGGATGTGTTCTATCCATCCAAGGATCATTTGTCATGTTTTTTTTATACTATGATATTCCTGTTCGGCATCGGATAAGGGAGCGCATGGCAAGTTCCCTTCTACTGAGTATCGGCTGTGTGCGCTCATGCTGGGCGCTTTATGCGAAACGTCTCTTTACAGAGTACAACGTAAAAGATCTGGATCTATAGGGGAAATTCAAAAAATTGAAGAAAATTTGGACGTCTGCTCTTAGAAGCGTATCAAGATTTGGTTTTCTTTCAACGAGAACGAAAAGCAACTAACAAAACGACTTTCAGTGCCCATTAAACGCTAACAACGCTAACCTACACCCGGAGCGAACTACGGGGTAAGCCGCCCATCAGTAAAGTGGCGTAGCATCACCCACGTGTGGGACGAGTTTCTCCCGTTAAGTACACGCGAGACACACCGCTTGACTCAGGTCTCACTCGTTGAAACTTGCATTACACGTACGTACGCGTCAGTTGGTGTACAATGTGGGAAATTCCAAGTCACCATATCCGACTGCTGCGATCAAGGCGGCGGAAGCCCTTGGGCTGCCTCCCCTCCCGTCCTCTCAGCGCGAAGCGAATTGCCAGAAATTTAAGAGAAACCTGAAAAATTGGAAACCACGTGTGGTTGTTTTTGTCAAACTGATGCCCATATTATGCCATCACCTACCCCGAGCGAGGTGTAATGACAAGCTTCCATTTTGATTCATCGCATCGCGCGATCGATATGATAGCTTATCATTAGGGGCCGTTCAGAGCAGCATCGCCCCGACGAAATGACAGGCACCTATATAGACCGGACAGAACGAGTAATCGATATGGGAGCCCATCATGTCGTCGCGTCGCGCCACAATGAAACTCTGAATGTCTCCTAAGGCCTATGTTATACTTGGGCGACGCGTCGGCGATGCTTTGTTGCGCGGGCTCCTACGAACTGCGTAGCAGCCCGCGTAACACTGCTGCTGACGTCGGCGACAACAGCGTCGCCGAAGTAAAACATAGGCCTTAGGCCTCGTGCTGCTTCCCCTCGCCGCGATAGAATCGCCGCGATGAGTTTCGCAGAGCGACGCGAGATGATTTGGAGTTCTCAGCGCTCGTCGTATCGCTCATCGTTCTGCAAGAAACCGTGACGGCGATCTACCCAGGACCAACGCTAAACACCGCGCCTGGCGCGAAGAAGAATACCATGCCCGCGATGGGTGCGGGAAGCCATCGCGCACGTCACTGTTGCGGCGGCATCGGCGAAGTTTCCTTTGACTATTCAGCCGCGCGCGGCGGAATGGTCATGAACTGAGCACCGCGGTGGCATCGCGGCGATGGAAGTATGCTCACAGCCTTAGATTTCGCTCGTGGTGAGCGATGTATAACATAGGTCTGATTGCTACGAGTGGGGCTCATGCGTTGAAAGTGAAGTGAAGAGCGGGACACAGCATACCGCTGTTAAATAATGCCAACTCATGTGTGACTAATCACACCAGTGTCGCATTACTTGGAGTTTGCATGTAATGATGTGCGCAACACGAGGAGCAAGTGTGCTGAAGGATTTGCCAAACTGGACCTGGTATCCAAACGGATTTAGCCAAAGACGAAGGATGCCGCTAATTAACTCTCTTCGGATCCAGACCTATGAAATTGTGTGTTGTGGTTTTGCATCTTCTGCCACTATCATGAAATCATATAATTTTTTTCTAATTTCTACACTTTCGCAAACCATTCTCTCTTGCACACTCATTAGTATATAGATATAGAATAGAATTAGGTGAAAATCTATACGTAAAAGTGTTTAGATAATTGTTGTACCACCATTTATTAAAACGAAAATTATTTTTAATCTAATATTTTGTTAATATTTTACTTTAAGCTCTTCAATAAAATAAAATACCATGACACAACAACCCTGAAGAAAGGACAACAACATCATCTGAAACAACGACAGCTAACAATAACTTAAACATGTCTTGTTTCGCCTCTATCTTTATACAAAACATGTTATAATTAGTTACCCCGAGGCTCATCAGTGAGGAAGGTAACTAATTAATTTAGTTGCTAGTACTGTATTGGGCGAAATATTTTAAAAAATGTTTTAACTTGTACTAGCAACTAAATTTAACAATTAAAATACAGGTAACAGTTATGTTTAAACATAATTATACTACATTATGGAACCGTTGGCACATTGTCACCAACTATAAACCCAATGTTATTTATATACGCACACACATGTACACATACATACACATACTCATATATATGTATATATATAAATATATGCATATATATGCATATATACATATACATACATTTTTTTAGTTTTACTACTATTATTTTTAGTTTTTATAAATTTATTTTTTTTTATTGTTTATTTATTCTCATTATTTTTATAATTTTAGTTAATGTCTTTTATTTATAATTAACTTTTGTTATTGATGTTTGACTTCTTATTGATCTTAATTTTTTTAGCATTATATGTTTTTTTATTAATTTTTAATATTTTAATGTAATTTTTATGTGTTCCCAATTTTTTAATTATTTTATCTCTTTATTTATTTATTTTTAGTGCATTAAAATTATTATAAAATTTATATATTTCAACTTAGAAACTTACCGTCGTTTCAAGAGGTAATAATAAAATGAAACTGACTATGTTCATGTAAAAGTATATCAAATATCTCTATCACTATCAAAATACTTCCTGCTTCTATTCTAATGTTATATATATAATTTTAAAAAACCTTATTACTCTATCTGAAAAGTGTTATTATTTCGGTATTCAATATTTTTTGTATTATACTTAAGTAAGTTGGGTATAAGATGTAATACATTATGTTGATTATATTTATATAATAAATGTTTGTTTCTATTTAAACATTTCAATATATTTCTTATGATTATGTCTATTGGATTGTTACTTTTAATAAGTCTAATTATCAGCTTGACAATGTTTTCAGCTTTAAAAGCTGTACAGCATCTTATAATTCTTAATGCTTCTGTGAATATTATTGATTTTTTAACCTTAGTAGATATATTTGAGTTGAAATGTGGAAATCAAATAACGTGAAATTTAAAACTGTCTGTTTTATTATATAGTTTTGTTATTAACTTATTCTCGACAATTCTGATGTTAAGATCGAGATAATCGCAATCATTATCTGACCTATGCGTTGTTTCAAATTGAAGAGAATTTTCGTATGTTTCGTAAAGTAATCCTTGTACGTATTCATTATTTTTATTATGAATTATAAGAATATCATCCATGTATTTAAACGGATGTATGTTTATATAACGATTTTGTGTTACTAGCTTTTTGGAAAATTTATATTCAAATATTGATAACGTAAAATCAGCAAGTAATAGACTATAATTACTTTCCTGCGGTACCCCTTCAATCTGTTTATAGATTATTCCTGCAAAAATTGTATAACAATTTTTAAGCAAATATTCAGTAAATAACATTAAATCTTCCGCTGTATAATATCTGTATTTATTTAGGGTAATATTATTTGTATAATAAATATTATTGTGTCCATTGCATGCAATATATTTTTCCCAGCATTACGAAAACATATTCTAATTAATTCCTTTATATTTTTCAAAATAATATTATGAGGAAGACTAGTAAACATATTGGTAAAATCTGCCGAAAACAGTTTACAATTTTCGATATTAATTTTACTAATTTCTTCAGAAATGTCTATGTTATTGGTAGACCAATAACCGATAAAATTTCTATTTCTCGATGTTATTACATCAATATATTTAATGAAATGTTTAAAAAACATTTTATTAAATATATTATTATACTAATATAATATAATAAATAATATAATATTTAATATATAATACAATTATTATATTTTAATACATATTTTTTAATGTAGATGTTAGAGGGAAGTTGTAATGCGAGAAACTGCGGCCCTGCACTATAGTTAAGGACAGGGACGCGGCCTTGCCACAGAAGTGTGCTGGGGATTTTACGGTTGCAACCAAGGATGTCCCTAATTAACTGTCTTCGGCTCCAGACCTATGAAAGTTGTTGCAGTGGTTTTGCATCTTTTGCCACTATCATCATATTTTTTTCATTTCTACACTTTTGCGAATCATTCTCTCTTGCACACTCATTGGTATGTAGATGTTGGAAGGAAGTTGTAATGCGAGAAACTGCGGCTCTGCACCATAGTTAAGGATAGGGCCGCGGACTTGCCGCAGAAGAGTGCTGGGGCCTTCACGGTTGCAAACAGGGTCGAGCTGAGGTTCGAGAAACGGAGGGGGATCGTATTGTAGCCTCGTCTGGAGGCGGGGGGTCGTACTCTTCCGGTTTTGATAGAGGATTCTTTCTTATTCTTTAGGTTTTTATGTGATGTTTTTAATTATTTAATAAGTTGTTTTTTTAGGAATGTCTACGAAGGCGTGGAGTCTCTCCTACGTCCCGCGAAGTTGTAAAAAATAATATAAAAAAGTTTTAAATAATGACTGTATTTGTTAAAAATAAAGATTTTCTGCACCTAGATTTGGAGTCAATGAGAAGTTTCCATTTTTTGCAGATTTTTTTAGGAAGTCATGGACGCGACAGTTTTCTGATTGCACGAGCGACATCTACGTTCGAAATTGCAGTCTAAAAAATTTTAAATGTCAATTACTAAAGAAAATTAAGTGCTTTCCCTGCAAGATTTTTGGAAGCGCTCTTTGAGGCGATCACAGAATGGCAACCGGAGGATGGACTTGTCACGGAAATGATTTTCTCTCTTCTGCCGGAAACAGCATCAGAGAACGGAGTTGTACCCAATAAAATTTTATTCCACAGTTTGACACAGGGTATTAAAACGTGTTTTTCTGAAACGATCCTCTGTATGAACAGGCGCTCCGATTTGTATCATTTGCCGAAAATTTTCGACACCGTTAATTACACGGAACCGCTATTTTTACAACCTGTTTTTAAAGCGAGGATCCACACTTCTTACAGTTTTAAGAGCTCTGTGATTTTTTTAGAGACGTTGAATAAACTCCGAAATATGGTAGGTTACGTGGAGCTATTGCGTTCTCCGATATCATCGGTCGCCACTGAAGATGGTCTTCCCGCGGAAAACTTTATATTTTCTGAAGGAAAGGACACGCGAGAGCGAAATTCACTTCGTAAAATTTTAAGTCATAAATATTATCCAGTAAAAGCTAAGCTTCTTCGCTGCGATCTCAGATACATTTAGGGCGGATAGTATTTAATTTTTTCGTTTTTCAAGAAAAATTAATTAATTTTTACCTGAAGCAGATCAGCACGCAGGAAAAATCTTGCTACAAAAAATTTTAAGTTTTGTTTAATGCACAGTGCCAAAATTATGGTTTTGTGAAACGAATAGATTGGATCGACCCCTGGTCGATATGGCACCGACGTCATAGGAGCGACGAAAATCGAAGATCACAAAAATGACTATAACTCGATAAGTTTTCAAAAAATTGAAAAAGCCAAAAACTTTTTTAAAACTAAAAAAGTGCTTTTATACAGTATAAAAAAATTTTAAACTAGTTTTTCATACAGGCGGACGCCCTGCAAAGTGCGAAAAAATTGAAGAGATTTTGTATAAATAATTATATTCCGGTAAGTTTTTCGAATTTTGAAAGTGTTAATAGCTTTTTGAAAACTAGAGGAAAAGCGTTTTCAAATTATGTGGAAATTAGTTTTCAACAGGGAGGTCTTCATAGGAGGCGGTGGGGCTTGATTTCTGGTCCATTGTTGCAGAAACACGTGCCAAAAATCGACCCCCCCCCCGCCCCGTACGAAGACCCTTTTTTGAAGACTGGTTTCTATATGGTCAGAAAGCACCTTTTTCTATTTTTTCAAAAAAAAAAATTAGGATTTTTGAATTTCAAAAAATAGACCAAGTTATTATCAATATTGTGAGGAACTGCACGTAAACTCTGCACCGTCGACATTGGAGTGGTTTCATATAAACGATCATAACTCGTTTCTCGAAATTTAAAAATCTAGTTTAAAATAATAAAAAATATGATAACTAACCATATATGAATCGTTTTTCAAAGGTGAAGTCTTCATAGAGGCAGGGTGGTTCGATTTCTGGTCGATTTTTGGCAAAAATCAACCAGAAATCGAACCAACGCCCCCTATGAAGACCACCCTGTTGAAAACTGATTTTACAACCATTGAAGAGCGCTTATTATCTTGTTTTCAAAAAACTATTGGTAGTTTAAAAACTATAAAACTTACTGAGTTATGATCAATTTTGTGAAATCACTCCAATGTCGGAGCAGAACCGATCAGAGTCTCCGAGCAGTTCTTCACAAAATTGATCATAACTTCGTTAATTTTTGAAATTCAAAAATCCCAATACTTTTTTGAAAAATAAAAAAATGCTTTCTAACCATATAGAAACCAGTTTTCTAAAAAGGGTCTTCATATGGGTGGGGGGTTCGATTTTTGGCACGTATTTCTGCAACAATGGACCAGAACCCGAGCCCCACCGCCCCTATGAAGACCTCCCTGTTGAAAATTAATTTCCATATGGTTTGAAAACGCTTTTCCTTTACTTTTCAAAAAACTATTAAATCTTTCATAATTAGAAAAACTTACCGGAATATAATTATTTATACGAAATCTCTTTAATTTTTTTTCGCAAAAAATCGAAGGCCTCCTCCCGTATGAAGATCTAGTTTAATTTTTTTTATTTTGTATGAAAGCACTTTTTTCTTGTTTTAAAAAAAGCCTTTGGCTTTTTCAAATTTTGAAAAACCTACCGAGTTGTAGTCATTTTTGTGAAGGTCGAATTTCGTTGCTCCTATGACGTCGGTGCCATATCGACCAGGGGTCGATCCAATCTATTCGTTTCAGGAAACCATGATTTTCACACTGTGCGCTAAAACTTTTTGTTACAAGATTTTTTCTGTGTGCTGATTTGCTTCAGGTAAAAATTAATTTTTCTTGAAAAACGAAAAATATAAATACTATTCGCCCTAATCGTATCGAAGATGGCTGCGAAGAATCTCAGCTTTTTACTATGTAATACTCATGACTTAGAAATCTATGAGGCACAATTTCACTCTCGTGTTTTCTTTCCTTTAGAAGATAGAAAATTTTTCCGCGGGAAGACCATCCTCAGTGGCGATCGAGATATCGGCGAATGCAACGGCTCCACGTAACATACCATCTTTCGGAGTTTGTTCGACGTCTCTAAAGAATTCACTGAGTTTTTAAAACTATGGATGGATGAAGTGTGGATTCTATGTTTTATTAAAGCAGGTTGTAACAATAGCGGCGTTCATTTAATTAACGGTGTCGAAAATTTTCGGCAAATGATACAAATTTGAGCGTCTCTTCATACAGAGGATCGTTTCAGAAAAACAGGTTTCAAAGGTGTCAAACTGTAGATTAAAATTTTATTGGGAACAACTCCACTTTTTGATGCTGTTTCCTGCAGTAAAGAAAAAATTTGTTCCGTGGGAAGTCCATCCTCCGGTTGCCATTCCCTCATCGCTTCAGAGAGCTCTTCCAAAAATCTTGTAGGGAAAGCACTTAAGTCAGCTTTAGCAATTAACACTCGGCATTGTATAAAATACAATTTCGAATGGAGATGTTGCTCCTTCAGGTAAAAAATGGGCCGTGTTCACGAGATGCTGAATGCCTGAAAAGCTGAACTCGTTGTGAATAATTCAACAACTGCTCTCAAAAGTGCTTTATTTTCAACTGTAAACTAACAAAATATTATTATCAAAAGATTACATAAACAAAACCTTACCAGCGTTTTTTCTAACAAATTACTAAATTAAACAGTTATTCAGTAGCTCTTTTTCTTGAACTGATCTGACACAGTTGATGCTGCACCTCGAAAGAAGGACCTATTAAACGGTACAAAAATTGCATAAAAAATTTAAATATTCGATGCGAATAGGAAATAAAACGGTGGTCTACACAAGGGGGGTCGTACCAGATCCACTCTGGTAGGGGGTTGTAAATTTTCGGCAAAAATCGAACCCCACGCTCGACTCCGGTTGCAACCCTCAAGGCGGACTTGTACTGTCAGAAGCTCAATATACTTTCCATCGGAATCGAAGAGAAAAGTGAGAGTTTCAGCACGATCTTATTCCTGCACAACGATTCCTGTACTATTGTCTACAATGTGTTTACAATCGATGTACTATTACCGCATGTTTTTTTCCTCTGAAGACCTTGGCTGACGACGGGTCAGCACAAATGCTAATTATGTGCCAGTAAAGCTACTGTCAAACATTACATATTGAACAGGGATGGCAACAAACATTGGATAACCATAATGGCAGTAGCACGAATCCAAACCCCCCCCCCCAGCTAATAAGTATGAAGGAGGAAAGCTTGTATCTCACATGAAAGCCATGTTGGAACACAGATCACCACATGATCTACCGATCAATATGCGGAATTTTCCGTTGAGATCGACGGTAGAGTGCTCAAACAGTTTTGTATTGCAAATGCTGTCTGCACTCTGCATTTTCTGCATACCAATGGATGGAGTGTGCAAGAGGATGGTTCACAATAATCAGAAAACGAAAAACTTATACGATTGGTAGAATAGCGTGGTTCACTCAACCCGCACCAAAAGTTGTTTGCAGTGAAAGCCGTAAAACACTCTCCTTCCAATCTGCTTTCAGATACGGTAAACGATCAGATAATGAGCATAGAGAGCTCGCTGACGGGTATATACTTTCTGGCAGTGGTGTTAATCGTGGTTGCATTGATGCTGCTTGTTGGCATTGTGGTGTTCGGCAGCCTTTCCATTCTCCGTAGGAAATAGAGTACATGGTAAGCAGAGTCCATTGTTGGACCACTTAACTCACAATACTGAGCGCACAAGTACACTACTATCTCAAGGTGAGGGCGTGAGGTGGACCAGGAGCGCGTTATACGCTTTTAAAACTCCACGCTTTGATGTATGTAAGGATTCCAAAGACTCGACCAGCAGTAATGTCTCTGGTTCTTCTGTTTACAGCCCATCTCTACCGATACATATTGCATACAATACAGTTGCGTCGACAGTTTGGTTTCGCTGCTACGCTGTTCCACCCATTGGGATTCGGCGTTCAATGACAGCTATGAGTCCGTCCTTCCGTTCATATTCCTTCTTGTGAAGTGCTCCACCTCTCGCTACTTTCTCATCAAGTTTTATCTTTCGCTTTTCTTCCGCTTGCAGTTGATTTTTTGGAATGTGGAATGTTACGAGCAGTACACAATGGAAATGATAACGATTATCGTGTAATATAAAAAACAGTCTTCAGGTTATTAGCATTTCATTTATTAGTTCTTCTGGCATGCAGGCTATTATAGAGCGCTTTTTTCCATCGACAAGAGGTAACCATGATTGCAATGCTTCATTTAGGCTCAGTTGGCAATGTCTTGAACAGCGCTGCAAAAACAGTCACGAAACAGCGATAGCGATAAAAGCAATCTATAAGACGAGTTAGCTGTGACTATCCTCTTGCGGTTAAGTAACCTGTAAGTTGTATGGAATTAACAAGGCTGACGAGGGACTTTGGTGCAAACCCAAAGCACCGAAGCAAGTTTATATGCACTTGTAGACGAGTTGCGAGTTCTCGAGTCTTGTGAAGTTATGTATAAACCGGACGTTCAGCGGCCTACTGGCCGCCAAACGTCTGGTTGGTAGCTTCTCCCCCAAACCCGAAGGAAAGAAGACCCCGACCGTCTTCTTGTCCTCTTTAGGCCTTCTCTCATTCATTAAGGTAAAAAAACTGGTTCTGCTATGTGGAATAGTATAGCGGGATACGGTAGGACAGAATCTTCAAAGCTGCTCCCATGGGGCCTACCCACCCTCTGTCGCACGTACGCGGTTCATTCTCTGAAGTACTCGTTCTATACATGGCGAGGAACAGATAAAGAGCTTAATCCGAAGTGCTTATTCTGCGGAAACACTTGGTACAACGATGTTTTGCTGCGAAATCAAATGGTATTGGTAGACCGCTCGATACGATTCACAGTCCGACGGGAATAACACTCTAATTACTCCGATTCCTTTACTCATTCTCCCTACACTGCTCTTCCCTTTATTGGTCAACCCTTTACAGGTACTCCTTCAATGGACCACCCCTCCCTCACCGGTCTCACCCTCACTGGTCCCCCCATTACTGGTCCCTCTTCACTGGACCTCCCTTTACTGGTGCCCTCTTCACTGGTCCCCTATCCTTCACCGATCCCCATTACTAGTCCCACCCTCACTGGTCCCTTTTATTCATCAACCCTTTTCCGGTCCCCCTAGACTGGACCCCTCTCACCGGTCCTCCATTACTGGTCCCACCTTCACTGGTAACACGTCATCTGAATCTGGAAGGCCTTTCGCGGCATTGGTGACACCTCTTCTGAATCGAGGCACCTGATGAACGACGTCGGTGACATGTCTTCTCAACTCGGACGTGCTTTGCGCGACATCGTTGACACGTCGTGTGAATCCGGAACTCCTGGCGCGACGTTGGTGACACCTATTCTCAACCCGGACTCCTTTGCGCGGCATTGGTAACACCTCTTCTGAACTCGGACGCTCGCTTTCACGACGTCGATGACACATGTTTGGAACTCAGACGCGCTTTGCGTGACATCGTCGACATGTCTTCTGATCCCTCTCAACACGGCGTAGGTGACACCTCGTCTGAACTCGGATGGCTACTACTCGACGTTTACGAAAGGCCAGATGGACAGACGGAAGGACAGACACAACCGCTTACTCTTTTAGATACAGTAGGATTACTGGTCCCTTCCTCACCGGTCCCGATTCCTGGTCCCACCTTCACTGGTCCCCCCTTTACCAGTCCCCTTACTGGACCCCATCCTTCACAGGTCCCCATTACTGGTCCCACCTTCACTGGTAACACGTCGTCTGAATCTGGAAGGCCTTTCGCAGCATTGGTGAGATGTCTTCTGAACCCGGCGCCTGTTGATCGACGTCGGTGACATGTCTTCTCAAGCCGGACGTGCTTTACGCGACATCGTTGACACGTCGTGGAAATTGGGACCCCTGGCCCGACATCGGTGACACGTCTCTGAATCATGACAAGCCTTTCGCGACATCGGTGACACCTCTTCTGAGCCCAGGCACCTAATCAACGACGTCGGTGTCGTGTCTTCTCAAGCCGGACGTGCTTTGCGCGACATCGTTGACACGTCGCGTGAATCCGGAACTCCTGGCGCGATGTTGGTGACACCTATTCTCAACCCGGACTCCTTTGCGCGGCATTGGTGACATGTCTTCTGAGCCCAGGCGTCTGTTGAACGACGTCGGTAACACCTCTTCTGAACTCGGACGCTCGCTTTCACGACGTCGATGACACATGTTTGGAACTCAGACGCGCTTTGCGTGACATCGTCGACATGTCTTCTGATCCCTCTCAACACGGCGTAGGTGACACCTCGTCTGAACTCGGATGGCTACTACTCGACGTTTACGAAAGGTCAGATGGATAGACGGGCGGACATACGGACGGACAGACATACCGACAGACGGAAGAAAAGACACAACCGCTTACTTTTTTATTATAGCAGGATATCTCACTCTTACATTTACCTGAGCAGACGCCACCTGAATAATTTTCTATGTGGCACGTTACATTACGTTTTTGCGACCTGCCCTCATCACTACTGCGATGAGCGAATTAACCTTTACTTGGCTCTCGAGCGAATTGATCAAACCTTATTCATGCTCGTTATCCCGCGAAGTTTGGATCGGATATCGAGCAACAATTTAGGTTACGATGCCCGTTCCTCCACGAGGGGCCACTGGAAACTGCTTACTTTTGCGAGCTGAGCAAAACACGGACAATCGAACGCAACTGACAGGCAGCACTACGAACATCCTGTGGCACGTCATAAAGTTGATGACGCCTCAGAGTTCTGGAGTAAATGCTCCGCGGGAACCGTCGCGCACACAAAAAGACCAGCGACAGTGAGAAGTATGTGAGGGTTCTCATGACGGCATCGGTGGGAAACTGATCTAGTTAGAAAGTCGCTGCATGGATGTGCGTTGGCCATTTCCAACCTTCTTTTCAGGCAACGTCAACGATCAGATAAGGAGCATAGAGAGCAGGTTAAACTCAGTGTATTTCTTGGCGGCGATAATGATTGTCATCTCGATACTACTAGTTCTGGGCATCATAGTGTTCGGTTCCGTTTCTCTTCTTCGCAGAAGGTAGAGCAGTGGTAAGCAGATTTATACATTGGGTTCAATATAAAGTGCTAACTCTGAGAGGGGATCCACCCATATTCTCCTTCTTAACGTCGTAAGAATAAACTTAAAACTTACAGAATAAGGCTGTTACACAGAATATGTCTTAAACATTATAACTTAAAACGGTATCTGATGCACCAGGTAGGCCTAAGCTGCGAGCTATTAGAATGTACAGGGAGGGCAACTCTAGATTTGCGAGTGGGAAGAGTTACCGTGAAGCTTTCCGCAAGCTTTTGCGACAGGGCAGCAGCCCCGTCCAAGGAAAGGGCGATCAAGCAGAGCTTTCCACCGGTGGAGCAGCACCGTGGCATGCCGTCACACATCCTTTACGAATCGGCGGCAGTGCGACATCGCAGGCACCTTAAATGTCGCTGCAAGTTCTGTCTCTAGTTGGAATGTGGATTAGACCGTTTAGCGGTAGTAGGTCCCTACTAAATTGAGTGCGACGCCGCATCGCTCTGCTTCATTAAGCCTGCCTCGTTCATGAAGAGTTCGCCCACTTCTGGATTTCGTCGGTTCAGATATTCTTTAATAAATCTACGTATTTCATGCCTTTCCCTCACGCGGAAGCAAAATCTCTGACGTCGCAGACAGTAGTAATCAGAGATCACAGTAGCCCGGCTAAGCGTATTCACTGAGTGCATCACAACATACGATGTGGTGTCGTGCGCATAAGTGTACAATTAATGCGCTAAATTTCAAGAGGCCTTTATTATTTTGTAGCAACGCAAGCTCGAAACAATAAGGTTTCTTGTTGGTACAATAGCTCTGTGTCTTTTTACCCCTGGGCAGAAAAAGCGCGAAAAGACGCATTTTCTGCCGCTTTTCTGTCTTCAAATAGAATGAATCGAAAAATGAACCGTATATTTGGAGTCAGCGTCGATTGGTGTCATGCGATGTGGGGAATTTGCTTGTTAACCTACATTCTTCAGTGCCCGACTGACTCCTTCCCTAGCTGGCGATAATTGCACCCACAGAATATATGCTCCAAATTGGTGGGAGAAAAGCAGAGTTCGGTTCACTTTTAGGCTCACTTTCTACATAATAGGCGACACTATAGAGATACTTGTATTCTATAGCCCACCACGACCACATTGATATAAATTTTTAAGGGCTCCTTCACTTTTATCACCCTTGAATAAGGAAAAATCGCCGACTTCGGAAGACTAATTTTAAAATGTTGTAGCAGTTGATTACTCAAAACCGTTCAGTTGGTTAAGTGGAGAAGGCAGCCATGTCTGCTTGCCGACTTTGCGTCGTCCAGGCTTCGTAATGCCGAGTTCCGACTGTGCAACTTGACGAATCGCGTCGGTCGCATTCCTCAAAGTTTCATCAGCAGTCGTGACTATTGGTAATCGCACGCGAGAAATCACAGCTGCTTCCTTCTCTCTCATTCGCCACCACTTGATTCTTGCAGCGGCCCTTCGCTCAACCTGCTGCACCCTCGGAGGGGTGATCTTAAAGGTGCAGATCATCGGTCTGTGCTGTGGAGCAACCGTTTCATACGGCATGATCTTCACGTCTGTGACAAGACTTCGGTCACGACCATTCACAAGGACAGAGTCTATCTGAGTCCTAGTGCTCCCGCTATAGAACGAGATAAGGTGAAAATCGCGTTTGCGAAATACGATGTTCATAATGGTGAGGTTATGCGATTCCGCATCCTCAAGGATACGCTCACCATCTGCGTTAGGGCTCGTTTAGTGCGCGCAACGCGCGACGCGATGCATGTGTAGTGGCCAAATTGATCGAGCGACGCGATTGCTCGATTCGGCCACTGCACATGGCATCGCGTCGCGCGTCGCGCGCGCACTAAACGAGCCCTTACGCGACCGGTAACCGAAGCCATCATAACAGCTGTATCCGTCTTTCGTCGCGCCGACGTGCCCATAAAGGTCACTAGCAACTACGATGACATCTTTCGACAGTTTTGCTTGGCGTACTACGGCGTCGAAAAAAACCAAATTTTTATCTCTAACCTTGATCGAGTCCTTAGCGTGCAGCTCGTCCTGTGACCGACGCCCGCAGTCCAAATCAGCTAGATACCTACTTCGCGCATGGATTGGTACTGGGCTGAGCAAGCAATGAAGTAACTCCAGACCATTATTAATATGTATATATTTTTCAAGAGCTGTTTTGTTATTGGAAACCAAATTATCTTTATTTCGCTTTCGGAAAGTTTGACGACTGCTTATCTTGTTCTTGAAGTCTGATAATATGTTTGTCACTATAACATCAAGACTTGACTCAAATCATGAACCTCGACCCGGGTGTGCTCCTCACCCGCAGCCTCCTCCTAGGCCCTTTTTACGCGCTCTCAAAACCAAGGTATGCAATAGCCACCATTAGGAATGAAAAAATTCTTCGATACTCGCGTTGATCACATTTCTCCCTTTACAATACGACTGTTTCAGCTTTATGGTTTGCAAAGGAATTATTTATCGTTGGAATTGTCTTAGCAGCAGGTTCTGTGCAAGGGCGTGAAAAAGCATCACGATAGTTATGAGACATATTTTTTGCAAAGTAGCAGCGGGTAGTTCATTGCTAAGCCACTTTTTTGCTTCCGTTTCTTCTCAAATTTATACCAAAACGTTCCTGCCATTACATCGGGCGCAATTTTCGGAAAAATTGACAGCATTTAGGCGTTATAGCAGGGCAGTTGAAATTTGACAATTCTCGTTATTAAGACCATCATTTTCTGTCTAGAAGCCTTTCTAACAGCAAGGGTGAGTTGAGGCGTTCAAGAAGGTCGATGTCCTCTAAACAAATTAATGAATAAAACTTGGAGAAGAGAGTTTCCAGCTCTATAAAATCTCTTTAAGAGTTCGCTTGACCCACAGCTATGCATTTTACCCAAATTTAGTTATTTATTTATGCGCCAGAGGGTATGCTAAAACATCGAAGAGCAGAAGGTACATGATCAGCTGATACCACCACAGGTGAAGTGAAAAAATCAAATTCAAGGAAAACTAGATATATTAAAGTAGATAAAGACACCATAAAAGCAAAGAACTGAAAAACAGCCAACTATTTAAAACTCAAAAACGACCAAACCTAGAGAAAAAGATAATCTAAAACTGAAGAACAGACGCATTCGTGCTCGCTTGCAACGTAAATTTTATAGATAAGACGACAGTGTAGAAGAGACTTGCTGGAACTGGTCACGTCAATGGGTGAAGAGAACAACAGAAGTAGCATAAGCATTTTTCTAGTGACGGAAGGCTGACAATCAGAGACATCCAAAGGCTGACAGCCCAGTCCAAAGAATAAGAGATTGGTACCTCGATCCCCTGATGAGGCTCCTAGGAGCTTATCGGCGAAGGAACGAAGCATGCCGATAACTGCTAAGCTTGCCTGGCAGCCTGATTGGGCCTAATGGTAAGAGGCGTATCCAGTCATAAACAGACTTGATGGGTTTCGAAAGCATAGCATGACCTGTTTAGGTTATAAGGAAACACCTTCAAATTCGTTCACCCCAGCTATCTGCATAGCTGCTCGACGTCTTGAATGCAATCCAAAAAAACCGAAAATGAGCAGAAGCATAGAACTCGGATTGCTCCTCTACAGAATTATACTAGATAAAACACATCTGAGGCACCAATAGCAGACAGAATGTCTATTTTTTATCCGCAGTCTTGAATTGTGGGGACGTTTGGCAATGGACCAGAGCGGAAGAAGACGCTTAAACCACCTCGTGCAGCAAACCACAAAAGATTGTAGCACAATCCTTCGGAAGTATTATGGAACTTTTGCGGTTGCGGTGAAGAATACTATCTTACTCTAGTGTAGAGTGGACCCTGTAGGCTTGTCTGGCTTGGCTAGTCTAGAGCATAGAGCACTTTGCCTCTTGCGAACAAAACTTTTAGGTGCGCAGTTTTCTCAGAAGCATGAAGAAGAAGAATAATCTTTTTTGGAAGCTTCTGCCTTGAGGGACACTTCAAGAGACTTTTATTTCGCAAAATATACTGTCCGCTTACCAGATAACGCTCAACTTGGAAGCGGTCGATGTTTTTAACTCCTTCATCCAGTCGAGATCTAGTAGACCTAACACACGGCTCGAGACCAACGTTCGTCGCCGGGTCGTCAAATGTCCGCCTGCCCCATGATGAGAGATCCATTGGCACTTTTGCAGCGAAATAACATCACAGGGTGATAGGGCGCTGAATTGTAGTCGCAGTACTTGGAGCTGGCCCTCACATATTTTTAGGCTTTCTGTGCTTTACGTTTCTTACTGTTCCTCTTTTTGTAAATGAAAACCTCAAAGGGGTTTTGCCTGAAATTTTGAAAAACTTTGCCCCTAACTACAACGTGTCGCACACGGATCTGCTGCCAAATCACCAACGGTGAATGGGCTCACTTATGATTAGTTCCGACTTTTACAGGTTCATCTGCATTTTAAATCTTAAGCAGCACACTCCTAATTTTCATGATTTACGGTGCCCAGTAACCTTGTGTAGGGCGGAATTCAGAGTTTTGGCATGCATGCCGCGATGAACCTAGTGGGTTTTGACAGCATCGAGACGCCCCAAGGGGATTACGTTACGCAATGCCGCGTACTATTAGCGGACGATGCGAAAATATGCACAATTTGAATTCTGCTAGTTTATGATATGGTTTTCGTCAGCGGAAGCGGTTTCTTATGTCTAAGTAAAGATAATGATAAAGGTCGGCCTTAATCAATCCGTTTGGGATGTGCCTCGCATGCCATTTTCACGGGATATCGTGGAGATATTTAAATCCATACTTTGCCAGTACTCCTGAAGCCGCTGAATCGAAGTTGAGTCGGCTCTCCACCAGGCTACCCAAGCCTTCCTCCCTGTGGCGTCCTGAAGTTGTTCGCACACTCTTCTGATAAAAACGACACTCCTAAATATTAAGCGCTTCAGCTCATTAACTCATTGCTACATGTGGCACATAAAACTCGGTCGCTCACTGCTGATTTATGGATCTAGCAACGAGAACAGTGGAACGTAGCCGACCTAGAAAGCGTGTCCTTCGCGCCAGAGGACATGCTTTCTAGGTCGCTCTAGTCCCACTCCAAAGGAAGCGAAGCGAAATAAGGCAGCGGAACTCAATTTCGATTCGGCTCCAAATTTTCGTCAACTATGTTGTTTGTTTGACTCTTTGTTGTGGTCAGTAGTGAGATCAGGACCTTCTAAACCATAAAGAAGAACCGTTGCGTGAAGCAGGACTTCGAGTATCCTCCAAAAACGAACTGTAACAAAAATCTGTGACCATTATCTAAACAGAATTCATTGTTAGAACGTTCAACATATTATCCTCCAAAATAATTATGGCACTACAAGCATAATTAGCACATTAGAATATCTGTGCTGTAGAAGAAGCGTTGTTAAGACCCATGAAAACGTTTAAAGCCGTTCAGGCGTACCATAGTGCGTCGAACCCTGGATTTTCCCAGAGAAGCTTCTGACGATCCCTTGCAAGCTTGGCGAACTAAGCCTAGTAAAAATGGTTATTCTAAAAGTTTTGTTGTTACTGTTTTGCTCTGAAGCTTTGATGAATTTTCTGATTTAACGGTTTCGTTAATGATAAACAGAATATTGTTACGCACTGTAAAAATGGAGAAATATGCGTATATTTAATTGTCATGTAGATGAAGATAAGCTAATGAAAAAGTGGATCCGGATTTTTACGTAATATAATAATTTGCTGCCAAAGTGACTGCAGCTCGATGCAATTTAATTCAACGATTTCACCACAACAAAAATTTCCGTTAGAAATTTCTTTGAAACCTATCCTGACCGCGATTGCTCTTGCTCACTCTGCTCTTTGAAATTGATTCTGTGATTTCAATCCATTTTTGTTCAACTGCTATAAATCTATATGCCAATCTCATAAAACATCATGTATTATTAGAAGTGAATGTGATATGAAGAGATCTTTTCGTTCCTGTACATTTCTTTTGCGTTCGCTTTATAACAGTTTACCGCGCACCAAATTCAACAGTAGCTGATGACAACTTGCAGTTAGAGCTGCTTCGCAAGCGTTCTTCCTTTCATTTCTCCGCTGCTTTAGAAGGTAACTTTACCCTTAACGTAAATTGGTCCATATTGACTGCATTATGTTCTAAAGCGAGTATATCACTCGACTTCTTTGAATACGGGGTACTCGCAATAAAAAAGGAAGAAAGATTCTTGTTTTGGGAACAAGGTCCTTGACGTCGTTTTTTTTTCGTCCACCACATTCTGTGTAATCACTGCCGTATTAGCCACTTCTTACCATGATATACTATCTTTGACATTTGTTGAACTTTTAGCCGGACTATACAAAACAGTAGTACTCAGGATACGCTTATTGATATCTACTTTTTCCCATAGTTGTTGCTGCCGCACTCAGACTTAAATCTTTAACTGGCGAACCATATGATAGTCTTCCTCAAATAATTTACAGTAGGTGCGATCGTGTCCTATGTAAGCCGCTCGCACACTTATTTAACCTCTCCCTCACGCTGAGCGACGTTCAACACTCGTGGAATGCCGTTCTCTTCAATCTATACCAAAGTCTCCAGAGAGAAGTGTTCTTAGTGAGGTTCAGAAAATGTATGGTATATACGACGAGTCCAATATAACTGTGGAACATGCAGAACATCTCGCCCAAGCTCAAAAATTGAATCAATAGACTGCTCGCTGAAATAACCCTCTCAACATTGGTAAGAGCATGGGGCTGCATCTTGCGTTTTTGGGCCTGTAGATTTTTCTATCAATGGTGTAGCTTTGCCAAAACTGCATTTCCGTCAGAGAGCTGTTTGCTTTTGTTTTCGTTGTTGCTGTTTTTGACCATAAGCTCAAGCTTTCGAAACATATTGACTTTTCGACTGAAAAAAGATATAATACACTATTTATGATTTCTCGTAATATTAAGTGCTTCGATACGGCAGTATTGATAGCTTCATATGATGTACTTACGGCCACACCTTGAGTACTGAACGCAAGTCTGGAATCCTTATATGAAAGAGAATGTACTGGAAACAGAAAAAAATCCCACAAATTTTTACTGGAGTTTTATGGTAGAAAACAAACATCTGTCCTGGGAGCAGGACAGACAATTGTAAGACAAAAAAAAACGACAAAAAAAAACAAAAAACGTTGGACTCTTAGCAGACATGGTACTTTGATGCCACATTCTAAAAAGAGAGGTAAAGTTACTCTCGAGCAAGCATTGGAAATCTGTTAGCCCTAAAATTAATAGTCAAAACATCCATTACAGAAAGATTAATCGAAAACATTGCTCAACTGTTTTTCCACTCATTCTTCTGTCGATGTGCTAGATGGGTGAATCTTCTTCCTGTTGGACTATTTCTGGCAAACACGGCTAAGGTTTTTAAAAGGTCTTAAGAGGTTAGATTTCACTCAATTACTAAACTGTAATTACTTTTCTATTCCTGAATTATTCTAGGTTATCTTCATTTCGCACTACATCTCCGTTAGCATATGCTCACTGGATCGCGAGCTTCGAGCCTAAGCATCTCTGGAATGTATTATGCTAGTGACGCTACTCGGATATTGATGAAAACGATACTGCCGCATCCTTTGTTTTGCTAATTCACCTTTCATCTGCTCTGCTCCGGACTTTTGTCGTGTTATTGTTGTCGTTCGTGGTTCACTGTTTTGTTTCAATTCTGCTTAATCTGTTAGGCTTCTTAAAATCATGCTTGTGGCGTACTTTTCTTGATAAATGAATAAATAAATGGAACTGAACACCTAAAAAGCTACAATTAAAAATTTACCGACAGAAAATTAACATACTTCTGGTTCCCAACCATCGAGCCGGACGAGATGATCATTCAATATGACCTGTTAAGCAATGAAATCTCTAATGTGTTGCAGTAGACTACAGCTGTTAACAGATAGGCAACGACCCACATTTAGCTAGCGCTTCGGCGTTATCCCCTAATAGAGTCAAACAAGCATCGGGAAGCTATCCGCTCATGCACCTTTTCATATTAAAACGATTTAATTCCAAATGAAAGAAAGGGTAAGGAGGCGGATTCATGGAAACCAGCAACGCTAACCATAACTGTGGAGGTCGAGTTGATCCATCAGTTACCCTTAGCTGGAGGGTGGGCGAGCGTGTGCTCACGGACCGTCTGATCAAAAGACCGAGGTAGGTGAGCGAACATACATTCATAGATCCTGTACTGGTTTGAAAATGCAATTTGCGACTGTTTACTGGGCTAAGAAGCTTCTCGCCTAGAACGGTGAGAAAAGTCGTGAAAACACCTAGGCAGAAACAGACGCAAATTTTCTTTTCTTTTCTTCTCAGTAACTCAACTAGTAATCAACTCATTATCCTAACCTTTGGGTGATCAGTGTTGAAAATTTAAAGTTTATTCGACATTAAGGTTTATTCGGATAAAAGGGCTCAATCTTCGAGTGAACTTAAATGTTCAATCTTCGAATAATATTTGAATACGGCTCCCTATCGATGTTCGAATTCCAACGAATATTCGATTTTTGAAAGCTATCCTTTTTGAATTCGAATGAATATTCGGAGCTTCAAGAAATTATGAAGTATGGAAATTTTTTACTATTCGAATAATTACTCAAAAATCGTCTTTCGAGCGCATAACTACCGTAAGTGGCGGCTGACTGTGCGCTCTCGCTGTCCTCTCTACTCCTGCCTTGAATATTCACCTACTACCGTCCACTTCGTCTGCGACTGACCGCCTGTGCTACACTACTCTGTCTCCAGTGGCAAGGGGGCACCATTATCATCTTCATTTAAAGTTGCCACCTGTTCAGGTGATTTTGTCTCGGTTGTTCTCTGCAGTGTGGGCCTGGGTCGATATCGACCACGCCACTTATTGACTGTAGATAGAAATGGTGCTCTCTCCGGTCCGTTCTGCTTCAGTGCCTCCTCGACAAGCTACGCGATCCAAACTCGGCGACTCAGCCGAAGCCATCGAGGACGCTTCCAACGTTCTCCGTGGACCCGTAAAAGAATATGAAGTAGCCTGTTATTTAAAGCAAGTGGTCGGTATGCTGGCGGAAGCGACGCGTGAGATCAGGTACATCAGTCGATGCAAAAAGGAGTTGGTTGAGCAGAACAACAAGTTGGTCGGAGAGGTTTTGAAACTTCGAAATGAAAATTCTGCCTTAAAATGTACTATTGCCTCTCTCCAGTCAAGTGGCAACACTGAAAATGTTTCTCTTATATCTTCTGATCTTCTGCCGTCAACTAGGTCTGTCGATGATGTCGAACGTAGTAGGTTTATTGTCTTATCTGGTGTGCCAGAATCAAATGGCTCTCGTTCTGTGGAAAGAGTTTTTCATGATCTGAGCTACACTACTCGTCTTCTCGATTTATTGAATGTGTTCCTGTCACTGTATATCGGATGAGCGCTCTACTAAATAGGCCTCGATTGTTGAAGGTTATTTTTCCTAGTTCCTCTTTCCAGAAACTTGCGATCAAGCGTGCATCGCGCCTTCGTTTCTCTCCTAACAAGGGCATCTATTTACGGCCCTCTCTCACTGTTGAGGATCCTAGTCTACAGAACTCCTTCTTGTAATTCACATAACTCATCGCACCTTTTCAAAGCTATTAGCGATTTTTCTGTATCCGATTATCCTTGCGTACTCTTAGGAGACTTTAACTTTCCTGATTTTGTTCTTAATGCTGGATTGCAGAGCCATTCAAAAGTTTCACAGGACTTTCTCGATTTAACTACTTGTCATGATTTTGAGCAACTAGTAAATTCTCCTTGTAGGGGAAGTTCATGGCTGGACCTTATATTTTGCAACTTGCCTTCAACAGTACGTGACGTTAATGTTTCTTCTTCGATAGGAAGCAGTGATCACGCCTCAGTCACTTTTTCTATCGATCTGACTATTCTGCCTGAGACAGTTAGATGTTGACGTGACTTTAAAACCGCCAATTATGCTGCCACTGAAAAATACCTAGCAGACGTTGACTGGTGGGGATCTTTTGCTACTGTCGACACCGTAAACGAAGTATACGAAGTGTTTCCAGCAATATTACACCACGCCATAGACCTATTTGTTCAATATAAAAAAGTAAGGCTTAGTGAAATAAATTTACCTGAATACCTGAGGAACATGCTAAAATTCAGATCTCATGTCTGGGAAGAAGCTATCTCGCGAAATGATGAGGAAGTCTGGGAGACGTTTAAAAAGGTTGATCAGAAAACGGAGAGGACCTTACTTAAATTCAATTCATATCTTGAAACTAAAGTTATCGAATCTAAGGATCAATCCAAGTCCTACAGGTATGTCAATTTTAGGAAGAGCTCCAGAAAAAATATACCCTGCCTTTATGATGTTAACGATCACATTGTTGTCCGAGACAGTGACAAAGCTGACCTTTTGGCCAAAAGTTTCCAAGAGGCTTTTAATGCTTCTGAACCGAATGATGTATCATCTCTCAAGAGTTCAAAAGCGTTCTCGGCCATGGCTTCGATTGAATGTATGGTTTTTCAAGGATGACATTTTTTAGCTTTTAAATCGCTGGCCTAGTTCCGTTTCAATCTCTTCGGACGAATTACCTTTCCACTTTATTAAAAAAGTGCTACCTTTCATTGTTCACCCCCTGGAATACATTTTCAATTTAAGCTACATGAGATGCGAGGTACCGCGAAGATGGAAGCATGCTTTGATCTCCCCTTCCCTAAAAAACCCCTTTGAATGATCCTAAAAACTATCGACCAATAAGCATAACCTCTATATTCCCCAGAACGTTTGAAAAAATTATCAAAGGCCATATCTTGAAGCATCTCGAGGAGACCTACGTAATTTCAAACAGTCAGTTTGGTTTTTTGAAAGGTAGATCTGTCGAAACAGCGGCACTTACTTCTCTGAATGACTGGACAGCTGCTAGAAACTTGAGGAAAGAGGCCATTGTCGTCTACTTTGATTTCTCTAAAGCTTTTGACAAGGTTCCTCCAGCAAAGTTGATAGATAAATTGTTGTCGATAGGAGTACATCCAAGGTTGGTATCCTGGATAAAAGAATTCATTGCTGAACGAACCTATCAAGTCCGCGTAGGCGACAGCTTTTCTCCAGTTTATGAAATTTACAGTGGCGTCCCACAAGGAGGGGTCCTTTCACCACTACTGTTCTTAATTTACACTTATGAAATCCCAAATATTGTCTCCTTCTTCGGTGTTACTTGCACCATGCACGCCGATGATATCAAGATATATAAGATTATCGAATCTTCAGCTGATAGAGTTAACCTGCAAGCTGCAATAGATTCTATCTACAACTGGTCCAAGCAATGGGACCTACCACTCTGCACTGAAAAAACTTGTCCTGGCGACTGGAAATGATACCTCCGATGCAGTATACTATGCTGGTGGAGTTCGTCTAAAAGTGGTTGAAGTGCGAGACTTGGGATACCTTATCAACGAAAAATTGGATTTTACTTCCCATTATCAGATTTTAGTAATTAAAGCAAGCCGCCGTATCTAGATCCTCTTCAAAATTCTCAAAACTAAAAATGTCAAAGTTCTTCTAAAGGCTTATAAAACATATGTCTGTCCCATAATGGAAAACGGAACTACTGTTTTCCATGCAAGCAGAAAGATATTAAACTGCTCGAAAGTGTACAGAACATTTTTACGCGGAAAGTAGTTAGTAACTGTGGTCTTGACCTCAGTTACTCTCTCATTCCTAACGGCATCGAGCGAGCGAAACAGCTTGGCTTACCCACACTCAAGAGCAGGAGAACGACATATGATTTAGCGATGATGCATAACATTCTTACAGGGAAAACTGTACCAAACTCCTCCGACTTTTTTGAAGTAATCACCAGTAGAACTAGGGCTGGAGCGTTAAAGCTTGCCGGTTCGGTCGCAAAAACTAGGATCAGGTCAGATTTCTTCTCCTTTAGAACATTTCGCTTATTTGTACCTTTGATTAAAGACAAGGTTCTCGAAATGCCCAGCAATGTATTTAAGATATACCTGACCGAAGGCTTAAAAAGTTATAATTTCAAGTAGTCGCGTACCTTCCATCCCTTATTTTTTTCACGTGTTTTACTATATTTTACTACTTAGGTTTCATATTGCCACTTTTACTTATATTTCTTTGTATTTTTATTCGTTGTTTTGCTTGTCTTTTCCTTCGTTCATTTGTACTCCGGTTTTTACAGCTGTTGTTTTAAAACGCGACCTTGCTCGCGTCCCGAAATAAATAAATAATATACGAAGGCTTCAGATTGTCATTGCTCATCTACCATTTGGTTAATTGCGAAAGGGGATCGGTAATTATCAACTGTGGTATGTCGATTTCTCAATGGATCTCCTGCCCCGTGGCGGACATACCCCGCTACTCTTATGTTAAATCAGGACTAATGAAGTGAGGAGGGCGGGGTAGTATTCTTCCCCCCCCCCAGCACGCAGTGGGGCGGCGCTAATTACGCGAGGAGTGCCCATCGAGGACGAGTTCCAGCGGCGCGCGCTCTGACGTCGTCCGTCCCCTTATTGGTACAGAAGCCCAAAAAGTTTTCGTCCTCAATCAAACAGTTAAGCCGCATGCACACTTTGCAGCGGGCAGCGGGCAGCCACGCTGAAGCATAGCGTGGTGCTGCGGGGTCCCACTGCGGCAGCGGAGGCCGCAGTGAGGGGGTGTCCACACTTTCACTGCCGCAGTGCTGCCCGCAGCGGCCGCAGCGGCAGTGGCAGCGAGGAATGACTCGGGCATTCCTCACTGCCACTGCCACTGGGGAAAGGACGTGAAGTGCCGTCGAGTTGAGATGTTGTGTACACAACACCTCAATTCACGCCATGTTGCGGGCATTTTGCGCCCAGTTTCAAAAAAATTAGTGACCTTTGAAGGGCTTCGCAACAAATACAGAGTCAAACAAGCAACTGAGTCGTAGAGTCTCTTGTCGTAAATATGATGCCGTTGAACAGCGCTCTTAGGGAGTCGATAGACTAATCTATTTCGCTTCCTACTACTGGTTTCCGAATAGAGTGGGCCTTTGGTGGACGAACGATACCATTAGTTTCAGGAGAATAACTAGGTGAAGCTTTCTGAAGGAATCAATATCAATTGCCTCCACAATAGCAATCAATTGAGTTGACTGCTAGGGCGAGTATCCCGCGAATATTGCTACCTCAGGACTGAGCGATGAAGTCCATCAATCGACCAATATCAATCTGATTTTGCTCGGCTTCAACAATATTATAATCAATAGCTTACGTCCACCATCAACTGTTTCGGATTTGACGCGACTATTTTGTCCAACGAACAAGTTTCTCCAGTCATATCTTATTGAAATGTATAGCCAAAGGCTAGCAACTGAACAATATCGATCGATGACATATTGCTGGTTTACGGATGAGTCGAGATCGAACTTCATCACACAACCTTGCCAAAAGCGGCAGCTGCCACATCACGCAGTCTTAAGATCCATATCTCCACTATTATATCAGTGTACCGCCGATTACACAGTTAACGTCAGTCCACAATTTCGCTGTGTTCAGCGACTTCCAGCATCTTCCACTTGCAAGATACATACGATTTATTCACATACAGAAATAACAACCTGAGGCAAATCGTAGTGTGAGGAACACCCAAACAGATCAGTCAGCCCAAGCAATTCTCGCATTCTGGACATATCGACCAGAAGGGGGCTAGCGCAGTCTCCTAGCCAGGACTTTATATTTTTCGTCATTTATTAAGAGCACGTGTAGCTCAGTGCTACTGGACGTTGGCTGTCATGTGAACCCGATTCCAGATTCTTGGTTAGGATTTTCAGCTCAGGCCAACCAAACCTTCCATCCCTCCAGGGTCCGTGAATTAGTACCGGACTTGTCTGGGAAGGACAGAGCGCTGATTTGTTCATCGGGTGGCAGGCGCAATTCATTGAATGACCATTCGATCGTAGGCATTCAAATCGCCTCCACGACATTCCGCGGAAGTAGAATGCATGGCGCATCCCAAAACGGCTTGACTAACTCCGTCCTCTATCCTTTAGTAATTTATTGACCTTTCTTATTTTCGTTCTTATTTTCGAGAATAACTCTGATACTATGTCGGCAGCCCTCGCAGTGTCAGAGAGGTGAAAAGGTGGGGTAATCTCTGGTATGCGCCAAACTCAAGGTGTATATAAAAGCTGAGTTTCGAAGTGAATGCCAGAACATAAAACACCATGTAGGAAATAGCAACGAGGTACGAAGGGGGTTTTCGAAAGTGTACATGCCGTTACAACCCGTTATATGGGCGCCTGTTACCTGGATCGAAGATCACATTTACGAAAATTTACGATTTACCAAAATGTAAAACGTAAATCGTAAAAAATTGCCAAAAATCGCCGTAAATCGTAAATTTGTAAATCGTAAATCGTAATTACGCACACCCCTGGTTCTAAACATAGTCACGTAAAATATTAAAAAACTGATTAATACGGTCAGTGAAGTCGTTAAAAACAAATCGTGTTGTTGAAGCGACTTTGTTTTCTTCCGGCTTTCATTTTCCTAGTAAGTTTCTACTAGGAAAATGCTTCTATTATAGTTTTAAACCGATGTCAAAGATTTCTTCATTATTAATGGTCAATTGATAATGTTCTAGGAATTTGTATTCAACGCTTTCGAAATTATCAGCGACAAACAGCGCATATATAGAAAAACAACGTTTCATTTTAGGGCATTCTCTTTTCGGTGTTCGTCGTCATTTCCTAGACTCGTATTTCCTATAAGACAATACTATCCAATGAAGCAATTAGGAGGTGCACTATTAGATGCGGCTGGAACAGCAATGGGATTTTTCACCGGCGGAAGTAAAGGTTTGGATCAAAGCTTCAATAATAGGCTGCGGCGCAATGCGTTTTAGGGATTAGTGGTGCACAGTTGTGATTGCAATTAAGACTAAATCCAGTAAGTAACAAATTTTAAGCCCGCAAGAATAACAGCCTAGAATATGAGAATTGTTGGGTGCATGTTGTAGTACCATGCGGACTTCTCATCTCTACCGTCATAGCCGGTAAACCATGTATCGAGTGCTTAGATGTGGCTATGCGGGCCAATTCCGTTCAATCTCATTTTCATTAGGTCGCTAAACTGCATTGGTGTAGTCCACATACAATACATACTGGCCTTTGCAGAGTTGAGCGATACAAACTGAAGGAAGGGGGAAACATTTTGAAGCCCGAAGCTCGGATTGGAGTACGGTTCCCTAGCGTGCGCGCTGAAACAACTATTTTAATGAATCTTGGTACATCAAAACTGCTCACGTCACCGCCAGATTTGATACGCCAGACAGCTGGTTCACGTCGATCCTGGCGCGCGATCTTGATTGGGGCGCGTTATTCTTCAGCACAACCTGGTCTAGGAAGAGAAACTAGAAAGACTGCAGTACTTCGCCGCTGTCACTTCGCGCTCCCACAGTGTTGCCGGCGCCGCCGCCCGCGGCCGCCGTTGAGCGGCATGACTCGTCGTTTTCGTCGTCGTCCGCCGCCCGCCGCTCGCCACAAGTGCGTTGGGGCCTTTACAGTGGGGTTCTGCGGGATCCGACAAGGGGAGGAAGTCCGGTATGCGCTTCGTCTAAGCTGCTCGTGCCAGAATTTTCTGCGCTAGCTAGCCCGTGGAAGGGATGTGATTGTCACTGACTTTAATTTGACCATGCTGCTCTTTTAATCCGAAAATTGTTTGCTCGACAACTCGGTCCCCCCTCACTGGAGCCACGAACAAACCCTTTGTCATCAATATTGCCTAAAAATACTCTGCAAAACGTCAACGTCAAAAGTTGAACACTAATCACATACTACAATAAGCACGTAATAACTCTCGACAACAAGAATTTAGTAACTGATCACAGGTAACTCTTGCCCCGTTGGGAAAAAACATGTATAAGAAACCAACAGATAGAGAAATCGTTGGATGTAGTGTCCCCAAACAGAATGTCTAAAGCCTGGTTTACACTTGCGCCTCCACGCGGTGCGGCATGATCGTCGCCATAGATATCGATTTTTCGCGCCGCCCCGTCGATATCTATTCCAACTATGGTGCCGCGCCACCCAGCGGCGCAACTATAAACCAGGGCTAAGGCTGGCAGCAGAGTCTTGCGGGTGGTGCAGCGCCGCGAGGGTTACTGCACGCAATACTGCGTGCTTTTGCCGGCAGGAACGAAAAAGCCGAAACACAAAGAAAACCAAGTATGCAATGAAAACGAGGACGGAAACACGAGCACAACCAAAGCGACAATGAAAACGACTGAGCAAACACCAACAAACCCAAAGCAGCAATGAAATATAGCAAACTAACACGAATAAAAAAGGGAGCAACGAAAATGAGCACGGAAACACGAATAAGGACATCGAATCAGTGAGTAAACATGAATTCGATAAACGGGTTCACAACGAAAGTAAACAAGAAAATTTATACAATTTTTACGTCATATTGAACACTTCTCAAACCAAGTTGGACACTTTTCTCAGCAGTTTTGCTTGAACTGTGTCCAATTTGATTTGAAGTGTGTCCAATTTGATGTGAAAATAGTAGAAATCCCATGAAACGCGAAGTTGGTTGAGAAGCAGCTCAAAACGGAGGATTGCAGGACTAAATTTTAAGGCTGTGGTCACCTCAATATGAAGCGTAAACGCCTTCCAGGCTCTAAGTCGAAGGCCTACTTTCCTGAGAATGTTTTGGCCATGAAAAATGGACTATCCTACCCTTCCCCCACCAAGCTTCGAATCCGACAACTTCCCCCGGCGGGTCTCAGCGCCTGGCTCTGCAGGTGTGAACTACGGCAGCTCTCGGCGACCTTTGCGACAAGCCGCTCCGCGACGACTCGCCCGCGTCGGGGCGTCCACCCCACTGCGGCAAGAGAGATATGAACGAGTTCTCCGGGTGGTGCCGCTAGACTCTGTAGAGGCCCTAAAATTAAGTTAGGCCGGGGGCACATTTCCATCGTCGCGATACCATCGCGGCGCTCAGTTCATGGCCATTCAGCCGCACGCGGTCGAATAGTCAAAGTAAACTTCGCCGCGGCCGCCGCAACAGTGGCGGTCGGCATACGCGAAGGCCTTCCTCGCCCATCGCGGGCAAGGCATACTTTTTCGCGCCGCGCGGTGTTTCGGTCCTGGATGGATCGCCGCCGCGCTCCCTTGCAGAGTGATGGGCGATGCGACGAGCATTGAGAAGTTCAAATTCTTTCGCGTCGCTCTGCAAGACTCATCGCGCGTAAGGCCTCGTGCATACTGGAACTGCACGATGGAATCGCGGCGACGGGAAGTATGCACGAGGCCTTACGCAACACTGTACAAGGAGGGCACTAGTGTACTTTTTGTACAACACTAAATCTTGTTCAAGATAGGTCTACTAGGGGTATTCCACCATGGGAAGAACGAATATCATAGTCGTTTTTTGCGTAAATGCCTTATAAGCACGTTATATTAACTTCGATTCTCCCAAGGCCTTGCGAAATAGTGTGCGCTGGTAAGAGTGCATGCGTTTACGGCCGTCTCTGTGGAGGGGGGGGGGGGGGGTGTTATACACAGTGGCGGTGGTGCGCAGGCGTGGCGACTAGCTACATACAACGAATGTAAATGTAGTCTTATCTCCTCGCTTCGATTACAGATACGCATCTTACTTGCTTTCTATTGAGCAAGGGAGGGAACTCTAGAATGAAGGCAATTTTAACGCGGGTGTGCTAGTGGGCCCACACCCCGGAGTCCTTTCCCCTGCACGATTCTGTGCTATCCTCATCGTCAGTGGAGAAGACCGAGGTAAATGCTGAACAAAGCGAGGGCTTTGTTCCCCTGCTAATTTTTGACCCAACGCAACGACCCTGGTGGTGAATCAGAAACAGAGGTAAGTTCTTGGTAAGTAGCCGGTAAGTGGCCGTCGAGCTAAGTCGGGGTATGATTTACCTCCGGCCGCGTTCACGAATCCGGGCCCAGGCCTCAGTGCAAGCCTGTCATTTCCCATTTCACTTTCCGCCGAAAAGGAACCATGTCTTTCAAACATCTCGTCGAGCACTAGATTGTAGCCGAATGAAGGGACCAGATTTTCTAATTCAGCATCCAATGTATTCTAAGAAGTGTATCTATTAATGTGAATTTAGAAGCAACCATTGATCTTGAAGCGATAAAAAGGATAGAGAAGACGGCGAATTCTATCTATTTCATGAAATGGGTGTTGCTTGGAATCATACTGTTGCTCGCTATAATAATCATAATGTTTGCTATCTTTGCATCCTACCGACAGAAGAGGGAATCGTAAGTGGATTGTCACTTATCATTTATTTTTCTTTGAACAAAAAGCCATATTCTTAACTAATGTTCCAGGCAAAAATAGATTCTTAATTCTCTTGCCGCCTATCCAGCTTGTCTGAGGGGGACGCATTTGCCCAGCCGAAATTGTTCGAATGCTCTGTCAACTAAAAGAGTGGAAAGGCTTCGATTTTTGCGAGAAAAAAACAGGATAGCTATATCATTGTTAAGGAACAAACAGCTGGGAATTTTGCAAGCACAGCAAGAGTATAAACCAACGTATACTGTTCAACTCGAGGTTTTTCATGTGGATTCTTATTTAAAAGTGCATGATACATAATTTACGTTCTACCCATTTGCAGAGGCCTTAGCGTGGCACAATCATAGGGTTAAAATCTAACCTTCTCCAAATGCTCCTTAGTCTTTCTGCCCCACACCTACGAACACAGCAGAGAGTTCAAAAGGGAGAAATCCATTTGCAAATTGGATCCATCGCTAATCGCCGTTCCTTCACAATCACAGCGGGGACGAAGCAGCAAAAGTTACTCAAAGCACAAGTGGGCTCTTTACAGTTGCTCGGAATTGGAAATCTCGTGACACCCTGTAACGCTTTGTCTGTCGATATTTCTCCTTCAATATGCAATATGCTACGATTCGACTCACATTCGATCCCGTTTTCGCTATTCAGTTAGCCTACAGGTGTACCGGTTGCGAACGTTATTTGGATACATATTCTCTTAAGACTGTGCTACTATGACTTTTTGCTTTTTATCTCCTAATATGAGCTATGAAATGACTAGTCGGCATCGTCTTCGACATAGCACATCTTCTCCAAATCTGTTGGTCACCTAGCACAGGCCAACATGCCCTGCGGTGCGCCCCATGAGAGAATTCACCACCTTCGTTTCGGCTCTCTATACTGGTTTCAGCAGATGCTCGAAAACGCATGGGCGGCTAAATCTTTTTACAAAGTAAAGGGGAGATCGAGACCAGTGCAGTTCAGCGCTGCCCATGGAACCAAGAAGAATCCGAGGCGTGAGCCCCCACTAAATAGGGATCCATTGAAAACCTTGTATGAAAAAGTATGCTGAGTAGCAATCTGCACTGCTGAGGTGTCAAAAAGAGATCAGCTGGGAACAGTACTGTTAATTATTGCCTTGAGAAGGGCCACCTTGTTTCTACGTATACTGCCTGCCTGAAACTGACAAAAAACATTGGAAGCAAAGCATCAATCACATTTCTGTGCTAGACAACTGCCAAGGTGTAAAACGCATAAAAAGGATCCTTTATTATGATCCTTTATTCTTTTTGCTCTCGATAAGAGCGCATTCAGACACGTGCGAACTCAACCAGATGCCTCATCTGAGTGCCATTGTTGTTGATCGCGTCCACAACTCTAGGACAGGAAGCTTAAAAAGGGAAACAAATCTAAGAAATAGAGAGCTGAAGGCGTTGCATCAAAAACCATCAAGGTGCAAAAGATTTAAAAGAGGAAGTAGGAAGAGATTCGTTATAAAAAGGCAACGAGAGGAAGAGTGTACGGTTTCCTTCACTGCGCGTCTTGGGAACAGAGCTCCTCGCTGAGAAAGGGCGCAGGGTACTCCTTAGAGTTTGGAACACAGGACCATTAAAGATTGGAAGCCACGCGTGCGCAGATGACAGCCAGCATGTGCGCCACCGCTGCGGCTATGTACATATATACAGTGCACTCAACGTTTACAATATCTACTGCTGTTCTATCTTGCTAACTTCTTTCTGCTCATCTATTTATAAGCTTTCGGCTTTGCTCAGCTAGATAATGTGATTGGTCTGGGAGGAATCGAGTGGTCTAGTAGAAGATGTAGGCAACTTTTGCCTTGAAGAATTTTTGAATTCTATTAAAAGCATCTCCACATGTGGCGACACTCATGTCTCTGCCCAGAATCTATGAAAATCAGAAGTTGTCCAATAAATCCAACGATCGAAACTTCCATTAACATGCCCATCGAGGGCTATCCGGTTTGACATTCACACAAACTAAGGTTAATGTAACCAGGGTCAAGCTTGAGGTTCGGGAATCGAAGGGGGGGGGGGTCGTACTGCGGCCTCGTCTGGAGGGGGGGGGGGTCGTACTCTCTCGGTTTTGGCAGAGGACTCTCTCCAAATTCAGGTTTTTAGATGATGTTTGCATCTATTAATAAGTCGTTGTTTCCAGGTGTGACTACGACAATGCGGAGATATACAAGCACTTGCGTTTCCTGGAGTTAAAAAATAGGATTGAATATCAAAAAAAATTTAATGCCGATTACTGTGCAGTGAAAAATAAAGATTTCCTGTCTGCAGATTTATGGTCAATGAGAGATTTTCATTTTTTCAGATTTTCCCAGGACGTCATGGACACGGTAGTTTTCTGCCTGATGAGCGACATCTACTTCCAGAATTGCACTCTATAAAATTTCAAGTGTTAATTACTGAGGACGACCTAAGTGCTTTCCCTACAAGATTTTTGAAGCGCTCTTCGAGTCGATGACGGAATGGCAACCGAAGGGCGGACTTGCTTGAAAAGTAATTTCTCTCCTGCAGGAAACAGCATCAGAAGATGAAATCGCACCCTATAAAATTTTAAGCCCGTTGGACACACAGTGATAAAACTATGTTTCTCTGAAACGATATTCTATATGATCAGACGTCTCGATTTACCGAAAAGATATCGACACACTAATCACATGGAACACGTTACTTTTAGAACCTGCCTTTTAAAGCATAGAAAACACATCTACTAAAGCTTTATGAATTTTCCAGTAGCCCCAAAAAATCTCCGTGTTACGGCAGTTTAATGCGGCTACTGCGTTCTCTGACATGACCAATCGCAATTGAAATATGGATGGACTCCTCGCTGGAAATTTTTTTTCTGCCTTCTGAAGGACAGGACGACAGAGAGTGGAATTGCATCATATAGAATTTTAAGTCCTGCTTAAAATACAGTAAAATCTACGCTTCTCCGCTGAGGATGGATCGCATACAAAATTCTCATTTTTCATGAAAATATTATTGTTTAGCCGAAACATATACCCATACGGATAAAATTGAGCCATAAGAATCTTGAAGTCCTGTTTAATTCACTGTGAAAAAATTGTGATTTTCTGGATAGAACAGGTTGAATCGACCTCTGGTCGACTTTGCACCAACGTCATCGGAGCATAAAATTGAACGTTCACAAAAAGGCTCATAACTCGGTAAGTTTTTCGAATTTTGAAAATTCTTTTAGCTTTTCATAAAGTAGATAAAACATCCTTTCTCACGGTGTAGAAACCGTTTTCCAGAAAAGGAGTCGTCACGCTTGGCTGCTGGTTCGATTTTTGAGCGAAAAAAATTGAAGTGGCTTCACAAAAATATTCATAACTTGACCAATTCTTCGAAGTTTCAAAATCCCTCTAGCTTTTCAGAAACTAGAGGAAGAGTCCTTTCTTGCTGTGTAAGAATTAATGTCCAAAAGTTCGGTCTTCATGGGCGGCAGGGGAGGTTCAATTTCGGCTCCATGTCGCGAAAATACGTACCGAAAATCGAACCCCCCCCCCGCCCCGCATGAAGATCCCTTTCTTGGAAATCGGTTCTTACATGGTTAGAGAGCACATTTGCTCTATATTTCGATGAGCGAGCGGGATTTTTGATTTTCGAAAAAATAGCCGAGATATGATCAATTTTCGGAAGTCGTGAACTGAATCCTTCACCGGCGTCATCGGAGTGATTTCACAAAAATATTCATAACTCGGTTATTTTTTAGAAATTCAAAAACCCCGCTAGCTTTTTGAAAAGTAGATAAAAAGCGCTTCTTTAGGTTGCAAACTCGTTTAGCAAAAAAAGGATCTTCATGCGGGGCGGGGGGGGGTTCGATTTCTGGTCGATTTTTGCCGAAAATCGACCAGAAATCGAACCCCCCTGCCGCGCATGAAGACCGAATTTTTGGACATTAATTCTCACATAGCAAGAAAGGGCTCTTCCTCTGTTTTCTGAAAAGCTAGCGGGATTTTGAAACTTCGAAGAACTGGTCAAGTTATGAATATTTTTGTGAAGCCACTTCAATTTTTTTGCTCAAAAATCGAACCAGCAGCCACGCGTGACGACTCCTTTTTTGGAAAAGATTTTCATACTGTGAGAAAGAGCGTTTTATCTTCTTCTTGACAGGCTAAAAGAATTTTTAAAATATGAAAAACTTACCGAGTTATGAACCTTTTTGTGAACGTTTAGTTTCATGCTCCGATGACGTTGGTGCAAAGTCGACCTGAGGTCGATTCATCCTGTTCGATCCAGAAAATCATGATTTTTTCACTGTGCATTGATCATGACTTGGAAGTTTTTGTGGCAAAATTTTATTCGTATCGGTGGTCTGCTTCGGCTAAAAAATATTTTTTTCATGAAAAACGAGAATTTTGCTTACGATCCATCCTAATCATATCGTCATCGCAATTCCGTCATCGCTGCGGAGAATCTTGTTTTTTTGCTGTATCAGAGCTGGAGTTTTTTAGCTCCATTTTCGTTTTTTATGACGTTTTCTTAGGATGGGAGAACATTATTTCCGAGAGAAGTCCATCGTCCATCTTCCTTTTTCCGCTCCATAATCGATTCGAGAAACGCTTCAAAAAATTTATAAGTAAAGCACTTAAGTCGTCGTAAGAAAGTAATACTCAAATTTTTATATAACACAATTTCGGAGCACAATTTCAGATGCAAACGTCGCTACTTCAGGTAGAAGATTGTTCCGTGTCCATGGTTTCCTGAAAAAAAAACTCCATAAATTGAACAGGGATGATTGGAAACTGCTACCAGAAGATCTTTATTTTGAAGTGTCGAAAATAGCGTTCAAAATTTTAAAGAATTTTATTGTGTTTTGAAAACATTATTGATCAGGGAACTCTTTTCATTGTCCTCTTCAGTGCCGAAGCCGCACCTGAAAAGAAGAATCTATTAAAGAGTTCAAACTGCACAAGAAACCTTGAAAAAATCAAGAAATGCAAGAAATAGAACAGTGGAAGAGAGAGGGAGGGGGCCGTACAAATTCCGCTTCAGAGGGGGGGGGGGGGGGGTGGGTCGTAAATTTTCCAGCAAAAATCGAACCCCACGCTTGACCCTGATTGTAACACATAGCCACCATATAAATCTAGCAATAGCATTCGCCATCTTTGCAATACATGGACCTTGTTTACCAGCCGAGGGTCTCAGGGGTACGTGAAAAGAAATGAATACCACTGTAAAAATCTCCACCCTCCACGCAGTAGAAAATTTTGGGTTATTTTTGCAGTTTTTGATTCTTAGTAGTTAGGGGCCCTGAAAGTTTGCTATGGAATCGCAACGTCGCACGAGGCAATACCTTCCAAGCATCGAATGTAGGGAAAAATGCGAAAATACCGTCTCACAGGTGCGGGATTAGGTGTTCGATTCCTGAGACCCTTCCCTAGCTGGTTATTTTGCGTACTTCTCTAACCAGCACTGTTGCCATGTATATCAGTACTCATCGAGCGGCTTAGCTTTTCGACCTTTTCTTCGTTTTCAAAGAATTAATAGCTGCTCGAAGATTATGATGTCTATCGTACACAACACCTCGACATCGGGCTTCGGTGTAGTCCTTGTAGAACGAAGCACAGGAGTAGAACTTCGCTGAAGTTTGCCTGAAAAATAAAAGTCGAAACAAATTCATCATTTTAATTTTTCTTATAGGTTGAGCATAATTTCAACCGGGGTCCACTGTGTGTTACAATGCGCACTGTGCATGTAAGATTTGGCAGCATCCTTTCTCTAATTGGCGCTAATTTATCTATTTAGAAACGACTGGATAGTAGACGCGAAACGAAACTCTTTATTGACAGTATTTTGGCTTTGTGCCGTCGAAGTTTTTATTGTGGATCTTTATTGAAAGGCCTAACGTTTCGACGCTTCCGTCTTCCTCAGAAGCCTGAACATGGTACAAGTATTAGATATTCGATTTACCCCACAAAGCGCCATCCCCACTCTAGCTGTTCCGCTTCCTTAGAGAAATCATCCTGAGGATCCACTCAAAAAGGATAATTTCACGTGTGATCCACCTAAGGAGCCGCAGTTCTCTGCTAGTACGACCTGGCGAATGAGACTTAGAGTGCAGCGGCGGATAGAACAAGCGAATGGATAACGATAGCGACATGCACATGCGCCCTTCCCATTCTACAACTCGCATTTTGGCACAAAAAGCAGAAAATCATTCGTAATTGACAGGCGTCCCTGACGGCTCATGCCAGGGTTTCTTGCAAAAATCCAGAACGCCTCCAATGCTTTCTCTGCCGATATTTGTGTTTCTACCGCCAACACCTTGCACCTAATCTTAAAGTCGCTACCGTTATGTTCGGATGTCTGCTTCCCGAGAGGTGTTCTGATGTTACCACGTTGTTTACTAGCGAGATGCTCTCTGAGATGTAGCTGCACATATATTGGAGAAACAAGGAGAAAACTAGCTATTCGAGATAGAGCGCACCTGGCTAGTAAACAACGTGGTAAAATCAGAACACCTCTCGGAAAGCACAGAGCTGAGGAGCATTACGGTAGCGACTTTGAGATTAGGTGCAAGGTGTTGGCGGTAGAAACAGAAATATCGGCAGAGAAAGCATTGGAGGCGTTCTGGATTTTTGCAAGAAACCCTTGCATGAACCGTCAGGGACGCCTGTCAATTACGAATGATTTTCTGCTTTTTGTGCCAAAATGCGAGTTGTAGAATGGGAAGTAGACATGGGATCCGAATCATGCATTTTCGGATATCCGGCCGGATTTATCCGGTTTCGGATTATCCGAAATCCGGCTCGGTCGAAAATTGCCCTCATCTGAATCATCCGAAAATCCGGGGTTTCTAAAATTGCCCTCATCTCAATCACCCGAAGATCCGGGGTTTTCAAAATTGCTATCATCTGAATCATCCGAAGATCCGGGGTTTTGAAAAACGCAATGATTCGGATAAAATCGGATAAAAATCGGATAATAGGAGGTTAGCGCGCCTTGCTGGCAAACTCTGCGCCATTGATAACCTGACTTTTTCGGGCAGATTTGCAATCATTTGGCGGGAATTCTCTCACAAGGGAAGGCTCTGATAGCGTATATCTGAACGGGGAGAGGGAGTCATCCTTTTAAATAGGAATAATCGCCACCCCTCAATTAGCATAAAATGTGTTTCATTTTTGCTAAGTCGTGAAACCTAAGGAGTGGGGGTTCTTGAAGTCACAATTGAACGGCGCATCACGAATTTGGGTTCTTGTACGACCACGATGCCTCTGCCGGCAAGCAGCTCGGAGCGCAACGGGTAGTGAGGATGCTTCATGGGAGGAAGTTCGGGGGTTCGATCCTCATGCGCTGCTGCATTCCTGCTTTTTAATTGATTTTAATTGATTGTTTTTATTAATAATTTTAATTGAATTTTAAATGATTTTTAAATGATTGGTTGAGGTTTGAGGGATTCTGACGTCTATACCATTTTCAGATGTTTTCCGCGCACTTTCCAGCAGCATGCTGTGGTACTCAACAGAATGATGCATAAATATTCAACACCAGTGAATACACAGGTACAACGTGCATAAAGCAGCACTGGACACAATGGGCAGGGTATAAATGCTGCAGGCTCCTCTAAGTCTGTTTCCATACATCGACCAATGACCTCGGGTAAAACCATCCTGCTCGGATTTTCAAAGGAGACCATGGCGTGACGTCACATGTGGTTAAAACGAGAAAGTCTGTGGATCCCGGAAATTGACCTAAACGGCATCAATACACTCGTTCTCTCATCTTTGCCTGTCATCTGGAAATCAGAGGTGTGCTGGAGGTTCTCTAAAACCTAACACAAAGTCGCCGATGCTCGAGTGGTGATCCACTTGCTCATGCTGAAGTGTGGTCCACCTTTAGATAAGCAGCCTTCATGGGAATGACACCAACCTGACCGAACGGATGGCTAGCATACCCAAGGACTTCGAAGCACGTCAACTTGAAGTTAGCGAAGACGAACGTCTGAAAGTGGTGGAAAACCAGGAGAAGGTTGGGATCCGCAAAATGAACTGATAGACGTGGAAAAGCTGGCAAGCAGTGGGTATGATAACGTTTTCGGCTGGAACTCTTGTTTCAGAGGAAAGGGAACGTCTTCAATTGGATTTTGCCTATGGATCTCATTTGTCCATATATGGAAGCAAACTGTGAGGAGCCAGCAGCCTTTATGCGCTGCTCGTATTGTGACCAATGCTTATGTTCCATGCACTAGTGTCTGTGTATCACTGATGTTAAACGTTCATACATCGTTATGTTGAACAGCTTTCCAATTGAGTTTTGGTTAAAAAACCGGTCAGTGATAAACAAGTGGCAACAAAGTTGCTCTCACGACATACATCAGGAAACACTGCACAGCAAACATCTAAAATGGTGCAGATGTCAGAATACCTCAAATCAAACAATAAGTTGAAATGCAAAGATGCAGCAGCGCAGAAAAGTCGAACCCTCTACCTCCCTCTCATGGAGCAACGTCGCTACCCACTGCGCTACGAGCCGCTTCCCGCCGGCGGCATTACGGGCGTACAAGACTCCCGAACTCGTGAGGCGCCGATTCCACTGTAACTTCAAGGATCCTCTACTCCTCGGGCTTATCGATTTGGCAAAAAAGAAACACATTTTTATACTAATTGAGGAGTGGCGATTATTCCTATATATGGTGGGATGACTCCGTAAGGCAACCAAATACGACATTTTTTACGTAGCGCTGGTGTGTTCCATTTCCATTGGTGAACTAAGCTAGGCCAGATATAATGTAACTGGGCATTCATGTGCCTTGCTACCAGGGCATATAGACATTTAATTCAAGATGAGGCGCTCCAAGCTGCTTTGCGCGCTAGTGACTTCAATTGGTCAAGGAAATAAACGCGGAGTTACTGATGTGTTCCGTTTTTAAGAGATTGCGTGCCCCTATTATATCACTTATCCGGTTGTATCCGAATCGGATATCCGAAATCCGGCTCGACTGAAAATGGCGTTATCTGAATCATCCGAAGATCCGGGGTTTCTAAAATTGCCCTCATCTGAATCATCCGAAGATCCGGGGTTTTCGAAATTGCCCTCATCTGAATCATCCGAAGATCCGGGGTTTGAAAAAATGGCCTATCCGAATCATCCGATTATCCGGAAAATCGGTGTCGGATCCAATGTCTAATGGGAAGGGCGCATGTGCATGTCGCAATCGTTATTCATTTGCTTGTTCTATCCGCCGCTGCACTCTAAGTCTCATTCGCCAGGTCGAACTAGCAGAGAACTGCGGCTCCTTAGGTGGATCACACGTGAGATTATCCCTCTTTGCGTGGATTTCAGGGTGATTCCTCTATGGAACCGGAACCGCTAGAGTGTGGATGGCGCCTGGTGGGGTAAATTGCATATCTAATACTTGCACCACGTTCAGGCCTCTGGAGAAGACGGGGGCCTCGAAACATTAGTCCTGGCAAACAGTGATCCACCACAATAACCTCGAGCGGCACAGAGCAAAAATATTAACAACAATTCTCTACAATGCCGAGGTTTTATGACGAGAGAAGCTAGAGACTTCTTTATTGATACTTGTTGGCTCATATGCTTTTCAGTTGTCCGATTCCATCCCGCTTTGCCATCCATAGTTTGCTGACACTTTTACCATAAGTTCTCCTTCTCTTCACCCATCTTCATCCAAAGGGGTTTCAACAACGGGATAACCATATTCCTTGTGAAGGACATGCCGTAGGTTCAGAACTGTCACCTGTATCATCTCGTCCCGTCGATCATCGAGTTGCTCTAGCCACAGCGTCTCCACTCGTCCCTATCGCATGCCAGAGTGCTCCAATGAATCATTTTCACTCGAGGGACACGAAGAGCACCATATCGTTCGCTCAATGCTTTCACGAAGGACGCCGACCAACGCGTTGGTGGACGTCTTGGTGTTCTCTCGACATCTCGGGGAATCCGGTCGATCATGACTCTCGTCCAGCGGGTATGTGGTGTCTGTGAAACCCATCACGTGGCCGGCCCATCCGATTTTCGACGGCTTGAACCATGCAATAGCGTCTTTGATTTTCGACTGAACTGAACGAGGCTTGGAACTCTGAAGGCATTCTATCTCTTGCAGGAATCGTTTTCCTATGATTCACGTTCTAAATACTCGATTTCACGTTCTACCTGTTCGATTAAACTCTTCTTCCAGTGCTAATATGCACCTCAGAGACATAGTCATACGAAAGCAGAATGAACGAGCGTCGCACCACGTCAAGCTCCTAGATGAAGCCTTGAGTAAGAAGTCAAAAGCCTTGTCGACTTCTTATCGAAAGTGCATGCTTGTACCATCATTCCATTAGTTTGCTATAAGTTGTAACTCTTGCTGTGGACTGGCTAGGAAGTAGTGGATCATTTCGTTATTTGTGCATTATCATGCAGTTCTTTGTTTTCTTGTGTTGCAAGCTCTTCATAGCTACTTGGAGTTCTTTTGACCAATTTGGCTAATTTTAATTTTTTGTTTAAATGCCTGTTCGCCTAATATATAGTGCTCTGTTCAAAGGAGACATGCGCCGTACATAATGGTGATCATCCTCAAAACGTAAAAAGCTCAAGAGGATTCATGAAGTTTTCCTAAAGTTAATATCAAAACACCAAAAGCCCGCCCATTTCTGCATGCCATTGTGTATGAAACCATTTCAGAAGAAGTGTATCCATGCAGCCTTATAACTTGCAATTTAAAAGGTAAGTGAGTTGGCGTGAGTTGGAAGTTTAGTACAGCCCTTCATCCTCGTGATCCAGCTATAAAGTATCCAGTTCAGATTTGGTCTGTTTCAGGTACACGTAGCGAAATGCATCTACATCGAATTAAAATGCTATTCAACTAAGGCTTTCTCTTCTGTTCCAATGTGTTTTAAACTTTTTTTAATAAAGTAAATGTTGCAAATCATACAACAATTTGTGTCGGTCTCACGTCAAATGCTACAAAAGTCTTTCCACGTACATGCTTTGAACGTGTTTGCTCATCAAATGGTTAAATATGACTTGACAAGAACAAGGAACCAGAAGCTCTGATGACCAGATGGATGTGCCGTTTAAAGAAGAAATCTCTGATAATCTGCTACAGTGCTTGTTACAGTGTTGCTGATTATGCACAGTAATTGCACTTCTCTCATTAGAGAGTGATGTGCTCTCGTGATCGACTGCGCTCTCTTACATGATCGACTTCAGACGGTGTGATTGGCATAGACGGTGGAGGTTCGAATCGAGATTCTTGCTGTGATTGCGCCTATGGCAACCAAGCTTTCCACTTTTACGGACTCGGCGAATTGTACTAGACTTGCCCAGGCTGAGACTTGCCCAGGCTGAGTAAGCCACTGACCTCTTTATCGCCACGATACCATCTTCATTTAGTTTCCCTCCGTGTTCATCGAGCTTTAGAAGTTAGAAAGCATTAGATACCTTGCAGAGGAGTACTACTTGATCCAAGGCGTAATACCTATGCGGCGTACAATCAAACGAAGCTTCATAGCTGGGGAAGTTCCTATGTAGCTACCTCCTAATCGCAACTACATGTTCTATGCAAGCATCACATCCATGTTCCCAGCGTATAAGCTGACGGTCTCCACGCAAGAGTGATGGTTCCTGCTCTAACCCCATCTTCTAATGTGTTGCAACTCCATTCAGATTAAGGGATATATTGGCAAGCCACAAAATGCAACTAAAATTTGATCCATGCACATACATAAGTGAGAGTTGACCGCGCCATATTCGCTCACGCACTTACTTCACCACATTCGAAAATTGTCGATCAGGGGTGTGCGTAATTACGATTCACGATTTACGATTTTACGATTTACGGCTATTTTTGCCAAATTTTTTACGATTTACGATTTACGACTTTTCGGGTCGTAAATCGTAAATTTTCGTAAATGTGGTCTTCGATCAACAACCAACTGGACCCAAATTTATGTCACCGGGTTATAAAGATGTGCCCACTCCAATGGCATCCTCTCATAGCGCATTGCTACTTCCTTTTAGAGTTGTTTTTGATTTCTAATGTGTTACTGTGGTATAAGACACCGTCTTGTGCACACGTTTCTCCAATACTACTTATCTCTTCGCTTAACCAACTTTATCATATCTCTGACATTGTAAGGGATGACGTTTGGAACCGAACAAGCTCAGGAGACAATACATCATTAAGAATAATCTCCTCTCGAGGAGACTGGGTTCCTCGGTTTCCGGCCGAGAGCTAGTAAGGCAGATCGCATTCCTACAGTCGAAGGATAGCCATTACACCTCATCGGCGGCTGCCGTGGCAATGTGCCAAATCATGCTACAGTATCCCGAAAACCTGCAGATCATCCGTCATCGGAGCGCGTTTCCGCACAGGCTGACGCGTTGCGACGTGTCTGCTGCCGCGTGGTCTCGCAGCACCCCTTAGCGAATGCTTTGGAGAGAGCAATTCATATACTATGGAATTCGTATTCAGCAGGTATACGTCGAAATTGCTTTGCGAAAGGGAGTGGAACAATGGCTGCTAAAACCAGATCGGAATAGATTTTGAGTTCCATCCAAGCTGCTCGTGTGGAAACTGCTTTCGTCGCTCAGGGGAAGTCCGCAGCTGGATTCTGCGCTCTTCGAGCGCAGAATCATGCTAGGGAAGGGACTCCAGGGTGGTTGCCATCCAAGCTGCTCGTGTGGAAACGGCTTTCGTCGCTCAGGGACAGTCCGCAGCAGCACCAGCAGAACCAGGCCAGAAAACGCCGCTCAATGACGTCAAAACCCCTCAAATCTCGACCACTCAATTGAAATGCAAAAAGCACGCAACGCTGCAGAACCGAACCCCCGACCTTCCTCCCATGGAGCAGCGCAGCATCCACTGCCTCACGGCCCGCTTGCTGATGCAGCCATCACTGGCATACAAGACGTCGCAGCGCGATCCACGACGCATCGACAGCAGCCGCCCGCTACAGTATCCCGCAAACCTGCAGATCAACCGGCGGCTGCCGTGTTCGTCCACGTCAGCCACGCAACAACCACGGCAGCCGCCGATGAGGTCTAACCAGGATACTATCTCAACGGTAGGTCGGCACGGCGCAAGTGTTGTATATGGGCAAAACCGCCTCTCTCTGGGTAGTAACAAACTGCAGGTATCTCGACCCCAATACAACTCTGCGCAAAGTTAGGGGCGACGGAAGTCGCGGGTTGGCGCCCTGTTGATTCACGTGCTCCACAGCTGACGGGCGCGCACGGGATGAGGGCTCGTATCGCGGCCGAGCGCAGTGCTTAGGTGGCGTAGTAGGGAAGAGATCGGGATCGTAAACGCGGGGTCGGGGGTTTGGATCCCGCAGACTGCGTTCGTTTTGCACTTTTGCAAAATCCATGTTTATCATATAGGTAATCCACCTAGGGGTATTATAGTGTGTTATAGAGCTTGTTTACATATAACATATGCTTCAAACTGCAGATTAGCTAAAATGTTCACTTCTGTGTGTCACTTATTTTAAGCCTATTTTGTGTGAAGCTATAGTTATGTAACGATAGATATTTGGTGGCACTAGTAAAAAGTTCCGACTCCACCGACAAGACTTCGGTCAAAAAAATTTTTCCCTGAAACTTCGTTTAGGGGGTTATTTGGGGTGCTGATCACGAATCTGACATCCGTTTTTCACGAATCGGTCGGAGACCACCCATACCGTTAACAAGGGTGGTCCAGGCAGGGTCACCGATTTCGCTGAAACTTCGTCTAGGGGGGTTATTTGGGGTGCTGATCACGAATCTGGCATTCGTTTTTCACGATTCTGTTTCTACCTGCCGTCATCGGCAGAAACTTTAAGAATGTAATCCTGTGCCTTCCTGTATCTATATTATTCAGCCGAATCGTGAAAAACGGATGTCAGATTCGTGATCAGCACACCAAATAAACCCCCTAAACGAAGTTTCAGCGAAATCGGTGACTCTGCCTGGATCACCCCTGTTAAAGCTATGGGTGGTCTCCGACCGCATCGTGAAAAACGGATGTCAGATTCGTGATCAGCATACCAAATAAACCCCCTAAACGAAGTTTCAGCGAAATCGGTGACTCTGCCTGGGTCACCCTTGTTAAAGCTATGGGTGGTCTCCGACCGCATCGTGAAAAACGGATGCCAGATTCGTGATCAGCACCCCAGATAACCCTCTAGACGAAGTTTCAGCGGAATTTTTTTGACCGAAGTCTTGTCGGTGGAGTCAGAACTTTTAACTAGTGCCACAAAATATCTATCGTTACATAACTACGGTCACACAAAATAGGCTTCAAACAAGTGACACACAGAAGTGAACATTCTAGCTAATCTGTAGTTTGAAGCATATGTTATATGTAAACATGCTCTATAACACACTAATACACCCTAGGTGGATTACCTATATGATAAACATGGATTTTGCGAAAGTGCGAAATGAACGCAGTATGCAGGACCCGAACCCCCAACCCCGCGCTTACGAGCCCGAGCTCTTCTCTACTACGCCACCTGAGCACTGCGCTTGGTCGCGATACGAGACCTCATCCCGTGCGCGCCCGTCAGCTGTGGAGCACGTGAATCAACAGGGCGCCAACCCGCGACTTCCGTCGCCCCTAACTTTGCGCAGAGTTGTATTGGGGTCGAGATACCTGCAGTTTGTTACTTCCCAGGGAGAGGCGGTTCTGCACATGTACAACACTTGCGCCGTTCCGACCTACCGTTGAGAAAGTATCCTGGTAAGTAAGACCCAGTCGAAGGTCGTTCCACTCCAACCCACAGAAAGACACTGAAGGCAGTTTCTTTAAGAGATTTCTTTGACCCACGTTCTATTTGGTAATAACGCCCAGTGAATTTGTTTACAATAGATTCATTCTAATGCTGCATGAACAGAATTGGCGGAAATCCACTATGGAGTATCCTTCGTGGTAGGAAGCAGGGCCTAGAATGTTGCTGCACTCATGTGGAAAGCATAAGCCACTAGTGTTTCTATCGGTTTACATTGCACTTCATAGGGTGGTGCAGACTACTGTACAAAGTGCGGTCAAAGCGAAATCTTTAAGAAAAGGTCTGACTGGTTCTGGCACTTTTGTTCTTCTTTTTCAGTGGTTTGATTGAGGCTATTGCATTAACCCTAACTGATTCACTTGCTGCAGCAAACTCTCGGAGAGCAAACGTTCGTTATGGCGAAGGGTAGCCGGAGTGAGTGCAGAGAATTATTAAATACTAGTTCCATATTTTAGTTTTCAAAATTGGAAAAACGCAGGCAAACTTGCATAGAAAACCTGTGCTCTAAGCAGGTTTCGGTTGTCGCGATGATGTTGTCGATCGATGGGTCAGAACTGAGAGCACTTTTAAAGTTAAGGAACGTCTTCTCTCTATAATTAACAGAGCTTCTGAATTGGAGTATCGCGCTGTGATTATTGCTCGGTACCTGGTATCTCATTGAACAATGGATGTGTAACTAACTTCCTGCAGCTATCTATACACCGTTTTCACTCGCCGCGTTTAAAATGGACTCCTGCAAACCCAAACTGAACCAGTTTTAACTTCAACCGTGTTCTTCCCAACTCATAACTGAAGTAGGATTACTTTCAAACCAAGCTGGACACCTTTTGAATAAAAATTGTCTGTCTATGAAAATGCCAAACTGAATATGCATCAAGTAAGTTATACGTTAACTCCATATCCGGTTTTCAATGAATCTCGGCATAATGCATCGCATTGTATTGTTGGTTCGTGAAGCTGAGCACCGAGATTGTTACAACACTTTATTCGGTTTACGTTTCGGCGGTTTCGCCTTCTTCAGAGAGTTTGTGGTGGAAGCCGAGGAGCTCTTCCAGTCACCGTCAGATGGAGGTGAACGTTGGTGAAACATGAATTTCACGAACGTTCAACTCCCTCTGGCGGTGACTGGTGAAGCTTCTCGGCTTCCACCACAAAGGTTTTCCGAATGCTTTAGGACTTTGTTGGAAAGCGTAGGAGAGAATTGTTTCGGTGCTATGATTGCGCCATGCCTTCAATCAGAATGCGAGGCGCAGTCTCATCGTACGGCCCAGTATGTTTGCTAGATTATTACATGCGCAGTTGCTGTTTTCGCCGCATTGTACCGTAGTGAAACGATTTTTTAAAATTTTTTAGTGTTGCCAGCGAGTTTTTCATTGTTGTTTCTGCTAAATTCTAGGCCAAGCGAAAAATTGGCAGCAAATATGTAGTTTAATGGATATTCAAACGATGCAGGCTTTTTGTTGGAATACCACGCATACGCTTAAGTTAAGTTTTTGAATTTACAGTTTTTCGACTTTCTAGAAACGTGTAAAGTTTGATTTGGAAGGTTTCTTACTAGCAAGAAGGCGTGAAAAAGGGAAACAGTTTGGTAGGAAAGCTGTTCACAATGAGCTGAAAATAACATGATAAATAAATAAATATTGAATCACATTTGATTAACATTAATGGAGAAAGCCTCTGGAGAGTTAGTTGTACTGCACTACACGTCCGGTGGCTTTTACGATTTACGGTTTACGATTTACGATTTACGACGGTTTTTTCGTAATTACGATTTACGATTTACGAAATTTCAAATTTCATTTACGCACACCCCTGTTGTCGATATACAAGACATTCAGCGGCCTATCCTCCAAAAGTCTGGTTGGGGGCTTTGCCCCAAGCCCCAGAATAGAACACCCCGGCCGTGTTCTTGCCTTCTTTAGGCCTTCTTGCATTCACTGCAGTAAAGAACTGGCTTTACTACATGGCATAGCGGGATACGATGGAGCCCCAAAACTTCAAAACTGCCTATCGCATGTACACGATTTATTCTCCGAAGTACCCGTTCTCTACGTGGCGAGAGTCCCAATCTGAAGTGCCTAATCTGCAAAAACATGAACAAAACTAACCGATATTGGTCGGCCGGCCGATATCGTTACAATCCAACGGCAACAATATTCCTCCGATTGCTTCAGTCATTCTCCCTACCTCTTCCACCACGGCACTACCCCCTAGATTCTAGAGGAATGATGTGCGATGTCCGTGTAACGTCTCCCAAATCCGGACGCACGTTGTATAACGTCTGTGACGCATTTATTGAGTCCCAACGCTCGCGTTACGCCACTGCCACGATGTCTAAGGGTGGCTGAAAAGTTCGGGCAATTTTTCAAAGTATTTCAGCAGTACGAAAAAACTACATAAACGCCAAAGATTTACAAACAAAAATAACAGAAACTTCATTAGATCAACAACAACATAATACAACAGGAAAATTCACAACAAGTGCTCAAAATTTCCTCCTTTGGCTTCAATACATTTTCGCAGTCGTTTTGGGAAGTCGCTGATGATGGTCGCACACTGCTCCGCTGTAATCTCGTCCCAGGATCTCAACAACGCCGATTTCAGCTGCTCAACGGTGGCGTATCTTGTAGTGGAGATCTTCTGCTCCATGATCGACCACACAGAATAATCCATCGGGTTGAGATCAGGCGAGTTGGATGTCCCTGCTCCAAAACCCTGGGAAGAGCTCCTCGCAAACGGCGATCGTGGATTTGGCGGAATGCGCTGGTGCCCAGTCCTGCTGAAGAGAAAATCCGGTTTCGCCAAAATGGCTCGTCGCCTACGGCTCCAGTACGTCTCGGAGGACATATTGCTGGTAGCTGGCAGCGTTAATTTTGACGTTCTGCTCCATGAAGACCAGCGGCGTCTTTCCGGTAGCGCATATTCCAGCCCACACCATCACCGAGGCTGGAAAATGGCGGCGGCTGATGGTCCTTGCGGCCGACGTCTTCTGCTGACCCTTCTTAAGCAGCTGCCGGCGATTCTGATGGTTGTGAACCGGCTGGACCGTGAAGATCTTCTCGTCGGTGAACAGCACCTTCGACAAGCGACCATCCCCGACCAGCTGACGCATTCGCCTGCATTTCCTCAACCTCTCAGCTTTCATCGCGTCGTTGAGGAAGTGAATACGAGCTACTTTGTAGCTGCGTAATCCCAGCTTCCTCCTGGCAATATGCTGGACTCGTTCCCTACTGATCCCGAGATCCGTAGCCATCTTGTTCATCGACACCTCAGGATTACGGCGAATGCGACAACGAACCTTGTTGATGTTCTCCGGTGTTGTCGCAGTGGTGGGACGGCCGCTGCGGGGACGGTCCGAGGTCCCGCCAGTCTCCTTGTAGCGTCTTACAATCTTATAGACGGTCCTTTGTTTGAAGCCGGTTGTTCGAACTATGTCCGCGGTCCTCATTCCCGTCTTGTGCAGCTCGACGACGGTGATACGCTCACTTTCACGAGACATAACGCAAGCACAACTGAAAACGAGAAAACTGGAGCAACAGATTCTAGATCAAAATTGCGCGAGGAATACAACGGAAACAACAGAAATAACAAAAAACCGCAATTTCAAGGCCAAAAGTAGCGCCGCAAAAAATTGCCCGAACTTTTCAGCCACCCTTATATTCCGCATCCCGACACACGTGGTGCTACTTCTGTTAAACGTCTTCTGCATCCCGACGAAGGTTGAAGGATACTGACTAGTGAGAGTAAGTATCGCTCCCCTTTACTGCCCCTCCCAAGTTAATGGTTCCCCTCATACTGTCCTCCTTTACTGGTCCTGGTCCCTTCTTACTGGTCTTCCTTTACTGGTCCTTTCTTGCTGGTCCTCCTTTACTGCTTCCCTTTGGCTGGTGCCCCTTACTCGTCTTACGATTAGTTCCTACAAGCGTTTCTGCAGTCTTCCGAATCGCTCTGCATGTGAGACGTCTGCGGCACGTCTCCTGAATCCCTTCACATGTTGGACGGAGTCTTCGGTGCGTTTTCTGAATCACAGTGCACGGTGCATGACCCTCAGCCACACCGTTACCCCGCTCAACATATCGTAAACTTAGGTGATCCGTCCCCAAGGTTATGAGTCCGCCATCAATCGTCCATAGGTGAGCTCTAAGAAAAAAGAAAGACTGGCTGGCCTTACGGCGCTCTGACAAAGGCCAGCCAGTCTTTCTTTTTCTTCAAGCTTCCCTTGGCTTTGGCTTGGCTGGGTTCTTATCACCGTGACTGACACGTAACATTAACTGAGTTGCATCTACTAAGGTGTTTCTCGTAGACACACATCGTCTCTGTTGCCAACAACTACTAGATATCCATTTCTTGCGCTTAAATGTCCGCTGGAAAAAAGTTTCAGCGATTTTTTCAGCGCCCAAGGTGGCACGGTCACATCCTCAGATGACCACAGAGTCACCCCATATGGTTGGCATTCGATTTTGAGAAGCAAGAAAGCGTCTGACAGGAGCACCGAAAAAAGGTGGAAGGATGTCATCAAGAGAGATCTCGCCGAAGTCGGCGCCACGGCAGACGATGCCCTTGATAGGAGAGGTGGCGACGGATCACAAAAACAGCGGATCCTGCGACTGCGCGGGACTAAACGCTCAGAAGAAAAAGAAATGTCCGCTGGACTTGTCTCAAAGCTGTGTCAAGCGTCACTTGTCGTAACTCTTTTTTGGAGGATTGGTGGCTACATAGCAGATATAACTCCGGTTCAATTCCTCAGTTCTGTCTTGTGAAGCAACCTTTGCCGTTGTGATTCCAAGCGTGACTATCCCTGTAAAAGATTTTGTGGAGACCTCGTCATATTTTGTTCGTTAAATCCCACCCGCGAGTGACAAATTCAGCGAAACGGTCCGCAACGGTTATAATTAGGGCAGATTTGCTTGAGTTCACCAAGGAAGGACGAACTTTTGGTTTGATGGCGACGTACAAATCTGCGTAACGATGTCAAGGAACAGCTATAATTCCAAGTAGTTGTCGCTACATTTAAGATCATCGGCTGCCGCTTGAAAAATAGCTAACGAATACAAAGTGAAAGAGTCTAAAATAACGCAAACGTCTGCAGATTTCACGCTTTTCAACATCTCGACGGTGCTCAGCATGCAAAAGGAGGAAGAGATTGTTTAAAACCGATCTACTTTTTAGGTGTAACTGTAGAGCGGAGAATCCCCCCTCAGAATCCCTGTTCACGCACTATCAGTGATATACTTCAAATACTTTCGCAGGGACAGCAGCACCTCAGCAGGTTTTCAAAATCAGTCGGCTGCGGCTGCTTTTGAAAAATGGCTAACTGTAACGGTCAACAAACTCAATCAAATGGTGACGTGATTTCCCAAACGTGATCTGCACTTTCCTGCAATCTCTCTCCTTCCATATGGTGGAGCTCACCGCTTTGAATCATCAGCCTTTTGAAGGATGCAAAATGAATTACCTTTGCATTCGTGCGAAATGAGCTCGAAACAAATTAAAGGAACAAGAGATAGGCGTTTGAAACGCAGCATGGCGGTTGCAGAGAGCCGACATGTGCGAGTGACTCTGGCACGCAAAGTTCGAAAATTAGAATTAAATTAAAACAAAGACGTCCTCCTCCTCTACAGCCCACTCATACTGGACACTGGCAAGGATAGCTCCTCAAAATTACTTTAAGGATTTTCACGGTCAAGGCTGCGCAGAATCGATCACGACAGGCGCGGTATCTGGGTCACTCATAGACTACATTCCCATTCCGCCGCAGTCTCCCTCTTATTCCTCCCGACATTTGAACGTGCTTATTTCCCATTCACACTTTTCCGCAACATATTCATTCCTATTTGGTTGGAACATAATGGCGAACTGCAATAGGTTCCATCACTCATACTGGGTTTCGTTCAGACTTCTACAAGTGAACTTTACAAGACAATAAGGAGAACAATGCGTGGAGTCCACTAGGTTAGGAGTTTTGAATGGTCCGGTTATCTATCTGAAACATGTTTTACTTATGCTCTCCATTCATGTTGCAACCAAGGTTGCGCACCTAGCTCCAAGTATTTTTTTCACTCTTAAGCAGTTGTGTCCAAGCCATGACTTGCTCAAAGGAAAAGGTGGAAATCCCGAAAATTTCAAGGGTTGGGCATTGCATCGAGTCCAAGTACCTACGTTCAGACATACAGCTGACGCCCTCCCCCCATGAAAAAGTTCGAAAAAAGCGCTCATTTCTAGCCTATAAAGCCTACATCTAGGTTGGTGTGTTTTTCTTCTGCGTTGCGTATGCTTTGTTAAAAGTTTTGAATTTTGTGCCAAGCAAATGGTGGGATTTTCGTCTCACCACTAGTATAACAGATTATCTCGTCTGCCGTATTGCTTCAAAAATTGCCTTTTTGATAATGCTTTTTTCAATTTGTGATTGACTGCTCCTTCTATATGTTTCAATGCAGGTTTGAGTTGGTGTATTTAGCGAAAGAAGAACATTTTCCAGCTCACCAGTTCCGAAATAGCAAAATTAGACAAACTGGTGTCTCCACTAACATAACTTATAAGGCTAGCCTTTGATAACCCCTTTTGAAAGGCTCAACATCAAAACTTTGCTGAGACGGTGAACCACTCCGGTTCAAATTGATTAAACTAACAATGCCAACAGCCAGTGCCGAGAAACACGCCTAGATCTTCTGCTATCAGATGCTTAGATTCTATTTAGATATGTCGCGTAGCATTCGTTCCTTTGTTAGTCCTTTTGCCTTAAAAAATCTTTCGAAAAATGTGCTGAAAATGTGGTTTTTCTATGAAATTGCTTTCCAGTCGAGTGCTGATGGGAATTTTCTGGTAGCGATCTTGACATGGAGAGGATTCGACGACTTCGGGAGAGGGTGTCATCGATACGCACACGAGTCTTCGTTGAGACGACCGCTCGGCTCGCGCTAGCTACCGTGGTCAACTACTACATTTCTCAGCTCATTTTCTCTGCGAAGCTGGTTCCAGTTCTCGATGCGGTAAGAATGTTTACAAGTCTAATCCATTGCTTTGTTTAATTGTTTCTTGCTGATATTTATTTATTTACTTTATATCTTGTATATTCCTCCCGATCTTTTCTGATCAATGAAGTTTTGGTTTCGCCTTCGTTCTCCAGAGAGCACTAATCTTGGAGAGTAGAACGTATTCGAGTGGAAGCCTGCAGGGAGGAATCCACCATCAGCCTTCTACACAACCTCCTAATAATTCGCACAATAACTTCCAAAGTGGAAGCGTTAACCACGCCGACATATATATATATACGATGTATGTAACAGTTCATTTGCCAACTATGGCAGAGACTAACATTGGCGGAATGTACGCTCTTGCTTGACTGGAATAGAATCAAAATCGAAGACACTTGTCGACATTGCCTGCAATTTCTACTTTGCCTTCAACTTCTAAAGTTTTCATACAGCTTCTTCCCTCCACCGGCATCTTTTTATCAGTCTGACAACAGCCATAGTGGCATGAAAGGTGTCCAATTTCACGTGAAAGTGGTATAACCGAGGTATTTCTGGTGCCTTCAGAGTTAGCACCGTTCTGAATCGATAGCAAACTCGTTTCGCACCTCGGCTGAACAGGCCTCGGCTCTAGAGGGCTGGCTGCGCTTGCCTCACAGAACAAGTTTTCTTGATGTTTTATCTGTTCTGAAATAAAGCTTCAAAAACCCCAACAAATCCGTGCTGTCTGTGAAAGCAGGTTGTTTGTTATGGCTGTTCAGAATTTATTGAAATGGAAACAAATGTAAAGCTGCTCACGAACGACGCACACAGCGCTCAGCTCTAATCCTAGACCCTTCCCTACGAAGATGCTCATTGGTAGAGCGATCCTTAATTTTAGGGACAATTCATGCCTTGGTTGTCTTCGTTCGTCTCACAGCATGAACTGCAAAGACCATTGCCGGGAATACCTGTGTGCTCGCGAGAAAGGTCTTTACAGTTTTCGGCAAAAAGATGGGTGCAAGCACTTAGTTCAACACCTACATTCTTAAGTTAAAAAATTTCAATTTTTGAATTGCTGCCGATTTTTGGTGCTTCGGACCATAAATAAGGAGCAATTGATTGATAGCCATATGGTTCACACATTCGGTCGATTTTTCTACATGCTTTGCACTTCTCCTGCGGTGATCAAATTCAGGTCCTCCATGTCCTCGAAGGCTAAAGGACAAAGCATAGATGACGACGTTACTCAATTCTTCTTGGGATGCGCGACGGATTCTACTTCTACGATGCCGTGGAGGCGAATTTAATGTGTAGTTAACCATACAATGACTTGCGATAGCGAGCGAACCAGCGCTTTATCCTTCAAGGTCTGGCACCAATTCACCGATCCAGAGGGCCGGAAGGATTGGTTGCCTTGGACGGGACATCCGAACCAAGATCCGACTGCGCTCCGTGAACCCCTTCAAGGTTGACAGAAGGCAAAGGCGACAACTTGGTCTGCTATTTTGCCAACCTATTTCGAAACCCACTAAACCACTTATATCCGTGTTGATCTTCATTGATAGTTTCACTCCCTTTTACAGTGGATATCGCCCAACAGATATTATTTTGGCGCTAACGGACAGATGGCATGACGGGTCAATTCCTCTCAGCAGAGATGGAATCTGAATATTTTTCTTTTTCAAAGATAATCACACATGTGAAATAGTTTAATATTTTGTGAAGCGATAACTACTGGTTCTACTGGCACTAAAAACATCAATCAAATATTGCGAACTTCGGGGCGGGTCGGGTCCTTGGGCACGTATTAGCGAGCCTTGAAGACGCATTGGCTAGAGCACTCTGCTTCTAGATTCGCGTTCTGAGTTCCACCAGTGCCAACCAAACCTTACATCCCTCCTGAGTCGGTGGATTAACAGCCTATCTGGCAGAGAAAAATACTGATATGCCCATCAGCCTGCCATTGTAAGTAAATGCACATATAGGCCAAATTCGCGTCCAGCTTGCCTCCACGACTTCTCGTAGAAGCAGAAGGTGCCGCGCATTCCAAATAGAGATTGATTAACGTCGTCGTTTACCCTCCACAAGTGCTCCGATACGCCTAATGGCGACTCTCGCACTTGCGCGCTTCGCGCGACCTTGCAATATCACTAACCTACGGGAAGGCCTTTGCTATACTCTCGCGGCGACGGATTTTTGCTAGACTTGAAATCTGCTGCGTACTTTTGCATGAACCCGTTCTTCACTTTCGTAAGTTTATAACAGGCGTTCTCTCCGGAGCAGTATCGTCACTGATTTGTAATGCTCAGTACTTCTGGCAACGCTTATATACTGTATAGTAGGATAAGTGGCAGCTGGATCATCCAAAAGGGTAACGTGTTCGGCACCTCTACTGAGTCGCCAGGCACGTTGCACAACTACACCCCCCCCCCTCATCCCCATACTTCCGCCCCCCCCCCCCCCCCAGCACACTCCTCCAGCACTCCTGAGCAAACAAACAAACAGACAGTAGTAGGATCTTTTATTGCGAAGTTACTTCATTCTATTTGCATTCCTTTGTTGAAGGGAGCACTTGGAAGGAGACAGTATAACCTGTGGATCGCGTTGAGTAATTGAGTAGCCGACATGCCTGAAAACTCTTCTACTCTTAACTTTAATAACTAACTGGCATTGCAATGAAGTCCATTACATTACAATGACATGAGGAAGTTTTTCAGTCCAACGTGCACGCCAGTTGGAAGCTAGCCTTACTTTCGCGATCTTTTTAGGCATTCAAGGCATCACCCTTCGCGAGTTGCTCGGCATTTCGAGCGGACGCCGAGAGGTTGCCAAAAATGCAGCGACTGTGGCCACCACATTCGCACATCGAGCTCACCGCGGTGTTTACAGCAGTGCTCTACGTTCTTTTAAGGTGAACAATCTCTTCCTTGCTAACTAGTTGCTCTCTCTTTCTCCTTCTTTTTTCTTTCTTTCTTTCTTCCTTCCTTTCCCTCCCTCTCTGATATAGGTATTTGCAGGTATTTTCTGCGGCCGGAGGAAGTATGGCAGTTGCTGGATCGCCTTCTACGAAAGGATGCCGAAGAGCACAGCCCCAAGGGAAGCCGCTCGCCACTCCTTGCTCGCCTCGTGGCTGCTGCTGTCGCCGGCATTGTCTTGTTCGTGCTGCTGCTGCCAATGCAACGTCTGGCTGAGATGCACCTGTTCGTGATTATGCTGAATCTCGCCCACGTGCTAACCATCTGTGAGTTGTCCGCAGCCATCATGTTCTTATCGACGGAGCACCGAAGTAGTGCAAAACTTAAGGAGGAATAAGGATTTTCTAAAAATTTGTGTCCCATTTTATCTGGCTATTCTGTGAGCCATTCCACTTAATCAGTATATTGTCTGTTGTCTTGTACGTCGGGTCATGTACCATCCTAGCAGACAGTATTATCGTATTTAAATATATCACTGTGAATAAAATTTATTACATCGCTCACAAAAATCATGTAGGCTTCCGTTATGTTAACAGCTAACATTCTCAGCTCACGATAAACTTTTCAGACAGCCGGAAGACGCAGACATCTATAGATCATAGCGAATAAATCGTTTTGCATATGTTAGAATTATTGTAATGAAATTACAGAATGGGGTTCCACCGAAGCTTGACTTCTATAGCGCTTCTCGAAACAAGACAATAGGAAAGGGTGCAAAAGGGTTGCTGAAAAGGGAAAGATTTGGTCAAAATTTTGCACGGCCTTCGTTTTGTTGTAGATCCCAAGCTCTTATTTAAAGAGCATTGTGAATTTATGGCGTCGGGAGTGGATCTACTTGTGTAGCGTAATGTTTAATTCATTAAAGGTAAGTTCAATCCTCCACAAGATGCTCACTTACTAGACATATGTCGGACTTGTGGTTGAATATCGTGATACGGTACTTACTACTTCTATTAGATAATAATGGTTGACAATAAATTTCAGGTTTAAGGAGCTACATCCAAAGGTTTGAGGTTATTTAAGAACAAGCTTGTTTCATTCATAAATAAACTGTAAGATTCTACACATCTCTGGTTATATTGTGCTTAAGGCAGGGTTTCACAATTTTTTTATAGCTCTCAAGAGGTCCGCTTGTTATGCATCGTAGAAAGGATCCCTTTCTGTCTAGATTTGGTGGCGATGTCCGTTCCTCTAGTGGTGCCACTGGAAGCTGCTCGCTTTGTGAGCTAGGCCAAACACGGACACTCGATTGCAGGCAACAGGCCCTTGTGGCAGGCCCGCCTACGAAGACCCATGTCACATCACATGGTGTTTGATGAGTCACGTTTTTCGAGATTGCCTATGGCGTTCGCGGGAACCGACGCTCACTTGCAAAGCCCGCGAGCGTAGAAAGTATGGCCTATGTTATACACGCTGTGTTGTGCGGACTGCTACGCACGTCGCCGACGACACCACAGATGCGTCGACGACGGAGCCGGTGGTGCCGACCACGTCTGTGTCGACGTCATCCAAGGGTGGCAAAAAATGGGCTCCGATGGAGTATTCTGATTGTTGGTTGGTTCTTTGCTCCCGGCACTGCCATCATCCCACCGGAATTCGAATTACGAAATCGAGTGCCATTTTTACTCTCAACGTTCTTTTATGGTTGGTTTCACAACCATTGCCTAATGCTGCGCGAAAATCCGTTCAGCTTGCTGAAACACGGAATGTTTGAGGAGGGAGTGGGAGCCTAATCCTTACGTTCCCTTCGCTATGTCACCTTTCCTCGCTCCTCTTCTCACCCGTTTTATTCGCGTTTTCTAGGCTTTTTCGCTTTCTTGCAGAGCAAGTAACACAAAATAAATCTGCGAAGAAAACTGAAAACGTGAAAAAAACGGTGAAGAATTGCGAAAAATTGATACGGAGCAGCCAAAATATGAAAGACGACATCAAAACAGAAAAATAGGAAACGGCGGTAGAGGAGCGCGAGGACACTAGGAAAGAAACTAGTCACCGACCAATAAAAATACGAACAACTGGCACAAACGAAGAAAGATGAGGACGGCTCTTGCCACTGATTCAAATAAGTAGTGTTTCCTCGCTTTCTGAAATGATACTGCAAACCTCTACGAAGAGGTTCGAAACTTCCACGTAAATTTAATTTCAATGCGATTTAACGAAAAAAGCCTTTGCTAAACCCCAATAAAGAGATTTGACGAAAATGCTGCTAAACTCGTTAAATCGGGAAATCAATAGTCGTTAAATGTCCAACACTGCCCCGTGCTTCTATTAGTACACTGCGCAGCGATGCTCTCCTGCGAACGACGTCGCCGCCGCAGCCACAGACCCGTCGACGACGTCGCCGACGGTACCGGCCACGTCTGTGGCGACGTCGATGACGGGCTGTCGGCGACGCATCGCCGAAGTATAATATATTCCTATGCGAGTGTCCCTGATGCGATAACGGACCCTCGTAGCAACGCTGAATGTGGGTACAATGACGGGCCGCTCGTGCGAGTTAGTTGAAGCACCGGAGCCTAGAAGAGTTGATTTTTGTGCGGTGCAGGAGACGAGGTGGTCCTGCCGCAAGTCAAGGGACATAGAACGTGGCTTCAAGGCCGTTCTATGTGGAAGTCCCAGGACCACCAGCGGTGTCGGAATAATCGTCTCCGAACGATTTCGTGACTCGATTGTAAGCGTCGAGTGCTTTGACGATCGATTGATGAAGATCGTTGTCGCCGCTAAGGAGCGACTCTATCACTTCTTCTCTGCGTATGCTCCGCAGACTGGCTGCTCCGATCAAGCCAAGGAAGAGTTTTGGAACCTGCTTGACGAGAAGACAGCAGAGGTACCGCCGAAAGATGTCATCATAGTCGCTGGTGACCTTAATGGGCACGTAGGTGATGCGAAGGACAGGTACAGCTGTCATGGTGGATTCGGTTACGGGTCGCGGAACGTCGATGGCGAGCGTATTCTTGAATATGCGGAATCGCATAACCTCACCATAGTGAACATCGTATTTCGTAAACGCAACTCCCACCTCATCTCATAGTATAGTGGGAGCTCAAGTCTCAGATAGACTTTGTACTTGTGAAGGATCGTAACCGAAGTCTTGTCACAGCCGCGAAGAACGTGCCGTATGAGACGGTCACCCCATAGCATCGACCGCTGGTCTGCACCTTTAAGATCACCCCTCCTAGGGTGCTACAAGAATCATGTGGTGGCGAATGAAAGAGAAGAAAGCAGCTGTGATTTCTCGCATAAGGCTACCGGCCGTCACAACTGTCGATGAAACTTGGAAGAAAGCAACCGACGCGATACGCCAAGCTGCAAGATTGCAACTCGGCTCTACGAAGCCTGGACGACACAAACGATTCGCTTGCTTTCGCACAGCATGAAGATCTTCGAGCGAATCCTCGACAGACGAATTCGTGAAATCGTCAGGCTCTCCGACAACCAGTGCGGCTTTGTGTCTGGTTGTGGGACCATTGATGCTATACATGCCGTCCGCCCCCTGGTGGAGAAGCATCGCGAGAAACAGAAGCCGGTGCATATACCCTTTCTCGACTTGGAGAAGGCCTTTGACCGCGTACCGCGTGAGGTTATGTGACACGCCTTGCGACAACACAACGTACCTGAGGAACTCATAGAGTGGGTGCGGATGCTCTATTCTTGCCCAAAGAGTAGAGTGCAAGTTGCAGCTGGAACCTCAATGGAGTTTCCCATCTCTGTTGGGGTGCACCAGGGTTATGCGCTTTCCCCACTGCTCTTTGTTGTCGTCATGGATGCCATAACGCGACATCTTCAGCAGCCTTTTTCATGGACGCTGCTTTATGCTGATGACGTGATGCTTGCTTGCGGAGATAAAGATGATCTCTAGCTGCAAATGCAAGCTTGGTGCGACCGTCTGGCGAGGTCGTCGAGAAGACCGAGTACCTAACAACGGACGTGAACGAATCCGGCTCCATTAAGATCAACGGTACTGAACTTGCGCGCACTTCGGTGTTTAAATACCTAGGATCAGCAATAGCGTTTGACGGCGGTCTGATGGTTGAAGTGAACTCACGCGTGAGTGCAGCTTGGTCCAAGTGGCGTTCGCTGACTGGAGTGCTCCGCGATAGGAAGATACCAGAGCGCTTGAAGTCAACGACCTATAGAACCGTCGCCCGGTCAGTAGCGATGTACGGCGCTGAGTGTTGGCCTGCAACCAAGAAAGTTCGGTGTCGCGCCGATAGCTGGCAAGATGCGCGAAGCTCGCTTGCGATGGTACGGGCACCTTGTGCGTGGGAAAGGAAACCGCGTCCGCAACATAGGCCTTGGGTTGGAAGTGTCAGAAAAGCAGCCTAGAGGACGCCCGAAGCAGCGTTGGTCCGACACTTTACACACGACATGAAAGTAATTGACGTCCACCCTGATCAAGCGCAGCATCGGGAAAGGTGGCGTCACGACACCAGAAGAGCGGACCCCGCGACGAAACGGGACAAACGCTGAAGAAGAAGTATCCGTCTAGATTTGAAAACTCTATTTTCCAAAGTGCAGTCAAACACCACTGTATTGCTGAATGTTTTCAATCGTCTTGAGAAAAAATTTCCAATGAACTTTGCAGCTGCTGACTGATCTTGTACACGTTGATCTATTCCGTTGTAAATGTCTCATTACAACCTATTTCTCATGTTTCGTTTTTATTACAGCCAATAGCCTTACGTTAAGGTGTTAGAGTGAGTAAGAATGATACTTATGACTGGCCATACAATAAGCCCTAGAACTCGCGCAAGGATTAGCATTTGCTTCTTTGAAGCATTTGTTTCTGGAGAGAAATGAAAGGATTTTATAGAAGTGGTTAGCTTAAATAAGAGCCCGGAGGTTGTCCTAGAAGAGGGCATTTCGGACAACCTCCGGGCTCTTGAAATTACGTGCAAAGTTAGGATCTTCTAAGCACGAGACTGGCAGAGCCATTCGGTGCGGGCGCATTATTTCAAAGTGCCTTTCAGAATAATACGCACTCCATGCGATTGTGAAGGAGGGGAACGTCCATATCGAAACACACAGAAAATAAAGTCTTTAAAAACAAAAACAAAACAAAGGTTTATAAAGTAATTTTAAAAAATGATAACCTCAGCCACTCTCACGATTTCCTAAAACGCAACTTCACGTGTGTAAGAAAATACCCTTCAACAAATAAACAAACAGATCAAAACTGTGAGCAAGCTCTGAATGACTTGAAAACCGAAACAGCTAGCTAAATATTGGGGAAAGGTTTCAGCATTTATTTATTTATTTATTTATAAATGGCGTAGAACAAAGTCTAGCATCAATGATGTTAAAAAGGGAACGAACAAAAAAATTTCTAGCACAAAACATAACAATTAACAATCACTGTTAAACGACCATGAGTAGTAGCATATCTTCGAGCACTTCACGGAATTCAACATGTAGTAGACCTTCTACACACGTGCACAGACAGTCTCGCCAAATCATCGTACTTGCCAAGCAGCAAGTTGAATTCTTTGAGAACCCTGTAGGTTAGGAAATCCGACCTAATCCGTGACTTAGCAATCGGCACTCGAAGCTTAAGCTTTCCTCTTACAGATTTTGTCAGCATCCCTTCAAAGAAATCTTCCGGATTGATTGATAACTTCCTGGACAGGATTTTATACATCATGACAATATCAGCAGTTTTCCTTCTGTTCTTCAGTGATGGAAGACCAAAGAACTCAGACCGTTGGGAACCACTTGGAATCGAGCTGTAATCCACTGAAAAACATCTTATCATGAGCTTCCTCGTGAAGCTATTTTGTACGCTTTCCAAAAGATCGATATCCCTATTTCTAGATGGATTGAATACTGTAGTTCCAGTTTCAACGATAGGTCGAACATAGCTTTTGAAAGCCCGTATGTAGATCTCGGGAATACGGGATTTCAAAGCCCTGAACAGGTTATAGATACGGAAACTTGCCTTCTTCACCAAAAGTTGGTAGTGCTTTGAAAAAGACAAATCACTTGTTATAATATAACCCAAGTCACGAGCTTCATCTACCTTTTTCAGAGCCTGATCATTAATTCGATACGTCGGTGTTTGGGTATGACAATTGGATCCAATCATTAGAAAGTGCGTCTTTTCAGCTGCAAGTGGCAACTCCCATCTTTCTGCCCAGGAACTAATGAAATCTATTGCCGTCTGGAGGGACATTGAATCCTGTGCACCATCTATTCTTCTGTAGATTTTTACATCATCAGCATACATTTTACAAGTGACTCCCAGATTAGTTATGCAATTAGGGAGTTCATAGGTATATAACAAGAATAGGATTGGTGATAAAACACCTCCTTGAGGAAAGGGGTTCTGCCCTCATCGTATGCGCTCCACTGCTCACTTAATTCGTTTCATATTGTCGTCAATGTCGCCATTTTCGACGCATGTGGTTTTCGACAGTGTGGCACATGTGGACCTGGTTCTGATCTTCCGTCACCACGCAAAATTCAAAACTTGGCAGCTTCTACTGAGCTATAGTCCAATTCAAGGTGAGATACGCACAACTGATTGGTGAAGGCAATTCGGTCCCAACTACTGCTTCTGAATAAGATTCTTAAAGGTCCTAGCTTTTATTGAAAGCAAGGCTTTTCAAATTAATGGATTTCAGCGCAGTCCTTCATTCGAGAGGCGCTTCTCAGTTCGTCTTCCGTTCTTGCGACATCACTGTTTGCTCAAATCATCAGACATTGTGTTTGCCTTCCGAGACTCAAGGTTCTACGTGAACTGAGGAGAGAAAACAGCCTTCTTTCTCCTGGCATAGGTCGGGTTCAGTTGTTCCTTGATGCAGTTCGCTTGTTTTCGGGTTAATCGCTTTTAATTGTTCTAATTGCAACGAAAATGATTTGCATACTGAGATACCTAAACAGCACTTCTTCGTAAACAGAGCACCATTCTGCCTAGCCACTTATGACCGTGAAATTCGGTGACATTCGCGAGCACCTCGTTCTGACTCCGAAGATCTATTGGATGGCCAGAACAACGTTCGCGTCATCACGCTGCCTTGAAATTCCTTAGTAGATGATTATGGTCATTCGAAATGAACCCAGCGGTATATTTACTGACCGAAATTCACGCAAGTATGTATCTGCAAGATAAGTCGCAACTTTACTATGACGCCAGAAAGGCTATGACCGATATCCTTTGGGACGCAGTCCCAACCAGCGGCTGCGCTGCTTCCTATTATCCTAAACACAGCTCGAACTCCTGTTAAAAAACGGCACGACTCTTCACAGGTGGTCGACTTTATGGCAGCTGTAGAAATGAACAATTTATGTGGACCTTCTGTTATTGGCTCATTGCAGTAGGATTTCTCGTCTCGTATCACTCTCGTTCAGCAGCACCGATAATGTAGCATTTGTCAGCGGAGATCGCTGTGATTACAGGCCTCAGATTACATCGTTTTTCAATGCACTTTTGCCATCTGCAGCTCTGTTTAAACTTTAACAGACACCGAAGAATGCTTCAGGTGTTCTTTTGTAGCTTTGGATAAGGTGTACACATTTATATACTTTTTGTTCTTCACACTTGTACAAGAAGCGGCATGCCATGTCGGAGATTTCACCAATAATGCGAGAATGATTGTTTTTCTTTTAGATTCGAGGAACCAGAAAAACAACGAAAATCTCCGTTTGCTCGCCATTATTTAGAGTCTAGGACTTGTGGAATGAGCGGATTAAGCGTTATCCGTTATCCGGTTTCCGGCGGGTTTTCACCTATCCGTTTTGTTGTTCGTTATCCGGAGATTTTCGGCCGGATAACGAACAACAGAATTTCGCACACTTATGATTACGTAGTTAAGATTTCGCACACTAGAATTTCGCACACTTATGATTACGTAGTTAAATATAAGGACAATTTTTAAAAATCGTTCTTTTTTACACTTATGTTCAATACGGTTGCAATGATAGGCCGGTGTCTTCTTTTAGTTCTCAACGGTATAGCTAGACTAAGCTATCTAGCGTGTAATGGACTCAAGCAAGGCACAATTAAATATTACAGCATCTATACGTGCTCATCGCGTACTTTGAAATGCAGAACACTGCCTTGCTCATGTTTATTTGTGGGGTTTTCCCCAAAACTGCTTCCAGCACTATGTAAGTTCTGAAGAAAAACTCAATCGATCAGTGGAGAAAAGGATAGACGCTAGTACGAATTACCTCGACTTAACGATGTGCCAGATATTCAACTTCTGCTCAAAATTTCTTAGCTCTTTTAAACCTTGCTTGGCATATGCATGACTTCGAGGGACTGGTCGATGAAAACCCAGTGTTTTAATATCAGGTTTACAGGTAGTTGTTGAACAGTAGAAGTTGCTAGGCTGTGGGTCCGATGCTGGCATACAAATCTGTCATTGATTCGGCTGACATTTCGGCATGACCACCTTCTGAGTCTGAAAAAGGCAAGCAAAGGGAGTATCTTAGCGGGTTCTAATAAATTCTTGAGCGAATGGAAGGACGAAACGAAGGAGAAGGAGCAAAACAGCTAGCAGTCCATGACTATAGAAACAAACGGAGGTTTGATGAGCCACCCTTCGATGAGTACAGATGTCAGTGAATGAAGTGCATGAGTCACATCTATTTCCATGCGATTATGTTTACCAGGCATTCACCAATCTTCGTAAGGAGAGTTTCGTTTCCAACGCCTCTTTCATCTTATTTCCCATCAATACGAAACTGCTATACTTGAAGTGCTCGTTGGATTAGCAATTCCTGTGACTTTTCTGGCCTTATGGGGCTCTCTGGAGGACGCTTGAGACAGCGACGAGAGAGGTCTGTTTAATAGGAATGGTTCCACAACTTGACCAAGTTATACTACAATTCTCTCCAAATACAATTAACAGCGATTCTCCTTCTCGGATGCAATATAGGGAGAGTTTTGTTCGAACTGGAGAAGAATTAGTGTTAAAATTGATTAAAGGGCACACAAAAAGCGACTCTTCCTAACGACTACCTCATCCTGGCCCAGTAAACCCGTTCGATATATACCTCCTTTCAAGTGGAAAACATGAACAAAGGATACAGGACGACGTTAGTCAATTCCTTTGCCGGATACGCCACTCACTCTACTCCTACGGGATAATGTGCTGACGACTTGGATACGTACTTGGCCAATGACTAGCGGTGGTCAACGTATGAACAAGTCAGTGCATTATCTTTCCCGGACAATTCTGGTGTCAACTCACCGAGCCTGAAAGGAGGGAAAGCCTTGTTGTCCTGGGCGGGAAATTCTAACCAAGAACATCGAACTGGAGTGCATGCTGCAGTCTGCGCCTCTTCCGACTGCACTACCACGCACCTCGACAAAAAAACATCAATAAGGTTATTAAAATTGGCTTATTTGACATGTGACGACGATAATGTTACAACCTCGATTTACTATTGAGAAAGAATGGTTTAAAATTATTTTTACTGTTTGATGTTTGTTCGTTATCCGTTTTTCCGTTATTTAATTATTTGCACATAAATGTGCGCACAATTCTAAAGTAAAAAAAACTGAGGGACACAGCATGGTGAGTAATACAATGCGGTGAAGAAAAAAAACTATCCGGTCATTTCTAGGCCAATTTATCCGTCATCCGTTATCCGGGTTTCGAAATTTTTTTATCCGCTCATCCCCGGTGCTTTTCCTTTCTTTGTTTTCTTTGACATTTGCATGTGCCACTACCCTTCTTAGTTTACACGCCCTTACTTAATTTTTCAAAGCGTTCGTGTTGTTTCAGAATGACGACGGATCAGTTTCTGCTCGCTCTGCTGATCGGCTTTCACATCTGGTGCATTTGCTACTCCGCTTCCGCCACAAGCATGTTCGTGGGGCTCGTATAGGATCCGCCTGCCACCAGGAATCTAGGAATCTTCAACTAGACGCTTCAGTAGCCCTACTTCAGAAGACACCCTCAGAGCTATTGTACAAAAAAAAACTCAAGCGAGAACTTCACTGTCACTGCAACTGGGATTACCTTAATAGCCGTTATGATGGCAGAAATCCATGGTGCTTTACAAAACTGATACAACCTACCCTTCTTGTATATGACGGCGGTTGTCTTCCTGTCTATGTTGAGCATCTACATCTGACAACCTCATTATTTATTCTTGATGTAGCCTACTCAGCGAGCATTGATACTGTGTGACTGATATGCTGTGCTTTGTAGGAATTCCTTTGTGTATTGCAATAAAATCGTGATGATTATTTTTTGCCATACAGCATACGTTACCACCTATGGTGCTAAAGAGCTAACGTAACGTAGCGAACGTAGCTATCAGCGCTATTTGTTTTGCTTTGTTTGGCCTGTAACCTTTTTATGTACTGGCGCAATGGTCCGATCAGTGTACTTACATTTTTAAAGGTGGATTAAAATTAGCGGAGCGGAAGTCTTGTCTACTCCCCGCCTTATACGCTGATAAATTTTGGACCCACTTCTGTTCAAAAACATCACTATATATGTTTAGGGAATGTGGTATTCCCCACAAAGGTACACACAAATAGATAGCTCAATGTTCTACTCCAGACAAATCTCCTAACAAACTAGCGGCACACTAGAAAAGGCTAATTTGGTGGGGGTTCCGGCAGGTTACCTATGCAGCATAAAAATAGCGTAACAAAAATAATCCTATGGGATAATAATTGCCCAGAGAACCATACAAATATCACATACATTAGGTTGTCCCATAAGTACCCGCCGTTTTTTTCAACGATTCATTGCGGATTTCACCGGCAGTCTCTTGCATAGCGCCATATAGCTTTTGAAAGAGAATGACTTGCTCTATCAGAGCATTTGTTGCATTTCTTTTTTATCCTTAACTTTGTCAATTTTTAAGTCGTTAAAGTGAAAAGTGAAAAAGTCACACGCGGCCATCGCCGACAGTTGCTTCTTTCCGCTTAGGTTTGAAATTTTTTTGCACAGCTTTTCGTAGCGTTTGGAAGGGAACGTTCTGTACTCCAAGAATACGTCTTGGTCCTATTTGCTCATTTGTCCTTTATTGATTTTCCGGCCAAATTGGGACGTCCGAAGGAGAAGCAAAGGAGATTTATTTTTATCGACAGCTCCGGCTCAGTGGTAGGACTTTTTTGCTTAGTGTTGTATGCCTTTCGAATGATAATTTCTTGCTCTATAAGAATTCTTGTCACGTTGCCGGCTTGCCACGTTGCCTGCTTGCCCGTTACCGTCGGCGAAATCCGCAATGAATCGTTGGAAAAACGGCGGGGACTTATGGGACAATCTAATATATCCCTAAAAACGCGAGTATCAAAAAATTATTCTAAAGTTGAAGCATTAAACGCTAAAGACTGCAAAGTCACTAAACGAGGAGCGTTAACCCCTTTAGGCTTTCTCTCTTTTATGATGTCTCCTTTGTTGTTCAAGGGAGCTAAACCTTTAACTGATCGCTTTCCAAAGTTCTACCCACAATTACCTCTCCAACACTACACCACTGTATCGCTAATCCTCAGTTTCGCTCTGTTGTACTTGTGCTGACACTATGTAATATATGAAACACATAGGAAGAGAGGTTGTAGATAGCAAAAAAAATCCATTATAGTCCGTTGGTTCACAGTTCATGCACTACAGCCTCGACAGGCGCACCGTTATCTATTTGACGCCATGTCGTCTCCAGATTTATACTACGCCCAAAGTATGCCTTAAGGAACTAATAGGGCGGAACTGCTGCCTCAATTTTGAGTTAGAAGTTAGACGCGAAGCTTCATACTTTCAAGAATCCAGCTAGAGATCTCGTATGGCGTACTGTATTAAATAACATCTATAATTTCTAAGCTTAAGATCTGCTGAGCCAATTTCAGCCGTCACAATTTCGGAGCTCTTCTAAGAGTCGTTGGGCAAAATGAGGGTCTATCTTTGTACCTTCCTCGGTTTGTTGCACATGGGGTTCATAAGCTGTAGTCATTTGCGAACGCATGAGCGTTTGTAAGTCCTCCGCATGAGGAACGGACGTTGCATCAGTTCGGAAGTGACACCGCTGAGACCGCTCCTGTGCATGGCTCTGTAAATGTGGAGGCGGAAAGCTTGTTTCAACTTTGGCATAACTGCTTCTTCATTCACAAGGCGCCAAATAACAGACAGTAACAACAGGTTGTGAGCATGACGGCGAAGACATGCGACCGACAAATGACAGTAAGACTTGATAGAATTCTGTTAGAACCACACGTTTAGAATCATGCCCTAAATGATGGTGGAGTTCCAAATCCATTCCTTTTCGTGAAAGGAAAATTCAGGAGACTCAGTGTTAAACAAATGTCCACATGAAGCAGCGGCCAGTCGCCGAACATTAAACCATTCCTGCTATACCAACTGAAGTTCTGTTGCTTCCTAGAGCTTGTTCCTTTCTGAGCGAACCGAGACGCAGACATCCGTCAGCTCGGTGCCCTTCGGCAAACTGTAGACAGGGTAAATTCGGTGATCCACTCCATTCTCCTTTGAATCCTCTTGATTGGGTAAGCGAAGCGCTCTGGGTTTCGTCCAAGGTGCTGGATCACTTCTGGCGAGGAAAAGAAACGGAAGATTTGCAACGATGACGAACAAGCCGGTCCCAAGGAACAGCCGCGACCACTGAAAAAGCTCGCTGTAAATAGACCGGTAGTTATGCTAATAGTTTGTGCCCTGATGCAGTATTGTTTTTGCTGAGGACGACAAGCAGCTCTGGGCGTTTCATTGGCAACGGACTACCGGGAAACCCACAGCTGCTCCTGGACGTCGAATATTTACAACGTGCGACACGCAGGCTAGGTTGTGAGGGGTACTAGATCTAAAATCCTAGTTTACCCTGCATTGAAACACGAAGCAGAGTTAAGGAAATAGACGATCGAAAGCTATCGCAAAGCTCAAAATGTTCAGCTATTTGTAGTGCTTCTAGAAATGCTCTGTTAGGTAAACCCCGAATCAAAGGTCTTGAGATATTGGCTCGAATCCGCTCATGCCAACCAAGTCTTCAATCCTCTTGAGATTGCCGAGTTGGTACTATACATGTTTAGGAGGGGTTGAACACTGACTTTAGCATAGACTGTCCACCGAAAGTCATTGTATAACCAAATACGCATCCAAAGCGACTCCACCATATCCTGTAGAAGAAGAGTGAGTGGCACATTTCACGGAAGCAATGTTTCAAGGTTTTTAATGTCTAACGCTTTCACCTTTGTTCATACTGTTTTCTCTATGTTGTATAATATAAGGGATACAGTATAGGGTATAACAGCTTCAACTAATGAAAAATGAAAATGCAAAGTGAGAAATAAGTAATGAATATGAAAGAATATAAAATGCAAATATGTAGTATGAAAGATTCCGATGCCTCACTCATACTGGTCGGAAAGCTAAAATCGACGACTCTTATGAGACTGACTTTAAGTTTGGAGAGTGCTCTCCTACTATGTATCTTTCGTCGATATTCTTAGGATGAAAATATTGACATGTCTAACAGATCCCAAATGGGAGATCAAGTTTACGAAGGCGCGATTCGTTTCCTAATACAGCTGGTGCAAATCTCGGAATAGCTTCTGGAAGTACACCCGCGATGCCACGCACAATTAGGCCTATATGTTTGTGAACAAGTGCCTTTTTTGCAACATCTCGCAGGATATTCGAGCGGTCGAACGAAATTTGCACATGCATCGAGTCTCAGTTGTGATTATATCGGTTATTGTCTCCAATACCCTTCGACACTCATAATTATTTCTTTTCAATATATGGTGGTCCAAGGGTTAGATAGATCAGTCATATGGGTGTAGGAGACACTCTTTAATCTTCTTTTTTCCTTCTTCTTCTTCTTCTTCTTCTTCTTCTTCTTCTTCTTCTTCTTCAGCGTCCCCTCCTCTGAGCCGCTTTCCAGAGACTTCGAACTAAGGGCCTGTCTTGCGGACGCTGTCTTCTTTCCCATGGAGAACGTAGCCGTACCATCGCAGGCGAGCTCCGCGCACCTTGTCAGCCGTCGGTTCGACACCGAACTTTTGTCGAATGACATTGTTTCGAATGCGGACCATATGCACCAGTCGCCGAGCGCAGCATCTTCGCCTCCATGAGCTGCACTCATGCGTGAGTTCACCTTAACCATCAGATTGCTATGGGCCGCAACTGCCCATCCCATGTGCTTAAAAGCCCATGTACGTGGAAGCTCAGTACCGTTAACCTTGATAGAGGTGGCCCCTTATACTCGGTCTTCTTCACGTTCAATCTGAGGCCAAAACGCTCCAAGCGATCACACCAAGGTTGCACCTCTTGCTCGAATTCACCTTTATTTTCGCAAGCGAGCATCACGTCATCGGTATAAAGCAACGTCCAGGGGAAGGGCTTCTGGGATCTCGTGTGATGGCATCCATGACAACAACAAAGAGGAGTGGGGAGAGCGCAGAAGCCTGGTGTACATCGAAAGAGATGGGGAATTCCATTGAGGTTCCGGCTGCAGCTTGAACTCGACTCTCTGGACAAGAGTTGAGGACTCGTACCCACTCTATGAGCTCTTCAGAAACTCCAAGACCAGGGGTGTGCATTTACCGGTTAACGATTTACCGGTTTAACGGATTTACCGGCATTTTCGCGATAAATTCTTTTAACGATAATTTCCGGTAAATTCCCAAATTTAACGGAAAATTTAAGGACTTTTTTCATACAAAATTATGTTTCTATCTATCCAATGGAGAAGGAGACACCCTACCGACCTCAGTTTAGAAGTGATTGCTTCTATCTTCCCTGATAACTTGCTATTAGCGTTCGTGGTTCTCAATATCATTAAAACATCCACGCCCATATCAGGAGGCAGAGATGGTGCGCTCCAGTGTGAAAGCGCGTTCCACTGGAATAGTACCTCGCGCTTACATTCCCCACACGACATGAGACAATTTGGACTAGAGCTCAGAGTAGACGATCGCCAGAGGAATAAGAAGAAGATACGCTCATGTCTTGTTCCGTAATTCAGTCCAAGATGTAAGGCATCGGAATGTAGTCCGCTAGTGTACCTGATCTGGTGGGCCCTTAGGCCTCGTGCATACTTCCCGTCGCCGCGATGAAATCTCGGCGACGAATTTTGCAGAGCGACGCGAAAGAATTTGAATCTCTCTGCGCTTGTCGCATCGCCCATCGCTCTGCATGGAAGCGATCTGCCTAGGATCAACGCTAAACACCTTGCGCGGCACGAAGAAGCATGCCATGCCCGCAATGGGCACGGGAAGCCATCGCGCATGCCGATCGTCACTGTTGCGGCGGACGCGGCTTTCCCATATAAGAAGAGAAGGAAATTTGCTATTATGTCACATTTCGTTCTTTTTTCTGAAGTGCCTGGCTTTGCTCCAAAGTACAGCTTAATAGTTCAAAAAAGCGGTAGTGTAAGATGTAAATCATTCCTTCATCGAATGAAACGATGATAATTGCGATAATTTCAAAAAGCAGTTAAACTGTTAATCCAAAAAGAAATATAGCAATATTCGATTGAATGTCGGATGTTCCAGAAATGTTTTTGAGTTCAATTAAGCTGTTTTAGAGTTTTAATTAAGCTTCTATCTTTTTTTAAGCACTCACAATACAGATCATTACACTTGTGCATTGCTAGGCTTCCGTTTGCTTTGTTTGCTTTAGGATGACGTATGCATGATAAAATGAAGATGATATGGTTTCTTCCAATGCACGTCTATTCAACTGCAAAAGTACCCGAGAGGGGGAGCGTGGAACGTTTTCAAGCAAGAGCACATTGCAAGTGTGTTTTGAATTCCAACAGTCCCCTCTCTTGAAATCTATTAATAGGTATGGTTGTCACTTTTCTTCACATTTTCAGTGAACTTGCTACCTTCTGCCAACATATCCAAACATTTCTAGGAATTGCCAAGAAATGTGGGCTGAACGCTCGTGCCATTGTTTCTGGTTTCTTAAATTAAACACTTCAGCAGTTACACGTGATTTCCGCTTACCATTACTAAAATTACGGTTAATTGTTTCCTATGATTAAACTTCTTCATGCTTGGGAAGCGAGCCTAGTTCACCTAAAAAATTTCAACTATCTGCGAAATCCGAACATTACCGTAGTATTATGTATACTACCATATTTGAAGTCTACTGAAACACATATCATTGTTGTTTAGTTTTCTGACGCTATAAGTAAGCCCCAAATTAGACTTCATTGACAAAAACACTGAATGGTGGTTTAGACGATGTGGGACCGCCGTTGTTATTACAGTGCTGAAATCCTCACTCACCTCATCCATGCTATTTGTTGGACATAGGCCGGCGACGACGACAGGAAGAAGGAAGCATATTAGGCAGGCGCCAAGGGTGATGACCACGATCACGAAGTGGATGTGTTGTCGAGCCACCTTCAATGTAACAAATCTGAGTAGAAACGCGAGAAGCTTTACTGGTACAAATAAACTCCTTCGCTGGCACTCGATCGCTGTTAGGGACCATGCGACGGTGAGAGTACGCTTAACATTTCGTTGGAAAACCACCCCAATCTACTGCTGCTGCTCCTGGTGTTGCCATTATGATAAATGTCTACTCGCAATCTCGTAATGAAGGTCTCTCATTGTCCTCTGATCCGTAGGAATATTCGAATAAATGTTATGAGTGAGTCCGAAGACATTGCGATGCCACTTTGTGAATATGTGCTCCAGGGCATTCTCTGCGTTCGCCATCATTCTAAGAGGGCTAAAAAAACTGTTGCCGCTATTACGCCCGCTCTTTTACTCTCAAATACGACAAACCAACTCTGGAAATGCTGACGCGCACTCTGACCGATTTTGTGCTAACGTGCTCTATATAGTAGAGTTCTGTTGAACATTGTAATGGAAGCGAAACATGTCGCAAAGCACCCGTTCGATAAAGACACAAGCCGATAAAGCTCAGTCGATAAAGACACAAGCCTGACAACTGGTGTCCTGGACCGATGAGCGTTCTTTATTGTTTATGGATGTTTTCGTTCTTATCTTTCATTGTTTTTGCATTCGCGGTGAGCCGCATGAAACATAGAGACTCCACTTTTTAGCATATAAAAACATATGTATGTTGACAATTGATTAACCTCTCCATTTGATATCTAAATTTATTACTCTATGCTCATTTCGCTTTTTCCTGCTAACAAAGTGATTAGCTAAATGTGCACATACAGTCCTTTTTTAAAAGCAAACGCTTGTTGATGTTGGAACTGAAACTCACCACTTGGGCACACTTTATCGTCCCAACGATATTGAGACCGTTGAAAGCCAAAGCGGCGCTGAAGGCGATCTGGGCAATCAGCTTATCGGACGTCTGAAATCGAACAGATCGAACAGCGCTACGGTGTGAGCCACAAGTTTCACTAACAGTACGCCTTTTCAGTACGTAGCCTCAAGTTCAACGCTAGAGTTCTGATTACCGGTCCACTCCCTCATAGTTGTATCGGAAATCAAACGAGCATCTGCTGAGGCAACTGTTACGGTTAGTTATTCCCCATTTCACCATCACTTGCCTAGAGGTGAGTTCAACAGTGATTGCAATTACTGCTACTGTGCAGTATAGTTGTGCTCTCTCTCTTTCTCGAATATTCGAATTAGACTATATTCGAAAGAGCGGTTTTTCTGATTATTCAAGATCGAGTACGTTCGAAAAACGCAATTTTTTAATATTCAAAATCGAATATTTCAGTAGAACGCGAATTTTTTATTATTCCAATTCGAACATTCAAATACGAATGAAAATCGTTCGAATGCCAATTCGAATAGGTCATTCCGGCACAACTAAACTGTGCACTTATAGCACCCCACAGCCTATGCTTTCGATCAGTGCTAAGCCAGGAGGAGCATCAAATCTCTCTCTATGTAGTTGGGGAGAGGGAGATTTGCTTTTCGATTTCCAGTGGCTGTGCACAAACATAAGCCTCCCATTCCCCATCTCTTCTGCAGTCTAGCAACTCGCATAACAGGAAACTGCACCGCAACTAGTAGTTACAAATTCTGCCTTTGTTTTGGACAATGTGTCTGACAGGCTAACTGGCCTTTATAAAGTGCATTTGAACCACGCGATCCCAGCGCATTCAGTGGCAGAAAAGCTCAATTTTCAAGAACTGTCATCTTATAGGAAACTTAAGGATCTAAGTGAGTACTATTTGAATATCAAATCTAGAGATTAATTTATCTAGTCCTGTATTCAAAGTTCTTTCTCACTGGCCCCGCAACTCATTCAGAGGCTTGGAACGATGAAAGTAAATGCTCCAGCTGGTATTCATTTTGCTATTTACGTGTGCAAGAGTAGCACCGTGGTTCATCGCTGTCATGCGACACAAACAGCGTCATATCTCTGGTTTAAGGCTCTATGAAGGTTGGCCACCTACATGTCGTCCTAACTTTCCTTTGTTTCGGCATTCTGCAAAATTCAGTCACTTGCGCTCTCGCGTAGCGAAAAACTACGTGGCCGAACTACACCATTTCCAACGACCTAAACCGTGCTACGATGATCATCGGACTGCCAGAATTCCAGAGTTTTCTTTTTCTTACGTGAATCGTATTATTCCATGCGTAATCCCCTCGATTCCCCTTTTTGGTGACCGGGTATTTATTAAATTTGGTAGCAGGTATCTCTGAGGAACACGTAGGCGCAGTAAGAACGGAGGAGCGGAAAAGAGGCACAGAGGCGATAGCGTTTTTCGCCTTCTTCTCAACTTCTTTGGTGCTTCTGAAAGATGTCCAAACCGCCTGTTTCCTTCTGCCCATCTCCAGCACTAGGTCGCTGGTCGTGTTGACTTCGCGACCTAGGTGACAAAGCTGGGGCACGCGGAGATGCTCGTTCGATTGAGGTGTCACAAACTCGCCTGTTTCTATTTGTCTTCATAAGAATCATCTGCACCCCATCGCTTCCACATACGCGTTCGAAGACGGGCAGTCGGCCAGTCATCGCCAGCAGGGGTGTGCGTAATTACGATTTACGAGTTGAAGATTTACGGCTATTTTTATAATTTTTTACGATTTTTAGCGAAATTTTTTACGATTTACAATTTGCGACATTTTGGGTCGTAAATCGTAAATTTTCGTAAATTTGATCTTTGATCTAGCGTTCAAATTCATGTGAACCGGGTTATAGAGATTGGTTCACTTTAATGGTCTACTCCTATAACTCATTACCACTTTCCTTTAGAATTGTTTCGTGACGCACTAATGTGTTACTGTGGCAGACGACACTGTCCTGTCCGCAGGCTTTTCGAAACCGACTCATCAGTCTTTTAGAGGCAGAGAGACGAGTATTCTTTGATCCACGTCCCGTTTGGTAACAACTTCTAGTCAATTTGTTTATAATAGATTCACACTAACCCTAACGAATAGAATTGACGCAATCGAACATCATTCTTAGTTGGAAGCGGGGTCTAGGAAGTTCCTACATTGATGAGGAAGGGATAAACCACTGATGCTTCTATCTGTCTGCATTGAAATTCATAGGGCGAACCTTAAGTTTGACGGAATCTAGGCCTGGAGGTCGACTATATGCAGTTTTTTTATGCTTGTGTTACCTACTGATGTTCGTTGTTTATTTGTTTTTGTATTGTTCTGTCTCGCGTCTGCCTTTTGCGACGTAATAAACATAAGCATAAACATAAAGATTGTCGGTGGTGTGATTGAGTTTATCGTATTCACCCTTACTTAACCCTTACCATTTTGGATTCTGTAGGCTCTCGCAGAGCAAATGTTCGCTACAGAACTGGTGAAGGCTAGCGGGTGCAGAGAATTAAACTAAATAGCCCTGCAAAATTTTAGTTTTCGAAATCGGACAAGTGCAGGCAAACTTGCGTATGAAACCGATGCTCTAAGTAGGTTTAGATTACCGTGAAGGCTGCTGTTGTAGATTGATAGTTCAGAATTGAGAGCACGCTTTAAGTTAAGGAACGTCCTCGTTGCAATTTTTCTACAATTAACAAAGCTTCTGAATTCGAATACCGCGCTGTGGTTAATGCTTGGTACCCTCCCATTACGCATTGAATGTGTAATTACTTTCCTGCAGGGGTCTATATACCGTTTGCACTTGCTGTGATAAAAATGGACTTGGGCAATCTCAAACTGAAGCCGTTTTAACCTAAACCGCGTTCCTCCTACTCACAGCTCAAATGGGATTACTTTTAAATCAAACTACGCACCTTCTGAATCAAAATTGTCTTGTCTATGAAATAAAACTGAAGATGTTTCAAGAAGGTTGCTTCACGGAATGCGTTAACCTTCCCATTTTAAAGCGACTACAAAAGTTGTCCAAGAAATATGACCATACTGTTTCGGCTGCCAAAACTCTCTTATCCGTCTACTATGGGAATATTTCAGAACTTGTTCCAAAATACAGAACAGCGGAGATCTTTCTCTGTGTCACACAAAGAGATTGCGCCATGTGTTCACTCAGTGTGCATGGCGCAATAACGTCATATGACTCAATATGTTTCTTGGATTACCACATGCCAGTCACTGTTTTCGCTGCACTGGTCAGTGGAGAAATGATTTTTAAATTTTTATTTTCACAGCAACTTCTTCGCCGTGGTTTCTGCGAAAAAATTAGATTTATACGCAAGCTAGAAAACTGGTACTAAGATAGGAATTTAATGAATTTTCAAACGATGTAGCCCCTTTCTTGGAATACATGCATAGGGTAAAGTAAAGCTTTTGAATCCACGGTTTTTCGACTTTCTTAAAACGTGCAAATTCTAATCTAAAAAATGTCTTACTATGTAGCAAGAGGACGTTAAAAGGGAAATAGTTTAGTAAGAAAACTGTTCAACTTTAGCTGACAATAACTTCTTCTTCTTCTTCGTTTTCTTCTTCTTCTTCTTCTTGTTCTTCCTCTTCTTCTTCAGCGTTTGTCCCGCTTCGTGGCGGGGTCTATTCTGATGTCATGACGCCACCTTTCCCGATCCAGCTCTAGATCAGGGTGGATACCAGCTACTTTCAAGTCCATATGTAACGTATCAGCCCATCGCTGCTTCGGGCGAACTCTAGGCCGCTTTCCTATTACCTCGAAGTTAAGGCCTACCTTGCGGACGCTGTCTTCCTTTCTACGCAGAACATGGGCGTACCATCGCAAGCGAGCTTCGCGCATCTTGTCAGCTATCGGCGCGATACCAAACTTCTGCCGAATGACATCGTTTCGGATGCGGTCCATGCGGGTGACTTCAGCCGTCCAGCGCAGCATCTTTGTCTCCATAACGCTGAGGCGCGTTTCAACTTCCTTAGTGGCAGGCCAACACTCAGCGCCGTACATTGCTATCGGCCGGACGACTGTTCTGTAGATCTTCGATTTCAAGCGCTCCGGTATCATTCTGTCGCGGAGCACGCCAGTCAACGAGCGCCTCTTGGACCAAGCTTTACTCACGCGTGAGTTCACTTCAATCATCAGATTGCCATCAGATGCTACTGCTGATCCCAGGTACTTAAAGACCGTAGTGCGTGGAAGCTCGATGTTGTTAACCTTGATGGAGCTGGACTCAGTAACGTCCCTCGTTAGATATTCGGCCTTCTTCACGTTCAGTTTGAGTCCAAACCGCTCCAAGAGATCACACCATGCTTGCACCTCTCGCTCGAGTTTACCTTTATCTTCGTGTACCCTGGTGTACCCCGACAGAGATGGGGAATTCCAACGAGGTTTCACCCACCGCCTGAACTCGACTCTTTGGACAAGAGCATAGGATTCGCACCCACTCTATGAGCTCTTCAGGAACTTCATGTTGACGCAGGGCGTACCATATCACTTCACGCGGTACATGGTCAAAGGCCTTCTCCAAGTCGATAAAGGCGATATGCACTGGCTTCTGTTTCTCGCGGTGCTTCTCCATCAGGAGGCGGGCAGCATGTATGGCAACAACGGTGCCACAGCCAGCCACGAAGCCGCACTGATTGATGGAAAGCTGGACGGTGTCCCGAATTCGTCCACCTACAATTCGCTCAAAGGTCTTCATGCTGTGGGAAAGCAAGCGAATGGGACGGTAATTGGAGCAGTTTGCAGGACTGCCCTTCTTCTTCCAAATCGGAATCGTCGTACTTTGGCGTCAACACTCAGGCACTTTCTTCTCCGCCACAACCTGATTAAAGAACTTCGCCAACCACTCAGCAGGGTACCAGTACTTGGACTTCAATAAATCAGCTGCCACGTCATCGGGCACAGTTTTTGCCTGGCCTCATCTTCTTCAAAGCCGCTTCAATCTACTCCACGGTGACCTCTGAACGGGACCAGGTGTAATAGTCGCGAAAGGATGGTTTAGTGGAGAAATTCTACTGCCAAAATTTCCACAAACATCTTGCCATCGCTTCACGCCTTCTCACGCTCGTAAGAAGATGGCCGTTCCCATATTACTTACTTTACTTTGATACTTTGATGGTCCTTTTGTCGGATGGAGGTCTTCTCAGCGGGAAGCACAACTCTTCCAGACCGCTCCATCTCTGGCTGCTTGCATCCAGTAAGGCAGACTTCGCTCTCCGAAAGGTTTTAAAAATGAGTCTGCCCATCGCTTTGGCGGTCGTTCCAGTGGTCTCTTATGATCTCTCGGGAGCCATTCTGTGACACGCAGACTCCATCTATCGTCCTTTCGTCGAAGCAGGTGTCCGGCCCAGCGATATTTGGACTTCTTCATGTACTGCAGCGGGTCTGCTAGTTGCGACTTCTCCCGTAGCTCCGAGCTTCGTAGGCCTTCTTGCCATTGCTGACGAAGGCTTGTCCTTAGAAGACATCTCTCCAGTGCACGATGCGTAGTTTGCATCGCTCTGGCGATTGTCTTGTTGTCGGGCCAGGTTTCCGTCGCGTAACACATCGCAGGCAGTATAGAGTATACCTTTGTCCTTGGGAAAAAATTTCGAATTTCGAATGATCGAATAATATTCGGTTTTCAAAATTTCGAATTTCGAGTGATCGAATAATATTCTATTTCCAAAATTTCGAACTTCGAATGATCGAATATTATTTGATTCTCAAAATTTCGAATTTCGAATAATCGAATTTTGAATTGTCGAATATTCAAATAATCAAATGAACACCTTACTTATTGTGGTCACCCAATGATTGACATTTACTTATTTTTGTTACCCACTGTAAACTGCGTTCGAGAGAGCGGCATATACAAAGGCTTCAGATTGTCACTACTCTTGTACCAGTTGGTTAATTGCGAAAAGGATCGGTATTTATCAATTGTGGTACATCGATTTCTATCAATGGGTCTCCTGTCCCGTGGCCGACATACTCCCGCTACTCTTACGTTAAATCAGGGCTAATTGAGTGGGGAGGGCGAGTCCAGTGAGTGATAAGCGCTACTGAGGCTGAAGGCGACGAGCGAGGCGAAGGCTGCTCCATCCATTTCCCTCACGAGACCAAAAGACGGTGACAAAGGTATAATGACAATGAAGCACCCTTGCTTCCCTAAGAATTCGTGCCCCGAGAAGAAAGAAACACCCTGGATAGGCAGAGCTAGATTGTTATACATCTTGCTCCATAGGTTACTGTCTCTTTAGGTTATACCGAAGCTTCTATTTGGTAAAAGAAAGGCTGGCATGGTCGAAGAAGTGACACAAAGGCGATCTGGTGCAGAAGAGGCACATTAGAGGCTCATGAGTGGCATTCAATCTGCGTCCTGGCTCCGTTGAAGAGCTTCGCGTCACATGTAAGCAAACGACCCGAAGTCCATGGTTGCAATCTAATCTGGTAAGACACTACGACTCGGACCTATTGCGAAAATGTGGATGGCTCGCTTTCATAGGAAACGGATATGAATGGCTTTTGTACTCCATAGCCATTGCTCTTCCTCTCTTCTTTAACGTCTCTACTGGCAGAAAGCAGGAGCTTCCCAGGCTCCAGAAAAGGCTACCTCATTACCGCAGCGCCTTCCGGCTTTATCGTTCCGTCGTTGTACTTGGCAAGAAATACAAAACGGAGATTCTCCCGTAGTATACCGAAGGCAAAAGCGTCATTGAACAGCCATAACACGATTCACATGTTATTCACGTGACTGGCCGCAGGAGGCTCGATGGCGTTCAAAGGAAGCAGGGACGCAGCGGAGGTCCGCGTTTGCCCGCGCTTACCTCGCGTCGACTAACAAGGGAAGTGTCTGAAGCGTATGTCTGAACGGGAAGAGCGAGTCATATAGGGAGAATCAGCACCCCTCAATTAGTATAAAAGTGTTTTAATTTTTTGCCAAGAAAAAAAACCCAAGGGGCACGGGGTCGTTGTACTTACAATGTAATGGGCGCCTCACGAGTTCGACGGTCCTGTATGTCCGTGATGCCTCTGCCGCAAGCGGGTTGCAGCGCAGTGGATAGAGACGTTGTTTCATGCGAGGGAGATCGAGTGTTCAATTCCCCTGCGCTGCTGCACTTTTGCATTTCAACTGATTGTTGAGATTTGATGGATTCTGACGTCTATACCATTTCAGAGATTCTCTACTAATTTTTCCAGCTGCATGCTGTGGTTCAACATAATGATGCATAAGCGTTCAACATCAGTGATACACAGGCACAACGTGCATGAAGAAGAAGCACTGGTCACAATACGGACGGTGTATAAAGGCTACAGGCTCCTCATAGTTTGTTTCCCTAGATGGACCGATGGCCTCGGGAAAAACCATCCTGCTCGGATTTTCAAAGACCAGGACGTGACGTCGCAAGTGGTTCCAATGAAATAGCGAGGTCTGTGGATCTCGCAAACTGGCGTTAACGGCCATCGATACACTATTTCCCTCATCTTTGGCTGCCGACTGGAAATGAGAGGGAGCTGAAGGTTTTTTAAACCTAGCACCAACCTACTTACGCGGAAGTGTAGCCCACCTTTAGGCAAGGAACCTTCGAGGGAAGAAATCAAGCTGGCCGAACGGATGGCCAGCATACTAAAGGACTTCGAAGCACGTCAACTTGAAGTTCAGAAGACGAACAGCTGGAAGTAGTGGAAGAAGAAGATTGGGATCCGCAAGATGAACTGATAAACGTGGGGATGCAAGCAAGCAGTGGACATATGATTACGTTTTCGGGTGGAATGATTTCACTCCCACGTCATTGTGCATGACCCTCCTTTTGACCTGCAAAAACGGGACAACATTAGATGTCGAAGCTGCGGGTAGCTGAAGGAGGACGGATTTGTTATAATGACATTGAAGGTGGTGTCGCTGGCATACCTGTGAGGAGTCTGTAGCTTTTATACGCTGTCCGATTGTGACCAGTGCTTCTGTTTCATGCACTTTGTGCCTGTGCATCACTGGTGTTGAGCGTTTATACATCGTTAAGTAGCTTTCTCTTTGCCTTGCGGTTAAAAAACCGGTCAGTAATAAACAAGTGGCAAGAAATTTACTCTCCACGGCGTACAGCTGGAAAATTAGGCAAAAACATCTTAAGATGGTATAAATGTCAGAATCGTTCAACTCTCAACCAAACATATGAAATGCAGAAATGCAGCAGAGCATGAGAACCGAACGCCGACCTCCCACACATGAAACAACGTCTCTATCCACTGAGCTCCGAGCCACTTGGCGGGCGTGCAAGACCCGCGAATTCTACTGTAACGGACTCCCTACTCCATGTGTTTAACGACTTGTTAAAAATAAACCCATTTTTATACTAATTGAGGGTGGGGATTCTCCCTATACGACTCGCTCTCCCCTTTCAGACATACGCTTCAGACCCTTCCCTTGTCAGATTACATACACACAATTCGGCCACTCTGAATGACGCGCGAAACAAAACATCGTTCTTATCAAAAGGTCACAGTTCGCTGGTTTTCGAAGAAGAGCGCCATTAACTTGTTAAGAAATTGATAAAAAAAATTATTCGAAATTCGATTATTCGAAATTCGAAGCCTTCGAATATTCGAATAAACGAACATTCGAATATTGGACTTTCTCGAATAATCGAATAAACGAATAATTCGAATATTGGACTTTCTCGAATATTCGAATAAACGAATAATTCGAATATTGGACTTTCTTCGAATAGTCGAATATTCGAATATTCGAAATTCGAATTTATTCGAAATTTGACTATTCGAAATTCGAAAAGGACAAAGGTATAGTACAGAGGCGTTGAATATCGAGGCCCTGAGGCCGGGATCCTTGACCTGATCGGTGACTTCGCGAATCGAACTGAAGGCTGCCCATGCTGCGCGTCTCCTGCGGGCGATTTCAGGAGCGAGGTCGTTATCCATGTTCAGCTCTCTTCCCAGATAGACGTAGGAGTCGACCTGTTGTAGAGCGACTCCATTTAACTTTACGAGTCCCGTGTCACACCACTGGTTGACCATAAATTGCATTTTGGACATATTCATGTCCAATCCAATCTTCATACCTGCCACATTAAGCTCGTTCAGCATTTCCTCGACTTCTGCCGTGCTGGTAGAGATGAGAACAATATCGTCGGCGAAGCGAAGGTTGCTGATCCGTTTACCGTCGTCAAGTAGCCTTTATCATCCCAGTTCAATTCTTTTATGGCATCCTGGAGTTCCGCTGTGAATAGCTTGGGAGAAATCGTGTCTCCCTGCCGTACTCCTTTCCCTATAGGAATTTTAAGCTTTCGATCGAACAGCTGGATGGTAGTTGATGTGTTCGAGAAGCATTCGTCGAGAAGTCGGATGTAGGGCGATGGTATACCAGCGTGCACAAGTGCGTTCAAAACGGCGTTGATTTCCACAGAGTCGAACGCTTTCCGATAATCCACGAAGACAAGGACAAGTGGGAGGTGGTATTCGCGGCTCCTCTCGATGAGCTGTGAGACAGTCTGAATATGGTCCATGCAGGAGAAATCCTTGCGAAACCCTGCTTGCTCCACTGGCTGGTATTCATCCAAGCGACGCTCCATGCGGTTAAGCAGTATCTTGGTGATGATCTTGTACACAACCGAGAGAAGACTGATGGGACGATAGCTGTTGATATCTTCCTGCTGACCTTTTTTGAAGATTAAAACTGTTTTCGGCTCTTTCCATGAGTCCGGAATCCTACCAAGTCGAAGGTAGTGATTAAAGTGCTTGGCAAGAAGTGAGCAGAGGGCACTGCCACCCGCACGAAGGAGATCAGCAGGAATGCCGTCTGGTCCGGGAGCAGTGCCGGCTTCATCCTTCTGATGGCATGAGCAACTTCTGATTCCGGAATGGGAGGTACTTCCTCAGTTGGTGGCATCAAGCATTTCGGGACAGTGATGGAAGAACGGAACCGATCTGTGTAGAATTCTTGAACGATGGCCTCCATCGCTCTTCGAGACGTTTGCGTTGTTCCATCCTTATCCACTAGGGCTGACATTGTTGCCTTCCGATCGCAGAGATCTCGTTTGCAGCGCTTTATGCTTGAACCTTTCCCAGCGGCTTCTAACATCTTCTGTAGGCTTGAATGGACTCCTTCATTGCAATTCGACAGGCCTTCGAGATGGTGACTTTTTCCAGATGGGAAGCGTTAGGATCCAGTTTAACAGCTCTTCTTTGCTCCAAGAGCTTAACCGCATGTGCGTTGAGTCTTGAAGCAGACGGTGATGTGGCTCCGCAAGAGCTGCTAGCACATTTCAACACTCCGTTGGAGAGAAGGTCGTAGACTTCCGATGGATCTTCAAGAAGATTCCAATTATACGACTTTATTGCATATTCGAACTCCTCAGACTTGAAGGTGGGGACCCTAACCGGTGCCGGTTTATGAGTGTCACGCTTGAACATCCTCTTTTTGAGAGTCAGCTACGCACGGACAAGACGGTGATCCGAGCCGGTGTCAAATGAAGGCAGCACGAAGACGTCGCACAGACTCCAGCGTCTGTTTGTAAGAACATGGTCTATCTCCGAACGTGTTTCTCCACTTGGGCATACCCAGGTCCATCGTCGGTTTGAAGGTTTCTTAAACATAGAATTTCCATGGTAGAGACGGCACGCGGATAGGAAGTCTATCAGGCGCGCTCCGTTTTCGTTTCTTGAGGAAGTTCCATGTGGTCCTAGCCTCCATTCGTCGTGATCATTCGTACCGACGATAGCGTTGAAGTCACCAACGACAACTTTGTAGTAGCTCTTCTTGTCGTTGACAGTCCTTTCGAATAGCTTGTAGAATTCCTCCTTTTCTTCATATGCGGCCGCAGATGTTGGAGCATATCCATTTTTGATGGAGATAGTTCCTTGATCTTTGGTTTCCAGACGAAGAACAGCTACTCGCGGACTGTTGATCTTGTAAGAGTCTACTAGGTGGTGCACTGTCGAATTGACGAGAAATCCAACTCCGCCAATATTCTTTCTGTCCACCTTTGCTCCGATAATGAGAAGCTCGTTGTTGTCGGTCCTTCTTATGGTTTCCGTTCTGCCTTTCGTTTCCTGCAGGGTGAAAACGTTGTATTTGATGTTGCGGCTTCTGTAAAGCAGTGTCCGAAGATCCTGCTCAGATGCGATCGAACGACAGTTATAAGTGCGATGGTCTGGTTACTCACGTGTTCCTGGCCAGGGATACAGGAGAGCCGCCCATACACGACATAGCGTCGCGTACTGCGTGACCGTTTGTGCCGTTAGCCATCACGAAGTGATGTTCACCCCTTCACCGCGATGAGGTGGCACATGAAGGGGGTTCCCATCATTGATGCCGAAAAACTTCTCAATGTCCTCGGTCTACCGATGGCGGAACTTTGCAAGTCGGTACAGATACCGCTCACCATCGCGCGACTCGAGCTTCTCGTTGACATCTTCATAATAAGTGGCTTTTTCAACAGCCACGGCCTTCTTTGCAGCCTTCTTGGCTTCTTGGTACTTCTGCCAGTTATCGGCCGTCTTTTCGCCGAGAAACACGTGATAAAGCGACTTCTTCTCTCGCACTTTTGCTTTCACGTCATCTGTCCACAGCCATGCCTACTTGTCGACCTTCCGTCGTCCAGGCTTCGAAATGCCGAGTTCCGACTGTGCAGCTTGACGAATCGCATCGGTCGCCTTCTTCCAAGTTTCGTCGACAGCCGTGACTGTCGGTAACCGCACGCTAGGAATCAAAGCTGCTTCCTTCTCTTTCATTCGCCTCCACTTGATTCTTGCAGCACTGCATCGCTCGACCTGCTTCAGCCTCGGAGGGGCGATCTTCAGAGTGCAGATCAGCGGTCGGTGCTGTGGGGCGACCGTCTCATACGGCACGATCTTCGCGTCTGTGGCGAGACTCTGGTCGCGATCTTTCACAAGGACAAAGTCTATCCGAGTCTTGGTACTCCAACTATAGTATGAGATAAGGTGCGAGTCGCGTTTTCGGAAAGCGATGTTCACTATGGTGAGGTCATGCGATTCCGTGTAATCAAGAACCATATGTGATCCGCATCCGAAACTACCATGACAGCTGTACCGCCTTTCGTAGCACCTACGTGCCCATTAAAGTCACCAGCGACTACGATGACATCTTTCGACGGTACCTCTACTCTCTTCTCGTCAAGCAGGTTCCAAAACTCATCCTTGGCTTGATCGGAGCAGCCAGTCTGCGAAGCATGCGCAGAGAAGAAGTCATGGAGTCGCTCCTTAGCGGCGACAACGATCTTCATCAACCGACCGTCGAAGCGTTCGACGCTTACAATCGCGTCACGAAATCGTTCGGAGACGATTATTCCGACACCACTGGTGGTCCTAGGACTTCCACATAGAACGGCCTTCAAGCCACGTCCTATATCTTTTGACTTGCGGCAGGACCACCTCGTCTCCTGCACCGCATAGAAATCAACTCTTCTACGCTCCAGTGCTTCAACCACCTCGCACGAGCCGCCCGTCAACGTACCCACGTTCAACGTTGCCACGCGGGTCCTGATACGTTACGGGACTTTCGGACTAGCTCAGTTGCCCCCCGATGCCGTCCTCGCACCAGGGGCCCTCGCATACTTCTCACACTCGCCGGGCTCTGCGAGTGCTCGTCGGCTCCAGCGGACGCCGTAGCACTATCTCGAAACACTTGAACTGTCCTACACCATGCGATGTGGCATGGGTGTTCGTAGGCCGGCCTGTCACAAGGGCCTGTCGCCTGCAATCGAATGTCCGTGTTCGGCTTAGCTCGCAAAGCGGGCAGTTTCCAGTGGCACCACGTGAAGGAACGGACATCGCCACCTTTAGCTGAAAATAACACGACAAATAAATATTGAATCACATCTTGTTAACATTATGAGCAAAAGCCCTCCAAAAATTTAGTTGCATAGCACTATAGATTAGGTGACTCTTACGATCTACGGCTTACGACGGTTTTTTTCGTAATTACGATTTACGAAATTTCAAGTTTCATTTACGCACACCCCTGATCGCCAGCGGTTGGCGCTTGGTTAAACCCTGTGCTATGAGTACGACCTTGCCAGCAAAACGTAGGTGGGGAAGCTGCTAATCGTTGCTCTTCACTACCAGTCTTCTCATCCAAGGTTTCTTTCGTTGGATGCTAATGAAGAGCTTCGAAGATATGGCATCGCCTCGTCGAACCCTTCTCCTCTTTGCCGATGTCCTCGCTAACCAAACACACGTATTTTCTGTGGTCCTCACACATTCTTCTTCTAACTGTAAATTATAAAGTTGTTCTGAAGCTGACCAAGACTCGATTCAGCTAACTCGCAATTTAGAGACTGTACAGAGAGCAATTTGTGAAACTGATATTAGAGAACGGAGAATTAGTGTATGCCTACCTGGGAAAGCACCAGAAACCCCAGCATGACCACTCCTTGTGACAACGACGCGAACATAATCATCCGGTTCTTCTCGGAGATAAATGTCAGAGCATCGAACAGAGGTCCTGCCACGAACTTGAGCGCTAAACACACTGCATACGGCGCAGCAGTCGCAAGACCGGTGTCAGAGATGTCCAATCCGAGAGCCTAAACTAGAGTTGAGTCATGACAGATGCCTAAGCTTCCTTTCCCTTATTTTTTTTGTTTAGCTTAACATTTCTTGCTTTGACCGCATGCCACAACACATATTATTATCTTCAAGGTAGCGATATTAACCGAAATGCCTACACCATTTTCGTATACAATCAGAAAATTTGAACCTGTTGCTAGTCTCTGATTCGCCTGTCTAATTGGATCGTTCAAGCGAATATACGCAGCTGTTTTAAGCTTCCACGCTTACCTTAGGCCTATGTCATACCTTCGCTCACCCCGAGCGAAGGCGACGAACAGAGCGATGAGCGAAGTCTCTTCGCTAGCGTGAAGCTAGCGAATAGGCGCGCAGTTAATAGCGTTGTGTGCAGCTGCGTCGTAGCATTGCTAGGCCTTTGTCATACCATCGCTCACCCCGAGCGATGCGCAATGATATGCACCCATATCGATTCCATCGCGCTGCCCGATCGATATGGGAGCATATCATTAGGCGTCGCTCGGGGTGAGCGATGGTATGACAAAGGCCCTACCGATGCTGCCCGACGCTCTGCTCAGCTCAGCGACGCGGTCGCATCGGTAGCGATGCCGCATCGCTCGAAAGTATGACACCCCGCTAGCGAGGCTTCGCTAGCGGTGGATCGGACAACTGCTACAGGCGTCTGCCCCTCCACAACGTCTGATACCGTCCCTTCCCCAATTATGTTAGTTGTCCATCGCCTTCGCTAGCGAAGAGCGATGGTATGACATAGGCCTTAGCGAAATTACTGCTTTTGTCGTATTGTATTGCTATGCGAATTTCAATTGCTAGGAATGACGTATACCAATGTGTTTCTCCCTGAAACCAGATTCAGCAACTGCTTACCGCCCTCTAAGGCCGGGGGCATACTTCCATCGCAGCGATGCCATCGCGGCGCTCAGTTCATGACCATTCCGCCGCACGCGGTCGAATAGTCAAAGGAAACCTCGCCGCGGCCCAGTAACGGTCGGCATGCGCGATGGCTTCCCGCGCCCATCGCGGGCATGGCATACTTTTTCGCGCCGCGCGCGGTGTTTAGCGTTTGGTCCTGGACGGATCGCCGTCGCGCCCCATTGCAGAGCGATGGGCGATGCGTCGAGCACAGAGAAATTCAAATTCTTTCGCGTCGCTCTGCAAAACTCATCGCCGCGATGGAATCGCGGCGACGGAAATATGCACGGGGCCTTAGGCATCTGTTAGGCCTGAGTTATACTCCCGCGGGAGCATCCGCGGAACGTCTGCTGACGAAGGGTGCACCGCAGACGGCAGGCGTGGCGCGGCGCGGCGATTGGCCAGGTTAGGGATCTCGGCGCGATTCCCGCCCGTCCGCGGATGCTCCCGCGGGAGTACAACATAGGCCTAACGGTGAGAATACCGCCAAAACTGGTGCTGATGAATGTCTTATCAGGAGGGTCACCGTTAGAGCGCGGTAAGCGGTTGATGAATCTGGCCCCTGAATACGAAGAAACGGAAAAATCTACAAGAACAGGACCTCCTATGAAGCGAAACTGCTACTATCTGCTGCGCTCCGATCAGATTGCAGGGTCGTGCTTGCTTATATAGAAGTGAGCACTAGCGCGCTGTAGTTCACTTTCCCCGTTCAGACATACGCTTCAGACTGTTTCCTTGGTGCTCATCCAATCGCCACCGGAATCTATTTTATAGTCCAACAATAATAAAAATGACGTCCCTGTGCGGGGTACGTCACCCATCCAACTTCTGTGAGATATAGTAGATAACGTTATGGCAAACTGAATGCGTATTGGATCATGGACCAGGTTGCGGTGGCCAGAAGGTGGACAAGTCGGGTTTTGTTCCTGGATAAGGCTTGTAGCAAGTCACGACCCCCAGAGGTATAGAAGTTTCGTTGCCTGGGCGAGAAATCGAAACCAGGAATCTTGGAGTCGGAGTGTACGCGACAATCGGCGTCCCCTCTGCGTTTCCATGCGCCAATATGCCCATGTGGCAAATAGCATTCAAATTGCCTACACGTCAGAAGTGGAATGAGTACCGTACCACAACAGAGAATTATTAACGCCAACCTTTATTCTTTATTGAAGGTGGGATCCTTACTTATATGTGTTTAACGTCTATGTTTAGAAGTGTATTAAGGAGGTGACAGCAGATTGGAGGCTTTCTGGTCACAACATGCGCTGTTACAACGAACCTTATTCATGAAAGTTGGCCCGAAGTGCAGGAAGATAAAGAATGCTGTGTTTCCGCTGAACGTCGAGAGAAGCACTGCCTGCATGCACCGATCCATGCAGATCTCTTTGTACGGCACGGGGTCCTTGACAAACTGACCCTCTTTGCCGGTAGAAATATCCAACAGCTCCTTCTCATTTACCATCCTAAATTCTTGGTGAGCATGAGCCTGATCAACGGGCAGAACGTGTAACATGTCGGCTATCAAATGGTTTTTGAGACACGACGCTGACGTGAGAAGAGGCTGAGTAGCATAATCTGAGCATGTCCAAATCGATTTCTCTTACCAGTGGTCTTTCGGATTGTCTCTGTAGAGAAAGGTGAACGCTACGACTGACACTAGACATACGGCACCTAGCGAATAGTAGAGTGACCTCCAGCCGAGGGAAGACTCGCAAAACGCACTCGCAATCGGCATCGTGAGAACACAAGAAAGCTGTAAAACGAAGCGTCGTTAGGTGGTTACCCGCATATGCTTTAGGCAGAAGATTCCTCATATCACGAAACTAAATGGAACCGTTACTGACCGACCTGTGGACTGCATGAGAGAATCGCTATATAGGTGCCAGATTTTCTAAGAACAGACCAGTGTGATGTGATCGCGCCGACACTTACAAACGCCATGGCCATCGCAAATCCCTAAATACCGAAAGCTTTGCTGGTCGATTTGGAGCGCGAATTTTGTTTAACGTCGTCTTCGAGACCTGCGAGAATATTTAGTGAAATACTTTTTGCCACTGCAACATACTTCTCGTCCTTGAGGCAGATACTCACTGTGAAGGTTGAAAAATGGCGTCAGAATGAGCATTTATGTTCCCACGAAGACGTTTCCCGCTGTAGCTAGAGAAATAGTTGTAGAAGTGATAAGCGACAGTGACATGTTGTGTACAATGACTCCGAAATTATTCTCCATGATCGACTGTCATGAAACCTGGGCGTGTCTGAATTGTTCAACATTTCTGTGCCAAGCAGGTTTGATATGATGGAATGTTTTACTTCGGCCTGAAGACTTGACAAGGTCGCCGTTTTCGAAGGCCTGAAAGAAGTTCGAAGCCTAACACCAAGTACTTATCTCGGCAAGGACTTAGGTTTCCAACCCATCCAGTTTCAACAAATTCCTAAAAGTGCCATGGTGAATCCTACTGAAGCAAACCGAGCTCACCGCTGTCCACCAGCACTGAGTGAAAGCTCAGTTATAGGACTACCACAGAGCAAATGAGACCTACCAAGCAAAAATCTATAGTGATGTTCAGCATTAGAAGTACTTACGATTAGTCTTGGTCTCAGATCCCACACAACGGAATGAACGGCAAAAAGTCACTGGTGATCGAGCTGCAATAGTTTCGGTTGTTCATCGTTGGGTTACGTTCTCGAATCCAAAAAGCCTCTAGAGTCTTTCTGGCTCAAATCTCACTTTCACATAGCAACACAGTGCACTTTATACTGAAATCGTAGCCACCGTGGGCTTCCTCTCGATGTATAGCTCGCCACAGGTTAAACACTGAAGTTCGTAAACAGCGCCCTTCTGCGCACAGTTTCCATTCCTTCCATACGAGTAAACCACGCAGTCCTTCAATATGCATGAGCGATCGTAAAACCTATTGCGATCTAGGAGCCGTTTTATACTGCTTCCTGGTATATTAACCAGCACAACTTCATCGTCCAAGTTTGCTCGCACTAGGCAGAGACGACCGGCTGCCGTGATTTCGTCAGAAATGAATGGCAGTTGGAGACATACTTTGTTTTCCCGCGCATTTTCACCATGCCTCGACTTCTATCCCATCCGGCTACTTCGTTGTCTTGGTCTCGCTCCTCATGTCCCGTACACACAACCACTGCCGTTCTGTACACGCTGCGGAGCACAGCATGTGCCAGAGGGTTAGTGGATGTTGCATGCACTATGATGTTCCTGCAGCTACCTTTGAAAAACCTAAATCCTTGACGAGCTGAGTGCCTGATTTCATGCATCGAACTTCTTTCAGGCCTTTGAAAACGACGAAATTGCCGAAACGTCAGGCCGAAGTAAAACGTTCCATCATATGAAACCTGCGTGCACAGAAGTATTGGAACACTTCGAAATTTGTTTTCAAAACTTAGCTTATGCTGTACGCTGGGACGTTTGTGGACTACACTGCAGTTCCACTGATTACCACCATGCTTGTGAACTGCTGACAAATTATAGGTGCAAAATTTGTACGTTTTTGAACGCAAAAAAAAGTTTCTACCATCAGCCGTTCTTCAGGATACTGCAGAATGTAGTGTGTGGGTGGAGGAAGACACTAAGCAAGAAAGACTGATGCAATAGTGGTGGCTGTTGATGGCTAACTGAGCGAGACTAGCAATAGGAGAAGAAAGAACACTTACTAATCGCAAAAAGGACGATATCTGGAAGTAGCAAATCAGCTTTCAAAAGAAAATATTTCGCAAAGGTACACATTTTAATTGCACATCCTCTATACTTTCAATAAACATCAATGCGAGCGAATTTGCATAAAGACTCAGCACGTCAATATCAATTCGCATCATTTCGTAGAGAAGGTTATTAATGAGAAATGGAACACCCTGAATATAACGAATAAGGTTCGTTAAAACGCTTACAAATATTGTACAAAGAGGTCAACTGCCCATAAGAAATCATGTTGGTAGGCTCTGTAACGTGTTCAATATCAGAATCGACCAAGTTGATGAGGGTGAGTACCGCAATGTACATGGAATTATGAAAACAATTTTACCATCCTGCGGATGTAAACCGCCTATTTTACTTGCTTTGGAGGAAAACCACCTCATGCCGAACCTGCAGTATGCGGGACATCATGACGAAGACGTGTCCAAGCTCTACTGCCAGTGGTAGTGCGAGAGTTCCACAAGCCGTAACGATCCCATAGAATGCTAGTGTGTACCTTCAATCTGCACATTAAGTCGGATATCGGCATATGATTATTGAGCCATAAGTACATATACTAACCCTTGAAGGGCAACGCAGCGAGTGGTCTTGCATTAGAGGTTTTGGATTCAGTTGGCATTTGTAATGAGCGACTTTGTGGAATGTTTGGAAGTAATGCTACCCCAGGCATAAAAGCAATGCCGTCCTTAAAATCATATTTGGGGTAGCTTGACCGCAGTTTTGTCCACACTTGCACAGAAAACGCTTTCCTCACTTTTTTTCCATAAGGAATGAATTAGAAATAGCACAAGTTCTTGGTCGTGAATGATATGAAACAGACAATTGATCGGGCCGGTTTAATCTTGGTCTGTGACCATACACTTATGTATGAGATAGCTTTGCTGCTAACATGAAAACTGTGTGTTTAAAAAAAATGTTTTGGTACAGCTAGCGATCCCCTACTGAACACTGAAGTTTTTGCTACGCTGCTAAGATTTTCATGCAGGCAATTCAGTAATTCACCCTTTCAATTCGCTAGTACACTAGTGCTAATAATGTAGTGTTAATGGTTCTCGACTGTAAAGTTTCTAGGGTTCTCTGGTCACTCTACATTCGAAGACTGAAAACTTTCTGCTAGCTCTCATGTGTAAACTATGGATTATTTTCCAAGGTTTCGGATTCGAGCCTCACCATCAGACATTCCGACACAATAAAAGAACCCACGATTAGCTTAAAGCTTATCCCTTTTAGAGTGCCGAGAAGAAAGCAAAATAAGTAAATTGTGCCTTCACGTGCAAGGAGGCACATATGAGATAAGATCGCTAACAGCACCACAGGTGGGCCTGACAGCCGCACTTATATCTACAGCTGCTGAGCTCAACTATGTGCTTCTTTTCACAAATATTTGAATTTTGAAAAAGTCATTTAAAAAGGCCGCTTTGAAAAGCTCAAGAGCGTTTTTTTTCTCGGCAAATTACCAAAACATATCCGCAGTACTGTATTTAGAAGTCTTATACTAAAATTTCTGCTAATTTGTCTAGCAGTCTAACCCGCTCCAATTCCAATTCAACCTTTCTGCCTATCGCATTTGTTGCGAATCATCAGCTATCTATGCTTAGGTTGGACGTACAATAAGGGATAAAGGACGCCGTTAGTCAATCTATTTGCGAGATGCGCCACGAATTCTAATTCCACAACCACGCTCACGTCGCGCAGTCAAAACGGTGGTTTGTGACGGAAAAATCCGTCGGAAACCGTCGCATGCTCATAACTCCTTCAGTTTAAGGTTCTTCAAAAGCAAGATTGGCACCGTTGGATTCGTCTCTTCGAGATCTACACAAACTTGTATATAACTTCACCGGAACACCCATATTTTCGCCGTGGGTGTCCCAAAAATGACCTGAGCAGGCTCTTGCGATTAGAGCAGCTTATTTCCCAAGACCATGCGTGCTCTCAGGAGTATCTCAAGCATGGCATACGTTGCCAGTGCTCTGTCATGCCAGAAATGCTCCGTCAGTGAGCCATGCACAATGCATATAGAATCGAACCTATCAATCGAGTGAGCGAAAGCATGTTCACTCCGCTTCTATCTTCCCTTACTGGAAAATGTAAAGCCTTCATGACTATTTCGAACTGTTTGGAGAATTTTATCGGAAATTCGCACTGATTATACTTAGAAATTGCTGTAAGACTGCCCAGCTAGCCCTTGGAGTGCGCCGTGAACAAAGTGTATAGAATCAAACCCTTCAATCGAGTGGATCGACAGTTTGCAGAGTGAGCGAGCGTTTAGAGAATTTTGTCAGAAATTTCCGGCCGCCCTAGGAATTGCTGCACACTGTCCCAGGGAAACTTTGAAGTGCGCCGTGAAGAATGCATATAGAATCGAACCTATCAATCGAGTGGGAAGACCGCTCGCAAATTGCCCGCGCGGGTGTGGTCGAAGCGCACTAAGTCTGTCAACGTTCCGGCTGCAACTAGAGAACTCTGTAGGAAGCACGAGGTTCTTGAAGAACACTAAAGCACAACCGTGTAGCTCATGAAGAGACTAAGCTACAGCGGTGCGAAGATGCGGCTGAGGTTTGTGCGACCCATTTTTTTTTCGGCTTCGGTCGACCACTGCGCGAAGGCACAGCTAGCTAACGGCACGCAAATGCATGGGCGAGCAGAACACTAAAGGCACTTTACGACGACATACACACAACTTCCTAGCTGCCTAACCTGCCTTAGCTCCATCTGCCACTTTAGAGCGGCTAACGGCAGCGGTGAAGTTTCTTCCGCCCTTACTACCCCGCATTTGATACCACTCGATGGAGCTAAGGCAGGTTAGGCAGCTAGGAAGTGAGAGCTCTACTGAACGGAAAAATCTCAGCCAATTTAAGAAATATCGATTTTCTGACAATTTCGCATCGAGGACGAGTCGCCCTTGACCGCGGCACACGAACGATTACGTTATCGAAAATCGATATTTTCGAATTTGGCCAGGTTTAATATCCTTCGAAAGAGCTTTTTGCGCTGAACAGAAAGACATTATTGCGCGCGTCGAGAACTCAAATATGGGCGAGTAATAGAGCAGGAAACTTCAACTGCTAAAAGTCCTCTACTCTAAAGTGGCAGATGAGGGTAAAGCAGTTTAGGCAGCTGGCGAGTTGTGAGCACGTCGTCCTAAAGTGCCTTCAGTGTTCTGCTCGCCCACGCATTTGTGTGCCGTTATCTCTCTTCGTCTTCCCGCAGTGGTCGACCGAATCGGAAAAAATTCGGTCGCACAAGCCTCAGTCGCATTTTCGCACCGCTGTAACTTTGTCTAGTGATGACCTACACCGTTTTGCTTTAGCATATTTCAAGAACCTTGCGCTTCCTACAGAGTCCTTGAGTTCAAGCCGGAATGATTCGAAATTGACAGAGTTGTCGAACACGCCCTCGAGTGCAATTTGCGAGCGGTCGCTCCACTCGATTGATAAGCTCGATTCTATATGCATTCTTCACGGCGAACTTCAAAGTTTCGCTAGGACAGAGTGCAGCAATTCCTGAGCAAGGCGTCCGGAAATTTCTGACGAAATTCTCTAATAGCTCACTCTGCAAGTTGTCGATCCACTCGATTGAAAGGTTCGATTCTATACACTTTGTTCACGGCGCTCTCCAAAGGCTAGTTGGACAGTCCTACAGCAATTTCTAAGTAGAGTGGGTGCAAATTTATGATAAAATTCAAACGGTTTCAAATAGTCTTGAAAACTTTACATTTTCCAGTGGGGGAAAATAGAAGCCGAATGAGCATGCTTTCGTCCACTCGATTGATAGGTTCGACCCTACATGCATTGTGCACGCCTCACTGCGAGAGCAGTTCTGGCATGAGAGCACTGGCAGCGTATGCCATGCTTGATATACAACTGCTTGATATACAACTTTCCTGGGAAATAAGCTGCTCTAATCGCAAAAGCCTGCTCAGGCCATTTTTGGGACACCCACGGCGAAAGCTACAGCTACAGCTACAGTGCTCTGGAAAGGCTGTATACGAGTTTGTGTAGATCTCGAAGAGACGAGTCCAATGGTGCCAATCTTGTTTAAAAAAACCTTAAACTGAAGGAGTTATGAGCATGCGACCGGATTTTTCCTTCGCAAACCGTTTTGACTGCGCGACGTGAGCGGAATTGTACGAGGTATCATGGAGCAAGTTGAACGCGTTTTTGTGTTGTACAATAACCTATGATAGCCAGCAGAAGGATGAGTCAGTGTCTTAACCTTCCCAGAAATAACTGGTGCCAATTCAACGATCCCGGAAGGATGGAAGGCTTGGTTGGGAAATCCGAACCAAGAATCTTGTATCGGAGTGCTTTCTCCGACTGCGTTAATTCGCGCCCCTAGATGAACACCAAAAAAATATTTGCGAAGCTAACTGAGGTATATGTGGCATCAGTGATCAAAAGAAACATTCAAAATCACCACTATTGTTGAGCTAAAGATCACCGCCTACTGTTTAAGGGATGACAAGAGTAGTCAAACACTGCCTGGCTTTACTGCTAACAGTCCAGGGGTCAGATTCATCAACTGCTTACCGCCCTCTAACGGTGAAAATACCGCCAAACCTGATGCTAATGAATGTCATATCAGCGGGTTTGGCCGGATTTTTACCGAGGACGGTAAGCGGTTGATGAATTTGGCCCCAGATGGCCATCCCGCTTAGTTTTCAGTTAGTCAGTTGTCTATATCTTGACAGCAGGTCCAACTTTCCAATTAATCCTTCAATGAAATACAAAACATCACCTCAGTCCGATGGCGTGCATAAGTGGAACGACGGGAATTATTCCAATAAGCTGTCCCACGGCCACCACAGAGAACAGCGCGTTCTTCTTCGTTGGGTTCTCCAACCAATGTACTGAAGATGTCAAGGAGAGACTAGACCGGAATAGAGATTGAAACAGGTTTGAATATTCAGCGAACCATTCACTCACACTTTAAAGATGGGGTACACTTTCGATATGTATCCGGCATTTAAGGGAAACATTACTTGACAGTTCTATCCTACGTACAAGTGCGCCGCGTAGACATCCCCGTTCCATAAGCACTGCACGCTAATCTCAAGTTTTCAAACTATTCAAACTACCCTATTTTAGTCTTCTTTTCCCTAACTCACATGTATGTGCAGTTGTGATCTTATATGGTTGAAGAATAAGTTTGGTTCGTTTTGTTCGAGGTTTTTTAATCAAACGATTTGATTTTTATTTGACAAGCTGGTTGCATTTATTAGAAAAAAAAGAAAAGTAGATTTAAGAAAAAAGAAGAAGATATAGGAAAACTAGGACTGGTTCGACGACTTCATCGGCGCCAGACTGACCGGTTCTCAGTGGAACGATATAAACAAATTGGTCGTGGGAAGAGGTCGTAAATAACAACGGTGAATACGTAATTGATTAATGAATTGTTAGAGTCGCTGCGAACTTATTCCTCAAGGAAACGTTTCTTATACGCGCTGTTCAACAAACGCCGCCCAAGCACGCATGCAGCGCATGGCAATGCGCCCAACATAAAAATCCTTAAAAGATTGATACAGCAGGGACGTCTGGCTTACCTTCGGTCGCATTCGTGGCTTGAGATTCGACAACGTCCTGCATGCAGATTACCGTGAAGCTGAGCGCCTGCTGGTTGCAGTACATCGACGTGCTTAGCACTAGGCTGAGCACCAGAATGACGAATCTAACGTTGCTCGATCGCGCCGTGGTCGATTTCCGCTGCTTCATGCTTACCTGAAACAGGAGGCCCACGTATCTTCGCTAATAGTCCCGGCATTCTGAAGAAGCTGCACGCACTCAACTCAGTGGTTAGGCACGAAGACCGGTGCCAGTGTGCAGAGCAAAATTGCATGCTGTTTTGGCTTTTTTAACAAAACTTTAACATTGAGGCTTCCTAAAATGTCAACATAAACATTTTACTTACAACCAACAGCTTTCATAAATCCGCAGTTTTCCGTCACGCGATGCACTGTGACGACGACGTTCATCCAGATATTTTTTTTGGTGTTCATCCAGAGGCGCGAATTAACGCAGTCGGAGAAAGCACTCCGATACAAGATTCTTGGTTCGGATTTCCCAACCAAGCCTTCCATCCTTCCGGGATCGTTGAATTGGCACCAGTTATTTCTGGGAAGGCTAAGACACTGACTCGTCCTTCTGCTGGCTATCATAAGTTATTGTACAACACAAAAACGCGTCCAACTTGCTCCATGATACCTCGTACAATTCCGCTCACGTTGCGCAGTCAAAACGGTTTGCGAGGGAAAAATCCGGTCGCATGAGTGTTTCGTTTAGAAATTGTTCATACAGCTGGCCAATACGAGATTTCATCTGGTCAAGAAATAGAGGCGCCGAAAGCGTTGACAGCAGTGACGTCCTCTGGGTCAACGTGTGCCTACGGGGACTATTCTCTCTCACCTCAAGCTCTCCCGCCTGTACTGACCGACTTTTTCGGTATAAATACGCCACCGCCTGTAGGAGCAATCAGATTCTCAGATTGCAGTGCGCTAGTGGTGCACTAGTGGTTGTTTAGCTCCGCATCCTCGTCCTCATCGTCATCACTGTCTTTGGTGGTTTCTTATGGATTGTCCGATTGCTTTGGTTAGATCTGCTTGTTTCAGAATCTCTTCGTAACCCGTCTTCAAGGACCCGTTCAAAATGTCGATGCAACAGAATCGAGGATTCTCTGTCTACGTTGGCAACCTGCCGTACCAGTGCTCCGAGGAAGACATCGGAAATCTTTTCAGTCGAGCCGGCCAAGTTACCAACGTCCGTATCGTCACCGATCGCGAAACAGGCCGTCCGAAGGGATTCGGGTTCTGCGAGTTCGCCGACGAGGCTGGAGCCGAGAACGCCGTCAACACCCTCAACGGAACAGACTTCAATGGCCGCTCTCTTCGTGTGAACCACGCCAGCAGGAACTGACCTCTTTGTCTTTTATTCGTCGCCTTATATAGATGACTTACTATGAAACTATGATTTGAACACCTTCTCATCCGCAAATAAAGATGGTTCAAAAAGGAATGTTGCATTGAAGTTCATGCTGCTGAAAGGGGATTTAATGAAGTGAAAAAGAATGGTTACTAGTTGTTCAGGATTGCCCGAAACAAGTTACTGCTTCGGTGTTTCAACGCTCTGCAACAAATACTTGTAGCCACTGAAACCTGATTATCATGAAACCGAAATCTCTCGGCATCGTCTTTTAAATGTGATTCTTGGTTGGATTGGTTTCGTGAACATGCCATCAACACAAAGTTGCAAGGAAGAAAGTTTACGCCTGATCTCTAAGCTTTCATTGTGGTCTCAGGCATAGGTGTGGTCGGCCAAAATGAATTCCATAAGGAGAATCAGCACTCCAAACAGTAGCGAAGTCTGTTCCACTTTTAAAAAGGCATTCGTCCTACCGACCCTTCGATACTTGAGTTGGACTCGCAAAGTCTATCCACTTTCTACATACTTAAAGCTGAACTCCTCGATAGGTCCAATGGCTTTGCAAAAAATGAGACATACTTTTATACTGCCTAAGGGGTGGAGATCCTCGCACTGACACTCATTTTTGCCATTCAGACCCTTCTCTGGTGAGCAACATTTGAATATGTCAACATCGTCACTTCTTGGTCAGCTAACGAGGGAGGGATACCAGGTAGTAGAGGCGCTTCGAGACAAAATGCATATAATGGAATGCAGCTTCGAACGCTGAACCCAAGCATGTGTTCCACATCTGCAAGCGACATCGTGGAGTTGAACAACAATTTTCACTTTGCCTTGATCGATTGGTGCTCTTCACGAATCAGAGATCGAGAAAAATTGCCCGTATGACTACCCATGGGGGGATTCTTCCCATATGACTCGCTCTCCCCGTTCAGACATACGCTTCAGACCCTTCCCTCGTAAGGAGTTCTGGCTCCCGAATAGCCCTAGTTTGAATCCACTGGACATTAGCTTGGAGCGTAGTCGAAAGGGTTGCTAACAAGACGAAGCATCCTAATGTCAGATCTCGTACAGCTGTCGAAGCTGCGTTCGCAAATATGGACACCGCTCCTTTATGTAAAGAGTGTGCGATTCAGGCGAAAGACGGAGGCTGTCATTGTGGCTGACGGAGGATATAATAAGCATTTTTTACTCTTAAAATATCACTCTGTTTGTGTATAAAAATTCTACTTCTTTTGTAGTATTCTGTCAACAAATTTATTTGAAAATATAAACTTTAGTGTCCGGATGTCGGAATTGAAGCGCCGCACGCTGTACATCCCAGATTAAAGTGCAACTGCGACTGTGTTATTCCTTTGTTAGAACACTCTTGCCCGTTCTCCTCTTCGAAAAGCCTTCTGCAACATGCATGAACCTTCAAATTTGTTATCATTTAAACATGGTTGTCTTTTGTAACGCCATAAACTTGTCCAGAATTTTATTCAAAAGGCAAAAAGTGCGTGTATTTTTGCTTGCTCCGTAACATTTTCGTGCGCTTTTGTTCCACCAGCAGTTCCAGTGAGCTAGCAACAGTTTGAGTGAATAGTACGCTTGAATAAAGCATTGTATTAGTATGGCTAATCAATTTATATTGCAAGTTCGCCGTATATTACACATCCAGAAAATCTGCGACGTCTATTATGCACCCTGTATCACTTACGATTGAAATGTGTTGTACCAGAACACCGCAAATGGCCCCGTATCACACATTATAAAGAGGGGTCGGCTGGCTCGCTACATCCTTATTTCTGCGACTGTTCACAGTCTGCCATAAAGTAGCGGACGCCTTGAATACAAATACAAGAACACTCGCATGGTATGAGGCCGAGCGGTACCTGTTTCCCTCTTATTCCACTTTCCACGACTATAGGGGTCAACGCGAATTCGTCAAGACGTGGTAGGTGTAGTGTGAGAACTAGGGCCCTTTCCTCATCATCTACGCTCCGTGAGCAAAGACAGCGCGTGTAGAAATGGTGGAAGGCCCTTACAATAAAGGGTAAAGGACGGCGTTACTCAATCCATTCTGAGATGCGCCAGCGCATTCTACTTCTACGGGATGTCGTGGAGGCGATATGAATGCGTATTTGGCCATACAATGACTTGCGGTGGCCAGCATATGAACAAGTCAGCGCTCTATCCTTCACAGACGAGTCTGGTACCAATGCACCGACCCCGGAGGGATGGAAGGCTTGGTTGGCCTGGGCGGGAAATCCGAACCAGGAACCTGGTATCGGGTGCACGCGACAGTTGCGCCTCCTACGACTGCGCTACACGCGCCCGGGAGGAAGGGAGGCCCTTATGCAGCACAAAAATGAATCTTCATTACCGGCGTGCTACGGACATATGTACATTACGATGAGGTTTCTTCATATGAAGGAAGAGAAATATAAAACGAATGACAAAAAGGAAGGAAGTTTTGCATATCGCAAGAAGCCAGATTTCGACTTTTATGGGGAGGCGACAGTTTGAGCATTATTGCACAACAGCACTTGGTGTTTGCTTGACACGGCCACCAGTTTGAATAATTTTGAGGAAATAATCGGCTTATCGTCACCGTCAAAAATAATCGACTGAAGTTCGCTGCTGCCCTTTCAGTGGGCAGAATACTCGGATGAAGAGGCTTCCTGGATTGTTGCCATAGGTTAGCTGGTGTTTCAATTCTTTTCATAACGTTGAATAATAACAGCGTGTGACGAAGAGTGTGCAACGATAGTTCTGGTTTAGAACCTTCGTTGCACAGCCCAGCTTATCTCTTTTCGTTATGCAGTGAATTACATATGTAAGGCTGGATAAACGAACGCAGTTGAGAGTACAGAAAAGTTTGACATGCAGGCATTATGAATTATGTAGGCAAGCAATACGTGACCAACAAGACGTCACAGAGTCTTACGTATGATGGTCCTCTTACAAGGGAGGCCCATGAAGTTCCCCCAAAGATTCTCAATGTGACCTATATGGTCTTGTAGAGCATCGGACGAGGATTATAGAACTGTGCTTCGCTTTTGCTAGGGATCGTTGGGTGGCCCGCAAATGGCAACAAATGGTATCACTTCAGAGCGGGTTGATAAGGCATAAGTGACACCTGGAATGGCCCTATCGTGAACTTAACTTAACCTACAAAAGGTTTGCAGCTCAAACTGAGGTTTGATTATAGTAATAGATGATAATTTACGACGTTTCCTGGACGTGGCTGCAGGGTACATTCAAGTGATTTATTCGCAACGGCGGTGGGAGCGACTGGATGGCCAAGTGATAGCGGGGCCGCCTTACGGGAGGGGGCCGAGGGTTCGATTCCGGGGGTGGAGATTCTGCGTCCCTAGGTGGACTGTTAGGTAGAGTACCTTCTTCGCGTCCTAACCCCGCTTTCAACCTGTTGTCAGATATGACAGAATCTGGTTTTGTTGTGTAGAGCGATATCGCGCTTCCATTATGACCTCTTTGGTGTGTTCTCAATTACTCTTGGAAGTGTTTCTCATTGTCACCTCATTCGTGAACACGATCGACAAGCATTAATTTGACCCGTCATCAAGACAATCTCATTGCTCTTCGGATTTCCTCATAGACTGCTTTTCATTCTTCTCGCAACTTTCAGTAATTCAGCTAACGGTTACCAAGTACAGCATACAATACCGCTCGCGCCGCACGGTCAAAAGTGGGCGGAAAAACGCAAAAATAGCGTCCCAAAGCGTCAGATGCTCATAACCCTTTCAGTTTTAGGTTCTTTGAAAAAAGGTTGGCACCGTTCGATTCGTCTCTTCGAGATCTACACAAACTTATAATAACTTTACCGGAACACCCATATTTTCGCCGTGGGTGGTCCAAAATTGACTGGAGCGGGCTTTTGCGATTAGAGCAGCATAGTTCCCAGGACATGTGTGCTTTCGGAGTATCTCAAGCATGACGTACGTTGCCAGTGCTCAGTCATGACAGGAATTCACCGAGAGTGCGCAATGCACACAGAATCGAACCTTTCAGTCGAGGGGGGGGGGACAGCTTGTAGACTGAGCGTTTGGGGAGTTTTATCAGAAATTTCTTGCCGCCCTACTCAGGAATTGCTCCAAGGCTGTCCAGCGAGCCTTTGGAGTGCGCCGTGAACAATGCATAAAAAATCGAACCTTTCAATCGAGGGGGGGGGGCAGCTTGTAGACTGAGCGTTTGGGAAGTTTTATCAAAAATTTCAGCCGACCTAGTCAGGAGCTGCTCTAAGGCTCTCCAGCGAGTCTTTGGAGTGCGCCAAGAACAATGCATACAGAATCGAACCTTTCAATCGAGGGTGCAACCGCTCGCAAATTGCACGCGCGGGCGTCTTCGGAGCACAATAGCTCTGTTAAGTTGGAACCTTTCAGGTTGCAGCTTGTAGGTTTTGTAGGCAGTTGAACGGTCTGTTAGCTCACCAAAGTAGAATGGTTTAGCTTAGGAAAAAAAAAGCAATGCTATAGGAGTGCGAAAATGCAGGTGAGGCTTGTGTGAAGCATTTTTTCCGATTTCCGTAGGCCACTGCGAAAGAAGCGGCGAGCTAACGGCCTTAAAATGCGTACACGAACAGAGCGCTTAAGGTACTTTACGACGACGTGCTCGTAGCTCCTCAGCTGCCCAAACTGCCTAGCCTCAGCTGCCGTTTTAGAGCGGCGAAAGCTAGCGGTTAGAGTTTCTTGCGCTCCTACTCGCCCAGATTTGAGTCTTCGATACTCGCAATAGCACCGTTCCGTTCAGCATGAAAAGCGCTATCGAACGTTGTCAATTTCGACCGATTTTGGAATCATCAATTTTTTGACTGTTTAGCATCGACGAAGAGGCCGCGGCGGAAGGACGATGACGTCATCGAAAAATCGATGTCTTCGAGTTGGGCTATGCTTGATACCATGCGATAGAGCTTTTCATGCTGAATTGAATGGTGTCATTTAGAGCGGGAAAAACTGGAATCTGGGCGAGAAACAGTGCGGAGAGCGCCTGCCGTTGTTGCGCTAAATTGGCGTGTTCGGGGCACAAAAACTCTGTCGAGTTCGAATCATTTCGGCTGCAACTTGTGTGTTGTAGGCAGTAGAACGATATATAAGTATACTAAAGTAGAATGGCTTAGCTTAGGAGGGGGCAATGTTACAGCGATGCGAAAATGCAGGTGAGGCTTGCGTAACGCATTTTTTCCGATTTCGGTGGACCACTGCGAGAAGACACGGCGAGCTACCGGCCTCAAAATGCGTATGCGGACAGACCACTTAAGGTACTTTACGGCGACGGGCTCAGAACTTCTCAGCTGCCTAAACTGCTTTAGCCCCATCTGCCGTTTTAGGGCGGCGGAGCGGTTGAAGTTTCCTGCCCCAAATTTGGGTTTTCGACACTCCCAATAACACCGTTTTGTTTTTAACTAAAAGCTCTATCGAATGGTTTCACTCTCGACCAATTCCAAAAAAATCGATTTTTTGACAATATCGATGACGCGGGCGCTCTAGGCCGAGCTGCGCGGACGATGACGTTATCGAAAACCGGTATTTTCGAAATTGGCCAGATTTCCTCGTACAAACTTCGTCCAAAATCATCTAGGGGTTAATTGGGGCGCTGATCACGAATCCGACGTTCGTTTTTGAAAATTCCGCCGACTTCAGCAGGTTGCTTCCCATTTGAGGGTGGTCGGGTCACGATCACCGATCACCCTCAGTTATCGGTATGAGCGCTCTCCTGCCCTAATCGTACAAATGCAGGACTTTGGAACCGCAGTTATTTGTTTGTTCGATCTTTTCGTTCTTTATTTTTTAGGTCCTTTTCTTTTCTCTTCAATCAGCTCTGTGAGTTACAAGTCAATTTGTTGCATAATCTTTAATTCTGTGATCCCCGGATAGATCCTATTTCACATAAATAAGCTGAGAAGTTATGAGCACGTCGTCGTAAAGTACCTTAAGCGCTCTGTTCGCGTACGCATTTTAAGGCCGTTAGCTCGCCGCTTCTTTCGCAGTGGTCCACGGAAATCGGAAAAAAATGCTTCACACAAGCCTCACCTGCATCTTCGCACCCCTATAACATTGCCCCCTCCTAGGCTAAACCATTCTGCTTTGGCGTGCTAGCAGACCGTTCGACTGCCTACAAGACCTACAAGCTGCAACCTGAAAGGTTCCAACTTGACAGAGCTATTGTGCTCCGAAGACGCCCGCTCGTGCAATTTGCGAGCGGTCGCCCCCCCCCCCCCTCGATTGAAAGGTTCGATTCTGTATGCATTGTTCATGGCGCACTCCAAAGGCTCGCTGGACAGCCTTGGAGCACTTCCGGAGTAGGGCGGCAGAAAATTTCTGATAAAACTCTCCAAACGGCTCGAAATAGTCTTGAGAACGTCGCAGTTCCCAGTGAGAGAAGATAGAAGCGCAGGGGACATGCGCTCGCCCACTCGATTGATAGGTTAGGTTCTGTGTGCATTGTGCACGGCGCACTCTCGGGGCATTCCTGCCATGACAGAGCACTGGCGACGTACGCCATCTTTGAGATACTCCGAAAGCACGCATATCCTTTGAAATAAGCTGCTCTAATCGCCCGTCCAGCCAATTTTGGACCGCGAAAATACGGGTGCTCCGGTAAAGTTTTACACATGTTTGTGTAGATCTCTAAGAGGCGAATCGAATGGTACCAACGTTTATTCAAAAAACCTAAAACTGAAGGAGTTATGAGCGTGCGACGCTTTGCAACGCTATGTTGGCGTTTCTTCTCCCACTTTTGACCGTGCGGCGCGAGCGGTATTATATATTGATCCCTCCGTATATTTGATAAAGTTCCGATATTTTCAACAAGAAAATGCCATGCTGCCTTATCCTATGTATGACTATTAGCTTCCACTTCTTAGATATCTTTCTTCTGGATCATCGACACACGAAGGATCTCAATGTCCGTAATAGGACAAGAGCTAAAGCTGCCTTATAGCAGCTAATGTCAATCGAAGTTACCACTATTGTTGGATACCGCACCTCCGATTGCAGTCAAGGACGTGACATTTTAGAGGCGCACATTTTTCTTGCGATTCTATTCATATTCCGCGGCCCGTCTGACCATCTTGTGTTGCTTTTAGTTACCGCAAGCCGTAGAGAGTGCTCCAGGAAAAGAGTTCGTTTAGAGCGAGCAATTTCCTTAAAAGAACCCGGACATGGCAGTGGGGCAAGACGAAATTTAGAGAGTGTACATCCAAAGGGCCATTATTAGGCAGAAGAAAACCACATCACATTTGGCTTCATCAAGGATCATCTTCATCTGGTTTCAATCAAGGAGAGGTGATTCCTTCAAAATTGTTTCCGGTTTTCTTTAGATTCCCACGAAAACAGTGTCCAATCCCGTAAGGCATCAGATTTATTTGATAGATAGAAACACACTAATTTTCGTGCTGTACAGACAAATTCTCAAATCTATACGAGGTCCACTACGACATCTTCAGTGAAGTATACATTCTGTTTCTCGAGTTTTGCTTGAATCTTCTCCGCGAATGACTTCCATTGGTCCTCGAAGATTGGCTGAAATGGGTGTTTCAGTGGAACATAAAATGAACTGTCAACAGTTTGTTTTGCAAGGCAGCTCTTCATACTGTACCAACACGGTTTGTTTTGAAACCCAAACTCAGGGACAATCTCTAATGTTTCTTTTTCTCCCACTTCATCGACACTAGCTCTGAAAATGGTCCTGATCCTAGAGGAGTGTCAGGAAAAGTGAAAGCAGATAATACCTTGTATATCTACTTTATATACTACGCTAGAGCGTCCTTCTGGCAGCAAAGGCTGCTGAACGCTACCCCACTAAAGAGCTGCTCAAAGCTCACTCATATTAATCATTCTCTCTTTCGGAAGCAAGCACCACTCCACTTTGAATGCGTGCTCGATCGGTGCACTGGACTTCGACGCGCTGACGACAGGCAAGAATCCCTGCTCTGCAACTCTGACACGAATTCAGATATGCTGGCGAGACGGGATCCAGGCTGACCTGAGTGTGGAAGTGATGCAAGGAAGATGCTTACAAGCAGAATTCGACGTCTCTAACCGATTTCGCCACATACGCACACCCAAGCAACTTATCAAGCAGGAAAAACACTCTTAGGTTGACTACATCGATGTGCGTCACCCTGTGCAATTGTTATCTTCAGCTTCTTCTAAAGTGTAGAGGCCTCCTTGATACATGCACGTACAAGGACGCCTTCCATCACCGTGTAACTAGTATGTACATGTAGCTAGTAAAGGTTGCGGTGTAACATCGACATCGGACCGACCACTAAGATATTTTAAACAATCGAACAGAAATCTTCCAGTTCGAGAGAGCATTGAAGTACCCTCTTGGTATGCTCACTTATCGAGTTCTCGATCCTGTCTAGAATGGATCGGCAGAGATGCTTACCAACATAGAGAAATATCACGTACACCTTCTAATAAAAAACATGAAACACAAATCTTAAAGGTTTTGTCCGCTCATGACTTCAGATGACAAAGATATGTTGTCTTGAATGTCACCAGGCCTCCAGTCCAAAAAACGTTCCGAACAAACTAATAATGCATTACGCCAATAAAAATTTCAAGTTCTAAGCACTAAATGAACTCTGAAGCTCTTTCCAACTTCGTGTTCCCTTCTAGCGCTGACACTATATAAGTACATATACAATTTTATTTATTTATTTTGCGTATTTATAGGGTTAGTTCGTTGAGGTATAAAAACGACCCAACCTCTTCAAGAACTAGGTGCACTACAGTTTCGAACTCAATTTTAGGAAAAAAATTGTTATGAAACATGATGGCGTGACTCACCACTGCTGTCTCAACTGTCACTGTACCAGAGATGTGGAACTCGGTAGTCTTCACCGTTCCTCCTGGAGCTGCAGTTGGGTCAGGGCCGTCAGTCGTGAGTGGCTCGGAATCTGTAGTGGGAGCTATAGGTTTCAGTGTTGTGGTTTCGTCCGTCCCAACTGTAGTCGTCGCTGCAGAAGTCGTAGTTGGGTTAGCTGTTGTACTGGGTTCTGCTGCCGCGGTGGTTTCGGCTGGTTGAGTCGCAGTCGAAGTCGCCGCTGCAGAGGTTGAACTTGGCTCACTAGCAGTGGTGGAATCTGCTGCAGTAGTGGCTTCGGCTGGTTCAGCTGTCGTCGAAGCCTCCGCAGCAGATGTGGTCGTTGTTTCGGTTGTGGTGGTGGCTTCGGGCGCGGAGGTGGTGGACGCGTCGGCCACTGCTGAGGTGGTGGACGCGTCGGCCACTGCTGAGGTGGTGGACGCGTCGGTCACTGCTGAGGTGGTGGACGCGTCGGCCGAAACCGTTGTGGAAGGCTCACTTGTGGTTGACTCCTCAGTTGCTGTGGAGGCGTCGGTGGTGGTCTCATCCCCAGCTGCCCTCGCTTTTCTTCGTGCGGCTCTCAGTGTGCTAGCAACACACTTGTATAGGATAGCTCCTGGAATAAAATGTACGCTTCGTAGACGGCTGAACTGTGCAGTGGTTCTTTCACCACTTGGTGCATAACTGTGAACAATACTTTCAAGTGTATAAACGTCATCACATTAGTAACATCGCAAGAGAGTTTCCTCAATTATCTATACGAAAGGAGCTACTGAAGTGAAAAAAGTGAAGCCTGGTGTTTTCCTTGCTCCTGCCACTTTTATAAATCCAAATCAAAGCATCTCTACTCTTTCAACAAATACACAGAAGAAAACTGTGAGAGCTTCTATAGTTGCGAAATTGAGAAGCTGACACAATTTCTGTCTGCCATGTTTAAAACAGTAAGACATGTTTTCGCTATCATGGAGCTTGGAGCTAATTTGTCTAATTATGGCTAAGCTTGGGCGAATAAACCAAGCCTAGAATCTTTCACAACTAAGCACTCTCAACAACTGAGACTGGGTGAAATAAAGGAGAGAACCAAGACAGGTGACGGCAATTTTCTAAAGTAGGTGTTTGTGATGATTTCCCAGCATTCGATCGATTCATTTCGCACTTGCACTCCATCCTGATCAATAGCTTGATGATGCATTTGAGGAGTGAGATATCAGGACCGAACGGCAACGGAAACGCGCAACCCCACGGCAGCGATGCTTCATGAGGAGCGGCCTCGTGGTGCCGTGGGGTTGCCGCGTTAACATGTTTCCCGGCAACCCGGCGGCACCACGGGTCCTCTGCTTCATAAGTACCAGTTCAGGGGCCGGATTCATCAAGGATTAACCCGTGGGTATAGGGGGTAGAGATACCCACGATGAAGCCTGCGTCTCTAACTCTTGCCTTATCTCTACCTGATTCTTATCTTATCTCTACCCCTTATACCCCGCATACCCACGGGTTTAATTGTTGATGAATCCGGCCCCAGGTAACCATAACACTATTCAGCGCCGACCGATTCCACTACTGTAAAATTTATATCTTTATCGACCTTGTCGAAATAAGCTTTAGGAAGAATCTTCTGGTTATTGGATTACAAGCGGCATTACGAAGGGATTTTTCGAAACCAGCGTCAGACGCCGGCTTCGTTAGCTGTCGGAAGCCTTTTTTTGATTTTGTTTTTACATGTTTTAATTTCCTCATCGGATTTTTTCTCCGATTAGAACTTTCCCTTTCTTTAAACATTAGCGTGTACGCATTATTGCTAAAGATGGCGAGTCAAGAGACACTTTGACGAATCCTTAAATTTCTGTAAGGATGGAAATCACGAATTGGTATTAAGCGTCGAAAGTTTTCCATGACGCGACACATTCGCCACAGGTGTTCACGTCTTCAAATCCTCATTGGTTGAACATGATTGAAATGAATAACTTGCTTCACGAATTTTGTGATTCAACACACAGACAGTGAACTCATTAACGTCAATAATGATCGCTCGTCAGAGAAGAGGAAAATTTATGACTGAAAGGAGGAGGGTCTTCTAGGAATTTCTGCTAACTTTTCGACTGTGGCATTATTGTTCATATAAGGAGGAAGCCCTTCCTTCTTCCAATAAGAAAGAGTGCATGGGTGCCATTACTAAAACCACTCGTCAATGGGTTAGTTCTCTGTGGAGTGACTAGGTGAACTTTCTCTTTTCAAAATGCGCAATGGTGACCGACCAGGGTGCTTTTCAATACAGCGAACCTTTCTCTAAATTAACAATACAGTAGCTAAGAGTTATCTATACTTCGCATTCTGTGCGATCACCTGTACTATGGAAGACTTTTCGAAAATTTCAATTTTCGTGTGTCTTGTCCTAAGCGTTTCCAACCACTCTCCTGTTATAGCTGTTATAGAACACATTATGTTAAGGTAATTTCCAATTTTTGGCGTAATTGTGATACACAATTTCCTAGATTGCAGACCTAGAGAGCTATTATGCTAACCTTTCCTCGACTTCTCCTCTATCACAAAAGGTGGATCAAGATCTGCAACCTTTATGAAATACCTTCTAAGTTTCACAAGTATTGAAAACCATATAAATTGCTGCTTAAAAAATGCTGAAACCGCGTTTCGTTTGCCTGAATTATTTTTTTAAATCAGGTCATTACAAGAGTTACATAAGTATAGTCAGCCTACCCCAAGAGCAAATCAGTTACTTTCGAAACATACATGGAATGTTCCAATGAAGCTCAAAAATCTCATCACAGGCAGTCAAACACGGAGTTGTAATGTCTAAGTTACAATTTAGGCTTTACAACTCCGTGTTAAAAAAGATAAACAAAAACACATAAGCTAAGTTTGGATTATTCTAATGAGAAAACTTTAGAATTCAACGGAGTTTACTTCTGACACACTGCTCAAAATGTGTTCACATACGCAGTCAGGTTTCAGTTCTAAAAAAATTATAAGATGTAAAACTGAAGTATTTTTCAAACTGGATAAAAGTGCTATCTTGTTTGAGTCATTCGGCAATCGAATGAAAGTAGTTAGGCTGTCGGAGTGGCTGCGGAATTATATCGAACGTAGTTATCAATCAGACGAGTCAATCATCAATCTCATTTTCTGTCTCTCGGTGGAATATCACGAAAGTTAAAAACTTCTTAGCAGTGACCGTGAGAACAATTATAGCACCTAATGCAGGAGGTGTACCAATTTTTGTAATGGACTGTTATTTCATTACACCTCGCACTACACTCTCTTTGGAAGACCTACTTTTGAGAAGGTGAAACGACGACTTGGTAAGGATCAACCTATTCGACTAGCACAGCCATGTGTTTGATCGGGTCCCCGAAATTATCATCGGACAGCTAAGGAAGAACCACGACAAGGGAGTAGGTATGCTTTCCTTACCTTGGTAGACGACGTAGGTGTTCGGCTCTACACAGTGATCGCTTTCTGCCAAGTCCAATTTTGGAGCGGCGAATTCGTAACTGAGTGTCACCGAGTTCTCCATGATTCCGTTTTCTGTCAGGGTTGAGACGATCTTAAATATTCATTGGTGTCCTGCGGTATTTCCAGGCACCCAATTGGGCCTTTAAAAGTAAACAAAGGTGACAAACGCTCGAGCGCTATAGGAAAATGTCACTGAAAATGGACTAATCACTGAGGGTCAGCCAATGACCTAATTCGATATTTTGCTGTCAGGCATCCATCTATATCACCTGCATAGTCTGGTATCCCTCTCCGCAACTCACTCTTCCCCAGTTTTCTATTTGTTACTGTGATGCTACTATAACACACGTCAGCCAAACGTGCCGAAAGAGAATATCAGGCGTGTAAACAAGCATAGCAGTCAGCGTTAGTAGATTTCTTGCAGAACCCTCATTGCACTCAAATTCTAGGGAACGTCGTGAAGTCGACGCATTAAGCCTATGTAGTAACTTGCGATGGTGAGCCGGTGACCTGGTAAAAGACTCATCCTTTCTATCCGGGTTCGTTAACAACTCTACTTTCTCTCAATAGCTGAAGGCATTGATGGATCCGTGAAACTGGATACTCGCGCTCGAATTAGATCTCGAAATCACGCCAACCCTCCTCACCGCATTGCCAATGTTCTGACCAGGAAAATACAAATGAAGAATATTGATAGCTTCGTTGTCCTCACTCAATTTTCTGTGAAATCTGGTCAGCCTTCATTGAAACAACGCATTTCAGACAAATGACGTCAAACCCTATGATAGGCAGGGTTTCAAAACTGGAACAGTCCTTGCCCCTGCCATACCCACCGGTGATTCCCTATTTCCTCTAGCTACTGTGACTAGATTTGGTGAGATGTTTTATAACAAAACGAGAGAGAGAGAGGTGAAGGAGGATCGCTACTATTCCTTGGAATTTCGAGCTAACCCACAGCAGATCGGAGGTCTCTGTCGGCATTCTTTTCAGCGGCATCTGCGGTGATCATCTGGCCGAATAAAGGCGGATCATTGTACGTGTATTTCGGAGATGGTGACAGCGAAAACTGCAGCAGTGCCGTTTTCGACAGTCCTCCTGAGACAACAACATTTCAACATTTTCAAGGTGGCAGAAATATGAGACGACAAACCTGTGGATGGAGCGCATGGGTGGACGAGCGGAAGGAATGCGATCGTAAGGAGAGCCGACCACATCTTGTGGATGAGTGTCGTCGCTGCTGCGGGAAAGACCCACTTTTAAGGCTTCGAGGCGTTTCAGCCATTCACAACGTGCTCGTAAAATTCTGAGCTGCACCCTTGCTCGCAACACTACGCAAACATGGGCTTCATGGTGGGCTGAGCGGTTTTCTTCGTTTATGGTGGCGTCAGGAAACACTTCCCGTATCTCTGCAAATTGGAAAAGTGCGGACTTCGGAATATGCTCAAGCAAGCGGCCTTTGAAGCGGACGAAGTGCATGGAAATGCATCTTGGAAAAGGAGATATGTCAACAAAGTGTGGGGTGGGGGAGGGGACGGTGTCGTTTGCATGGCCACTTTATCCGCTCTCCCTACAGTTGCATTGCATGCCCACTCATCAATGGGTACGCATCCTTTGCATGTCGCCCATTTGCATCTGTTCAAACTAGCGAAAGTTCAGGACTCGTTGTTTTCCTGCTTAAGACAAATCATTTCTAAGCAGCGCTCGTAAAGGAATTTTTGCCTTTACTGCTTGTTACGGCGCTTCAGTGATTACTAGTGGTCAGCAACCTAGGATTAATACTTTGTCCAGTATATCTGCTTTTCCAGCAGAGTGCAAGACAGATGAACAGATGCCATAGCATACTGTTAGGTTGGCAGGAAAGTTCTGGCGGTTTTGACTGGTCCACTTGAAACGATCATTGTTATTCCTTCTCACTCTTTCTGAGCTTCTCACCCAGTTGTTCTTTCATGTTTGTTTTCTGTTTCGATACTTTTAATTAGTTTTGCTCTCTTTACTGGACTCCATGCTTTCCTATTCATGGTTGAGTTGTTGTTACATGAGTTCTCATGTAATAAATAAATAAATAGCTTTCAAATCAGTTTCCATAGGCCTCAAGTTGCTGGCATCGCGGCTGTAAGCTGTTTCAACGATGTTTTGTTGCAATCGAAACTCTAGCGCCAGGCGAGACTCGACCAAACAGCGCCGGAGGTGTAATGACGTAGAGATCCAAAAAGGTTCGTTTTGATTCCAGCGAAGGAAAGAGGAACAGATTTCGAAACGCGACAATTTCTGGCGATCACTTAAATCGTGGGGCACCCACTTTTCGAGATTTTTACCTTTCCAATGCGTTTCAAACCATCTGAGCAGCAGTTTTACTGAATCCTAGACTTTACACAATCTCAGGGACTGTTGGATTCGCTGCAACAGCCTTTAAATTTGCAGCCTTTAAGTCGTCTTTCTGGTTTGCTGTATAGGTTTGCCGCTTCGGGAGGCATTTTCGAGGTTGAAATTTCCAGAACGAAATTTTTCGAACTACCGCTGACCGGTCCTTTCTCCACTATCCGGCCTCCAACATGGTTGATTTGCCGGGCTGTTTCGACAGCATATTGGCCCAGTTTGAAACAGAAATAAAATGCCGTTCGGAAATGTTTTTTCGGCATACTTCAATAAGTCATCGAACAAACACAATTTATTTATTTATTCATTTGCACAAAGTAGTGCACGTAAAGTTGTCCTTCTAATACGAACACAGCAAAACTGATACGCAACACGTAAGAAAGGAAATTAAAAAAATCTACAAAAGAGAACAAGAACAGCCATCATAACAGATTTTCGGTGAGATGATAAACTCCTATAAAAAATAGAAGCAAAACAACAGAAGCATCATAAAAAACCAATAGAAGTAAGGGGCCGCCAGCAGTGCAAGTTTTATGTGGGGAACGGCTCCGGATGCCAACTTAGTAGGTCAGTCTGCTCCACCAACTCCCATCCAACAGCTGCTTGGGGAAAACAAAAGGTGCATGAAGCGTCTTTGATTTAACAAGGTAAAGGATAAGGATAAAGGACGGCGTTACTCAATCCCTTCTGGAATGCGCCAGCGCATTCTACTTCTTCGGGATGTCTGGAGGCGACATGAATGCGTATTTGGCCATACAATGACTTGCGGTGGCCAGCCGATGAACAAGTCAGCGCTTTATCCTTCCCAGACAAGTCTGGTACCAATTCACCGACCCCGGAGGGATGGAGGGCTTGGTTGGCCTGGGCGGGAACTCCGAACCAGGAACCTGGTATCGGGTGCAGGCGACAGTCGCGCTTCCCCCGACTGCGCTACACGCGCCCTCGATTTAACAAGGTAACGGTAACTATTTCTAGGAAAAAATCAAATGAGAGAACGGGGAAGATACAAGGCATACGTGAGGAAAACAAGCAAAATCAGTTGAAGAATGAAGAAACAAATGGGTAGTATGAGCGAAACTAATTGAACAAAGGTACATTAGAAATATAAAATCAGTTTAAAACGAATATAGAACAAATGCTGTCTCTAGGCGATGCCACTGATATGCAGTTTTGAAAGAAAATCTTTATTTTTCATCCTTTCACAAAAATCAACCTTCTTGGTGCCTCAACATTTGGTTCTTCTAAGAAGATACAGTACCGGACGCGTCTTTTGAATAGACGCCGAAAAAACCGCACTTTTGCGTCTTTTTGCTATAACTCGCCCAAATGTCATCCATTTGAAAAACCAAGAATATATTTGAGCTCAAGAGATCGAGCTTTATTGTTTGGTATATACACTTCATATGAAAGATCAAAAATGACCAAAATTGAAAACTTGGCTCCACTGAGAAGACCGGCCGCGGACGAGTTGTCGGCCGCAAGGCGCCGAAAAAGTTGCAGGCTCACAATTCCTCTAGTTTGAGGATTTATGCGAAACGGTTGGTACCGTTCGATTCGTCTCTTCGAGATCTACACAACCGTCTATACAGCTTTGCCAAACCATCGCATTTTCGCAGTGGGTGGTCAAAGATGACTGGAGCAGACTTTTGCAATTGGAGAACCTTATTTTCCAGGGCTTGCATGTTCTCGGAACATCTCAAGTCAAGCATGGCGTAAAGTGTTTTGTCATGTTAGGAATCCTCTGAGAGTGCGCCGTGCACAATGCATATAGGATCGAACCTATCATTTGTAGAGTGAGCGTTTAGGGAGTTTCATGAGAAATTCTCAGCCGCCCTATTCAAAAATTGCTGTACTCTGTTCCGACGAGACTTTGGAGTGCGCTGTGCACAATGCATATAGGATCGAACCTATCAATCGACTGGGTGCGACAGCTCGCAAATTGCACTGCAGGCGTGTTTTGAGCGCAATAACTCTGTCACGTTCGAGTCTTTCCGGCTGCAAGTTGTGGATTTTGTAGGCTGTGGAAAGTTCAAGAAGCGCGTTGAAACATAGCGACGTAGCTTAAGACTGGTCAAAGTTACAGCGGTGCGAAAATGCAGGCAAACCTTGGGTGACACGACTTTTCCGAGTTCAGTCGACTACTACGGGAAGACGAGGCGAGCTAATGGCATCCAAATGCACGGGCGAGCACAAGACTGAAAGCACTTTACGATGACATGCTCGTAGCTGTGACGAGAACTGCTATTCGGGCGAGTAAGAGCACGGAGGCCAGGAGACCACCAATACCGAAAACTGAGGGTGGTCAGTGATCTTGACTTCACCAATCTCAAATGGCTGTAACATGCCAAAATCGGTGGAATTTTCAAAAACGGAGGTCGGATTCGTAATCAGCGCTCTAAATAACCCCTAGACGGTTTTGGACGAAGTTTGGACAAGAAAATTTGGGAAATTCCGAAATCGTCGACTTTCGATGACGTCATCGTCCGGGCAGGCTCGGCGAAGAGCGCTCCCGTCCTCGAGGGGTCGAATTGTCAACAAAAAAATCCATTTTCCCGGAATCGGACGATATTGGTACTGTTCGATAGAGCTTCTCGAGCTGAACAGAACGGTACCATCAAGTGTGTCAAAAACTCAAATGTGGGCAAGTAAGGGCGGAAGAAACTTCACCGCTGCCCTCAGCAGCTCTAAAATGGCAGCTGGGACTAAGGCAGGCTAGGCAGATGGAGAGTTATAGGCAATTCATCGTCAAGTACCTTAACTGATTAGCTAGCCCACGCAGTTGCTGTTAGGTCTCCTTGTCTTCCCGCAGTGGACGGCTGAAATCGGATAAAATTGTGTCACACAAGGTTTACCTGCATTTTCGCACCGCTGTAACTTTGTTCAATCATAAGCTACGTTGCCGTGCTTCAGCGCGCCTATTGAGCTTTCGACTTCTTAAATAGCCACAAGTTGCGGCCGGAAAGATTCAAAGGTGACAGAGTTATTGCACTCAGAACACGCCCCTGCGTGCAATTAGCACAACAACGGTTTATGTTCTCCGTGCTCTTACTCGACCAGACAACAGTTCTCGCCACTCATAGTAACACCGTTCAATTCAGCATGAAAAGCTCTATGAAACGGTATCAAACTCGACGATTTTCGGAAACATCGATTTTCGATGACGTCATCGTCCGATTGGCGCGGCCTAGAGGCCGTCTTCGATGAGAAAGTGTCAAAAAATCGATGTTTCCAAAATTGGTCGAAATTCATACCGTTCGTTTGGAATTTTTGAGCTGAACAGAATGGTACTGGCTGGGGCTCGAAAACTCGGACATGGGCGAGTAAGGGCGGAAGAAGCTTCACCGCTGCCGTCCGCCCGCTCTAAAATGGCAGATGGGGCTAAGGCAGTTTAGGCAGCTGGAAAGTTAGGATCAGATCATCGTAAAGTGCCTTTGGTGCTTTGTTCGTCCGCAAGTTTGCATGTCGTTAGCTCGCCCCGTGTACCTGCAGCGGTCGACCGAAATCTGAAAAAATCGTGTCACACATGCCCAACCTGCATTTTCGCATCGCCGTAACCTTGCCAATTCAAAAGGTACTTTGCTGTGCTTTGGCACTTTACTAGAGCATATTACTGCCTATGGAATCCACACGTTCCAGCCAGAAAGATTGGAAGCTGGCAGAGTTATCACGCTCCAAACACGCCCGCGCGTGCAATTTACCTCAACAACGGTCTATGTTCTCCGTGCTCTTACTCGCCCAGATAGCAGTTCTCGCCACAGCTACGAGCATGTCGTCGTAAAGTGCTTTCAGTTTTGTGCTCGCCCGTGCATTGGGTGTCATTAGCTCGCCTCGTCTTCCCGTAGTAGTCGACTGAACTCGGAAAAAATCGTGTCACCCAAGCTTTGCCTGCATTTTCGCACCGCTGTAACTTTGTCCAGTCTTAAGCTACGTCGCTATGTTTCAACGCGCTTCTTGAACTTTCTACAGCCTACAAAATCCACAACTTGCAGCCGGAAAGACTCGAACGTGACAGAGTTATTGCGCTCAGAACACGCCTGCAGTGCAATTTGCGAGCTGTCGCGCCCAGTCGATTGATAGGTTCGATCCTATATGCATTGTGCACAGCGCACTCCAAAGTCTCGTCGGAACAGAGTACAGCAATTTTTGAATAGGGCGGCTGAGAATTTCTCATGAAACTCCCTAAACGCTCACTCTACAAATGATAGGTTCGATCCTATATGCATTGTGCACGGCGCACTCCAAAGTCTCGTCGGAACAGAGTACAGCAATTTCTGAGTAGGGCGGCTGAGAATTTCTCATAAAACTCCCTAAACGCTCACTCTGCAAATGTCCCCTCCCCTTCGATTGATAGGTTCGATCCTATATGCATTGTGCACTACTCACTCTCAGAGGATTCCTGACATGACAAAACACTTTACGCCATACTTGACTTGAGATGTTCCGAGAACATGCAAGCCCTGGAAGATAAGCTTCCTTTCCTTTCTCATAAATCCTCAAATTAGAGGAATTGTGAGACTGCAACCTTTCGGCGCCTTGCGGCCAACAACTCGTCCGCGGCCGGCCTTCTCAATGGAACGCAAGTTTTCAATTTTGGCCATTTTTGATCTTTCATATAAAGTGTATATACCAAACAATAGAGCTCGATCTCCTGAGCTCAAATATACTCCTGCTTTTTCAAATGGATGCCATTTGGGGGAGTTATAGCAAAAAGACGCAAAAACCGCAAAAGACGCAAAAACCGCAAAAGTGCGGTTTTTTCGGCGTCTATTCAAAAGACGCGTCCGGTACAGGGTCAAGCGCGGGGTTCGATTTTTGCCGAAAATTTACGACCTCCCCCCCCCCGAAGCGGAATTCGTACGACCCCCTCCCTCCTTCTTCCACTGTTTTATTCCTTATATATCTTGATTTCTTCAAGGTTTTATGTGCATTTTGAACCCTTTAATAGGTTCTTATTTTCAGGAGCGGCTTCGACACAATAGAACAATGAAAAGAGGTTACTGAACCATAATACTTTGATGGCACAATCAAGCTGAATACTATTTTTCATTTAAAATAAAGATTTTCTGGTAGCAGTCTTCCATTCATCACTGCTTAATTTGTGCAGGTGTTTTTTTTCAGGGCATCATGGACACGACACATTTTTCTACCTGAAGGAGCGACGTCTGCATCTGAAATTGTGCTCTGAAATAGTATTATATAAAATTTTGAGTGTTACCTTCTGATGACGAATTAAGTGCTTCTCCTGGATTTTTTTGAAGCGCTCATCGAATCGACGGGGCGGCAAAAGAATGGTGGACGACGGAATTCCCATGGAAATAATGTTCTGCCATCCTAAGGAAACATCATAAAAAATCAAAATGAAGCCTACAAAAATCCAAGCCCTGTGCATCGTCCAACAACAAAAAAAACAAGCTTCTTCGCAACATAACGGAGCTGCAGTGAATATGATTAGAATGGATCGTACACAAAATCCTGAAATCCTGAAATAAAAAATTAATAGAGTCCTCTGCTAAACCGAGAGAGTACGACCCCCCTCCTCCAGTCGAGGCTGCAGTACGACCTTTTCCTATTCCCGAACCTCAGGCTTCAACCTGGTCCGATACTGTAGGAGGCAGCATTTGTAGCCGTCGATCTACGGTGCAAGATAGAATTACGATGCTTTCTCCTTAACCTGGGATAAGTTTGAGCGGTACCAATTACAACGACCCTGCACTAGCACAAAGTTCAAGGCTCGCCTGCTCTTAATCTCGATTCACCTTTAAGGACTTCAAAACAGAAACTAAGTCATTGAATATCGCCTCTAATGAAGACTTCTAAGATTAAAACATTTTGATCCTCTCGGTATTTGGGGGGAATTACTGGTTACAGGTACACACCTATAAAACAAGATTTTTATAGAGGCCCATGAAACCTTTCAATTCTTTCTTGACCCTTTTTAAACCATCGATGGAGTGTAGGCACACCGTAGTTGAAATTGTATTCCACATTAGATGATTCACCAATATGGAGAACTAAAGTCTTAGAGAGGATCCCAGGTATCTACCAAGTTTTACCCAACTCAACCATTACACATATTGATGGACCGGAATAATCCTGATCTTTCCTACTGTTGTTGTAAATTTCTTAAATCTCTATATCATCAGCATACAGTACTGGACGCGTTCTTTAAATAGAAAAACCTGCACTTTGGCGGTTTTGGCGCCTTTTTGATATAACTTGCGCCCAAAAGTCACCTATTCGAAAAACTAAGGGCATATTTGAGCTCAGGAGTTCGAGCTCTATCGTTAGGTATACATAGTTCCTATGGAGCCATGAAAATATTCGAAACTGAAAACTTGCGCTCCATTGCCAAAGGCGACTGTGGACGAGTTGTCCATTGCTAACCGCCGCAAGCGCGTGCGACACCGCCTCTAGTGGACGCCACTAGTCCTTCGCGTGTGTGTGTCTGTCCTGTCCGTTTCTTTCTACTGCTCGTTTGTATTCGTTTTCTGTAATTCTGGCTCTAATTGTGCTGAGGTGGTTGGCAAGAGTTCGTACTGACTTGTGCGCGACGGAGACCTCTGGGAATGCGTAACTTCTTGCAGGAGCTTTGGCGCTGGGTGGCTCCGGAGGCAGAAGGGAGAGGAAGAGGGTCAGGTGGTGTTTAAGAGATATTTACCAATGTCCGACGAAAATGAATGTCCCTAGCTAACTGTCTCTGGGAGGTGGGGGTCACTCTCTTAAGCTTCGTTTATACTCAGAAGCCGTGCTACGCGATTCGCTGCATAGTGGCTAAGTTGAGCGATTGCGTCGCTCTATCAGTTTGGTCACTATGCATGGTGTCGCGTTGGAGAATAAACGGGACCTAAGGCGCAGTATGTTTCCTTCCACTCTGTCGTGTTACTGACACCTATTATAAGGTGACAGCTCCCTACACAACTACCATAGCGCCGTTTTACGTAAGGCTGCTGAGCTGATTTTGTGTAATTTTTGGCTCAATGAAAGTTCTAGTTGTATAGCATATGATGCTTTGCGAAACGTTCTCTCGCTGTCGGAAGTAGGATCGTGGGGTATTCCTTGATGAGGTACTAACAGCACTCTAGAATCTAGTCTGGCCATGCAGATCTCGCGACTGCTAGCGCTCTGAATTCATTGAGAATACTGAGTCGTAACCTATTTGGCTCCTTTCACATCAGCTGTCTTAGGAGAAGTGCTAAAATACCTAAATGTATAAATGAAAATGAAGCGTTCTTATCACCGTACGCATAACATGGGTTGTTCTCTAGATAATATGTCCTAGGACAACTCGAAGGGAATTCACGACGTCCGAGATATTATCCGCTTCAAGCTACAAATGTCGATATTATATCGAAAAATGTAACCTGTTTATCTTATCTTTTCAGCAGTTATCTTTTCTGTAATGCTGGTGTGCTCCATCTTGCTATCTACGCTGAGAAAGCGCGCAGGTGCCGTTGTGTGTGCACACTATGTGCGTCGCCCAGTCGCTCTCGTTGTTCTTGTTGCTCTTGTCGTTCCCGTCGCTTTGATCGTTCCTGTCGCCTGTTCATACTTCCCGGGCGCTGCCGTCGCTCTCTTCGCTGCAGTACGCTGCAGTATTCTTGGGAAGCGTCAACCTCTGCCTCTATCGCCTAGATGCCTACAGTACATATTTAGGCCCTGCCTCTGGCAAAGAAATCCACCCGCTGTTATATTCTGAATACCTGCACAGAAGCTTGTGTGGTGCAGCTCGTAATATCACTAAATTTTCCCTCGTTTTCATCTACGAAAGCGTTACATAGTCTTCTTGGTTAGGTTTTTTTTATTTTCCAGTTCTAATTACAAATAGTGATCAGTTGCGCATTTGAGTGCTAACGAGCTTTTCGTCATCAATGACATAATGGAGTTACACGAAATGGTAATCCCATTATGTTACTGGTCGACGTAAGTCAGTAGTCAGAGTGACAGAATGTCGCACGATTTAAATGCGAATGTGGCCTCTACAATGACTTGCTGTAGCCAGCTGATGGAAAAACCTTTGTGAGCCGGGTGGTGTCAACTCAGTGTCTGTAGATCCGCAGAAGAGATTAAATAATAAATTCACAGAAGAGGTAAGGGAGGAGACGGAGGCTGGCGGCCTCGGGTGAAGAGCAGGATGGAGATCAGGAGAAATTCTCCTGAGCGGCACGACCGGGAGCAGAGAGTCCACCTGGGCCCCCTTGATCAACGCGCATACCCATGGGTGTGCTGGGTATAGGGGTAGACATACCCACGATGTGGACATACCCACGATTCACGATAAACGTTACCCGTCAAATCGTCGATATATCAGTGGGTAGAGAAAACCCGCCGATCGTTGTGGGTACATCCGTATACCCGCAAGTCTTTCGCGCCCCATTGACAAAATGGCGCTCCAGTGAGATCATTTGTTTTCGCGAAAGGCCTAGTTGTACCTTACCCTTCATTCCTTTCATGAATACGATTTGTAGCCACTACCCATTGCTGGTAGTGGGTATGACTCCCTTACGGTATCTCTACCTATACCCATTGCTTGACGAATCCGGGCCCTGAAGTAACCTGTAATTAAAGTGGTCACCTTATATACACTTTGCAATCACACGCATTCTTAGGTCAAGCAGATCATGATGCGATGCGCCCTACACTAGTCCGTCTTTGATCACCGCCCGCCTAGTAGCGGCGCTGCTTTTTTGGCCGATCTCCGCTCCACACCTTAGGTTGCTCGCGCTAGGCGGCGCCTTCTCTAAGGCGTTTGTTATACTTCCGCGGGAGCATCCGCGGAACGTCCGCGGACGAAGGGTGCACCGAGGACGGCGGGCGTGGCGGGGCGCGGCGATTGGCCAGATGAGGGATCTCGGCGCGATTCCCGCCCTTCCGCGGATGCTCCCGCGGGAGTATAACTCAGGCCTAACTGTGCTGCCACGCGATTCCTTTGAAAGCGAAATGAATAATTTCTCTAATAGACTCTGGAAAGATCACATGCGGATTTTTAAGAATCTCCAGTTGAAACCTAGATGGATCTTCAATACCACTCTTCATGACACCTGGTCGGTTTTGAAGTGTGCAAAGAGGAATGAGTTGATGTAAAGTTCTTATTTCTGGCATATTACAGTGCAAGCTGGATTCAGTGATTTCAGGTTAAGATGAGCCTCATGTTTTCCACGAAAGTTCATTCTCAATCTCGTACTTCAGCATGTCACCTCCGGTCCTATAATTCTAGATCATATGCGTGTTATCTTGCAAAAAAGTCACAAAAATTAAAATATATTCCTCTTCTAGCTTGAGTGGTGCGTAGGTGAGGCGTGCAATCTGTTGCATTGATGACATTGATTCGTCAGACCTGACCCCGACTGGTGAGACCGTTCTTAACTTTTAGTGCGATTTATTCTTACTCTGAACATTTCAGCGATGGAGTGAAAGCTCAGAGCTCTAGTTGAATTTTCCCTTTTTTCGGACGTGTCTTTTGAATAGACGGCGCAAAAACCGCCAGTTTGCGGAAGACGTAATTTTTTTAGGCTGCGATTAGGAACTCGCTCGTCAACGGCGAATGGGAAATCCAAGAAAGGTGTTCGTTAATGTCGACTCTTGTCTTTTATACTTTTGACACTAATGATCATTTTAGAATTCATACCGTTTTAGAATAACCTCGCCGGAGTTGAACACGTCATCCAATGAGCAGGCGTCCTGCTCTGAGACGGAGCCTAGATATCCAGAGATTCAACTTCGGACACATCGCTCCCCAAATCAAGGGTGACATGTTTGTCGCAGCGGTAAGTGAATAGTCGTATTTCATTTGTACATACTGGTTACGTAGTAGTTTACTAGCACTAGCGTTGCGACTCGATCACGGGTGTGCGAGAATTGGCCGCTTCATTCTTATGGCCGACCGTTTCTCGAGATACATGGGGAAGTCGCTGTTAGCGAAATAAGAAAAGTAACGAGGAATGAAAGGCCATGGAAGGTAAGTAGCCCATGCACACGTATTTTTGGCTATAATAGACTCACTCGTTGAGATCGTTTTCGTCGGGCTACACGAAGAATGCGAAAGGACGGTACCTTGCGACGGCTGAGTCATTAAAATTCGAAATTGCATAAGCATCGATGGAATTTTAATGACTCAGCCGTTCGAGATCGACAAAAGATCTCCATCTCTAAATCCCAAGCCGATAAGCACGTAAGATTTCGATATCCCATTTATTAATATAAAAGCGCAAATATTCAACTTTCCAGTATGCGCCGGATCAAAAAGAATTCTACCACAAGCCTTTTGAAAGGAGGTTATTTGAGGGTTTTTGACTTCTCATTTTTTATTTTCAAAAAACTAAGTAAAAATGGACGAAGCCTATTTTGCAGGTGTATTTGCTGTAACGTCTGCTGGCTGAAAACGAAATGGAAATGAAAGGAGTCCTCGATATACTCAAGGATCTCCAGATCAACACAGCTTCCAAGTCTATAGAGGAGAAAAGTCGAGACTATCTTGGGTAGATTGTGCACAAATTTGGAGGAGATTAACGTCATCTTAAGGCAAGTGTATGCCTAAATGCTGAAGCTTTCCTTGAAAGCGGGCTTTATAAATGAAGTGGTAAATAGGGCGAAGGCCTTGCATTGGCATTATATTAGCAACAACAGAATTTTGCGGTTGTATGTTGACCGCCTCAGAGTTTCCACATCTTTCGAAATATCGTTTCGAACTTTAAAGTGCTAAATCCAGCATGTTTTTATTTAGGACGTGAAAGTGGGCGCTCCACTCACGAGAGCAATGCACATTCGGGATGCTCAGATACGGAGTACAACAATTTCGTCATTTATTCATAGAACAGCAAGAAACTTCAATTATAGCAAAGTCGTGAGCATGTAAAAGGGCGAACCACAACTGAGACAAGATAAAGAGCGGCCTTTGAGAAGCAAATAGGAAATACAATAAATTTCTAGAGCAAAAAAAGCAGAAAGGCCTGCTTCCCTTTCAATGAAACTTCAGGTGTAGAACTCAAATTGAAAATGTGCTCAAGTAGGTATGCTGGGTTTCTGGCGTCTTTTTTCACAAATGCGAGAGGCGCAAAGTCAGGGTACACAGAGAACACTCCTTTCACAAAGTCAGGATGAACAGAAAAGACTTTTGAGATTCTAGGATTGGTTTTTGTATAAACCATAAGCCCGGACCCATTTGAGGTTGCACCTGAAAGGAAAGTACTTGACACTGAGTGTATGCACGTAGTGGATTATTAACATACTTCTTCTCGAAGAGAACATCACCTCAGATAATCTGCTTAGCTTTTTACTAAGCAGGTCTGTAGAAACTGCAGTTCCTAAATTATTGCTCCAATAAGCTTGACTGTAAGAAAGGTAAGGATGTTTAGCGCTCGAAAAAGTCTCAATTATATATTTATTAAGAAAATGAGAATATTTGGATTACATCGTAGAATAGAAAAATATAACTGAAATTAAATATGTAGAACTGAAAAAAGAGACAAAACTCAAGAATTTCTTTCACATAAGACATACCTAAAGATTGAGCGTCATCTCTCGTCTGTGTTCAACATTTAGAGTAGCGCGCCGTAAGAAGGAGTACTGTTCCCGACTATGCTTTTGATGTATAGTACTTACGACTTACCTAATTCGATAGAAAGGTTAGGAGTGTTATGCAAATGTACGCTGACAACGCTAAGATATGTTATACATTATAATAGAAAATGATGAAGATCAAATAGAAAAATCCGAAAAGCTATAGATTTTATCAGTGAATAGATTTTATCGTGCCGAAAAATCCTGCTACCCTTGCAATGAGCGAAGTCACAGAATCGACCACAATCTTATAGGTTTCTTGACACTACGCATAAATTAGTAGATGATGTACGAGGTTTAGGTTTGATAATAGCAAGCAATTAAGCTTCAGTAAACAATATAAGATCATGGTAAAGAAGGCAAATGGTAGTATCTACAATCTTTTCAAAATTCTGAAGTCCAACGATCCCCAAGTGTTGCTGCGTGTCTACAAAACATATGTACGATAAATTGTAGAGTTGGGAACAACTTCCTTTAATCTGAGAGAGAGAAGATGCTCCTGCTTTCTTGAAAGCTTACAAAGCAGTTTTCATTCTCTGTCTTTGTGGCGGGCAGCCGGTTTTTCAGGTGCTGTGGACGGTCCTCAACTCGATCTTTGCCTCCTGAAAGGAAAGGTTCCCAACTCATGGTGAGCTTTTGCGATGCTATTTTGGCTGGATGTAGAGCCCTATGAGTAGAGTTCAGAGCCACAGTTAGTTTTTGCTGAATGCCTCTTTAAAGACCTGAAAAGGAGGTCTGAAAGCGTGCGCGCAACTATTATCGACCCCTATGACACCCAACAAGATGTGCCTGGTGGCCCAGCCGGTAACACTGACGCCTCATAGAAGCACACCGGCGGACTTTTCAGTTCGAGTCCGAGTGCTGCCAATGTTTCCGCACATTTTAGTTTGTTGTTATTATGCTTTCTTATGATCACAGGAGGCAATTTTGGACCATCAATCTTACAACAAACCAAGGCTGTCCATTTGCTTCTTCATATCTGCTAGTTGCTCAACTATTCATATCTGCACCATATCATTTCTTTGCCAATAAAAAGTCCTATATATTATTAAATTAAAAGTCTTATATTTATTATTTCCTTTTCAACCAACAACTAGGTACAAAACTATGAAACAAGAAAAACTAGCGCTTCTCACATCAGCACCTTACAAAAGCCGGTGAACAACAATCTTCTCCCTGGCAAGGAATGACAACTTCTTCTTCATAGAACGCGTAATCTGCGGGTGTAGAGAAGAGTCCTGGGTGAACATCAACGTTACCAACTGCCACCCTCGCATATGACGGACACGGCCGAGACACCGGAGCGCAGAACTCCCAGCAGGTCTGGCTTATAATTTGCAAACAAAAGTAAAGTCACGGGTGGTACCCTTTTTGTACAATATTTTATCCCAGTTACCTAATTTCAATATACCATCTCGGCTGCATGTGACATATTCCGGATGGTCTCTAACCTGCTACCTCTAACCTGAACCGCCTCTTCCTGACCGTCGATATCTTCATATCGACGGTCAGGAAGAGTCCCAGGAGGAGTCCTTTTATGGCATTCACAACCGCAATCTCCTCCTTGTCGGAGAAGTGAAATCTGGTGTAAAGTTGGAAAGTTCTTAGGACAACACCTTAGGTGAGAACGATATTTTTAGCATACTTATCTCCCGATATGGCCCAGGTTCATAATACTCAGCAGTAAGATGAGCGAATTCGTGTGCAGTTACGGTATCGTTGGTGATACGGTATGATATGGTGGTGGTACGGATATGCATAATTGAAAAACTAGCACATATGAAGGCGCAAATATACAGCCTTGGTTTATTGTAAGCATTGGTGGTTTAAAAGTGACACCTGTGATCATAAGAAAGCATAACAACAACAAACTAATACAAAAATAACGCCAGCACTCGGACTCGAACTGAAAACGTCTCCGTTGTGCTCCCATGAGGCTGCCGTGTTACCGGCTGCGCCACCGAGACACATCTCGTTGGGTCTCGTAGGGGTTGGTAATAGTTGCGTGCACGATTTCAGACCTCCTTTTCAGGTCTTTAAAGATGCGTTCAGCAAAAACTAACTGCGGTTCCGAACTCCATTCACAGGGCCCTACATCCTGCCAAAATAGCATTGCAAAAGATCACCATGAGTTGGGAACCTTTCCTTGTGGGTGCGTCTACTTCCGACTACTCGTGTGGAACGTGCGAGCATTTCTGTGGCGATGTGCGATTTATTTCAGTCGACTTGGCCACCGGAACAGGTGTATTTTTCATTGACTGAAAAAACCTGAGATTGTGGGTCGATAGCGCATATTGTTTCGCTGGTGCCTATTGACTATCGACTCTTCCACTTGAGTCCCTGTGGCTTGGAGCGAGCGACCTTTTTGATTATACAAAAAGGCCACTTTATCAGGTTTATCGACTCTCAAATTTACTTTTCCGCCTCTGCACACGTTGTTCTGCTGTTACTTTCATTCATTTTCAATATGGACGCGAACCAATGCTTTATTCTGAATCAGCATGGGTTGGAAGGAAGCTCGTTTGATCTCTGCTCGCACGTGGAATCTCTATTAAGTGACGTAGTCACTTCTTTTTTACAACAAAGCGATCCTTTTGATCCTTCTACAGGATCGCAAACGCTCTGAATCAATTCTTCGCCTGATCAACGATCTCTTAGTGCAGAGAAGAGCGCTCAGAGAAGAAAACGTCGTACTCAGAAAAACGCAGGCCTTTCTGTCTCATTTTGTGAGCCTCTACCCCCTCTTGCTCCATCCACAGATTCTATCTCACAACGTAATATGTTCTCGTTCGGTGTTAGTGAATCGTTACATTCCCATCCTACTGATAACAAAGATTACTCATGACGTTATAATCAGCGGTGTAATTGAATGTAATGCTCTCAGATCATCTGATCGTTCACGACACTTGTTGTGTTCGCTAGGTACGTGATTACTTAGGTGTTGAGTGTAAACCCGCAGCAGTGTATCGAATGGAGCGCGGTAATCCTAGAGTCCTTAAGGTTGTATTTCTAGCTGCTCATCTCACCAAAAAAAGTTGTCAGCCGCGCCCCGATGCTCAAGAGATATTAGCTATTTTGTAATATTCATTCCATGTCGAAGGAAGAGCGAGAGAAGCGCAAAGCTGATACTTTCTCGTATCATGTCTAAAGGTTCTCAGTCGGTTCAGAATGTTTCGATGAACACTCCACTTCGCCAAAACCCTGAAAACTATTGAAACCGTCTCAAAATATGCGAAGCTTTAATTTTATCGTGACAAACATTCGTTCTGTTCTTGAAAACATTCGGGCCTTGTCGTACGTCCTCGCCAGTGCAAACTGTGAAATGGCTGTTTTGACCTAGATCTGCTTTAGGTCTGTTCTTGACTCCTCATCGGAACTTGAGTCGGGTTGTGAAGACTATGCACTGCTCAGATGTGATAGATCAAGGAAACAAGGTGGCGGGATTCTCTTCCTGATTCGTCCATCACTATCGTATAAAATTGTTTTTAAGGATTCAATTTGCGACGCCTACGAAGTTCTTTGTTGCCGTATACACCTCGGTTAACAATTTAGACTTATACGGCTGTATCGTTCTTCTTCTTGCTCCAGCAGCAATAATTCGAAGCCTGAATACTATCAGTGACTTGGCAGCTCAAGGTGTAAACTGCATCCTGGCCAGCGATTTCAATTACCCGGACATCGACTGGGTTTATAACAGGGGCGGTTCTAAGGTGTCTACAGATTTCATTGAAATGTGCTCGACTCTTTGCCCCACTCAATTGGTTTTTATTATCACAAGGGGCGATCGTACCCTGGACCTGATCCTAACAAATAAAGCTTTCCTGGTCAAGAATATCACTGTTAAGCTCCCTGTTGGTAGCCCCCCAAGCGACCATTATGTGGTAGATTTTTCAGTCCTCGTGAAATGGTCTTCCCGACCCACTCGGTTAGTCAGGGAGTTTAGTAAAGCAAAATATGGTGATATCGTTTCCTATTATACTTGCTGGAGGTTGACTGGATCGAGTCCTTCACGGTGATATACACCGTCGGCGAAATGTGCGACGGGCTCATCTCTATTCTTAGCTACTCCATTGAGACTTTTGTTCCCTGCTCCAAGAAACCTTTTCACCAATACAAGTGGCCAAGATACCTGGTCTCACTAGCAAGGAAACGTGAGTTGGCGTGGAAGGAATCCATAATCCACCCGTCGGGCAGGTCTACTGCGTATTTTAAACTGTAGCTCAGAGGTTTTGAAAAAATTGAAAAGTTTTCTCACTTGAGGAAAAAAAACTATTTCATCACGCACGCCCAGTGATTTCTTTCGGTTGATCAGTTCCTAACTCCCCTCTAATGAGACAGTACATGCACTCATTGACGATTTGAGTAACAAATTCCATGCCGACCAAGACAAGGCAGAGTTATTTGCAGAAACTTTTGAAGCCGTATTTCAGCGGCCGGAGAGTTCAAGTAAATGTTTCAGGTCCTGCAGTCGGGCGGCATTTCCGCAAATGGGTGACTCATTTTGGATGACTCATTCAAAAATCCAAAAGACTACAGACCTACCACTTCTCAGCAATACGTTTATTTTCGCCCGTATATCCGAAAATTTACTCTCATCACTGCTCATCTGGGGAATAACTCAATAATTCCACCTGAAGAATTCGGGTTTCGCAGAGGTGGCTCCACCAGCTCTCAGATGCTGGCAACCTTGAATAACTAGTAGACTAGTTCCCTTGATAATGGTGACAGTGTCGATGTTATTTATTTTGATTTTGAGAAAGCTTTCGTACAAGGTGCGGCATGCAAAACTCATTCAGCAATTATCAGTGGTCGGTCTCTTCCCTAGAATTGTGAATTGGGTAAAATCCTTTTTGTCTCAACGAACATTCCGGGTTAACTACAAGGTCATTTGTTCATCCGCTAAGGTTCGAGCAGCGTCGTCCCTCAGCGTTCTGTACTCCCTCCTATTCTCTTTAACATATACGCAGAGAAGTTTCTTCCCTTATCAACAGATTCGGGGTATACTGTAAAGCTTTTGCAGACAACCTCAAGATTTGCAGTAGCGTGGTGGATTCTACGGATGTTGATAGGATTCAGTCTACAATTTTAGCTGTAGCTGAGTGGGTGCGAGATTGGGACCATCCTCTGGCGAAGGATAAAACAAAGGTGTTTCACTTGAGGAGCAGCAACATCAGTGCTTCCATTTTGTCGAGGACCGACAGCTTCTGCAGGTTTCTGAAGTGAAGGATCTTAGATTTCTCATTACAGATAATCCCAAATTCGACACGCATTGTAAGGAGATCGCAGCTAAAGCGGCTCGTAGGGTGTGCAACCTGTTCAGATGCTTAGTTTCTAGTACCAAGAGTATTCTTCTCAGAGTTATAAAATGTATATTCGTCTTATTCTAGAGTATGGTTTTTGGTCCGACTAAAGTAAAGAATATAGAAGTTTTAGACAAAGTTCAAAACAGCTTTACATGAAAGCTTCTACTCAGGCCGGAACAACTTGATTATCGCTTAATCCCTGACAGCACTGAACGCAGTCGGACACTTAGGTTAGAGCTTTTTTCCTTGGGAAGAAAAAAGTTGATATACCAAGGGTGCATAAAATTCTCCATGGCGCTATCCATCTGGGAGGGTGCAGATTCTAGTAGCAGGGGTGCACCAGCAGTCAAGCTAGGCTACCCGTGGGCCAGGTGCTCGGTCCGGTTTTTCTACTTTACCTGAAGTGAAGGCAGTGAGTATGCCAGGCTAAAAAAGCGTGTTAATTTACACTCAAATATTTTAGCTTTCAAACGAATGCTTTGACAAAATTTTATAGACGAGCGTTTTCTGTTTTTTTTTCGAGGCGGTTAGTATTTGTCAGAATATGAATGACCTTCTCCTTTTTCATATTCTTTATTTTTGCCTCCTTTTCTGTTCACTGTTTCATTGTTCCTTTTGATAAATTTCTCTTTTTTATTTTTACGTTTATCGCCTCACATGTGTTGCAGCACATTTCTCAATAAAGATAAAGACAACGTTTTACACAGTAGTTATGAGGTGCCCCGGAGTGGATTACCACCATATACTGGATGCGAAGGGTAGATCCAAAATTCTCGTTTTGTCATCACTTTACAAAAGAAGGAAACTGGCTGACCTGATTTACAAATTTCTCACAGGACAAGTGGCTGTAGACCCCGTAGCGTTTCTTAGTCAGTCACTGTAAAGAAGTTGAAGAAAAAACTGCGCTACACGTCTCGGTTGTTAGGACACGGGTAAGACCATGTTTAATCATTTACAGGTGTCTGAATGAGACGAATTCATTACTAGCCAGGTGTGACCATCTTCTTAGTTTGTCGAAGAGTGCATTCAAAATGTTCGTTAGGAGAAATGGCACCTTCGATCCTCCCCGGTCTTGTCGGCTTTCTTAAACCATAAGTTTTGTCTCGTTTCTGATGTATGTGCATGGTATAATGTCGTTGTATAATATCGTTGCGTGTGTAATGCCTTAAATTGCATGCCTTCAATAAAAAATTATTCATACTTGGTCTGTGAGGTTCCATGTATGTGTATTGTATTGTGTTGTTGTATAAATCACTGCGGGTGTAATGCATGCCCTAAATAAAAGAAATTATCCACCGATGACCTGTGAGCTGCCATCATACTTATCTGAGAAGGATGAAATACAGACTTATTCATCTTCTGGTTGTAGGGACCAAACACCCATTCACCTGTCACCTGTCACCTGTCGTCCCGTTGATCATCGACTTGCTCGAGCAGGCGCCAGCAGCGTCTCCATTCGTCCCTGTCGCGTGCCAGAGTGGTCCAATGGATCCTCCTCGCTCGAGGGACACGAAGAGCGTCATATCGGTCGTTCAGGGCTTTCACGAAGAAGTCCGACCAACGCGTTGGTGGGCGTCCTGGTGTTCTTTTGACATCCCGCGGAATCCAGTCTGTGACGGCTCTCGTCCAGCGGGTGTCTGCGAATCGCATTACGTGGCCGGCCCACCTAATTTTCGACGACTTGGCCCATGTGACAGCGTCTCTGATCTTCGAACGTCGGCGAAGCTCGGAACTCCGGAGGCCTTCTCTCACTTGCGTGAGTCGTGTCACTCCGAGCATCGTCCTCTCGATTCCACGCTGCGCGACGCTGATCGCGTGTTCATCCTGCTTTCGTATAGCCCAGGTCTCCGAGGCGTATGTTAGGGCAGGAAGAACAGTGGAGTCGAATAGGTGGGCACGGAGTCGGACGTTCTTCGTTTTCTTCACGACTTCTTCGACGCTCTTGAAAGCTCCCCAAGCCGCTCGTTTCCTCCTGCTCAGCTCTGGTGCTAGGTCGTTGGCCATGTTGACTTCGCGACCCAGATACACATAGCTGGAGCATTCGGAGATGTTCGTTCCGTTGAGCGAGAATGGGGCATCAGAAACCCATCCGTTCTTCATGAACATCGTCTTCGTAAGATTCAGCTGCAGTCCAACGCTTCCACATACACGATCGAAGTCGGCCAGCATTCGTTCCGCCTGACTGATGCTCGGTGTTATGAGCACGATGTCGTCAGCGAAGCGAAGATGGTGCAGTTGCCGGCCGTCGACTTTCACTCCCATGTCATCCCACTCTAGTTCGCGCATGACGTTTTCGAGGGTGGCGCTGAAGAGCTTCGGGGATATGGTATCCCCTTGTCGAACCCCTCTCTTCACGTCAATGACGACGTCGTTGTAGAATGGTGAGATCTTGGTCGTGAATCCACTGTACAGCTCTCGAAGGACTCTGATGTACTGAGTAGGAACGCCCTGGGTGAGCAGGGCTTCCATGACCGCTTCAGTCTCGACGGAGTCGAATGCCTTCTTCAGGTCAATGAACGTAAGGCACAGCGGCAGCTTGTACTCTCGCGATACTTCGATGAGCTTCGTAATGGTGTGTATGTGGTCGATCGTGCTGAATCCTCTCCGAAATCCTGCTTGTTCGCATGGCTGTCCTTCGTCCAGCGTTCTACTAATCCTATTCAGGATGACTCGAGTGAACAGCTTGTAGACTACGGACAACAGGCAGATCGGGCGATAGTTGCCAATGTCGTGCACGTCTCCCTTCTTGTACAGCAAGACGGTCTTGCTGGTCTTCCACTCAGATGGAACCTTGCATTCGGACAGGTAGCGTGTGAAGAGCCGCGCCAAGGTGTTGATGAGCGCTGGCGGGAGGTTCTTCAGGTGTTCAGCTCTGATCCTGTCAGGACCGGGTGCTGTACGTTTCTTCACCGACGAGATGGCGTGTCGGATCTCGGAAGGGAGAACAGAGGGAACGACGTATCCATCCTGCGGAAGATGGCGTAGGGGCAGGTGGACGTGGCTATCGAAGAGATCGGAGTAGAAGTCGTGGATGACTTTCTCCATGGTCCTTCTGGAAGAGGTGACGGTTCCGTCAGGACGTCGGAGAGCGGTCATCTTGGTCTTGAAGTTGGCGAAGTTCCGGCGGGCATTGCGGATGCTCAGCCCTGCCTCTGCTGCTTCAGCCAACACTTCCGCCCTTCTCTCCTTCAGATCTTCCTTTATCGCCGTTCTGCATAGCTTTGCAAGCTCGGACGTCAGTTGGTAGTTGCCTGACGCTCGTGCTGCTCTACGCTGGCGTATCTGCTCGAGAGTTTCCAGAGACAGGCGTCTCTTGGTGGTCTTCAAGCTCTCGGCTCCCTTAGCACTATCGTGGAGATGGTGCACGAAGCGATCGTATTCCTCGTCGACGTTGTCCATGACGGCATCTTCCCAAAGGCCGACAAGAGAGGTGTAGAGATCCCAGTTGATGGTCGTTCTGGGACTCCTCTTCTTGAACTTCGCGGCCTTCTCTCCTTGACGCGAAAAGCGGAACCTCGCGCGAAGGAGGCGGTGGTCCGATCCCGTGTAGAACTTGGGGACAACGGAGACATCGGTCAGGCAATACTTGCGATTGAAGATGATGTGGTCGATCTCGTTGTGGAACTGGCCACCGGGGGATTCCCAGGTCCATCGTAGGGAGGGAGGCTTCTGGAACTGCGAGTTTCCATGGATGGTCTTGGTCGACATGATAAACTCAGACAGCCTTTCACCTTGCTCGTTCCACTCCAAACCGTGGGTTCCGATGTGAAGTTCTTCCGGCGACCTTCGTGGCCCGATCTTGGCGTTGAAGTCGCCGACGATCACCTTGTAGAAGGTGTGATCTTCCTTATAGAACTTCTCCAGCTCCACGTAGAAGGCCTCGACGTCTTCGTCGTCGCAGTCGGATGTTGGGGCATACGCGACGAACACAGTCAAGGCTGGCACGGAGCCACATCGCCTCAGTCGCAGACGTCCGATTCGGCTTGTCAGAGACTCGTACGAATCGATGTTCATGGCCAAGTGCGTGTTGACGAGGACACCAACGCCGCCTACTCCCCTGCTGTCGCATGTTCCGAGGAACAGTTCTTCTCCGGAGTCGTAGGCGGCGTGTAGGGGGTGGTGTCTTCTCGTCTCGGTCAGTCCGATGACGTCGTACTTGATCTTCCTGGCTTGCATCATCAGGTCCTCGACGGATGCTTCCGACGCAAGCGTGCGGGCGTTGTAAGTACAGATCGTCATCCTAGTCCTTCTCAGTTTGCGCAGCCTGGTTAGGCCCTGAGATTTTAGCAGCCTCTCCGTACTCGTCCTTCCCATCGCTGCAGAAATTGGGGCTCTTTCGGGGTCAGGGGAATGAGGCCCTTTAGTGCTGCTGTGTTTGACTGGAATACAACACGGGTAGCTAGTCAGGCTCTGTCGTGCGGGCGGGGTACTCCGGGCAGCCAGCCAGACTGCCCGAAGAGACGGGGCGAGACTTAAGGCGGCCTCGAATCGCCTTACATGTACTCCCAGTCTACCGAGTGCAAGCTTTTGGCCGAGCCGACACAGTTACAATCCGCACAGTCACGGACACATCCACGCACACTGTGCACGAACATGCCGCTCCCACGCACAAGGAACGCATCGACCCGACACAGCAGGAGCAAGGAGTCCATCCCCTGCATCCCACCTGCGTCTCTGGGCAGTACACGGTCGCATTTGGTTCGCGTTTAATTCCCCTATCCACCACCCGGGGACGCGCCACGTGGCCCTGCGACAAGCGGCCCGAGATCCCTCTTAACAAGAGAGCCCGAAGGCTCTCTATCGAGGGAGATACGTGGAAACACCCATTCAAATTAAATTTTCCTCACGATTTGCCAGTGGAGTAGATAGTTTATCCCAGAAGGAATTCTCTGAACTTTTATCTTTTGTTTTACGATAGGTATCTGAGAAGAATAATGGTAAAACTCTTCCCTGTAGCGCTCCACCTAACTACTCATTACTGCATGTACGTAACATATAAGTCTGGGTCTAGTGCTGATTTACTGATCTATCAAGAAGAAAGGTAGAAGGTACTGCCGATCATGTCGGAGGACACGCTCTCTAGGTGGCTCTCGTCCCACTCCCCAAACATGCGAAGTGAAATAGAGAAAATAAGGATAGAGGTCGACGTGGATGCATTGCTTTGCAAGGTACGCCACGCACTCTTCTTCATCGGGTGTCGTAGAGCCAACGTGAATGCATATTTGACCTGAACAATGACTTGCGTGGCCAGCCGATGCACAAGCCAATATTTTGTCCTTCTCCGAGAAGTCTTGTACCAATTCTTTATTAATTCACCTACTCCGGAGGGACGTAAGGCTTCCTTGGCCTAGACAGGAAATCCTACCAGGTATAGAAAGTCCAGGCCTACCCCGCAGCCCGTATTCTAGTCCTGGGTTTGAAGCGGACCACGTCCCTCACCGTAATAGTGCCGCCGAGAATGTCGACGAGAACTGCGGCTGCAGACACTCGCGGTATGCTGCATGTGACGAATCGTGCGCGGCGGAGGCCCAAAAGGGAAGTCATGGATTCTGGGGGAGGGGGGGGGGGGGGTGGAGGCATGGGTCCCACCACGGTAGGAGGGAAATGAACGGTGGGGTGCTACAATACTCTGCTTCCAGCCTTAGGGATAGTTCAGTGTGCCCACGACGCGCGCCGCGATGTAATGATAAGCTCCTATATTGAGATGACGCTGCGCGATAAATCGATATAGGATCTTATCATTCCATCGGGTCGCGGTTCGCATGCACACTAAACGAAAAGAATGTGCTCGCTCCTTAAGGAACGAACGCAAAATTCAACAGCTACTCCTTAATTTGTATGAAGAGAGTTTTTTTAGCAAGCAAAAGCATGAAGATTACGTCGAACGATTTTGCGTAATCAAGGTATGAAACAAAGACTTATTGTTAGTTTGTCTTTTCGAGCTCACCACACCGAAACAGCGGAAAGTAGAGCAGATCTAGTTGATTTATCTTCTAGATTTCCATGATATTCCTTTCAGAGGAAGTTGTTGATCTTCAGATACTCAGCGATTTTTGCTCAAAATGCGTACCTTAACCTTACTGGCGGAGCATGTAAGACATATTCACCTGTAATTAACACCTTCGTTGTTTGATGTCTTCTTGTGAAGAAAATGCACGAAACCTCCATAGACTTTAGAAGGTTGGTTTTCGGTACTGTCAACTGTTGTCCAGTGACGAAAATCCTGTTCAACTTGCTGTTGGTCATGATGTTAGGCCAGGGGCCCCCCACTACTGTGCGGTGTATGTTTTGTGCTGCTCTGTTGTGTTTTTAATGTCGTTTTATCCAATGTCGTCAGCTCCTCATCCTGTAGATCCGGCAGACGGCTCGCCACAGACGACGTGGCGTCGATCGATTGTGAGCAGTGTCGGCGGGGCATGGGAGCGCACCGAGCCAGCCAATCGCGGCCAGGGGCGGGGCTTGCGGCGTGCTCACTCCATATAAGCCGGCCGGCATGGGCACAGGGTCCATTCTAGCAATTGTGCTTTCTCCCGAGCGGTCGGGAAGCAGTCTACTCCTGTCAGCAGCCGAGTAATCGGCAGTCAACCCATCTTCAGTCTCCCTCGGACCGGCAGAGTCCCCCAAACAGCATAGCCAAGTTCCGGAAAGCATTCTGGGAACCAGGAGAGGCAAGCATCTCCCTGCCAACCTTGCGTCCAAGGGGAAGGTCTGCGCATACGTTTGTTAGCGTCGCCGCTAACTGATTCATCGCTCAAGGGCGTATTCCCCACTCAGCCGACACCGTGGGTATAGGTCCTATTTCTCTCTGTGAAGTAGCTGTTGTCTGTATAGACTGTCCGTTCCACAGTAGTGCAGCTATAGATAAACATTTATATACACTGCGGTGTGCTGTGTCCGAGAACTGGTCGTCAAGCCAGAAGAATCGTTGAAAGTTGTCACGTACTGGTGCGCTACGAAGCCGGAACCTTATACTTTCAAATCGAAGTGTCCATCCCTCTCCGGAAGCGAGTAACGAGCCATCAGGCAGAAAGCTCGGCAAGGGATTCGATCCTCTCTGAGCCGGTCTGCAACGACCGGGAAAGGTTGTGTGCGGATAGATCTGCCGGCATAGCCGGCATGGGGGCCTGGCCAAGCTCCCATGTCAGATTGCAGACCCAGCCACAGCTCAACCATCCACTAGACACCAAAGGGTCACAACCCATGCTGGCAATACCGACACAATGAAGGTAAATAGGCTCCGGTTTCGCGTGGGCACCTGCAAACTGTTTTAAAGTAACCCTTTGAGAGCATACACTTGTTGTTGTAATCTCTAACAAATTACAATATTAATAAATCATTCATGCTTGGAGCAGCTTCTACTAAATTTAATTTATTTCTACAAAATCTGAAAAAACCTAGCATTCCTACATGGAGGCGTATGTCTGAACGGGGGAATTGAATATGAAGTAAACGATTAATTATTGTAAAGGAATCTATCTAGGCAAAGGCTTTTGGGCAGAAATTATCGAATCATAATCACCCTTGCAAACGTTTTCAATTTATTTATTTTCTTGATTTGTATGCCTTTCAATATTTCACAATATGAGATATCTGGTTATATCGACCCATTCGCGTTTCGTTTTCCTTCTTACTTCTTCTTGCCAATTGCATGTTGCAAAGGCTTTCTGGGGCCGGATTCATCAAAGTTACTGCAGTAACTTTAACGGAGAATTGTAAGCGAAAGCTCAGTTAACATGGCTTATCGCTCACCATATCGCTTGATAAGCCATGTTATCTGAGCTTTTTGCTTACAATTCTCCGTTAAAGTTACTTCAGTAACTTTGATGAATCCGGCCCCAGGAATACATCTCGCCATCTAGATTTTGGTCGTCCTACTGTTCTGTTCGTTTAGACGGCGGAAACCAGTTCATAATCTGACGAGACCACTTATTATCAACAGTACTAGAGATCTTCCGGCAATATCTCCATTTTTTTACCATAGCACAGTCGACCACATCCTTGACTTTAGTAATTCCTCGCAGCCACACGTTTCGCTTTCTATCTCGAAGACTCACGCCAATCTGACGTTCCATGCGTCTTTGCGCTGCTGCAAGTTTACGTTTGGCTGACGTTAATAGAGTCCAGGTCTCAGCACCATACATCATCGGAGGCAATATACACATATTGAAAAGGCGTCGTTTCCACTTTATCTCGACCGTCCTCGATGTCAACAAATTTGCGTATCGACAGAAATTGCTTCAGTCTGCACAAATCCTACGGGTGATTTCTTTGGAAATGTCCCGACTGAAGGAGATATCTTGTCCAAGGTGTATGATAGACTTCACACTGTCAACATCCTTTCCCCTAAGGGTGACAGATGTATCAGAGGTCGCATTACCTCCATTTTTGAGGCCCTTATCCTTAAACCACAGATAAGCGAGTGTTGGTCTAGCTCGTTAATCGTGGTTTGCAGTTCTTCTTCGGTTTTTGAAATTAGAAACGTTGCCAGCAAAGTGAAGGTTGGTGAGTCAAATTCCGTTAATTGATATTCCATACCGTTCCAAGCAAGTTTCCGAAAAACATGCTCCAACATTGAGGTGAATAGTTTTGATGAAATTGTATCACCTTGGCGGACTCCTCAACACACTCTTATTGGAACATCTACTCTCCTAGACGAACTGTAGACTGCGCTTTTGAGTAGATTTCACGAAGCCATTTTCTCCTTGTTTTTGATGGGCCATCCGTAACACATTCATATTCACTGTATTATCATAGTCAATGGATGCTATTAAGAGAAGAATTCGGTATTCGGTGCATTGTTCAAACAGTTGATTTACAGCATGTAAGTGATCAACGGGAGAGTAGTTTTCTTCGAAAACCTGCTTGTTCAGGAGGCCCCACAGCTCTTCGGGCCGCATGCCGTTTGCAATTAGTTTAGACATATTATTTTCTTTATTTTTCACTGTTCAATAATTTTTTTGATATTCAATCCTATTTTTTTACTCCAGAAAACGCAAGTGCTTGTATGTATCCGCATTGTCGTAGCCACACCTGGAAAGAATAACTTATTAAAAGATGCAAACATCTAAACACCTAAAATTGGAGAGAATCCTATGCCAAAACCGGGAGAGTATACGCTCCTCCTTCAGACGACGCCGCAGCACAACCCTCTACCTCAAGTTTGACCCTGGAGTGAGTCTTGCATTTGATTGTCCAGCAAAAAGGTAAGGGTGGTGTGTTTGAGAGAATGGAAGGAGGGGGATCTCTCCATCACCAACAAAGACATTACAGAAGTGTCTTACAGAAGCTTCTGCCCTATCCTTGTACCGTTTTCTACCAAAGTCGATTAGGACAGGAAGCAAAACGTTTCGCTTAATTTTCTGCCTAATGTATAGATGAAGGGATCTCAAACATGTCACAAATCCTAGCTGTCTGTGGAGGTTTGCCAGATATTTTTTGAGGTGGTGACCAAAATTCGAGCAGACCTTGATGTAGAATGTATCGGTAGTAGTCCATAACAAGTCGAAAAGAGACGTTCTTGCTGATGAAACAGATTGTGCAGGTTCGGCGGATAAGTTATTACTGATATTTTAGGATATGTAATTGGCACATAATGAGCTAGCCTACAGTTTATGATCCTGCGAAATGAGGCGTACAAGTTAGCCACGGACATATAGTTATTAAATTGTGATAGCCAATCAATATCTGCAAAATTACTGTTGAGGCCGTTATATTCCGCATGAGAAAACCCGGATTGAAAAACCTCAGTGTACTGAAGCGGTCTTGCAACAAGTCAAAACTGACAGTAGAATAGTCAGATGTACCAAGAGGGAGCTCTATCGAGACATTGATGATATTTTCTTGGGTGGGCAACACAATATCCAAGATATTGTTGCCCAGAGTAGGATGGGAAACATGTTGCCGAAAATCAGTTTCAAGAAAAAAGTAGAGGTGCATAGAGCTGGATGGATTCTTAGCATCAAAAGAGCTCCAATTAATATGAATGTTGAAGCCACCGACAATTAAAGGGCAGACTCTATCTGAGACGAGCCCCCTCAGAAGATTTATGAAAGCTCCATCTTAAGCGGCGGATGAACTTGGGGAGTTGGTGGACAAGGATGAATTTATTTAATTTTGGACCTCGATCGTGGAGAGAACAGATCAATACAAAGAACGTCTACTGCAAATGAAACCGGGAGAGGTACTCCCTCAACTATCAAATTGCACCTAGCCAGATAGCAGACTCCCTCGCCCACAATCAACACGATCCAACCGGTGTAAAAAGTAGGGCCAACCACCCACAATATCGGAGTTGGAGGTGCTCGAATTTAACCAACTTGCAGTGATGAAGAGCAAGTCGCGGTTGTCATACTCAAATAAAGATTAAAAAGTCGATTTTGTTCACCAAACTGCGTGTATTGAGAAGACTGCAGTCAGTGTTGTAGAACATGTGGTTAAGACACAGTGGTCCGCAGGAGATATACTTTGTGTTAAGCTTCCATCTGGTTATTGAAAAGCAAGTTCGAAAAGTCTGTTTTAGTTCACTCTTGTAGATGACCCACTGTCGAGTACCTACACTAATATGTTTTCTCGCGCGCGTGCGTGCGCAGTTCCCCATGCGCAGTTCCCCATCTTTTTCAATTTCTCTGAGGTTACACGCTTCCATCTTTTATGTGAACCATCTTATAGCTTGTATAACGCAGTAATCGGGCACTACACAGAGCTGGTTGCTCTGCGTTTAGGTGGGAAGAACCACCTTTACAAGGCCAGGTTTCGCATGGCTACGCTGGCTCAACCTGCGAACGCTTGATGGCCTGCACTCGACCTTAGCAAAATCGAGGATCACCACCACTTTTGACTTGAGCTCTGCACGACGTTCTGAAGGTCGGAGCCGATCATTAGACTCCGCAAGGTCCACAATGACTACGCCTCTGCTGCGTTTTTCTTCCTTTATAATGTCAGAAAATTCCTTGGGGATGTTTTCTGAAGTGTAAGTCAATAACTAATAGTCAATAATCAGCTATGGCAGGCGCGACCACAAAATCCTATGGCTGAAAAACTACTTAAAACGGAAATCAGAAGCGAAAAGTGATGCTGAAAGTCAGCGTAGGAGTAGAAACATGCGAACAAAAATGACCCACGTAAATGAGTTACAGATATCCTTATGTCGGATCCATTTCTGATTCCATGCTGGTGCTATCTTTATCGTCATCCTCAATGCGCCTGCATTGCGCAGTTCTTTAGCTGTGGGCCACCAATCTTTCCGCGTAATTATCGCAAACAACAAACCCCTCCAAATGGGACGTCAATACACTCGCCGGTTAAAACGTAGTTTGAAAGAGGCAACAGTGTCATCAACGACGTCGGAGTCGAAAAAAGTTTGCGTGAAGTGGTCGCTACATACTCTGCCTACTCACATGTATGGGAAGTGAGGTCATGGTAATCGATTTCACTCAAACATCGCCTAGAGAGATTATTCAAAGGGTTAGTCATTAGTATGAGATTAGTTTTAAAACCTCGGTTGATTACGGTGGGTACGGAAGGTATGGATGAGCAAGGGTCATTCACTCATGCTCGCCTTATCCACTAACCCACTGTAATCAATCGAAATTTAAAAAACAGACATCACGCGAGTGATTAGCGCCTTTAATAATCTCTCTACGCTAGGTGCGGCGATGAAACTTTTCCACCGCTGGAGTCGGTGGATATACGGCACTAAATAGATATGAGTCAGATTATTCATTTTCTTTTCTTTTCCGTTGCAATTTTACATAGAGTGCTTCGGTTTTCAGTTGTTTCTTTTTTAGGACGTGGAAAACTTGCCCAATAGAGGGAACTCCAAGCGGTGGCGATGTCCGTTCCTCCACGTGGTGCCACTGGAAACTGCTTGCTTTTGCAAGCCGAGCCAATCACGGACAATCGAATGCAGGCGACAGGCCCTAGTGACAGGCCGGCCTACGAACATTCTGTGTCACATCATATGGTTGATGACGTTACAGAGTTCTCGAGATAATGCTACGGCGTCCGCGGGAGCCGACGCGCACTCGCAAAGCCCGGCGAGTGTGGAAAGTATGCTAGGGTCCCTGATGCGAGGACGGCATCGGGGGGCAACTGAGCTAGTCCGAAGGTCCCGCAACGTAGGCAAGACCCGAGTAGCAACGTTGAATGTGGGTACGTTGACGGGCCGCTCGTGCGAGTTGGTAGAAGCACTGGAGCGAAGAAGAGTTGATTTCTGTGCGGTGCAGGAGACGAGGTGGTCCTGCTGCAAGTCGAGGGACATTGGCCGCGGCTTCAAGGCCGTTCTGTGCGGCAGTCCCAGGACCACCAGTGGTGTCGGAATGATCGTCTCCAAGCGTTTCTGTGACGCGATTGCAAGCGTAGAACGTTTCGATGACCGCTTGATGAAGATTGTTGTCGCCGTAGAAGAGCGACGGTGTCATTTCTTTTCCGCGTATACTCCGCAGACAGGTTGCTCCGAGCAAACCAAGGGCGAGTTCTGGTCCCTGCTTGATGAGAAGACAGCGGAAGTGCCGTTAGAAGATATGGTTGTTGTGGCAGGTGACCTTAATGGTCACGTCGGAGCAGCAAAAGACGGTTACAGCTGTCATGGTGGTTTTGGCTATGGGTCACGCAACGCCGATGGTGAGCGTATACTTGAGTATGCAGACTCACACGACCTCACCATCGTGAATACCAAATTTTGAAAGCGTGACTCCCACCTCATCTCGTTTTATAGCGGGAACGCCAAAACGCAGATTGACTATGTCCTTGTTAGGCGTTGCGACCAAGGCCTTGTCACAGACGCGAAGACCGTGCCGTATGAAACGGTTGCCACGCAACACCGTCCACTGATCTGCTCGCTGAAGATCACACCTCCGAGGTGTAAACGTGTTGAGCGGTGCGGGACGGCTAGAATTAAATGGTGGCGATTGAAGGAGAAGGAAGCAGCTGTTATCTCTCGCATTCGGTTGCCGACGGTAACATCTGTCGACGAAACCTGGAAAGAGGCTACCGATGCGATAACCCGGGCTGCATGCCTCGAACTCGGCACAACGAAGCCTGGACGGCGTTGGGTCGACAAGCAGGCTTGGCTGTGGACTGACGATGTCAGAGAGAAGGTCAGGGAACAGAAACGGCTGTATCACGTATTTATCGGTGACAAGACAGTCTGTAATTGGCGGAATTATCGAGAAGCGAGGAAAGCGGCAAAGAAGGCAGTGGCTGCTGCTAAAGCCGCATACTACGCTGAAGTCAGCGAAAAACTGGAAACGCGCGATGGTGAGCGCTATCTTTACCGACTCGCCAAGGCTCGCTGTTGCCAAGCAGAAGACATCGAAAAGTTCTTTGGTATTAACGATGAGAACGGCCATCTTCTGATGGATCGTAAAAGGGCTGTAAAGCGATGGCGCGACTACTTCGAGGAAATCTCGAATGTAGAATTTGAACATCCTGCCGTTCCCTTTGCTTCACCCGTTCAGGAGATCACAGTGAGCGAAACTGAAGCAGCCCTGAGGAAGATGAAGTCAGGCAAAGCCACTGGTCCCGATGACCTGCCAGCCGACCTGTGGATCTGGGGCTGGTGCCCTGCTGACTGGCTGACTGAGTTTTTCAATCAGGTTGTTGCTGAGAAGAAAGTGCCTGAGAGTTGGCAGCAAAGCACGACTATCCCGATTTGGAAGAAGAAAGGCAGTCCTGTGGACTGCGCTAGCTACCGTCCGATTCGCCTACTTTCGCACACCATGAAAGTCTTTGAGCGAATTGTCGATAGACGTATTCGGGATGTCGTTCAGCTTTCCAATAATCAGTGTGGTTTCGTTGCCGGCTGTGGGACGATTGATGCCATACACGCCGTTCGTCTTCTGCTAGAGAAGCACCGCGAGAAACAGAAACCGGTGCATTTCGCCTTCCTGGACTTGGAGAAGGCCTTCGACCGCGTCCCGCGAGAAGTTATATGGTACGCTTTGCGACGACACGGCGTCCCTGAAGAGCTTATTGAGTATGTGCGCATCCTCTACTCGTGCCCAATAAGCCGAGTGCGAGCACCAGCGGGCACCCCGATGGAGTTTCCAATCACTGTCGGACTGCACCAGGGATCTGCGCTCTCCCCACTGCTCTTCGTGATCGTCATGGATGCAGTTACACGCGGTCTCCAAAGGGCAGCTCCTTGGACGTTGCTGTGTGCCGATGACGTCATGCTTGCATGTGAAGACAAAGCCGAACTCGAGCGACAGGCACAGGAATGGTGCGATCGCTTGGCATTGTTCGGACTCAAGCTAAACGTCAAAAAGACGGAGTACCTGACGACGGACGTGAATGAGCTCGGATCTATCGAAATCAATGGTACTGAGCTCTCACGAGTCACATCTTTCAAGTATCTCGGATCAAAAGTTACGCCCGATGGCAGCCTAAAGTTGGAGGTGAATGCGCGCGTAAGTGCAGCCTGGTCCAAATGGCGGTCGTTGACTGGGGTTCTCTGCGATAAGACAATACCCGAGTACCTCAAGTCGAAGGTTTATAGAACAGTCGTCCGCCCAGTAGCGACGTACGGTGCTGAGTGCTGGCCCGTGACGAAGGAAATTGAGAGCCGCCTCAGTGTAATGGAGACGAAGATGTTAAGGTGGACGACCGGAGTAACGCGATTGGACCGCGTTCGCAATGACACCATACGACAGAGGTTCGGTGTCGTCCCGATAGCCGACAAGTTGCGCGAAGCTCGTCTACGATGGTATGGCCACGTCCTTCGCGCTAACGACGACACTGTCTGTAAGATTGGCCTGAATCTTGAAGTCCCTGGAAAACGGCCCAGAGGACGCCCAAAGCAACGTTGGCTAGACACGTTGCACTTGGACTTAAAGATAGCTGGTGTGCATCCCGATCAAGCATTTGATCGGGAGAAATGGCGTCACCACACCAGAAGAGCGGACCCTGCCACGAAGCGGGACAAACGCTACTGAAAATGATGATGAAGAGGGAACTCCAAGCACAGACCACTCCGTCTCACTACTCCGCCCTCACTTCTCTACCCCTGTTCGACCGCCAGCAGTGTTCCCAGCATAGTTGTGCTCGCCCTCATGTGGTTGGTGTGGTCTGAGAGCAACAAGGGACCATCGCCGCCAAAGGTACAACTTTCGTCGGCCCTAGCTCTGCGCAATGTTTTACTCGGGTCGAAACACCCCAGATTTGCTGCTTGGAGAGAGCAGAATCCTCCCATATACAACTTGGCTACACTCCAGATAGTTTCCTGGTTTACCTTCACAAGCAAGCAGCCGTGCACCTATGCGCACCAAGTGCTTTAATTATGGCTTGGGAGTCCTGAAATTTAACAAAAGAGTGAAAAGTTTACCAAACCGTTTGAGGTAGTCGTTCCACCGTTTAAGAAATAAAATTTACCAGCCAGATGCCTCATCGGACGACCTCTTTTTTGATGCCATGCTTTTGTTAAATGATAATTGAAGTCGACAAAGCAAATTCAGATTAGAGACCAGCAGATGTAGGAAGACTGTACTTGCCGCAGTGAACTTATTACGCGGGAATCAGTTGAATGAGAAGGATGAACCTTGCTTATTAAGAATTACTGATTTTCAAGAAAATCACAAGGAGCATTTGTCATCTTACGTAACATTTGTTGTAATAAGCCCTCCGGTATTTATGAAGCACCGGTCCCGTGGTGTGGTCGTGCTGGTGAGGGACGGAGAATGGGTGGGGCTGTTATGAGCACCGACCATTAACAGAAAGGCAGAGACGCAGACGATGTTCTGAGTTGGTGGGACCCGCCCTTCTGATATCGATTACCTGCGTCGCTCGCCTCTCCGCTCTCTCGCCTTAAGGCCCCCACAGAGTTCTGCGACAACGCCGCTCGCCGCTATGGTTAAGGATAGGGCAGGGGCGCCGCCGGCGGCGAGCTCTGCGTCCCTGCCCTATGGTTAAGCATAGGGCCGCGGCGCTGCCGCAGAACTCTGTGGGGGCCTTTAGGCCCCGTTTATACTTTGCCGCCGAGCGACGCGACGCCACGTATAGTGGTCATATTCACTGAGCGACGCGATCGATCAATCTGGACACTCTACCTTCCGTCGCGTCGCTCGGCGTCGGAAGTATAAACGAGGCTTTAGGGTCAGTCTGAGTGTCTGCAGCACGCCTCCTATGCTGTCTCCTCTTCCCTCACCCTCCATGCCTCGACCCGCTCTTTCGTTCGACAACCCTCGACGTCGAGGCTTCACGCGCCAATTGATGCTCGACTGTCATTGGCTGGGCACACCTCGCCGCACTCCTCTCGCCAGCACAGTATAGTTGCGCTCGAATGACCTCTTCGAATAAATGTTCGAATGATTTTCATTCTAATTTGAATATTCGAATTCGAACATCCAAAAAATCGCGTTTTTAGAATCTGTTCGAATTCGAGTTTTCAGAAAACCGCTTTTTTCGAATATATTCGAATTCGAATTTCGAAACCAGTGCTCCGATACGCCTAACGGCGTCTCTCGGACTTGCGCGCTTGGCGCGACTTTGCAATATCACTAACTTACGGAATGGCCTTTGGTATACTGCCCCGTCGCGCAGGCGACGTGCCGTGAGTGCCAAATCAATTTTTGTGAGACAAAGTCCTGCTGCGTACAGGAATGCGTTCTTCACTTCCGTAAGTTTATCATAGGCGTTCTCTCGTTGGGCAACGTGTTCGGCACGTCTACTGAGTCGCCAGGCACGTTGCACAACTACAACCCCCCCCCCCCATTCCCACACTTTCCCCCAACACTCCTCCAGCGCCGTATCTCCAGGTGCGTTTGGCGACGTGTTCGGAACGTCTACAGAGTAGCCAGGCACGTTGCACAACTAGTCCTTCCCCCATCCCACACCTCCTCCCAACACACTCCTCCAGCACTTCTGTACAAACAAACACACACAGACAAGCGACTGTCCTCGCTTGTATACAGTAGGATTTCTAGGCATTTGAAACTTTTCGAATATTAAAAAAAATTCGAGAGCACAACTATACAGCACGGTCCCACTACGGGGCCGGTGTCTCACAAGTGTCAGCTCCCCTTCGTCCATAGATGAGGTTGATTCCTCCGCGAAGGGGGCGACTACAGTAGTGTGCACTTTGCGTCGGCCGGTGCGCGCAAATTGATGAACCGCGGCTGCCGCATGCGGATTGCCGCGCAGTTGCTGCAAAAACCTCTCCGGACGCCAATTATGGACACGGCGCAGCGGCGATCATTCCGCCTCTAGCTCAGCAATCGCCGTTTTTCCGCACCCAGTCGGAGGTCAACCGTCGCACCACGTTTCAGAGAGCTATTTGTCCAGCAAAAAGCAGCCACCTGGCAAAAACGCGAAAACTAGTCGCCGCAATTAGTCGCGCCAGCTGCGCCGTTCAGTCATGTATGCAATATCAGAGGCGGTTTGCTCAGGTGCCACAACTCCAAGTACACCACATCATTCCTCGTACAGTGATGGCTTTGCGTACTGCTGATGTTTTCAACAGATTACTTGGCTACTCGACATCTTAAGTGTGAAGTGCTGTTACTCAAAACATACTTCATGCTAGTCCATGTGGTTTTTGTTGTAGATAAGGAAGGCTTGTAGTGCTCAACTTACTATCGTTTTATAGTGTCGCCATCATTTAGCCAAGAACGTCTTTATGTACTCTGTCTTAAGAAAAATTATAGAAGAACTTCATTAATTATTTACTAATTATTATAGAACTGCCAGTCCAAAATCACAGCAATACATGCTTGAACGGAAACCAAGAAGCACTCAGGTAAATCTGCACTTGGAAATAACGAACTCTTATTTCCGCAAAAAATCGCACTCTATATGTATTTTTATACAGAGGGAATCTTTGCAAATATCAGGCCACGAGGAAAACCCGCTTAGTTAGTATACGCGTTTTCCAAAAATGAACGCGCACCAAACTGAAATGACTTTCTGACTATTTAACATGATATGCCACTTTGATATAACGTGCTCTTTCGGAATAAAGAATTCTTTGAAGAATTCTCAATATCTCCGATTTATCATTTCATTTTTATTGAAACTCCGATTCCACTGGTTCTCGCATCTCTCTCTCTCATCTTGTCACTTCTTATAATCGGGGCAGCTGCAGATGGGGAAACGAAGGAGATGGAATTATTGCAACGGACAGCTATCTAGTCTACACGTTTCGAAATGAACAAAGAATTTCTGGAGACAGGAGATCGTTCGGCAAGGCCACTTATCGAAACGTATGAAAAAGCAAGAATAGTCTGTGCCAATAGCTTTATAACATTGCTAGAGGCGTAAGCACATTATTCTTCGCTGTTGCTGCTGCTATATTAATCGTCGTCTTGTACCATTGAGAGGTGCAACGGCTGGGTACCATCTTACGCTTAGCTCATCGGTGGATGGCAAATGATGAGTGCGTAACGGCGAAGGTTCAGGGTTCAGTAGATATAAAACTTGGTTCACCGTTCATTCACTAAATTGCAACCCACGGGAAAGAATACACGAATACGCACAGATAACAGCATTATAATTGTGGTTCTCCTACCGTCAGGTCCTTGGAAGTCCGTTTCACACAACAACCTGCTTGGGCCTACGTGGAAACTTACTACTGGTTGAACTTCCTGTTTATTTATTTTTCTCGTTCAATCCACCACCGCGAGATCAAATATAGAAGAGAAAAGAGATTTATGTAAAAATGAAACGACTGGGTTTAAGTGTCGTGGTCCTTAATGGGCCAATTCTTTATGCATCACTGTCGACGTAGCACCCCTAGGATCGCCGGGCGACAATTAACCAGGTCGATGAATAAAGGCCTTCTTGACCAAATGACTTGCCAGGACTAACTGCATGCTATTTTTTGCACACAACGGACCACTCTTTAAAGAAATAATGCCAAAGAATCAACGTTGGGTCCACCTTCCATGAGTTCAAGTGTCCCAGATCAGAAAGGAGAAAGCAATACGTTTCACCTAGGAAGAGATGCAGCAGATACAATACTTTTTAGATTTACTGAAAGCTTCTCTTTTTGAGCCCAGTCAAATTATGGCATATTGGAAATAGAGGGGGACGACTTAAGAGCTTTCCTTACAAGTTCGTAATTGTTAATATTAATGCACTGGAAAGCGTCACCTCCGCAGGTTTTTTCCCAACCACAGGCAGTAGTGGAACTTTAGGAGAACGAATTGCGAATCATCATTAGGGAAGTTTATTTTCTCCTAAAGAGTATGGTTTCACGAAATCGCTCCATGAACGCGCTGCGCTATGAACGATATTCAGACTTGCCCTGAGCCACAAAAGTTGTGCTCTGCTGCTGTGTACATACTGCTGGTCCTGTGAAACTGTGATCCTATAGCGAACTTTTAGAGACCCTACTTCGGTAGCTTCAAGAACATTGCAAAAGTGGAACAGAAACTATTTGAGGGGTGGAGACTCTCTTCTGAGGCCCTTTCGTGGTTAGCGGAGGAGTTTCTACCTCTTTGCAATTGGCGTTCCAGAGAGCCTTGCAAAGGCATCCACTTCTACAGAAGGGTTTCCCTTGTTCGCCCAGCAAGGGTGCGCTGCCTCGGCGAAGATGTTCTGGTGGCCGTTTGCTTTAGAATAATATTGTTCGTCAGGCGGCGCTAGTCGACCTCCTTTCCAAGGCCGGCCAACACCGTCGACGACGAGATCGATCGCGCGACCGTTCGCTCTCCACTTCCCGTGTGTGAAGTTCGCTCCATCGTTTCGTCCACGTCTTCTGTCACGGATTTCCAGCTCGAACTTACACTCTCCATCGCGCAGATTGTATAGCTCCACATCCAACCGGGCGTGGAGCTCACGTACTCCCAAGGCCAGCACCTTTTAGGGGACTTAATTAGGCTCTTTCTCCGATTGCTATATCGAGATTTCCAACATTTCCACTCGGTAAGTACACCACCGTCTGACGAACATTCTCCACTGATATGCGTTATAGTTTGCAACATAAGGAGGACGAATAAGTCCTGAATTAAGGGTGCCTTCTAATCTGAACTGTAGCTTGTCATCAGCTGGAGAGCAACAAGAACAAACCAAGAGACACAGAAAACGTTTCTTCTCGCATTAAGCGAAACACAAGTGGTAAATGGAGCGCTCTATTAGGTCTATAGATGAGATTCGAATTTCGAACACTAAAGATGTGGGGTTGAATTTCTCGTGGTGCCAAACGTCGAGTGATATTTGCCAAAGCTTGGGCTCCTACTCGATCTTGCCCAGTAAAAATGTCTTGCAGATTATAGCAGCCCTTTGTAATGAAGCGACATCAACGGAGACACAGATCGGCGAATGAGAGCTCTATTCAATCGTTGCTTTAAGACTGGGACCGTCGCTCTTGAGAACTGGTCTAGGGCTTGTGCTAAAGTCTGCCTTAGACGTTCAAGGGCAAGTATCTCTCTGGATGCCCTCGCCAGAGTTTCTACGGCTGCAAAATGGCGATTAGCAGGACGCATACGTTCCAGAGGCTGTTATTTGGAAGCGTGCCCAATACTAGGGCGACATTTTTCTTGTGAAGTCTACCATACTCTCTCAAGATGTTTTTACCTTCAATGAGCAGGATCAGGGAGAATTGTCGACTCTCGAAAATCCTATTAAATTTTCGCACTCTATAGAATTCAGGAAGAATAAATGAGATGCTCCTCCAAGTTGTTCTAGTGCTGTTGACTTGATTCACCCAATTTTTTTTACATACAGGGGTAGTCGTTTCTGCCTCCACACTGTTCTTCATCTCTGCCAGCTTTCTCAGGAAGTATAGGATGACCACGCAGCTCGCTGATCAGCAATACTGTTATCCTACTACAGTCAAGTACCCTCCTCTACAACTAGCTGCGCACCTTCCTGGCTGTCTCACTGTTCAACAACTATTCTTTCTTGAAACTGCTAGATACAAAGCACCTTTCTGTCGTGTTTCATCTGTTGATATTATTTTAAACCATGCCAGTCTACCCCCAAGATTTGTTTTGTACGAATTTTTAAGTACTTTGCCGCTCAGTTAATAGTAATTCGCTTTGATACAGAGCTTCAGCGTTTGCTTTAAGTGGATGGAAGCAGTTTCCCTGAGAGCGTTTGCAGAGAATACGACAGAGGAAACTTCAAGGCTATTAGAATTTGACGAATTATCAACTGTTCACCGTCCAAATGAATGAAGCAAGATAGTGTAGAACGAAAAAACGCAAAATGTCAAAAGCACATAGACGTAGGTCTTTCCTTCGACTTTGCCAGTTTTTACCCTTTTCTTGATGGAACTTCTCCATCGTTCATTACCCTTCATATCCTTGGGCGGAAAAAAGCCTTTTGTCACTTCTAACACACATCTGAAAAGAACAAGGAATTGTCTTCAGCGTTCGAATCCTCCGCGGCGTGTAATTCTCTCGGCGCTTTGCTTGTGCGCAGCCACCCGAAACCATATATGCCATCAATCGTCTCAGTCGAATACAGCTCATTTCCAGTTTTCAAGGCAATTTTTTACCATCCCACAACGATGTCATCCACTGCGCTGTCGATGGTCGCAGTCGCAGTGATTCGCGTGACGAATCGGCCGTCGCGGGCGACACCGCTTTTGGTGGACCTCTTCGTGGTAGAACCTCCCGGGGAATGTCAGCACAGACAAGGCGTTTCGCCTCCGAGCTCTTCCGGCTCCGCGTTCGGCCATTTCCTTCGCCTTGCCTGTGCCGCGCCCTGTTCTGTCGCTTCTTCTCTCATGATACAAATCATTATATTGTTCTTCACCTCGCACACAAACTAGTTCCATCCGACCGCCGCTGCAGAACGCGCCGCGGCACACCTCCATGTCTGTCGACAGTGACGTTTTTGCTGCGCCATCATATCTGAAGCGAAGGAAGGTAAAGGTCATGCCGGTGTCGGCCCAGCTGCTCTTCTGAAATGCTCGATGGCTCTTTCATTGTCTACCACGATAACTAGCCCAGCGCTCCACCAATGCACCGCAGATTAACGCAGAACTAGATAATCTCTGCGTTCGCGCAATCCTCAATTGCCATAGCCAGCTGCCGGATACTCCACACCGCTATCAATAGCGTGCGAACAATCATCGATGCGTTCCGTGCCTCTCTGGAATCCCTCAGGGGTTTTGATTGATTTTTAGGATCCCCTTAGACCTTCCATAATTAGTTCCGATCCAACGTTGCGGTCACCGATCCCTCGTCGCTCATCGCCTTCTTCTATTCAGAGGGATTCAACCATCTTTGCCCATTCCATTACTTCTTGAAGGCAAGGTATTACCCTTCCTGTAGAAGACCTAGGGTCATAAGTTTGCCGAATTCGTCCTCGGACCCTGTTATTTTATGGTGCAAGGCTTATTTGCTCTGGTTGCAAGGCTTTATTCTCTAGAATAGCATTTCTAACAGATTCCCGTTGGTTTCAGTTTAAGGATAGCTGAAGCGGCCCGATGACTTCTTCAGCAGGCTAATGATTGGTTTGGCGAGCATTTTAAGTATTTACACATTCAGTCCGTCCTTGATCTGGCAAAGATCTGTGTCGCTGTCAATGTAGCCCAAAGCCGGAGACTCGCACCTCTGAAGCGGGCGAAGCGGTTAAAATAACAGGGGTGCAAGGTCTCCATCTAACGATCTCGAGGCATAGAATTATCCCAAATTCGCCCAACAAAAATGCAAAGGAGACAAGACGAAGCGATGTCATGGAGATTAAAAAGCAGCATAGAGGCCTTCTGACTATGAGCAAATTTGTCTGAAAGTTTTGAGAAAATTGCGTTGTGAAGACGCTCGACCTAATTCATTAAAGATTATTTTAATCAAATTTCCTATTTCCCTTTTCGGGGCTATAAAAGAAGACACGTAACTATTTTATTTGCGGCAGCTGGGCTTCCTCATTTGCCTGGCGCCAGGCTTTGCTCCCTCTAGCTCTATGGGCAAAATAGGTGAAAAATCTTGATTGAAGGTCACCTGATCGGTGTAAACTTTGCATTCCAGCACTTTGCATTCTTGCTTTTTGCCGTACATGCCAATCCGGCCCATACCGGCAGTCCAAACAGTCATTACCTTACAACGGTATTCAAGATGAAGCAGAGCTGTCCAGTTCAAGACAAAGCTCTATGTATTGTAGTTTAGGGCTGTTCTGCTTGCTTTGGTGGATTAACTCTCTTTATGCTCTTTCCTTTTTTTATACGTCCCTTTGCCTTTCGCCCGCGGTCCAAAGGCGGATTTATTTCTATTATTTTTGGCGTTAATAGGCGTTAATTAAGGCAATCTGATGTATGCATTTATGTTTTTCTGAAATGCTCTAATTCATCTGACGGCTTACAATAAACGACAGTCGACATTCTGTTCCATTTCCTTGTTTAATTTATTTATGACTCGTATTCTGATTGCTCATTCGTTTAAACTCATTGTCAGGATTGAGTTATTTTACTATGAACACGACGTTTTCTAATCGCTATCCTTTAACAACAACAGAAAAGTTCTATCTCTAAGTTAGAAGTGCAAGCAGGTCCGCTATTGGTTTCCGAAGCAATGTGAACATACTACATTCTGCCATATGAGCCGGTTTCGAACATATACCGTTAAGAAATCATTGAACTGACGAGGTTTCTCTAATTGCATGACCTATTGGAACAAGAAGCTATTTTATCGTTACTCAAAACTCATTCACTCTCAAAGCGGTCAGAGCCAGACCTGGACGCTGATCAAAACAGTGTGCTGTTCCTGAAAAAAATCTCTTTTAGACATTCCAAGCTACCTAATGCAGTACCTAATGCATGAAAAGAAGCTGGTATTTGAGATCTCTGCGATGAAGGTACTAGACAGACGTGGCACCGATGACTCTTCAAGAACGGAACCAACAATCCACGCATGCGAATTCCGGGAGCCTCATGTAGATGTTTGACGGATATACTGACACTACACCCAAACTTACCTTGGAATGCGTGGGCTCTATCTGTCTAGTACTAACACTCGATGCCAATTTTCAATGGTTTCGGGGGCAGAACATAACATTTTCTTCTAACTGCGCTTCAACGGCGCTAGCCTTCTGACGGAGTTTGCTGCACGAGTCTCACTATTAGAAAGACTCAACTACATCGAGCAACTATTTTTCAAAATAAGCACAGGATGCGCTAGTGAGTCTGTAACATTGGATGTCCTCCATCTCTTTTTTCCTTGGCCTTGCATTCTGAACGGACATACCAAACCATGTCTCGCAGCTTATTCATGGATATCTCTAAACATTAACGTTGTCGTCCACTAGTCAGCTATTGCAACAACAAAAAAACGTTTACAGAGAAGGCGTGAGACGTTCCTCTTGGCTATTCTTCCACTCAATGGCGTTAATAAGTCAACCTCCGGAGTTGACATTTGGATAGAGGCTTCATTGGGATCTATCTTTGAATTTTCAGCTACAATATCGTTGAGGATACGAAAGATCAACATCGGTATGCATGTTGCGGTGAGCTTAGGGTGCTAGCTTTGAATTAGCTAAGCCGAAATTTCTTCTAGCTATTTTGCTGGGGAACGAAAAAACTCTGCGATTGTTCTGAAGAGAAAATAGGAGCTAAAACAACCTGACAACAGTCGATTTTTCGTGCATATAGATTCTCGCACATAATGAAGGCAATATTCAGCGTTGTCTTTTATGATGGTCAGCGATAAATGATGGTCAGAGTGGTTGATTGCATTCTGTTCTCGATAAGGATATACAGTCAAGCGCTATCTCTTGAGCTATTTATTTTGATCTTTCTAGAAAACGACTTTCAAAAAGTTTATTTTATAGAATTTGCTAAGCTCGTCATGAGGTTGTTAAGACTACTCCATTGGTTAACATTTCGGCTGGATCGACGTCTTCAGAGCCTGAAAGGGTCAAATCAATTTGGAGTTACAACACCAAATATCTCCTCAGCTTTACAAAATTCACTGAAAAAACTGAAACTGAAAGATCAGCGGACGCCGCGTGCAATCCAGGGGTACTGTATAGCGCCTACCCTATGCGAGACTGAGGTAATGATTGAGCTCGCGCGTTATGTAAAGGCCTCCATTCCTCCAGTTGATCTTGAGTCTCTGAAATAGACCAAGAACGCCTCAAGAGCTTTGCGCGACGACGTTTGAACCTCGCGTCCCAGAATCCTCACCTCACCGTCAAAATCATCCCCGCCATAACAATTGATCCTATGGTGGCTTAAGGCATGGATACCTTAAGCTTCTACTTCTCAGGTAGATGCTCCTTTATCCTCACGTGTAGAGGTCGGCCGCTTTCGCGGATGCTCTCCTGGTCGCAAAACCGACAGGAGGTGAGTTAGACTACAGCCGATACGTGCAGTCACATTCCATTTCCGCTCGGCAAACTACAGTTAGGAGTTCCACCAATGCGCTCGCATAGTCAATTGCAGACTAAGGGTCTCAAAGTTGTCAGGTGGAGGATCGACGACCGCTACCAAGTATTCGTTTTATTTATTTATTTATTTGTTCGTTCTCCAGGCTATGTTCTCTTCTTCTACATCTTCTTCTTCTTCTTCTCTCTCTCTTCTGCCGAGTGTATAGTCCCGCGCAGTCGCAAATTTCGCTGTTATTGTGATCCGTCGCCATGGGATCCCAGTGCGCAGCGCCTGGATTGTGTGAGGTGCCTATACTGTGGCACCGGCTTCGACCAGAGCTCTCTTGATGATGTCCTTCCAGCTCTTCTTTTAGGCTCTTCGTGATTATTTCCTGGTGCCTTAAACCTTGTGACTAACCTCATGGGGTGATCTTCTTCCGTGAATGTAGCCATGGCGCCTCTGGCGATCCTCACGAAAATCCCCATTTCGCACTCTTCCTTTCAGTGCGTACGACTCCTGTGCCTTTTCGAAGAAGCGGAATTCCTCAACCTTCTTGATTGCCTCCACTTCACAGTCCCCGATGGCTCACTGGACTGCGCACAGCTGATGAGCGTCATGGGCCGTTCGTTCTCAGCCTATCGTCATTTTAGTTCCACAAATGTCTGGTAGCAATATTATTTTGGGGTGGTGAAAAGTTGAGCAATGTTATTTCTCAACTTTCCACCACCCGCCGAACGATTCTGTGGTGGATCTCTCTGGCATGAAGCCAAACTGCCCTGGGAGACTGCAGCCATCTCCCCTAGCCTCGTGTAGGTCAGTCGATCGTACACCTTCATCTGCTTGCAATCAGTTTTATCTTCTATCTATGTGGAGCGCTCGGAAGCATTCCCTTTTACTTGAAGATGGAGACTGCGATGCTGTTTCTCCAGTCATTTGGCATCTTACCCCCTATTTTATTCAGTTGAGGAAATGTTCAGTTGGCTTCACAGCCCCCGAGTGCTTTACAAGCCTCTATCAGCAGCTCATCAAGACAAGCTGCCTCGTTGACGGTTCCGATGAGATATGTCATCTCAATCATAACGAACTACGAAGGAGAGTGCTCGGACCCCTCACATTCGCAGTTCGGCATCAGTTGTGATGGTACACTTTTTTCAAAGAAGACCTTCCACATTCTCAAGTTTTTTCGGGGCAGGCCTTCGCATCAGGACATGATCGAATTCTTTTTTCCTCTGCTTGCGTAGGTCACCCTTTGGTTCTATTTCTTCAGAAAGATACACTAGGCGACCAGGTTGTGTGCGATAGCCAGATCGAGAATTATTTTGTCGCCTGTGTTTATCGAGCCAACATTTTTACCTCCATTAATCCTCCTCTGCACTCCTGTGCTGCGACTTTCACGTGTTCGTACATGCTCCTCTTATGAAGATGTAGTCGTCCTTTGATGCGAATCTCATGGCCTCTTCGAGCGTGAGGTAGAAGTCATCCTTGCCAGGTTCCGGCCATCCGTGCTCCATGGTGTTCCTGTAAAATTCCTTCGTGTTCAACCATGTTTGCTAGTTGTTTGGCAGCTCCTGGCTTGATGGACTTCCTGACATCTATGTCAACCTCATTCCTCTTGGGGTCTTCTTCGTTGTTGTGCGGCTAGATCCTTTCTACAACTTCAGCCCTTCCATCGTGTTCCTGCAATTACTGGCCTTGGATAATTGTTCGTCTCGAGTTAAGTTGCCATCAAACCCCAGTAGTTCTGACAGATTGCTTTCTGGGTCAGGACAAGCGATCTCGTTAGGTACACCTTCTCTCGTCCTAAGGGGGAAAGCAGCGCTCTGGTGTAATTCTCCTGCGGTGTCCAGTCCTACGTGACAACGCTTTGCCGCAACGACTTGACTTACCCTCTATTGTTTATTATTTATTAGTTGCCACTTTCGTTTGCTTATCATCCTGTATTCGTAGTGTTCTTCTTCATATTCTGAGCTAGCGAAGGTCTCGTCCTGTTTATAGTTGTTTATTTATTTTGACACAACATTACTTCGCGTAAATGAATAAAGAATTTCCAGTAATCTCAAACTTCTCTCTTCTTGAAACCTCGGCATTGTTGTGAGTTGTCAGTTTGTATACTGTGCCACACGAGGTTTTTAGGTGGATCTTTATTCGCAGGGCCTGACGCGTTTCGACTTCACGTCGTCTTCGGAGGCCTGAACGTGGTGCATAGGTTAGAATTGCACTCTACCCCACCAAGCGCCTTAACTGCCCTAGCATTTTCAACCTACCCCCACGACCACAACCAGAGTCCAAATGGTAGAAACGAACCCACCAATTGGATCCACCGCAGGGGCTGATTCGCCCACGTAAGTTGACCAGTAGAGGCGAATGAGGCACACTGTGCATCACTGCCACGACCGGTCGTCTACAGTTCACAATGAGGCATAAATGGTAAGAAGTCACTCGTCACAGAAAGGCACTCATTTCGGTTGTTCATCACTGGATTTCTTGCGAAAATCCAGAATGCCTCTAACGCTTTTATCGCGGAAACATCTCTCTCAATGGCCAAAATTGTGCATTTCACCTCGTAGTCATTACCGTTATGCGCATCAATCCTATGTTTTCCAAGTGGGTTGGTGAGCAATCCACGTCGTTTCCCAGATAGATGTTCCCTTAGGCGTATTCCTAGTGCCCTCCCCGTCTCTCCGATATATTTTGCGTTACATGCCAGACACTCAATCTGATAAATTGCTCCTATTTTTGAGCAATCCCCTAAACTACCATTTGAGCATATAGCGCAGTCTTTTGAAATGCACTGCTGATCATAGAGTCTATTTCGTACCAACTGCAGTCTAAAGTTGTCATTAGGAATATTCACTAAGACAACGTCGTCCTGCAGTTGTGCTCTTACAATAACCCTTTGAATTTCAGCAGTGACTCTATCGGAGATGAAACGTAGAACGAGAGGCACCTTATTTATTTCTGCGAATCTCCGTGAGCGATAAAGGGGGAGAGTTCGTTGTTATGCCGCAAGCTTTAGATCGGGCAATAACCGAGCTTCATCTTAGCGGCACCTCCATATACCGTCGCGTTACTGAGAGAGACTTTAGGTCGCAATGCAGACACCTTAATCGTACTTGGATGACTACTGGAATGTCTGCGAGAATCGATCGAAAGTTTCTTAAGGACCTTAGACTGGATAACCCTTGTTGTCCGGTTTTTTATAGCCTGGTGAAAACGCACAAGCTCACCCAGCAAGATATGCAATCCACGTCGCCAGACACTTATAAAATAAGACCTATTATCAGTTGTGTTGGCGGACCAACCGATCGGATTTCTTGGTTTCTTAACAGCATCGTGAGCCAGTTGTTGACCCATGTCCCCTCTCATCTGACCAACACGAGCAAATTTCTTGAAATATTACATAACTCAAACTTCGGTGATAGTTGTGTAATAGAGTCGTTTGATGTGACGTCACTTTACACAAACATTCAAAACGATGAAGCCTTACAAGCATTATCTGAAATGTTGGATTTGCATGTAAGGAACATAAACACCTTTGGACTGTCAAAAACGCACATCATGACTCTAGTCAAGGAATGTCTGCATTGCAACATCTTTAAGTGGTCAGGGTCGTATTATTCACAACTAAGAGGATTGGCCATGGGTCAACGGTTAGCGCCGGTTTTGGCAATCTGCTTTATGAGTAGGATTGAACAACCAGTGCTACGTCGCTCACCGTTAATGTACTGTAGATACATAGATGACTGCATTATCGTAACATCAACACAGTCTGAAATGGACGAGTGTTTCAGACTGCTGAACGAGCAGTCTCAGTACATTAGACTTACTCGAGAAACTCCGAGCAATGGTTGGCTCGCCTACTAGAACACACAAGTTAGAGTGTCCGTCGGGACAGTTAGCGTGAAGTGGTACGGGAAACCAAGCTCCAAGAATATCCTGATTCACGCCAAATCCGCGCACCCCGCTGCTATGAAGCGTGCTGTTGTTAGCAACATGTTCCGCACGGCAACGAGGATGTGTACGGGCACGAACGAATATCAGGAATCATTACGATTGGCTTTGGATATAGCCGTTTCAAATGGCTATGTGGCGTCAACTCGCCATCGGAGAGCTCACGCTAACTCTCACGATAGATCCCGTATAAATAAGGTGCCTCTCGTTCTACCTTTCATCTCCGATAGAGTCACTGCTGAAATTCAAAGGGTTATTGTAAGAGCACAACTGCAGGACGACGTTGTCTTAGTGAATATTCCTAATGACAACTTTAGACGGCAGTTGGTACGAAATAGACTCTATGATCAGCAGTGCATTTCAGAAGACTGCGCTATATGCTCAAATGGTAGTTTAGGGGATTGCTCAAAAATAGGAGCAATTTATCAGATTGAGTGTCTGGCATGTAACGCAAAATATATCGGAGAGACGGGAAGGGCACTAGGAATACGCCTAAGGGAACATCTATCTGGGAAACGACGTGGATTGCTCACCAACCCACTTGGAAAACATAGGATTGATGCGCATAACGGTAATGACTACGAGGTGAAATGCACAATTTTGGCCATTGAGAGAGATGTTTCCGCGATAAAAGTGTTAGAGGCATTCTGGATTTTCGCAAGAAATCCAGTGATGAACAACCGAAATGAGTGCCTTTCTGTGACGAGTGACTTCTTACCATTTATGCCTCATTGTGAACTGTAGACGACCGGTCGTGGCAGTGATGCACAGTGTGCCTCATTCGCCTCTACTGGTCAACTTGCGTGGGCGAATCAGCCCCTGCGGTGGATCCAATTGGTGGGTTCGTTTCTACCATTTGGACTCTGGTTGTGGTCGTGGGGGTAGGTTGAAAATGCTAAGGCAGTTAAGGCGCTTGGTGGGGTAGAGTGCAATTCTAACCTATGCACCACGTTCAGGCCTCCGAAGACGACGTGAAGTCGAAACGCGTCAGGCCCTGCGAATAAAGATCCACCTAAAAACCTCGTGTGGCACAGCATACAAACTGACAATAAAGAATTTATTTTAGCGCTTTATTAGATCAGCGACTTCTCTGAATCTTCCCGTCAGCGTTCACACATTCAAAGTCTCCAGTTGAACTAGCTTCTTTAGTCGAGGTTGTTTGGCTCGCCAGCTCTCTTGTAGTGACCACAGATCTCTGGCAGGAGTTCTGCGTGCAACTCCCGGGTGCCGTACTGGTCTTTACACTGCCACTATTGGGACTTTTGATCGTGCTTTGTGGCGAGACTTCTCAACGTCCCGACCTGTCAGCATAGACCTGACTCTGGAACCATTGCCATAATTTTCAGAAGACATAACAAGCTTGAGTTTGGAATCAGCCGGATGCCGTTTGCGCATGAGCCTGCACTAACCACTCACTCTTCGCGGCTATGATATGATCATTCTCACTTGAACGGGTAAATCTACATCTCCGCTTGTGATCCGCGTGAAACGAGCTTTCCCACTTCTGATATGATCGAGCGCCTCCCCCTTCCCCCCCCCCCCCCCGCCCTGAAGCAAGGCGAGGGTTAGGCTGGATCTGGTTGTGGGCAATCTGTTAGTGGTAGCGGGTTGACCTCGATTTTCACTTGTAATAGTGGTGTTCCTTGTGATTTCGCAAGCTTTGACTTCTAACACTTCCACATAGGTGCACCCTTCCCTCAATCGTCTTCTTCAAAGTCGATGAATTTGATCAGAAATGCAATGGTTCAGCTTCTGCACTACTACATTAACTTCTTAGCTCGCTACTACCTTCACCTTGACCTGCCTTAACCGGCTTCCTCGTATTCACAGGTTCATGCCATTTTCTATAAAAATCTAGCTATGTTTTCAAGTTTTACCTCATTTATGCTATTAGCAGTTTCTACAAAGCGAAAGGGAGGTTGTGGAATATCGAAAAGAGTTCTCGTTCACGATCTGATGCCTCCTTCACTGACAAAGTAATCTATTCTCTCGAAAAGTGGCCCTCTTATCCTCACTCGGCTATGCCGAAAGCACTTCTCTTTTACTTCTTCCCTCCTTTTACGACCGAGCAACAGTGTCTGTTTGAGATCACCATCCAAGACCCAGGAAGGTTCTCTCAGAGTCGACTGACCACCTCATGCAAACCCGCATTGAGTGCGTGGAGTGCCTCTTTCAGAAATTCTCGCGACGCGTCCTTGGGATGTAGGCGACCGTCGACGGTTGCGTCGCCGTCGCGGCCCTTCCAGACCAACCAGCTACGGCTCTTCATTTCGCGCACCTCCTTCCTAGCTGCAATCGCTCCGTTTCTTTCGATTTCGTTCCGACGAGTGGTTGACCTTCTACCAGTTTCGCTTCTATTTCATGCAAACACTTCCCCTCTACTGAAATCCTGTTCAGACGTAGTCTTCCCAGTAAAGAAGGGCATGGGAAGGAGGTGGCATTGTGTTGGAGATTGTCAAACGGAATTATGTAGGCTTTTTGAGAATCCGTTAAAAAAAATGTCGTTCATAAGTTCATATGAATGTGTCCACGGAGTTTTGAACATGTCGTCGACGTGAAGAAGTTGTGCATTTTCTTCTAATGTCCACTGGTTTGGCGTACAAAAAGCCAGTACTTTAATCGTGTAGCTGTGTAATCCGTACCTCTCACCAGTCCTCCCGTTAATCATCGAGTTGCTCGTGCGGGGGCCAACAACGTCTCCGTTCGTCCCACTCGAGTGCCAGAGTGCTCCGCCGGACTCCCCTCTCTAGAGGGGCATAAAGAACGTCATATCGTTTGTTCAGAGTTCCACGTAGAAGTCCGACCCATGCGTTAGTGTGTGTCGATTTTTTTGACATTCCGCGAAATCCGGAGGGTGACGGTTCTCGTCCAGCGATGACTGCGAAGCGCAATGCGTAGCCGATCCATCTAACTTTCGACGACTTGGCCCATGCAGCCCGAGCGTTTCTGTTCTTCGGACGTTGGCGAAGCTTCCGACTTCTGGAACTTCTCTCACTTGCGTGAATCGTGCCACTCCGAGCATCGTCCTCTCAATTCCTCGCTCCTCTGATCGCGTGTTCATCCTGTTTTCGAATAGCCTAGGTCTTTGAAGGGTATGTTAGCACAGGAATAATAGTGGAGTCGAATATATGGGCACGAAGTTGGGTGTTCCTCGCCTTCTTTATGAAATCTTTGAGCCGCTCGCTTCCTTCTTCTCAGCTCAGGAACTAGGTCGTTAGCCATGTTGCCCTTGCGACCTAGATATATGTAGCTGTTGAACTCGAAGATATTCCCTCCATTGAGTGGGAATGGGCCATCAGAAACTTGTCCGTTTCTCATGAACATCGTCTTCGTAAGATTCAGCTGCAGTCCAACGTTCCCACATACACAATCGAAGTCGGCGAGGCCGCGATGCGAAGCCTTTTTGGCTGCCTAGGCTTTTCCGAAACTTCTTATTCTTCTTCTTTGGTAATACAAACAGTGTTGATTAGGAGAGAAGGTGGTGACAATGGGGGATCAAGGCTTCAAAGAAATATTACTGTCTTCTTTTCGCGGAAGCACTTGGAGAACGCTATGGATGTCCTTTCCCTTAGTGCCCACCAGTGAGAGGAGTGGACGGTTGCCTCATTCTTCGCCTCAAGAGATTTAATGTAGAGGAGGTCGTTTGAATGAATTCCTACCACCTACAATACCGCGCGCCTCGCACGGTAATGGAAACAGTTTGCGATGGATTAATCCGCCGCAGACCGTCGCATGCTCATAGCTTTTCTTCAGTTTTTGCTTTTTGAGGAGCGATTGGCGCCGCTCGATTCGTCGTCTCCTCGATATCTACACAAGCATCTATACTACTTCACCAGACCACCGCATCTTCGCCGTGGGTAGCCAAAAAATGACTGGACGGGCTTTTGCGATTGGAGCAGCCTATTTCCCAGCACATGCATGTTTTCGGAGCACCTCAACCACGGTGTACGTTGCCAGTGCTCTGTCACGGCAAGAATGCACCAAGGGTACGCCGTGCACCGTGCATATAGGATCGAACTTATAAGCCGAGTGGGCGAAAGCACGTTCACTCCGCTTCTACCTTCCCTTGCTGGCTAATTTGAAGTACAAAATCGGACACGCCACTCTGCCCAACAAACAGGAGCTGCGCGCAAGAGCAAGAGCGGCGCCTTTTTGCTCTACAAAGCGCCGTTTTTTAGTAGCTATTTTTGATTTCCATATTTTACACTAGGAAGCATATATTTGAGTTCACCAGCAAACAGTCTATCGTTATTCAAATCTCAGTAGGTTGAGCAATGCATACAGCGCTGACAGAATCAATCGAGGGGCTTGTAGAGTGAGCTTAGCTTGATAAAAAAGCTTATCTACGTGCGCGACAAGTATAGCAGACCAATTAGCTTCTATTATAAATGCCTAGTATTCAATGAGTCTGGAATTCCGCCGACTATGCCGGATGTTCCATGGGTATAAATAGCAAAATTGGCCGAACATGAGTGCTCGGAACGCACTAACTTTGTCAAGTTCGAATCATTCCGGATGTAGCTTGTGGATTTTGTGGCAGTAAACAGTTTTAGCAAAACAGTCAACAGTTAAGTGCAGTAGTGGACCTACTGATTGGACAAAGTTACAGCGTTGCGAAAATGCAGGTTGGCCTTCTGTAACTCGATTTTTTTTCTATTTCAGTCAACCCCTGCGGAAAGACGGAGGAAGCAAACGGTTCACAAATGCGTAGGCGAGCAGAACACTTAAGGTATTTCACAATAACGTGTTCTTAGCCCTTCGGCTTCCTAAACTGCCTAAGCCCCAGCTGCCACTTTAGGGCAGCGGACTTAGCGGTTGAAGTTTCCTGGGCTCTTACTCGCCAATATTTGAGTTTTCGACACTCGCAGCAATATAGTTCTGCTCACCACGAAAAGCTCCATCGAATGGTGTCAATCTTGAGGAATCTTGGAAAAATCGATTGCTGAGCCCGATCCTGCGCGGACGATGACGTCATCGAAAGACGGCATTTTCGAAATTGGCCAATTTTTTTCGTCCAATCTTCGTCCAGGGGGTGATTTGGGACGCTGACTACGAATCCGACAACCGTTTTTAAAAAAATACGCCGATTTCGGTAGGTTACCTCCTATTTAATAGTGCCGGATCAGGATCACCTACCGCACTCAGTGATCGGTATGGATGATTTCCTGCCGTAATTGTCCAGATGGACTTCGGCATCGTGTTCGACACCCCAATAAATGCCCCTTGACGAAGGTTGAGCAAAATCGGCGATTCTGACCCGACTACCCTCACTTATCCAAAAGGGGGATAACCTACCGAAATTGACGGATTTTTTAAAAACGGTGTCGGATTCGTAATCAGCGTACCAAATCACCTCCCAGATGTTTTTGGACGAAAAAATTTGGCAATTTCGAAAGTGTCGATTCTCGATGACGGCATCGTCTGCGCAGGCTCGGTTGGGAGCGCCCTCGTCCTTGATGCGAAATTGTCAGCAATCGATTTTCCAAGATTCCTCGAGATTGGTACCATTCGATGGAGCGTTTCGCGGTGAGCAGAACTATATTGTTGCAGTGTCGAAAACTCAAATATTGGCGAGTAAGAGCGCAGGAAACTTCAATCGCCAATTCCGCCGCCCTAAAATGGTAGCAAGAGCCTAGGCAGTTTAGGTAGCTGGGGAGCTGCGAACACGTGATCGTAAAGTACCTTAAGTGTTCTGCTCATCTACGCATTGTAGACCGTTTGCTTCCTCCGTCTTCCCGCAGGGGTAGACTGAAATAGGAAAAAATAATAGAAATGAAATAAAAATATATGTTTCTTAGTGTAAAATATGGAATTCTAAAGTAGCTACTAAAAAACCGCTTTGTGGAGCGCTTCTGCTCTTGCGCGCAGCTCTTGTTTGTTGGGTGGAGTGGCGTGGCCGGTTTTGTACTTCAGATTAGCCAGTAAAGGAAGGTAGAAGCGGTGTGAACGTGCTTTCGCCCATTGGTTTATAGGTTCGATCCTATATGCATCGTACACGGCACACTCCAAAGGTTTGCGGACAGATGGGAGCAGATCCTAATTAGGACAGCTGGAAATTTTTTTATAAAATTCTTCAAACGCTTCGAAATATTCTTGAAGGCTTACATTTTCTGGTCGGAAATACAGAAGCGGAGTGAACGTGCTTTCGCGCATTCGATTTATAGGTTTGATCCTATATGCAAGTGCACCGCGCACTCTCGGCGCATCCCTGGCACGACAGAGTACTAGCAACGTATACCATGCTTTAACACACTTGCTTAAGCCTGGAGCGGCTGGTAGAGAGGCTACAGGTTGTTACAGGATGTTTTGTTGCGATCAAAACTCTTGCGCCAGGCGGGACTCGAACCCGCATCTTCTGCTTTCCGGGCAGCGATGTTCGCCTTACACCACCGGCGCTGTTTGATCGCACGTAACATCCGCGATATCCTCCAGGTCTGTCAGCACCCACCAGTAAAGCATTGTTACTAGTAAGGTCTCCAGCTTAACCGGTTCCATGCTGATATCAGCGGCCGGCCCATCCCGTATCACGGGTGGGTGCTGACAGACCTGGAGGATATCGCGGATGTTACGTGCGATCAAACAGCGCCGGTGGTGTAAGGCGAACATCGCTGCCCGGAAAGCAGAAGATGCGGGTTCGAGTCCCGCCTGGCGCAAGAGTTTTGATCGCAACAAAACATCCTGTAACAACGTATACCATGGTTGAGGTACTCCGAACACATGCATGTCCTGGGAAATAGGCTGCTCCAACCGCAAAGGCCCGTCCAGTCATTTTTTGGCCACCCACGGCGAAGATGCGGTGGTCTGGTGAAGTAGTTTAGACGCTTGTGTAGATATCGAGGAGACGAATCGAGCGTTGTCAATCGCTCTCCAAAAACCTAAAACTGAAAAACTTATGATCATGCAACGGTTTGCGACGGATTAATCCGTCGCAAACCTTTAGCGTACCTTTAGCGTCGGCGTAGTGTAGTTGATGTCACCTCCAAAACCGATATTCATCGCATAGGTTGTAGCCTAGCGTTATATGTTTAACTCGCGTTTGCACAGCCTAGATAATGTATTCTTCACACCTTATGGTTAGAACATTCTTTCCTAGCTCATTGTCTGTTGAGCGATTCTATTAAAAGTGGCTCCCTAAGGCCAGCTTGGAAACAGTCCCACTTCTGCAATCATTTAATATGCATTAAGCACATACATATCTGATGCGTGGTTGTGTTTCAATGCACAAAACATGCGGATGAAGGTCCTCGTTCATTATTTTCGGTTCTGATCGTCTGCACGCCACTAAGTAAACGAAAATACCAATGGGCGACAGCCTTCATAGGAGCTCTGTCGGAGACAGAAGCTGAATTTATTGGAAGTTGTTGTCATATTATCCTGTCGTGGTTCTGATCCCACCATCAGATGGGAGGTTAGATAGGCGTGCGCGAGAAACTGAACCCTGCCCTCAATGTAGGCGCATATGGCATTACTATCTCTGCACTAAATTTACCGTCAGCCACACCAAAGCAAGAACATGAGTCATTTCCCTTATCCAACTTTAGGTTTGACATTATTATTCGCTTTGAAAAGCAGAAATGCCGACCGAAGACTTTTGTAAGAAGCGCGCAGCAATTCAGCATTTTGAGAGAAATACTGATTACTTGAAATCCACCTCGCCGAAGACCGAAGCGAAAAAATTCAAAGTCTTTTTCATTTGGTTGCCATAAACTTTGCAAGAGTATGCTTTCCTTCCGCAGGAAACCTCGGAAGCTCGACATGTTGACGTGAGCGCATAGTTGCTCGACGAAAGAAAACATTGGGAATTTCAAAAGTTTTGGTTAAATGTGTACATTATTACGACTATAAATCCGTTTCCAACAATAGGTACATTACGAATATGATAAAGTGTTCCGTTTCATGCTGTGAGAAGTAGAAGTTTCAGCATCATCTGCTTGCATATACTTTTCATATTTTCATATTCATTTTTTTATATTTTCGGTCCCGTGTTTTTCTATCACTTCATGTGATGAAAGAAAAAATATAATAACAACTCTTTGGATGACATAAATGTGATCTCAAGTGTACTTCACCACCAAGAATTCTGCTACGGATTCTACCAATATAAAGACACCTTAGCAACGACCACTTGCGAATTGATGAAAATCACTTTAATCGTTTCTACGAATACATCCTTTTTCCGTTCTCTTGATTTGATCTCAACTTAGATTACTGGGCGCTATTATAGAACTACATTTTGATAACAGCTTCGAACGTCTTCTATCAATTTCCATTCACTTGCCCTCTTTCCAGCATGGGTCTGGATCACAATGAACGCCTTTATTGCCAAAGACACGTTGTATTCGTAAAAAACCGAAGCAGTCCGGAGGAAGTCAGGAACTGCTTTTTAACAAAGGCTGCAACGCAAGCTCCCACTCGCTTTAGTGGACTAGCTCCATATGCTGAACAAATAAGCCAGCGAATGAGTAGCCTCTTTTACACACTGAGAAACGCCAGTACGTTCGTCTCTTCCACCGAAATAGAGGAAATAACGGTGACAACACAGTACACGCTTCAAAACGTCTCGAAAATCATCACGTCACTAGCTGCAGCGACTGATTAGCAGAGGGATAGGCAACTCGGTCCCGTAACGATTTCCTTGAATTTCACTCCGAAACTACGGCGTTTTTTTTCGGTTGTAAGTTTATCAAACACTCCAAACCACAAGCATAGCTTTGCGTTCGTTGCGGTGCTCCCATTGATAGTATAAGAGTTTCGCCGATTAACGATAAACTGAAAAATTGTTTCAGTGATGCTATATCAAGAAAGAAGAAGATGATTCTACCTGCCGCCGAATAGCAATCTCATCGCAGTGATGATACCCGATCGGATCATGTTTTTTGTCCCTATTATCGAAAGTTATAGACACAGTTGCCTTGATGATGCCTGCCTGCCCTTGCTCATAAACTAAATCCTGGAGCTGACCTAAAAGCACACATTCAAGATAACTGAGAAATATGTACATTCTTTATGTACAGTCATACCCTAAGTCAAAGCTGCGCAAAGAATTACTTCGGCATAAGCTGGAGCACAAAAACAACCTACCAGCCCCGATGTGTTAAATTCGTTATGCCAAGCACAAAGCAAATGGAGTGGAGGAAAAACAACAAGTGGAGCAAATGGAGGAAAGCATTCAATTGAAATTTCATTAACGACTAGTTGACGACTAATCTATCCGGCTAAACTCTAATTTCTTCCTTGCGGCGCGAGGGTGTTCGATAGGAGCACGCTAGACACTACGACCGAGTAGCAACGGCTGTTGCGAGCCTCCAACAGGATATCAACACACTGTTGCTGTTGGAACAGAATAGCAACCACAGTTTCTGTTTGCAACTGCAGTTGCTATTCTGTTGAAGGAGGCGTGGTTGGGCGGAGACTGTTCGGCTCGTCGAACTCGAATGTCCGAGACAGTGCGGTGGCCCTCAACCTGAATTCTTCTAGCCTCTCGTTTAATATAATAGAAATATAAATCACCCGCTGCATTTTCCATATTCAAGATCCCCGCTGTCAAGAAGTTCACAGTTTAGATCAAATGCTGATGATCCTAACTTTTTCGAAGAAAATGCTCTCCAAGCACAGGCTTTACGTCATTAAAATTTGACACATAAGAATTCAACCGGAGTTTAAAAACTTTATATTTTTGAAACAATAGAATAAATACTGCAATACTCTCCTAAAGCTGCTATTTTAAGGAATATCAGGGGCCAGATTCACCAACCGCTTACCGGCCGGCAACGGTGAAAAGCACAGTCAAACCTACTAATACCTCTATTCATTAACGTGCGGTATGGTAAATTTGGGGTCAAACTCTCTGAATCGGTTACTACGTAAGCCGGCACAGTGAATCCGCGGCAGGATGATACCGGCAGCATCGTTAATGAATCTGGTCCCTGATAGTCGAAGCGACACGCTGCTGTAGATCTCTCATAACCTCAACAGGATTCAGGTTGACCTTTGGTTGTGTATCCTTAACGGACCGAAACGTTTTTGCTTTCTTCTCTCTCCGATCGAAAGCGCTTCGCTAAAAATTATGTTCTTCGGTTTTGCCTTTGAAGTTTTTCGCATACTGAGATGGGGATGAACGAGACGTGGTTTAGCGGCGTACCGAAAAATAAGACGAAGAAGAGCGTGCAAGTGAAGTTGACCAACATCGATTTACGGGCAAACTAAACGTCTAGTATGTGCATATTATATCAACATATTCTTGATAGTACAGGCTCAATCTGCCTAGGTTCGTGATGGGATAGCCATTCTTAAACTAGAAAGCTTCTTTAGCAAGAGTGAAGCTGACAAATCACGCTCTGAACTGTAATTTTTGCACAATTCGGTTCCCTGTTTTTTTTTTGTTTTTCACGGCCGTAAGCAAACAAAAAATTGAAATTTGAAGTGTTGTGGACACATACTTTGCTTCCCAGCTGAAATGACGTCGGCGGTGAAAACCCTCAGGTTGGATCGATCGTGGGGTGATGAAACTAGGCAGAAAGAATCAGGCAGTAGTAAATCTCGAAAAAAAATAATCGCCTAAAGAGAATGTACAGAAAAGTTTCGTTTCTTCCTTCTTTTGTTTCACGTCTTGTTCTTTTCTCAGCTTCTATCTTACTACTTTAGTTATTTTCCCTCTCCTTTGTTCCTCCTTTTAGCTGCCATAATGAAACCTTTAAATCACTTCTTTGAAGGGTAGGCGTAATGGTTGTACTTACGATATCTTTTTCCCGAAAAGGCGATAGGCTTAACATTAAAATAGAACTGCCAAATTTTTACTTAGCAGGGCCTTCGTAAATTGGAAGTCAGCGATTATAAAATTTCATTTTCATATTCGAGAACATACAGATATGGACATACAGATATATTTACCGTGAATCTTTGAAATAGCAACTTAGATCTACAGATTTTTAGAAGTTGACACAATGTTCTGACGCTCCGTGAATTTCACCTCTTTAGATGGTTCCCTCCTTTGCGAATTGTGCACAGCTGCTAGTTAACCATCAGCCGTCGTTATTATGTTTTCCTGGTCCTACGATTCGCTGCATAGTATACACCAATGCCTCTATCTTGAAACTTACACTATAGTGATAAGCAGCGAAGCAGCTCTTCCTAAACCTTAATTCGAGAGTGTCAGACGTATTGTGCTAACCACTCGTTCATTCTGAGCAGCGAAACGAAGCATTATTATATTTACGCCAATTCTAAACAATTGTTAAGGCGAACATTAACGATCAACTGTCGACTGCTCGGCAACTATCGACTCTCCTACCGCTGTTGTTACTCCTCCCAGTATAGAAGACACGGTCTGATTTTATAAAGAGGAGATCTACAATGCATTAAGTTGCTTTACCCAGCTCGTATGCCATTACTCCAGATGAAGACCATCATATTTCATCCGGAAAGTTGCAATTGCAATCTCGCACCTCATGTCACAAATATATGCTATTTACATGAAAGGTGAAGTACCGATTCGATGGAAACACGCATTTGTAACACCTATTCCTAAGAAAGTGCCTTATCATTTCGCTTCCAATTACCGCCCTATTAGTATTACTTCTGTATTTGCCCGAGTGTTTGAGAAAAAGCTGAAATGTGCTCTTGTGTCATAGATTCGAATTCTCTGATTTCCAATGAACAGCATGGCTCTCGAGCAGGGAGATCCGCAGAAATCTTGATGATGTCAGCGTTGGATTACTGGACTCAAGCCATCGACCAGAAAGTCAACGTTGACGTCATTTACTCTGACTTCGTGAATGCCTTCGACAAGGTTCCTTTGAACAAACTGATGACCAAATTTGCGGATCTAGGAGTTTATCCCAGAATCACCAAGTAGATAGAACATTTTGTATTCGAGAGGTCATTTCTAGTACGAGTAAAAGAGTCATTCTCAGAATCTTTTCCAGTAACTAGTGGTGTTCCTCAGGGAGGCGTTTTGCCGCCGGTTCTCTTCACTATCTATACTGCTGAAAGTCCCTTGCTGATTTGCCGCTATGGTGTTGCCTGCAAAATGTTTGCAGATGGTATAAATATTTATAAGGTTTCTAGCGAGGAAGATCATGTTGCTCTTCAATCGGCAATAGACACGATTGCAGATTGGTCTGCGAAATGGAGCCTTCCTCTATCAGGACAAAAATCCCACGTTTTTCACGTTAGGCAGCAGATTAACAGAAAGAACACGTTTATCACCTTAATGGGAAGCAGCTCGGTAGCCCAACTACTATACGTGACTTAGGATTTGTATTTGACACAAATCTTTTATTCCGGGAACACTGCTAACTTATTGCGAAAAAGCTGACCGTGTTGTCCACTCTATATTCAAATCTCTACGCGCTAAATCACCTACATATTTAGTGTTCGCCTATAAGACATATGTTAGGCTGATATTAGGATGTGGCACGACTGTATTCAGTCCTAAGTGCAAACAAGAAATCATCAGGCTAGAATCTGTTCAAAATAGCCTCACAAGAAAGCTTCGGATAAGACTTCATGGTTTTGATTACATCACCATCCCTTCAGCATCCATTTAGTCTGCGTACGCTTTCGTTTCGCAGGAAAAGAAACGACTTAATCATGATTTACAAGATGGTAAATGGTATGAATAACTTTTCGCTCCGAGAATTTTACTCTGTTTCTCCATCTAACACTAGGGGTAGACAGTGGAAAATTACTGTTCGTAGAGCAAAATGTAATACCGGAGCAGCTTTTTTCACTAATCGTGCTGGCAGCGAATTCTTGAAGTTCTCAAAGAATATTTATTTGCCTAGTACTATAAGGCCACTCAGAACACAAGTTTAGCGGTATCTCCAAGAGGATTCCTAATTGTTTACTGCCATTCTAGACTTATTGATTTCTGTGCTTGTTTGTAGGATTGAAACCTATGACTTCATTCACAATGCCTTTTGTTGGTTTGCAACTATTTTTGTTTCTGTTATGCTTGTTTCTTCTTACCTACGTGGCTATCCACGTACAAATAAATAAATAAATTAGAAGGTTAAACAGTCACAAAATAAATGCTAAAAAACACCACGACGGTTAGAAGGAGGGCAAAGGAAAGGAAAGAATACTAATCCACTAAGATAGAGGCTGAAGAATACAAAAAGAAATGAGATAGTAGTAAGAAAAAACTTTGAGAAAGTTTTCTGTACATTCCTTTTTTGCGATCACTTCTACCCTTCAACCACAATTAGTCGTTATCCGTTGTAGCTCACACCTGCAAATGTGGATCTCCACCGGATCCGTAACACACATCACAGTAAGCATTTCTCCACATTTCCGTCACATTTCCTTCGCCCCACGTCACGTCGTCATATTACTTGGTATTTAACTGAAGTGATAGCTCATTTTCAGATGTCTCCATAGACGTTCATCACCCGGCTTTTCGCTGGGAATCTGTAGATATTCATATAATTCAATTTATACTTATATCTCGACGATGCTGTACAAAAGTAGACGGAAAATGCGAAAATTCCTTCAATACCTTCTGCTGGTGCTCGGATTCCTGTTGGTGTGGTGTGCACTGACCATAGTGATACTCTACATACAAGAAGCGGTGAGCTCGTTGCAAAAGCTTCCCGATTTCACATAATCGCTCTCGCAACCATCCGATTTAGATGACATCTTCTTCTGAACCTCGAAGACCTTCGCATAGCGGCAGGGGGGTGCAGGTGGTCGTCGGCCATTACAACGGGAATCTACCGCAGGAAAAGTTGAGAAACCTAACGGATGGTGAGGAGTGTTGCAGCTTAATGGATTTCTATTACATGTTGTGCAGTAACAACGATTGAGCAACATTCAAAGGAGAAATCTCTTAAAATGAGCCGAATTCAGAGGAGATCAACGCGAACAACTTTAATCCGGTTGGTTGGGGAGAAGGTGGAAGAGGAGTGAGACTGACAAACGACGAAGAACAGCTATCAGATGAAACTTTTGGAATAAATCAGGTAGGTCACTTCGTTCTGATCTATTCAACCTTGAAAGGAACCCCAGACTCGTCCAAACTGTTACGTGGTTTTCAATCGCTCGTTGTTTAGTATTTAGCTACAAAGAACTCGCAGTTGAGAAGTTGTAGATTGAGCCAGTTGTAGATTGTTCAGCAGGCGAATTGGGCTCGTGCGCGCCGTGAATATTCCTTCCACCGAGCTGACTGCTCCCTTTGACCTCGTGGAATTTTGGTAATTTTTTTAGACGTCTCCAAAGTATGTGGATCATTTGTAGTAGGGGATAAGATTGCAACCACTAAGCACTGGAATCACAAGAGGGATTACATGTACTAACAATAAGCACTGGAAAGTTGTGAGCGTGCAGGAGGGACTCGAACATCTAGTCTAAACAACCACTGTAGTGTTCTAAAAACGCCGATATATCCAGAAGTGGAGAGGAAAATTTTGAACATGAAGAAAATTGTGCCCTCGTTCTTGGCAGAAAACGATTACTCGCCTATCCTTTGCGCGACTACGACAGCTCGTTCTTGCAATAGAACAATCCCATCCACTTACCTGGCTCAAAGAGTTGAAGCCTACTTTCAGGAGGATTATGGTTGAAAAATAAGCAAATGCCAAAAGCTTTCACGATATCATCAGCGCGGTATTCGGCTTTTAATCGCTTGATGGGTCACGAGCCAACTGTATGCCTCCATTGCTTGGTTGATATAAAAGAGAAGTAGTGGAAGATTTCAAATACAAACGGCGTAAATATAAAAAGTTTTTGATAAATTTGCAAAATGTAAACAAATAACCATTTGAAACCGCTTCCTATGAACTAGTAGTGACACTGCTGTTTATGTTCTAGGATGGAAATTAAATTCTTGCACATTTTGCAGTGTAATCGTTGAGGAAGAATATTTTCATCGCTGTCGGCAATGGCAGGAACGTGAAAAATCTCATATTGTTAGCGGAAAGAAACCCATGCAGAACCATCTTCAATATTCGACCCAGTCCCTAGCTGTTATTATGGCTTCGCACTTCATGCCTTTTAAATCTTAAATCCGTAGCATCGTGGTATTCCTACTCCTATCTTTCACCAAACTCGATCATTTGTATATAAAACGCATAGCGTTCTTAAAGGGATTTTTGGACTGAAAGAAAGTCTACCGTTTCTACTGGAAGTTCAGGAATGGTGACTAATTCGTCTTCAATAAATACATCTCTGGGCTCCTGATGGGGTTCGATTCGGATATACTGCGGGACAAAGGAGAAAGCAGATCTAAACCATCCTGGTCCCAAACTGTTACCCACTGTTAGCCTTACATTGTTACTGCTGTAGCTCTGGGATTGTAGTCATCTGCAAGGTCCAAAAAGTTGGTGTTAATTGGAATTCTACAGAATAAACCAGTGTGACATGGGTGGCGATGTCCGTTCCTCCACGTGGTGCCACTGGAAACTGCTCGCTGTGCGAGCTAAGCTAATCACGGACATTCGAATGCAGGCGACAGGCCCCTGTGACAGGCCGGCCTACGAAGACCCATGTCACATCGCATGGTGTATGACAGTTCAAGTTTCTCGAGATAGTGCTAGGGCGTCCGCGGGAGCCGATGCGCACTCGCAGAGCCCGGCAAGTGTGGAAAGTATGCGAGGGTTCCTGATGCGAGGACGGCATCGGGGGGCAACTGAGCTAGTCCGAAAGTCCCGTAACGTAAGCAGGGCCCGCGTGGCAACGCTGAATGTGGGTACGTTGACGGGCCACTCGTGCGAGTTGGTTGAACCACTGGAGCGTAGAAGAGTTGATCGCTGTGCGGTGCAGGAGACGAGGTGGTCCTGCAGCAAGTCAAGGGACATTTGACGTGGCTTCAAGGCCGTTCTATATGGAAATCCCAGGACCACCAGTGGTGTCGGAATAATCGTCGATTGATGAAGATCGTTATCGCCGCTAAGGAGCGACTCTATCACTTCTTCTCTGCGTATGCTCCGCAGACTGGCTGCTCCGATCAAGCCAAGGATGAGTTTTGGAACCTGCTTGACGAGAAGAGAGCAGAGGTACCGTCGAAAGATGTCATCATAGTCGCTGGTGACTTTAATGGGCACGTAGGTGCTGCGAAGGACGGGTACAGCTGTCATGGTGGTTTCGGATACGGGTCTCGTAACCCCGATGGTGAGCGAATCCTTGAGTATGCGGACTCGCATAACCTCATCATCGCGAACACCGTATTTCAAAAGCGTGACTCCCATCTGATGTCGTTCTATTGCGGTAGTTCCAAGTCTCAGATAGATTTCGTCCTTGTGAAGGATCGCGACCGAAGTCTTGTCACAGATGCGAAGTTCGTGCCGTATGAGACGGTCGCCCCACAGCACCGACCGCTGATCTGCACTCTGAAGATCGCCCCTCCGAGGCTGAAGCAGGTCGAGCGATGCGGTGCTGCAAGAATCAAGTGGTGACTAATGAAAGAGAAGGAAGCTGCTGTGATTCCTCGCGTGCGGTTACCGACAGTCACGGCTGTCGGCGAAACTTGGAAGAAGGCGACCGACGCGATTCGTCAAGCTGCACAGTCGGAACTCGGCACTACGAAGCCTGGACGACGCAAAGTCGACAAGCAGACATGGTTGCGGACAGACGATGTGAAAACGAAGGTTCGAGAGAAGAAGTCGCTGTATCATGTATTTCTGGGCGACAGAACAGCCGACAACTGGCAGGAGTACCAGAAGGCGAAGAAGGCTGCAAAGAAAGCCGTGGTTGTTGCGAAGGCCACTCATTATGGTGATGTCTACCGAAAGCTCGAGTCGCGCGATGGTGAGAGGTATTTGTACCGACTTGCTATGACCCGCCATCGCCAAACCGAGGACATTGAAAAGTTTGTTGGCATCAATGATGAGAGCGCTCATCTTCTGACAGACCGCAAAAAGGCGCTGAAGCGATGGCGTGACCACTTTGAGGAAATTTCCACCATGGAATTTCCTCATCGGGCCATCCCTTCTGTGGTTTCTGTTCACGGTCCTGTTCACAAGATCACCGTGGAGGAAACAGAAGCGGCTCTGAGGAAGATGAAGCCCGGTAAGGCGACAGGGCCGGATGATCTGGCAGTCGATGTTTGGAAGTCGAAGCTCTGGTATCCTGCTGAGTGGTTGGCTGAGTTCTTCAACCAGGTAATAAAGGAGAAGAAAGTACCGGAGTGTTGGCACAACAGTACGACGATTCCGATTTGGAAGAAGAAGGGCAATCCTGCAGACTGCTCCAATTACCGTCCGATTCGCTTGCTTTCGCACAGCATGAAGATCTTCGAGCGAATCCTCGATAGGCGAATCCGTGAAATCGTTAAGCTTTCCGACAACCAGTGCGGTTTTGTATCTGGTTGTGGGACCATTGATGCTATACACGCCGTCCGCCTCCTGGTAGAGAAGCATCGCGAGAGACAGAAGCCGGTGCATATAGCCTTTCTCGACTTGGAGAAGGCTTCGACTGCGTACCGCGTGAGCTTATATGGTACGCCTTGCGACGACACAACGTACCTGAGGAACTTATAGAGTGGGTGCGGATGATCTACTCTTGCCAAAAGAGTAGAGTGCAAGCTGCACCAGGGTTCTGCGCTTTCTCCACTCCTCTTTGTTGTCGTCATGGATGCCATTACGCGAGATCTTCAGCAGCCTGTTCTATGGACGCTGCTTTATGCAGATGACGTGATGTTTGCTTGCGAAGACAAGGACGATCTCGAGCGGCAGGTGCAAGCTTGGTGCGACCGTCTGGCGAGGTTCGGACTCAAATTGAACGTCAAGAAGACCGAGTACCTAACGACTGACATGGACGAGTCCGGCTCCATTAAGATTAACGGTACTGAACTTACACGCACTTCGGTGTTTAAATACCTGGGATCAGCAATAGCGTCTGACGGCGGTCTGATGGTTGAAGTGAACTCACGCGTGAGTGCAGCTTGGTCCAAGTGGCGTTCGCTGACTGGTGTGCTCTGCGATAGGAAGATCCCAGAACACCTGAAGTCGAAGATTTACAGAGCCGTCGTGCGGCCGGTAGCGATGTACAGCGCTTAGTGTTGGCTTGCGACTAAGGAAGTTGAAACGCGCCGCAGCATCATGGAGACGAAGATGCTGCGCTGGACGGCTGGAGTCACCCGCATGGACCGCATTCGAAATGATGTTATTCGGCAGATGTTCGGTGTCGCGCCGATAGCGGACAAGATGCGCGAAGCTCGCTTGCGATGGTACGGCCACGTTCTGCGTGGGAAAGAAGGCAGCGTCCGCAAGATAAGCGTTGAGTTGGAAGTATCTGGAAAGCGGCCTAGAGGACGCCCGAAGCAGCGTTGGTCCGATACGTTACACACGGACATGAAAGTAGCTGGTGTCCACCCTGATCAAGCGCAGGATCGGGAAAGGTGGCATCGTAACACCAGAAGAGCGGACCCAGCGACGAAGCGGGACAAACGCTGAAGAAGAAGAAGAAGAAGAAACCAGTGTGACATGGACCACAAGATCGACGTAGCACTTTCTTTCCTCATACCTCGACTCACACAGGGGCGCACTCCGATCTAATCACTGCTACTAAGGAGTTGGTACTCCGCTCTGCCCTTCAGTGTCAGGCCGAATCGATCTAGTGGCAGAAGACATCCTGAAACACGACGGGCTCGTGAATAAAGTGGTGCTGTGTTTTAGTAGTATTTCACAATTCTTGATCCGAAAACTTATGTATTAACCCAACATACAATGTGAAACCATGCATCAACCCACCCACCGCAGTTTCATCTTCGTCACCTTTTTGAATTTCTGTCACGGAGCAGCGCTCTCTGTATGAGAGATGCTGACTTTTTCGCTTTAGTTTAGCATATTCGTCAGCGATCGCATCGCGTTGAATAGATCCTTGGACGACTACCGGAAGCCGTCTTGCCGAACGAAGAAGTATAGTGGTAAGCAAGAACAGCTCCGCTTCTCCTTGTTTCCCTTGCACCAACCCCAGCAATGTTCGCCGCTGTTTCAGATGTATCAACGCTCCCAACGACTTCTGTGATCATCGTCTATCATAACGAGGCTTTCTCCACATTGCTGCGTACCACCCAAAGCGTGCTGGATCGATCCCCTCGACAAGTCCTGAAAGAGATCATTCTTGTCGATGATTTTTCCAACAGAAGTGAGTTGCCTCACTCTGTAAGCACCCATCAATCCGGTTTCTCGCAACACACTTTTCAGCTTTTCTTAAGCACCCAATCTTGGACGAAGCACTACGAAACTACCCTGTACATGTGAAGATTCTCCGGACAACCCAAAGAGAGGGCCTTATTAGAGCACGACTGATGGGAGCGCAGGTACATATACAGGCATCAGAATTTAATGAAGGGTGTCTGCTAGTCCTTCTGCAGGAAGCGACAGGGGACGTGCTGACGTTTTTGGATTCCCACTGCGAATGCACTGAGGGCTGGTTGGAACCTTTGCTCAACAGGATAAAAGAATACAGGTCAGTGCACTTCTGGCGAAGGGGCGACAGGTTCTTTACACTCTTCACGTTTCGGCACACCTTTTTGGTCTGAAGACGATCTATAGGTCGGTTTCTCCGCTCGTTTCTGTTGATTCTTCTGGGGTATTAGGCTTCGTCAGGCTATGTAGAATGGAACTAGAACAATGTGCGCTACAAACGTAACTGACTAGGGTTTCGACCTCCCATGGAACTTCAAGTTGATACCAGGATCATTAGAAAGAGCTCGGAATGCTAATTACGAATGTGGGTGTCGGAATTGCAAAATGTAATTCCTGAACTAGTTATGGCCTGCCGAAATAGGGTGGCCTCACCACTGACTGGCCGTGCGACACAGCTGGCGCGAGAGTGGTGAGTCATCGGGGCTCCGTAAGAAGGACCCACCAGCTGCGGCGGTGGCGCAGGGATAGTGCACCTGTTCGGCAGGTGCGACGTCTTTGATTCAGTCCCATTGCTGCCAGCTTTCTCGAAAATCATAATTTACCTTCGAAATGACCTTTTGTTCTGACACGTGTCTGGTTAAGTTGTCGTGCAAACTATCATACGTGTTTGTAAAAATGCTTGAAGGCAAAAAATTGCTATGGCGACATTTTTATTTACTGTTTTGCGCAAACAGAGTCCAAATCATATATTGAACAACTAGAGGTGTTTCTAACAACCTTGGCATTCGTGGAACAAGCAGAAAATGTGTGAACCAAAAAGGAAGTAGAATGTATGATGAGAAAGAACAAAATGTCATTGATCTACTGCACTTTTCATTGACGTAGAAGGCCAAAATATCGTTGATCTACTACTTTTTCTTCACTCACTATGTCCTTTTCACCAGCAAATTTGGTGTCCATTCATCTCGCTGTTTTTGGTGTGCCAGGCGATAATGAGCATTTTTACAAACGTGTATAACAGTTTTCCCGGCTATTTAATCTGACACGGGTCATAATTTGGAATAAAGTGTCATTTCGAAGATGAGTTATGGTTTTCAAGAAAGAGCAGTAATGGGAACCGAGCCAATGACGTTGCACCTGACGAGCATGAGCTCTACTCCTGTGCCACCGCCGCGGCTGGCGCGTCCTTTCTACGGAGCCCCGATGACTCACCACTCTCGCGCCAGCTGTATCGCACGGCCAGCCTGTGGTGAGCTCACCCAACTTCGCCAGGTCATAACTCGCTCAGGAGTTTCATTTTGCAACTTTGACACCCATACTCGTAATCAGCATTCCGAGCTCTTTCTAATGGTCCTGGTCTCAACTTGAAGTTTCACGTGAGGCCGAAACCCTTCTCTAGTGAGGTGCACGATTACCACCTGTCAACGTACATTCGAAAGCGACAGCTTGACGCACAAACGTTCGCCTCTCTAGGCACTCGAGTATAAAAATAATCATATTGTGGACGTTGATGGACTGGATGGCCTACACTAAATGCGAAAATCTTTGATCGCTCACAACCTCTTTAATGCCGCTCTGTACTTACGCGTAAAGATGCTTGCTTGAGATTACTTTCCAAATCTCTATTTGAACAACATCCTATTTTCTTTCAAAGAATTGGAGCTTAAACTCTGGAGTGCTAATTTGAGTCATTCTCCTGCATCCCTTATCTAGAGCCGCACGAGGGATTATCACCGGGCGGCCTAATCTCGAGAAGCGTCACGAATCCACTGTCCGTTATTCTAAATAGTACTCGGTCCTTTGAGAGGTTTCTTAGTTGAAACTGGTATCTGAGGAAGGTGAAACGCTAACTTGATGCACTAATATGTAGAGGGCCGTCCGAAAATATATTGGACAAACACGGAGTTTGCCTCCGCTATACCTCTCAAGGTCACATTGGAGGTTTGGTTAATGTTCTTCATTCCTATAACTCCTATTCTTTTTCTTTCTTCGTTCAGAAACTAATGTGTCACGGAGCCATAGTAGTAATTTCGACAATGGAGAAGACCATGTCGTTAATTGGTGCGCGAAAACTGCAGTCTACATACGTCGAAACTACATCTCTTCCCATAAAAAGAACCATGTTGAAGCTTTGAGAGGTCGGCTGTGATATTGTAGCTATTAGTTTTTCCGTAAGCTTTATACATTATATAATGTCTTTCTACCGTCGCCCCTGAGTTATTTCCCTCATGTTGTCTTTGGGTGGAAAGCTTCGCAAGCAACTTATTTAAAAAAAAAAGCATTTGGTCCTAGATTATGTGGGTTTTTTCGCTCCGCGAGCGCTATGCTCAATATATTGCTCTACAAAGTTGAAAGTGAACATCCAATAGTCCACATGCTTACATTTCTAGTGGCTGTTTGATCCGCCCTGTTTGCGTGGGTTATTTGAGTAATACTTCAAACCAGCTCAAACTCAACATTTCGTTAATAAAAATTAATCTGTGGCTGCAAAAAAGCGTGAGTCTGATAGTGTCTAATTACTTTGAGTACTTGCTCACTATGAAAATTTCATAGCTTCACTTCGAAAGTTAAAAGATTAAATGAAAATTGGAAGTTGTTCTCGACGCTGTGGATGTAAAATAAACTGTTTGATACCATCCACCTCCACTGAGAGAATCCTATGTTGTGCACTTTATATACTGCTTTACGTCGAATTGTACACTTTTCAATTCAAATGACACTCTTCTAAGCTAGCTTTAAAACTTTTGAAATCAAGGCGCTTGAACTTTTGAAAGCTAAAAGGCTTCAAGCAAGTTGAACTACAAACTCAATGAGATCGTTAGAATCATTTTTTGTTCAAGGAAAATTTGGTATAACATCCCTTGAAGTCTTTTAGCTTGTGTGCCCCAATAAGTGTAATAATTTTATAAATTTTTTATTTTGACAGGGAAAGCAACAGATTGGAATTAGTCTTAAAGCACAGCAAAGAAGCAGGCATATAGCTCTTTAAAAGATGAGAACGCACCATGCAATCAAAAACTTCGCTCTAACTTTTATTTGATTGATAGTGTAAATGTCACTTACGAACCCTCAAAGAGAAAATATGTGTGTTCCTTGCGGTTGCTGGTGTTATATCGTTAACAGGTGTCAAATTGCATGAGAAAACAAACAAAAAACAGACGGAAATCCTGCTATCAATCGAATAAAAATCGCAACGTCCTGGAGAAGGGCATGGCGTAAACTCTTTTTGGCACTAAAAAAATGGCCGCATTCCCGCTCTTAAAAACATACCTTAAATCATTGTTTTTGTTCAACAAATAAAAATTTTTGAAACTTCATACAATGTGTTCACTTATTTGGTGAATAAAAACTTCAAACAAAAATTATACATACTAAAAACCTCCTTCACGAGAACTAGCTTTTATCTTTATCTTTATCTAGAAACGCACATTAACATGAACGTGAGATGAATTAACAAAAATCAAGCCTAATACATATTCCTAAGAATTTTGAACATACACAAGGTCCGGTAAAAATTACTCAAAAACTGAAAAAAATATAAGTAAAACGACAAGTGAAACAACCCTAATAGCCACGAAGTAATAGAGCAATAAAACAATTAAAACACGGGAACAATTAGAAAAGGAAAACTCGCAAAGGAATGAAGTTAGGATAAGATAAGAGCAAGCTAAATCAAGATGAAGATGGTACCGTCAGGACAACTCATTTTTTAAAAGATTCGAGGGTAAGGAGTAATCTGCCTATGGCCAACAATTTCGCCAGCAAAGGGACAACCCTCTGACAGAGAACGCAGACCTGACCCTACATCTAGAGCAAGAGGCCCTAATTTTTGTGGGCCCTCCACGAGAGCAACAAGAGAAAAAATTGAGGAAACATTCAGGCTTGAGTGGGATCCTACCATTCAGAATTTCGAAAGCCATAACCAGATAATTTTTTACTCTTCTACTATGGAGAGAGTGCAGTTGTAACACAACATGCCTATCAACGCTATTAGGAATAAAGCGCTATTCGAGTCCACTACATCGCATCCCAGGTTTTCTAGTGAAATTACTTTGTACACTCTCGAGGAAGCTAATGTCTTTTTTTTTGAGAGTTGGATTAAAAACCGTGGTACCTCATTCCAGAAGAGGTCGAATATAGGTTTTATGGGCCTTTATGAGGGTGTTGGAGTCTTTTGTCCTTAGGGCTTTGAACAGATTGTATGTACGGGCGAGAGGGTTACTGACAATCCTTTTTAGATGAGAGAGAAAACTCAACATGTCGGCGAATAGAAAGCCTAGGTCTGTAACACTCTCTGATTCGATGTTCCAATTTTATAGGACCGAGTAGAACTACCACAACCAAGAATAGGAACCTTCGTCTTTTGTGGGGCCAAGGGCAGGCTGTTCGTGCTCTCTGAGCCAGACTTGGACTAAATCGATAGCCGACTGAAGAACACTGATATCCTCCTCATTTTCAATTGAGCGGTATACTTTAACATCGTCTGCATACAAATGGCACGAAACACCAGTAGAGCGGATTCGAGAAGGGAGGTCGAACGTGTAAACAGGGAATAACATCGGAGAAAGTACACCTCGGAACGCCACTAGGAGAAGGAAATATGCTAGAAAACGACTGCCGAATCGGACTTGGAATGTCCTATTGCACAAAAAGTTTTGAATCCAACGTATAATGTCAGGGTGAATGCTGACGAGCGTCAGTTTCCGCAACAGCATCTCGTAAGGAACCATGTCGAAAGCTTTAGCAAAATCGAAATATGCAACATGTACCTGCTTCTTTTGATCAATCGAGGCACCCAGTCATTAAGAGAGGACAGAAGTGCAGTCTCCGTGGACCAACCTTTTAGAACCCGTGTTGACAACCGAGGGCAATGTTGAATCTTTCCAGGTGACTAAAACTTGCCTCCTAAGTAACTTTTCAAAAGTTCTAGCAAAAACTGATGTGATACTTATAGGCCTATAGTTACAGGGTAGGTTATACGGCGATTTTTTGGGAACTGCGGTAACGAAGGAATGCTTCCATCTATTAGGAACTACATCTTTAGCAAGCGATGGATTGAATATTATAAATATATTCAAGGAGGAAGGGCGCGTGTAGCGCAGTCGGAGGAGGCGCGACTTTCGCGTGCACCCGATACCAGGTTTCTGGTTCGGATTTTCCGCCCAGGCCAACTAAGCCTTCCATCCCTCCGGGGTCGGTGAATTGGTACCAGACTTGTCTGGGAAGGATAAAGTGCTGACTTGTTCATCGGCTGGCCACCGCAAGTCATTGTATGGCCAAATACACATTCATGTGGCCTCCACGACATCCCGTAGAAGTAGAATGCGCTGGCGCATCCCAGAAAGGATTGAATAACGCCGTCCTTTATCCTTATCCTTTATTCAAGGAGAAAAACTATAAGATGAAGGATTGTTATTATGAATACCATGGGTATCATGTCAGGAACAGGATGACGAGCACTTGTCAGGCAGTGCTAAAATATCTTCTTTGTAAAACCATCCAATATTGGGCATTTTCGGAAAGCAAGTGATGATACCGCCTTAGCTATAAGAGGAGCAAGGTGCCGTAGCAGACAAGGATTTAGAAAATCCGTGAGCAAAAAGTTCTGCCATATCAATATCTTTGTACCCAAACGACCCATTTTCGCGATGCAAGGGAGGCGTTTTATGGCGGTCTTTTTGCCAGAACGCAGTAGCCTGTATAGAATTCTGGGATCTCCGGCGTCTACAATTTTGCGCTCAAAATATGAGTTATACTTTGCAAGTGCTTTATCCAACTGTTTTTTTTTTGCATGAATCAGACTGTTTCCACATTGAAGAGTTATCCTGCTGGCGAGCCTTAAAATACGGCACGTCTCGTTGTCGCGTGAGCCTGCTTAAATGAGAAGGAAGCTTGATGCCGTTACTGCAAGAATAGACCAGAGGAGCATAGCGGGATACAGCCTGCTCGAGCACTTGAAGAAAGAGCTCATAAGCAGCGTCCGCTGAGCTTACAGAGGAAAAGGAGCCGATCCGGTCAATTTGGATCAGATAACTTTCAATTTGTGAATAGTCAGCAGCCGCATAGTCTCTAACAATTAAAGACTTATCCCCAATGTTTGAATGGCTATTTGGAAAGCAACACTAGCGTGATCACTGGACCCAACAGGAGGGAGCATCTGTACTTCATGAATGAGATTAGTCGAATTGCAGAATAGCAGGCCAAGATAAGAGCGCTCCCTATACGGGTGAGGAAAAAATTGGAACATTTTTGGAGAGTGATGTTTAATGTAGAAGACGTTCATTTTAATTTGGAAGAGTTCACTTTGATTTCAAAGGTCTTAGGGTAGCTTAGAAGATTATTTGCATTTGCATTTTTATTTGAAAATTGTCCAATTCAACCTGAAAATTGTGCATATCAATTGCTGCGTCCATCATGCACCACATCCTTCTTTTAGGAAGGCAGTCGTCTGCCCCATCATCGACGTCATCAATGACCGCACCTTCGAGTATCAAAGGGGCCTCGAAGTATTCCGTGGAGGCTTCAACTGGAATCTTCAGTTCAGGTACGCTCGTTCTCCCCCCAAGATCCACCCTCCTGGACTTCCACAAACGATGCACTGCTTTTAGATGGTACGCAATGCCGACCGAAATGAGCAAGAAACGGCTGCTTGATCCGAGCTCTCCGATACCGTATGTGGACCGCTTTAATAGATGAGAGAGAAGACGTGCTGACAAGGGAGAGAAATCCTGTTGACAATCTCAACTTTGCAGCTCTCCTACAATGGCTGGCGGACTGTTCAGCATAGACCGCAAGTATTTCGAAGAACTCGGCACTTACGACCATGGAATGGACATCTGGGGTGGAGAAAATCTGGAGCTCTCATTTCGGGTATGCGCGTTCGATGTCGAGAACTCCTCGCGCTTTTCTGCACGAATCTCTTGGGTGTAAACGTCCAGTTATATGTGTTGAATGTGCGCTATACATTGCCTTATGCTCCATGATTTTCTTCAGATATGGCAGTGTGGTGGGCGAGTTGAAATCCTCCCGTGCTCTCATGTGGGTCACATCTTCCGCCATGCTTCACCTCATGACTTTCCCGGGCGCTCTTCAGGAAAGGTTAGTTTTCCGTTTAACACTGGCGGCAACATTATAAGGCGTTATATAGGGTAAGAACCGCTTTTGTCATCTACCACAGCACCGTGTTTCAATGAACTGTGTGCCCCTTTCGTCTGAATAAAAGTACCGCAAACCGCAAAGTACCGTCGCTCAAGGGTCCGCTCAGTTGATTTTAATCACGGTGTGATGAATAATCGCTTTTATTTGAATACTCGAATTATTTCTCAACAGATCGAATTTTGTGCTATACATAGCCGCTGTTCTAACCGTCAGAATCTTCATAGATCACCGATGAACCACAATATCCTTGAGAATATGCTCCATGAAGTATCTGCCTGTAGAGTTCGCTTGGGCTAACTTCAAAAACTGCACTGCTGCAGAAAAAAAATCCTGTAAAGTTACTTTTTTACATTAGGTATGACCTTGTATTGATTTATAAAAGATTGGTGCATAATTTTTGTCCATACATGGGTTTATTCGGAATTTCTTGAGGAAACTTTGGGGCATTCTAGGGATTTCAGTGATATCGCGAGGTATTAGGTTGGCAACTAATTTCGTGGACTCTCAAGAATCTTCAGCAAAAGTATTTATTAACAAATAACAAATGGCAATCTTTAATTAAAATAAGAGCCCTTGGAACGCAGAAGTGCTTCCCATATATCAGGTAGCTGGTCTATCCCACGGCCATAGAATTATTGTGCTTTTAAGGCCAAGAATCTTTGGAGGTGCATTTGGACCCGGTCCACATTATTAAATCGTCTTCCAACCAAGAAGTACTGCACCGAACTAAAAATGTGGTAGTCGCTCGGCGCAAGGTCTGGGCTGTAAGGTGGATGAGTTTGACGCTCCCAGTCAAGGTCTTCTATTTTTGAGGCGTCCGGTTCGCTACGTTCTCTCCATTTGGGGGTGTCAAGAAGGTATTAACTTCTGGGAGCTCGTCAAGAACGGTTCCGGCATTAATGCTGTAATCTACTCTTCTCAACCTAACCGTGCGTAGGCTGAACTCCGCTGGAATCGGTTCAGACAGATTTTCAGGAGCGGAATTATCTATCACCAAGATAACGCTAGATCACACGTCACGAATCGGGAGCTTCAAAAAATCGAAGACCTTAGCTGGGAGCGTCTAACTCAGCCACCTTACAACACAGGCTGTGCGCCAAATGACTAGCACCTTTACAGCACGCTGCAGCACTTCTTGGTTGGAGGACGATTTATTAATGTGGACCATGTCAAAATGCACCTCCAAGGATTCTTGGCTTCAAAAGCACAAGAATTCTACGGCTGTGGGATGGGCCAGGTAGCTGATAAATGGCAAGCAGTCCCGCGTTCCAACAGATCTTACTTTGGTTGAAAACTGTTATTTGTTATTTGCTTATGAACACTTTTGTTGAAGGCGCTTGAGAGTCCACGAAATTAGTTGCCAACCTAATAGATTGTAGAAGCTTTTAAGAGACAGGTACGTAAGCGCGCTTGAGAGAGCCCTTGGGGAAATTTTGAATGAAATGGATCAGTGTCAGCTACGAGCTATTGACCTAGGCGAGCGCGAACTCGGTACCAGTTCGTAGCACGCGGCCGATCGGATCAACACTGAGTTTCGGCCCGGTACGACTACCAAACGCACCGCCAATGAGTCGAAGGGAATTTCAAAAAATGAAAAAGGAATCAAAGATTCTCTGCTCCGATTTCCGGGATTCACAAGGCATGTTCTACTGAAAGACGTTGAACTACATTCGCACCCTTAATATCGGCGTCTACACAAAACAGCCCCAGAAACTGGCTAACGCTGTAAAGGAAAAACGACCGAAACGTCTCGAAGTCGCCGCCCTCTACGACAACGCGAGACCGCACACTGCCAAGATAATTCCTAGAGAAGATTAGCTGGACGACAATGCCTCACCCAGCGTACAGTTCTGGCATGGCACCTCCACCTCTTCAGAGCTCTCAAGCAACTTCTGTATCTAAGAGAAAATGATCGATAATTGCGCGCCTCTAAGAAATGATATTTCCGTCTTTTTGACTCACAGTCTCGCTTTTTCTGGAGCAAGGGCATTGAAGCCTATTAAAGCCTTGTCTAAGAAATGCCTTACTATTTCGACACTAACGGTGATTATATCGTTGTTTTGTTAAAGAAAAATGAAACTTTAAAATTATTTATTTATTTATTTATACATGAGTTTAAGACAAAAAGAACACATCAGAAAGAAAACCACATCGTGACAACAAATAAACACAAATGCACTCTTCAATAGAAAAGCAATTTACGTTTAGCCATACGCTTGAACGTTTGAAGCGAGCATGAGGAGGTTAGAGCACCAATCCTAAACCCGTAATAGGCAGAATCAGCTTTTACCGTGAACGATGTAGCCCTAAGACTAGATCTAGGCTTGACGTAAGACAGCTTACATAGACCGACGCGGGTTCTTGAAGGCAATACTGAGTAGGATTTCGAGACACTGCCTTAAACAGACGGTCAGCAACCTGAAGACGACACAAACATTCCTTAACTTTCGATGTGATTCTAGAGTGTGCAGACCCTGATAGCTGTTCCTTATGTTGGACCTTGGAATCCTGGATTGCAAAAAGCTACCCACTCTGATTAACGCCCATCTAGTAAATTTCTTCTGAATCTTTCAAGCATAGCAGTGTACTTCTTTTTATGAGGAAAACTATAGAGCCGAATTCAACAATAGATCTGACGTACGTTTTACAGTACCGCGCATATCTTTTGGTCAATTCCCGAAAAGAACGCTTTGAAGCGTTCCAAAGCGGCTTTTTTAAAATAACTTTCTTTAAAGTCCAGCTCTCGTGAAATGATGCATATATTTGGGCTCAGCAGCTCGAGCTCTATCTTTTGACATATTAATCAATAGAGTTGAACAACGCATGTAGGCCGGACATAATCAATCGAGTGGGCGCGACAGCTTGTAGGGTGAGCGACAGCTTGTAGAGTGAGCGTTTGAGGAGTTTTATCGAAAATTGCCTCAAAACTGTCCAGCTTGTCTTTGAAGTGCGCCGTGAACAATACATACAGAATCGAACCTATCAATCGAGTGGGCGCGACAGCTTCTTGGGTGAGCGACAGCTTGTAGAGTGAGCGTTTGAGGAGTTTTATCGAAAATTGCCTCAAAACTGTCCAGCTTGTCTTTGAAGTGCGCCGTGAACAATACATACAGAATCGAACCTATCAATCGAGTGGGCGCGACAGCTTGTAGGGTGAGGTTATTAGCTCGAAGAAAACAGTCCAAACCAATTAGCTTTTGTCTGTCTAGCCTACATTGAGTTTTGCAGGGAGCTTTCGAAGATCGCGAAAGTGCAGCGGTGTAGCTTCTAAACATGCGGAATTACAGCGGTGCGAAAATGCAGGTTAAGCTTCTGCGACACGATTTTTTCTGACTTCAGTGCACCCCTGCAGAAAGACGCGAGGAGGTAGCGGCCTAGAAATGCGAAGACCAGCAGAACGCCTGAGGTGCTTTACGATGCCATGCTCGCAGACTCTCAGCTTCCTAAACTGCCTTAGTTGCAGCTGCCGTTTTAGAGCGGCGGACGGCAGCAGTGAAGATTCTTCCGCCCTTACTCCTTCAGCTCTTGAGCTTTCGACACTCGCAATGGTATCATTCTGTTCAGCTCGGAAAGCTCTATCAAACGGTGTCATTCTCGACCAATTTCACAAGAATTGATTTTTTGTCAATTTCCCATCGAGGACGCAGGCACATTAGGCCGTGGCAGACGGAAGATGACGTCATCGAAAATCGATATATTAAAATTTGGCAAAGTTTGATACCTTTCGATAAAACTTTTCATGCTGAATATAGCGGTGTTACTGGGAGTATCGAGAACTGTGATCTGGGCGAGAAAGAGCGCGGAGAACATCGATGTGCTAAATTGAACGCACGGGCGTGTTCGGAGCGCGATAACTCTGTCAAGTGCGAATCTTCCCGGCTGCAGCTCCAGGGTTTTGTAGACAGTAGAGAGCTTTGGAAGACCGCAAAAGTACAGCGCTGCAGCTTTTAAACATGCGAAATTACAGCGGTGCGAAAATGCAGGTTAGCCTTGTGTGACACGATTTTTTTCCGAATTCGTCGATCACTGCGGGAAGACGCGATGAGCTGACTGCCTACAAATGCATAGGCAAACAGACCACTTAAGGTACTTTACGAATAAGTGCTCATAACTTCCCAGCCGCCTAAACTGCTCTAGTCCTAGCTGCCGTTTTAGAGCGACGGAGGGCAGCAGTAAAGTTTCTTCCGCCCTTACTCTCCCAGATTTGAGTTTTCGATACTCGCAGTGGTACCGCTCTGTTCAGCGCGAAAAGCTTGATATTTTGACAATTTCCCATTTTCCCGTTTCCCGTCGTCTTCCGCGCCCACGCACTAGACCGAGCCCGGACAACGACGCCATCGAAAATCGATATTTTCGAAATTGACAAAATTTCCTCGTCCAAAATCACCTAGGGGTTATTTGGGATGCCAAACACGATGCTGAAGTCCATTTGACCGATTATGACAGGAGATCATCCATACCGATAACTGAGGGTGATCGGTGCCCGACCACCCACAAAGGGCAAATAACCCACCGAAATCGGCTGAATTTTCAGAAACGGGTGTCTTATTCGTAATCAGCGTCCCGAATAACCCCCAGATAATTTTGTACGAGAAAATTTGGCCAATTTCGAAATTATCGATTTTCTATGACGTCGGCGTCCGAGCAGGCTCGGCCTGAGCGCCCTCGTCCTCTATAGGAAATTGTCAAAAAATCGCTTTTTCTTAAAATGGTCGTGATTGACATCATTCGATAGAGCTTTTCGCGCTGAAGCTAATGGTGTTATTGAGAGTGTCGAACACTCAAACATGGGCGAGTAAGTTGACAGAAATTTCAATCGTCAAGTCCGCCGCCCCAAAAATGGAAGCTAGGGCGAAGGCAGTTTAATCAGCTAGGGAGTTGTAAGCATGTGGTCACCAAGCACCTTAAGTGTTCTGCTTGCCCGCGCATTTGTAGGCCGTTAGCTCTCGGCGGTTTCATGCAGGGGTCGACTGAAATTGGGAAAAATAGTGTCACATACATTTTCACACCGCTGTAACTTTGTCCAGCCATAAACTACATTGCTGTGATTCAGCGCTCTAGTAGAACATTTTACTTCCTACAAAACCCAATCGGAAAGGTTCACACTTTATAGAGCTATCGCTCTTAGAACACGCCCGCGCGTGCAATTTAGCACGACAACGGCCGATGTTCTTCTTGCTCTTACCCAGATTACAGTTTTCCCTACCTTCAATAACATCGTTCAATTCAGCATGAAAAGCTCTATCGAATGGTATGAAGCATAGCCCAATTCGAAAATATCGACTTTTCGATGACATCATCGTCCGCCACGAGCAGCCTCGTACTCGCGATGCGAAACTGTCAAAAAGTCGACATTTCCAAAAATCGGTCGAAATCGACACCGTTCGTTAGCGCTTTTCATGCTGAATAGAGCGGTGCCATTGCGAATGTCAAAAACTCAAATCTGAGCGAGTAAGGGCGCAATAAACGTTAACCGCTATCTTCCGTCGCTTGAAACTGGGAGATGAGACCGAGGCAGTTTAGGCAGTTGAAGAGTTCAGAGCACGTTATCGTAAAGTACCTTAAGCGCTATGTTAGCCTTCCCATTATAAGGCCGTTAGCTCCTCGCAGTGGACCGCCGAAATCGGAAAAAAAAATGCGTCATAAAAGCCTCACCTGCAATTTCGCAGCGCTGCACCATTGCCTCTTTCTAAGCTACACACTTTGATGCTCTACTAGACAGTTTCACTGCGTACAAGACCCACGAGTTGCAGCCGAAACGATTCGAACTTGACCGAGTTATTGCGCTCCGAACACGCCCGCGCGTGCAATTTGTGAGTGGTCACCCCTCCCCCCGATTGATAGGTTCGGTTAAATATACATTGTTTTCGGCGCACTCCTAAGGCTACCTGGATAGCCTTAGAGCAATTCCTTAGTAGGGCCGCAGGAAAATTCTGATAAAACCCCCGAACGCCCACTCTACAAGCCGTCGCGCCCACTCGATTGAAAGGTCCGATCCTACATGCATTGTTCACGGCGCACTCCGAAGGCAAGCTGGGCAGTTTTAGAGCAATTCCTGGGAAGAGCGGTTGGGAATTTCCGATAAAACTCTTCAAACACTCACCCTAAGGGCGTCGCTCACTCTACAAGCGCTCGCGCCCACTCGATTGATAGGTACGAATCTATATGCAATGTTCACGGCGCACTCCAAAGGCAATCTGGACAATCTTAGAACAATTCCTGAGTAGGACGGCCGGAAATTTCCGATAAAACTCCCCAAACGCTCACTTTACAAGCTGTCGCTCACCCTACAAGCTGTCGCGCCCACTCGATTGATTATGTCCGGCCTATATGCATTGTTCAACTCTATTGATTTATATGTCAAAAGATAGAGCTCGAGCTGCTGAGCTCAAATATATGCATCATTTTACGAGAGCTGGACTTTAAAGAAAGTTATTTAAAAAAGCCGCTTTGGAACGCTACAAAGCGTTCTTTTTCGGGACCAAAAGATATGCGCGGTACTGTATATGCCATCGCAAGAACTCTTTTATCCTTAGTAACTAATCCTTTGAAAATTTGAGGTAAACCAGCTAGCCGCTTGCTGTAGATCATTTTCAGATGATCTGAAAAGTAAAGCTTCTCATCATAAATAAATTCTAGATCCTTAGCGGAATTTACCTTAGCGATGCATTGGCCATCAATAAGGTAGTCCTGTTGTACTGTCGATGTACCAATCCTCATACACCGGCGCTAAAGGAAGATTCCAAGTCACTGATCACTCTCTCATTCGATCAACCCCTGTTGGAGTAACACGCAATCAGACAGGTTTGACACATCATGATAAATCTTAACGTCATCCGCGAACTGTTTCATCACTACCCCAAATGCTCCAATTTATCAGCGATATCCGCAGTATTGAGAACAGTAGCGGTGACAAGATCCCTCTTTGTGGAACTCCGCTTTTAACATACCTGAAGGTGGAGAAGGCTGAACCTACTTTCACTTGGAAGGTCCTATTAGACAGAAACGGCTAGTAGCACGAACATACACTTTTAGCCGTGCGTGCGGCAGCCTCTGCCGTACGTGCGACGAACCGCCACTGGTGAAAAGGACTCCTAATTAGGCTGTTATGTGAAAATTGAGCTCTAACAAACCGCCGAGTTGTGATCTATTGAATCTATATATGCGGCTTTTAAAAACGAAGGGACCATGAATCTTTTCACAACGGAAACAATTGTCTGTTTCTTCGGCTAGATCACCCAATTTCCTTTCGAATTATCCATTTTCTCTGATTCTTTGCACCGGAGGGCACTCAAATAGCTGAGCAGAGGTAGCAAAAGGAGCACATGCAGTTACAAGGGCATTAGACTGCGTGACTGTAGCAACACACTATGTGGACGTTGCGCTTACTGCAGCAGTCGACGCGGCCGCCGCGCGCTTTCGTGTGTTCAGCTTGTTCCCCGACAGGAGCTCCTCTATCCAATTACAAATAACCGGATGAACCTTCAGCTTTACTAATTTATACAGTAACTTCTTATAACTCACGCGATCAAATGCTTTGGAAATACAAAAATATATATATCGTCACATGCTTTCTTAGAATTAAGATAAGCCGTCCAATCATTCAAACGTTCGAATAAATAGTTTCTACCGATTTACACGGAACGAACACATGCTGAGCATCAAGGATAACATTGTCTCGAGAAAGAAACTGTAAAAGATGAGGCTTGATCACCTTTTCGACACAAACTTCCGATTATAGAGAGGCAGCTCATAATTATTCTCCAGAAAGATCTCACAAAATTTATCAGCCAACAATTTTGCCTTATCATCATCTGCAACTTCCACTCACCCATCTTCTACAATACAACTGATAAATATATAATATATATAATATACTGACTATTATCACTCAGTCTTCTTGTCAGATACCTATAGAACTTACTACTCCCGGATTCAAGTACCTTCTTCTCAACATTACTATTGAACTTTTGCAATACTTTATGCTTTTTTGCTGAATTCGTTAAACTTAACCCACCCATTCACACCGTGGGTGTCATTAGCAACTCTAAACAAATATTCTCTATGATCAAGCATGTTTAGCAAATACAATGGCAAATGAGCCTGTCTAGCCTCAACACGCCACCATGGAACAAACATATCAACAAAAAATGCTCCTTTATGAACAAAAATTGTGCACCAACAGAACATTTATACAATTTTGTTGAAATACAAGACAATCAGTCGATAAAAAGCAACTGTGTAACATCTTCAAGTAACCGCTACTCTTATTATTATATTTTCAGGTCTTGGATGGAAATATGGTGCGTGTTTCTGAAGTCTGGATGGACGAGTGGAAGTATCTTTTCTACAAACTTGCTCCTCGTAAGTGAAGGAGTAAAATCCCAGATTTCGGTACTATGCTATAGACGCGCCAATAGATCGAAATTGAATACAACTTTTTCCAGAGCCCCTATCCCAGCGTTCCTCGCTTCTTTAGTCGATTGTTACAAATGGGATGCGCCTTGCATTCCAACGCAGAAGAAACTTATAGTTTTCAATACATACGAAATAAGAGAGGTGCCAAAAGCCCAAGAGTATGTGCCACTTTCCGAGGCAGCGGAGAAGCCCGACTTTCGTGTCATGGGGCTTTATTGCTTATAGCGAAGTCGCAATTAAATCAAAATTGAAGTGCTACGTTAGGAAGCAACTGTCTGAAAAGTCAGTACTGAAGAACTGACATGAAAAACTTTGAAATTGCTATAAAGAGCCTTGATATAACGTACTGATGTTATGTTAAGGCTCTCTATCGCAATTTCAATACCACGGTAATTAGTTCTCTGAATGATTCGACAGAGGCTATAGAACGTAAAAACCGGACGGCCGTAGTCTTTTTCGACTTCACTAAGGCTCTCGACAAGGTCCTGCTGGGAAAACTGTTAGTCAGAATGAAGGTAGTTGGAATCCACACCATGATCGTGAACTGGATCAGAAGTTTCCTCTCAGACAGGACATTTCATGTAGGAGTTGGTGATGGTGGCTCGGCGATGCATTCAGCACCTAGTGGAGTACTCATGGAAGAGTTTTGTCACCACTGCTGTTTCTGTTGCACACGATCGAGCTCCCTGATTCTGTTTCAAGGTTTGGTGTCAAATGTGAGATGACGGATGACTTTAAAATTTATAGGGAAATTCTAATAGTGGGGTTTGAGTGAGGTCCAAGATTCGATTGATTTTGTTGAAAATGGGCAGACTGGGAACATCCTTTACCGGTTGAGAAAACACATTGCTTTGTAGTACACCCAGGACGTCGGCTCCATTTTCCAATCTATGTACAGGCTCAAAGGCATTGATCTGCAGCAGGTTCCGGAGGCTTGAGACGTAGGTACTCTAATATCCAATCTACAGCCAGTCTTCGATCTACATTTTATAGCCTTTGTAAGGTCGGCTAACCATCGAACTTATAGCTTGTTAAAGACTTGAAAAGCTAATGGTCCTCGGGCTTTCCTGCGTGCATACAAGTGCTATGTTAGACCATTATGGAGTTGTGCACTTTCGTTTTAACACTTGTCCGAATAAACATATCCAATTACTTGAAAGCGTTCAAAACTTCAAAACAGCTACACACGTAAACAACTCTTGAGGTGCTTCAAGCTAGAAATGCTAGCATTCAAAACGAAGTTGAATGGGCCAAGCAACTTGGTTTACCCTCCCTACGAAGCAGAAGGAGACGGGCTGATCTAATCATTCTTTTTAAAACTTTCACAAAGAGAATTTCCATTAAAAGAGTAGAGTAGAGTTATACATAGAGTTTTTTCATATGCCACTAACGAGAAGTAGAGGAGGAAGACTAAGATTGTATCCACAAGTGCCAAGGTGACACGTAAGGCCTAAACTCCTCACCTATCGGAACTTTAAGGATCTCAACCTGCTTATAGGTGAATCTGAAGTTTTCATAATATCTCTCTCTGTCAGTTTAAGCACGTTTTAACCCAAAGAGGTCTTTTGTAGATGGTTTCAGTTACATATTTTTATATTTGTTGTCTGTGCTAATGCCTGTGATTGATTGGAATTCACGCCAGAAATAAATAAATAAACATCACATACATTTCTCATGACTGGATGACAGGGCCCATACTTTCTTAGTTGCTAGCTTTGCCAGTAGGATGCTAAAAACTGCCATCTGGATCGCGCTCATTGCCACCGCTGACTGGGGATGCTAGTGGTTTAGATGCTGTGAATTGCTTTGATGGCTTGTCATGAAGAAGTTTTAGCTACTACTGCCCCACTCCTATTTCACACCCATCCTAGTAAACGTCTCTCAAGACTTCAGTTGTTACTTAGTTAATTCACAGCTCGCAGCTGTCGCGCTTCACGCTGGTCTCCTTTGTGCTTCAGTGGGCTCTAGTTCTATCTTCACGAAGACTTCGGCTCTTTCCAGACAAGCTATTAGGTTGTAACGAAATAAATGGCACTGAACCACTGTAAATTTAAATATCTCGGCTTGTAGGCAAGTTTGTTAATCGAAACAAAAACCTTCTGATTCTACACATCTTTGCCAACGTGACACAAGCTTTTTTATCCCAGTAGCATAAAAATCAGAAGTTCTGGAATTGACGAAATCTTCGAAGGCACTTTCGGCATCCTGTTGGTATTTGAGTATTTTCCCTACCAAGAAGTCGCCAAGATGCTTGAAGAAATGGTAGTCTGCTGGAGAGAGGTCGGGAGAAAACGGAGGATGTGGTAGAGTTTCAATGCTCCGTTCATTCAATTTCTGCAACGTCATTCGTGCTACATGGGGGCGAGCATTGTCGTGCAGAAGGAGAACTCGCCTTCGGTTTACCAAGGCCGGCCGGATATCCTTCAACTTTTTCATCATTTCTTCAATTTCAATGCAGTACTTCTCTGCCGTGATGGATTCACCGGGAGGGAGGAAGCTGTGGTGAATAATTCCCAGCGAACACCACCATACTGTCACCATTACTTTCTTTTGGTGCAATTCCGGCCTCGCAAAAACCTTGGGGCTCTCATCGCTGTCCACCCACTGTGCCGATCGTCGCCTGTTGTCGTACATTATCCATTTCTCGTCACAGGTTACGATGCGATCAAGGAATGGGTCCGTTTCGTTCCGTAGAAGCAGTGCGGACGAGATCTCATATCGTCGGTTTCTTTGCTCCTCAGACAGCTCGTGAGGCACCCATCTTTCCAGCTTCTCGGTCTTTCCAATTTCCTTCAGATGCCGAGCAGCTGTGTTGTGACTGACGCCAAGAACCTTCGCTATCTCCCTGGTACCTTTGTATGGATCCTCCTCTACCACATCTCTTAGCTTGTCCTCATCAATATCACTATGCCTCCCACGACTTTCATGTTCTTCCAAGCTCTCATCTCCATTCCGGAACTTCTGATACCAACGATACGCCGTCCGAATTGTGGAACATCCTTGACCGAATGCGGCGTTAATCTTCTCGTCTGCCTCCTTAGCTGTAGTGCCCAGCTTGAATTCGTACAAGTAAATGCCTCGGATTACCCTTTTGTCCATCTGCAAAAAAGTCAATAAAACTCTAAAGTTTTCCCACTTTTACATAGAAAATTTGGTACTCGCCGGTAGAGCAAAGTTTGCGCTTCTAAATGATATGCCACATGTTATGGTTTTTCTTGATCAAACGCGTAAAGACGCGCCAAAAAATGGCGCGAGTCAGCGCCATTTAATTCGTTACAACCTAATATTATGTATACGACATAAGCCAGGTTATTTAAAGGGTGCAGATACAGTTTCTCATAGTTAGCACTCCTACTGTTCATGCGTAGTCAAAATCATGACTGTTAGATCGTCGACATCGATTGACAGCTCCTCCGAGAACACGAAATCACTAATTCGAGACACACTTTTTAGAATCCGCGAAACTCCAAAAGATAGTGGATGTGAGTGAGAGGCTAGAACTTCGACGTCGCCTACAGTGCAAAAGCTTCCGGTGGTATCTCGAGAACGTCTTCACCGATCATCACATGCCAATGGACGGCGACTTCTTTGGCCGAGTTCGTTACCCCTATTACTTTTCAATATTTCGCAAATTAAAATTGATCCAGGTGGTTCTCCTACTTTTTTCTACCCTCCGGGTTTCAGAGTGACATGCGGTGAAACGAGTTGCTGCGAGGCTTATAGAAATGCTTGTTGAGGAACCTCTCGATTATGATTTCCACTCCTCTTGACCTGCACATTTCTAGCTGCATGCTTCACACGTTGACGACAATGCGTCCCAAATTGGGACGCATCTCTAATAAAATTATTTCGAAACGACCGATTTGGCTCAAACTTCGCCTGGGGGGATGGGGGATTGGGATGCCGAACACGAATCCGACGTCCATTTCACCACCTGCATCGACAACTAGGGTGGTCGGGTCAGAATCACCGATTTGGCTGAAACTTCACCTAGGGGGGTTTTTTGGGATGCCGAACACATATCCGATGCCCGTTTCACCGAATACGGCACGCTGCGGTAGGTACAGGTAAATGAGGGTGATCAGTCGTTTCATTCTCGAAATCACAAATAATATTTAAAGTGCACTCACAGCAAATTTCTGATTTTTTTTATAATAGTGTTCAGCACAACTTTTTATGAATGGTAATACCTGTTCAACAAGACAAAAATAATAGATCGATTGTTATTGATTAATTTTGAGGGTTGAGGATCGACTGCTACTGGTTAATTTTGGGGCACGATGTTGTATCTCACTTTCCCGCGCGCTATGCGTGATTTTCACATGCAGGGCAGATATGTTATCAATGATAAAGGAACTGAAGACAGTCTTCTTACCTATAATCAACACCCCAAGCAGCCACACTAGGCGAAGTTTGGGCCAAGTCGATGGTTTTCACCCGACCACCTTAGTTGTCGACATGGTTGGCCTTCGGCTGTATTCGGTGAAACGAACCTCGGATTCGTGTTCAGCATCCCAAATAACCCTCAAGGTGACGTTTGGATCACGGGATTTGTGTCGTGAGGGCTCGGTCCCACACGACAGACGTGCGAAAATCGCTCTGGTCGTCAATGTGTTAAGTTGTTCAGTAAGATCAGCCCAAATTAGTGTGTCATAGCAATTGGTTAAATCTCCCGCCGTAGTGCCACCTTAAGGATTTTGTTTCGCTGCCTTGTTAGAGGTTTCCTGATGTAACGCACTACTACGGCTACCAATACTTGTAGCATCTTTGAAGTTTGGGTTCTGCGCTTTGCGGAAGGCTTATTTTCTGCTTTTAACTGCTCGTTCTCCAGATGAAAATTTTAAGGAAGCCGGTGAATAAGAACTGTATATCAGAATGTTTCGCATGGAATTTTCATCCCAACCATTTCCTTGGGAAGTCTATCCTTCAAAGGCTATAAAATTAGTCCGGAAAGAGGACTACCAACACACTCAGTTCACTCCTCGAGATGCACAGTGAAAATTACTTCCATCGCTTTACCAAATTTTCTCTGTGCAAATGCAGTCTCCTCTCGTTGTAACGCGTTGGAAGGGACCGCAGAAAATCCGCATTATAACGGGAGCCGCGTCCTAACCGGAGCTGACCTTCTTTAGACTCTCTTACGCGTAGATTTCTTTAGCATTGCATACAATGGTTAATTATGGCCATAGTAATGAAATACGTGACCAGGAGGAGAGTGTGAAGGCAAATAACATTCTTAGATCATTAATGATGTCCTCAGAGACACTCTCTGGTATACGCATGATGACAGATATGTGTGAGGAACAGTGGATACCAGAGGAAAGTTAGAAGTGATCAACAACAAAACTATGTAACCTGATGTTACAGTATCTTTTACCGCCACCTAAACTCTCGCACCAGGAGGGACATGGACCCACACTCTTTACCTTCCAGGAGCCGGATTCATCAACGACTTACGTAACTTTAACGAAGAATTGTAAGCTTATCAAGCGATATGGTGAGCGATAAGCCGCGTTATCTGAGCTTTGAGTAAGCGAAAAGCTCAGATAACGCGGCTTGTCGCTCACCATATCTCTTGATAAGCTTACAATTCTTCGTCAAAGTTACGTAAGTCGTTGATGAATCCGGCCCAGGATGTTAGCCCATGACGCTATCGGCGCTGTTAAATCGCACCCATATCCGCCATATCCTCGTTGCAGCGGCCTCTCAGCACTCTTTTACGATATCGAGATGTTGCGGGTGATCAAACAGCGCTGTTACTGTAACCCTGCTCGGAAAGGAAAGGGTGCAGGTACAAGTCCTGGCGCGAGAGATCTGATCGCAACAAACATCATCTGACAGCATATAGCACCTCTATTCCAGCCGCTCTAGGCTTAAAACAGATGAGTAGGATATTGTTCTGAATAATCTGAGTGTTTTTCACACTTTCTGTCGTTTCCGATATAGGAAATCGTCCAATTTACGGTAGCTTCTAACGACTACCGGGAGTCTCATACTGTGCTCGACATATTGTTGACTATGAACACTATTGTGGGCCGCACACGCATGAGAGAAGTCTAAATGCATCTAAATTATTGTCGCATAGGTGCTGGTCGCGACTGCGAACGAAGCAATAGAAGGATAGGTCTAATCGCAGACGCGGTCTAGCTCCTCTTCATTTCTATGTGGGACCGGAACGAGCCCGGTTGCGTTATAACGTCATTTTGAACGCAGGGTTCCTCCCAAAACCGCGCTATAACGGGAGGAGCGGTGTATCGACGCGGAGTTGGTTTATATTTATTTGTGTAAGGCCGGGGGCATACCTCCATCGCCGCGATGCCATCGCGGCGCTCAGTTCATGGCCATTCCGCCGCACGCGGCCCAATAGTCAAAGAAAACTTCGCCGCGGCCGCCGCAACAGTGGCGGTCGGCGTGCGCGATGCCTTCCCGCGCCCATCGCGGGCATGGCATACTTTTTCGCGCCGCGCGCGGTATTTAGCGCTGGTCCTGGACGGATCGCCGTCGCGCTCCCTTGCAGAGCGATGGGCGATGCGACGAGCACAGAGAAATTCAAATTCTTTCGCGTCGCTCGGCAAAACTCATCGCCGCGATTCAATCGCGGCGACGGGAAGTATGCACGAGGCCTAATGGTATGCTGGCCGGAGCTAGGAAAAATCTAGCTTATATCGAGAGTCCTGTCTTATCCATGGGTGTTTAACGAGAAGGGACTGTATTTTCTTGCATTTTATGATTAGCAAGACACAAGGTTGAAAATTTATTTTATTGGTTTAGAAATATATTTCCGTGTGGTGTCAACTTCTGGTATCCATTTGTTCTAATTGCTCATGTTCCGATCTCAGAAAGTTTGAAAAAAAATAGAAGCTACCAACAACCGGAAACAGACGTTTTGATAGAAGCAGAGGAAACTGAACCGGAAGCAGTTTTCGGTTGTTGTTGGCGAACCGGTTGTTTCCAAACAGTTTCAAGTCGGAATTGATTCAGGTACATTTCTCATTCTCAACCGCCAACACAACATGTATCGAGTGGACTCTGTCCTCGTCTGGAATCAAAAAAGTCACCCAAAACCTGTGCTCGGCCACGACGGACAAGAAACAGGTGAATCAACGACCGCTCTTTCTCATCTGGTTGGTTTCAGGTATCCGTAGACAGCAATTCGCTTTGCGTGGTAAACCGACCGGGAGAGCCCGGAACTAAATCACATCGGCTAAGTATGTCGTCCTGTACGTTGGGATTCGATCATTGGCAGGTGTGTTTGAGAGTAGATTGAGGCTATTGAGGACTCAACGTACAGGACGTCATCATATACTTGAGATTGCCCTATTAAAGCGAAGGCTCCTGCCTCCAACAGAAATGTCTGACCAAGTACATACATTTTATACATATAGACTGGACTGTATATTATAGTATTAGGCTATGGAGAAAGAAGAGAGACAATTGATCATCGCTTCGTTCATTGCCAGCCGTTTCACTTAATATAAACCGTTACATCTGATGTATCACTGCCAGTAAAACCTTCTGGTGATAGTCTTTAAGTTGGGAACAGTTGGAAAGTTAGAGCTCACGAACAGTCGGAAAACATTTTTGCGCCACTCTTGTATACAATGAGAATTCTCTTGAAAGTAATCCAATAAATACGAAAAATAACGGTGTGAAAGATACGTAGATGGAGATAACAAAAAATCGAAACAGTCCTCAACTCCGAATCGCACAATTTTTGTAAGGTTGAGCTTAACAATATGTTATTTGTAGTTGCTGCTCGGGAGGGTGGCAGCCTTTTATTTATTGGAGTAGGGTACATTTTCAGCAGATTTTTGTGTTTAATCATAGATTTTGTTCATCTGTTTTGCTCTGCTTTACAGCTTGCTCACTAGGTTTCGCAGTCAGTTATGCTAACAGTACGTAGGCCATCAAGTAATGTGATCATTTGAATGTTACGTAGAAGCTTCACGACGGTTGCAGAAAACTGTTTCCTTCACAAATGCTTCGCAGGCTATTTTCTACTATTGCCCATAATCCGATCTTCTTGGAAAAAACTACTGCCTCGAAAACTTCGAAAAAATGTTCGTACTTGTCCAACAAAAAGGGGTCCAAATGTTACCGTTGCCTCATCCATTTGTCGAGACGCCAGGCCGTAGAGTTCAGACTGGTATGAGAACTTCGCCTTTTTCCTGTGCAAGGAGCCGTCTCAGCAGGATACTTTTTGCTACCTCAAAGCTTTAGCTAAATTAAGGGAACACCGACTAGGCTTTGCTTCTACCTACTTTTCGGTACAGTGATCAATTCTTGTAAGGCTTCTGCTGTCTTAAGGTTCTTCCGCACTATTTCGAAGGTTCTCTTGTCGGCACTTGCACCAATTTGGTGGTTCACCAACGGATGAGTCTGTAGCCAATTGTAATAAGTGATTTATTACTTGATAACTATCAGAGCACAACACAAACAATAATTCACAGCGGTATATATATGTATATATATATATATATATATATATGCGGAATTTCTAGGGGAGGAGCATAGAAGCATGACATAAATTACTCAACGAGGCTGCTAACCGTAGACTTAAAAGGGTGTACCGCTGCGCTGCTAGAGTGTAGTATTTGGGGACTATCTTATTTACCTACTTGCGGGTCATTCTCATGGGAGCTTATTTGACAGATATTTATCTAATATTGACCATCGAAGACCTTTCACACGTATCAATCCAGCACCTTGCCCTAGATTATATGCACCTGGATCTACATATGTAGCCCTATTTAGTTGTGTACTCGCAACAGTCCGTTCGGCCAGCTTGATTTCTTCCCTCGATGATTCCTTGTCTAAAGGTGGCCACAATTCAGCGTGAGCAGGTGGATCATCACTCGAGCATCGGCGGATATTGTTGGTGTTAGATTTTAGAAAACCTCCAGCAGACCTCGGATTTCCAGTGATAGGCAAAGGTGAGGGAAAGAGTGTATCGATTCCGTTTAGGTTAATTTTCGGGATCCACACACCTCGTTTCTCATTTTAACCACCTCCGACCTCACATCCTGGTCTCTTTTGGAAATCCGAGCAAGATGGCTTTTCCCAAGGTCATTGGTCCATGCATGGAAAGAGACTGTCAGTGGCCTATAGCCTTATTCCGCTGCCCGTATTGTGCCCACTGCTGCTTCATGCACTTTGTACCTGTGTATCACTCATTTGAATATTTATACATCATCATGCTGAACACCACAGCATTCATCTGAAAATTTTGGTATAAAAACGTTGGAAATGGTGTATATGTACGTCGAAATCCCCCAAATCTCATCCAGTAAGTTGAAATGCAAAAATGCAGCAGCGCGGAAAAAACGCAACCCCGACCTTCCTCGCATGAAGCAACGTCACGTCCACTGCGCTCCGGGCCTCTTGACGGCAGAGCGAGCGCACAAGATCCCCGAACTTGTGATGCGCCGTATTCCATTGTGATTTCAAGGACCCCCTTCTCCTTGGGTTCAACGACTTCGCAAAAAATAAGCACATTTTTATACTAATTGTTGGGTGGGGATTCTCCCTATAAGACTCTTGTTAGCCCTTAAATCGGTCTGGAAGACAAAAATGCCCAAACTCTACTTACGTCAAGACGGGAGGCAAATGTTTGAGCATTAATAGGAAAAGATAACTCTAGGAGTGTCAGAAATTTCACCTGCAGATTTCACCTTGACTATAACTCATTTAGTAGAGCTTGTTTGAGGACCACTCTCATTTTTGCTTTCTAGTTCTGGATCTACTCCACGGATGGACGTTTGAAATCAGACGAGCACATGTGCCTGTCTGCTGCACAGTTCGCTCACACCAACAACGAATGGAATGTCCAGCTCAAAGAATGCGCCGGTTACGAGAATGAGTTCTGGGACTACAACAGACAGGTTTGGTAACTTCTTCTTTGAATGTTAACTTTCGCTAAACCTTATAACTCTCAGTGTTCACCTAATATCTCCCATTTTTGAATGCAAATCATTTCGAGGTTCTCATAGTAATCTGCCAGTAGCTAATCCAGCTCATCAGATTTGGTGGCTCATGTAACCAGTTTTACTGCTAACAGCGACTAAACTTTAGTGACATATTTAGCTTGAAATATAAAGTATTGCGTGCGGAAGCTGAGTATCCCTCTTTAGACTTACATAAGCAAAAGAAAAGGCTCGGAGTGTCGCTAGGTCCAAACAGCCCATTATAGGGACCTTTAAATTTTGAGGGCATTATTATTCACTTAAAAGGTCTGAAATCAACAGCATTAACAAAACGCTGAAAGAGCTATTTAAGAGGCGGTCACAATTTAAATTGAAGAATTTTGCTGTTTCACTTCGGGTTGGAAAAACAAGGCATTTCAGCTCATGCCTATGCCGATCAAGCACGATTCCATTACGTCTTTCTAAGTTTGTAGATTCACGTGATTGGATGTAATGCTCTGCAGTGCTAAAACGATGTCTTCTAAGTATAAGTCTAACGGCCTCATTTCTCCAGTGATACTAGGGCTGTAAGCTGCCTTTACCTCGCTAGTCACTCTCCCTCGATTTGCACCAATATTTGCTCTTGATTTTCTCATTTGAAAACCAAAAGGCTACTCGAAGAGACATCAGTTTTCCTCTGATGTTGCGACGCAACCCTAAACCGCTTTTCTCTGGCGAATACATGTAGAGGAATGTTTCAGCGGCGGACCTTCAAGCATCGGAAGAGCGGTCTTTGTCTCACACAGAGGCAACCTGAAATGGAGAAGCAGGACAATCTCTCCCCTCCAACCCTCGCAACGTGTGCGAGAGGTCACGATGATCAGGTAGGAATACCTTTTCATCAGAGCTGGGATAAATGCGACAAATGCGTTGCCATTTTTCAACGGCACTGCAACCCTGAGAAATTAAGATTCGTGAAGATAATCATGTAGTGTTAAGCGGTCTCCAAAAAGATGCTTTTCTTATTTGAGGAAAATGTGCTCAAAAACAACGTTAGTTCTTGAATGCTTAGCTAAAGCTTTAACTTCAATTTCTATGAACGAGAAAATGCCTTTTGGTGAGGTTAAGGAGGAATCAAAGGCTTTGCTAGCTAGTCATAATGAGCCAACTCGTTTTTTTCCAAAAGGCCGGTGGAATTTCAGCTCGAGTTCCCTTAAAGGACGCCGCCGAAACAAATGCTACTGGAAATCCCTTTTCCGATGACCTGGGAGATGTAGCGTTTTTATGCTGCACCTCAACATGAAGAAGGAGAAGAATGGGCTTGAGATAAGGGTCGACATTGAAGTTTCCTCCATGGTGCGCAGCACACACATTCTAACACCATGAATGCTTATTTAGCACGCACGATGACTTGCGGTGGCCAGTTCATAACCAAGTCAGAGTTACCTTCCTTCGCAACATCTGGTGTGCCTGCTTTTGACTCACCAACCCGAAGGGATTGGACTTGGCTGTGGTGAAGACAAGCCTACGATCTGTTGCAGTGATATTTGATTGCGCCCAAAGTTCTAGGGCCAGCCGAACTCGAAGCCGCCGTGTGTTCAAGACTGTTACTACTACACCAGGTGTATTACCAGGCACCACATCCACAATCCTCCTGTGGCAGGTCTGCACTGATGTCGGGATATAGTGCATCCTGCGTTTAGTGAAGCAGCGCCTGAGTTGCGGTAGCACAAGCACTCTATCCGGACAGCATGGGTGCGCGTTCGAAGCTTTCGAGGCTTGAAACCGTTGAAGCTACAGTGGTTGTGCTAACCAAGCCTCCTCTCGACTAGGCACACGCGCCTGACCCCATGGGACACCAGCTTTGGCATCCCACTTTGTCTTTGCAATTGGAAGACAGACTGGAGTCTCTTCAAAGGAACGCTACATACATCGGTCACCTTGCACACAACATGGGACTTCCTTCGTCGTAGAAGAACGAAGGCGTAATGAGGCTTAGTTTTCCCACTCATCACGCTCAGTCTAAAGTGAAAGTGAGGAGGTATTACTGTGATAACCTCGGTCTACGTAGTTTTATTTGCTGTTTGCTATCGTGCTTGAGTAAGAAACAAAGATAACTTCATCGTTGGTTCAGAAAATTCAAGCAACTCCCCTTTCTGTTGTACGGATGTGGAGTGTGAGGAAGAGGAGTGACATGCTCACTGCTCAGTTAAGGTCAGTGTCGATTCTCAAAATCATCTCTCGGGTGATTGAAAAGATCAAACTGCAACTTTCTTCATGTCTCGCTTCGCAATGCTCGCTGTTCATATCGAACATAATGATCCCACCCCCTGAAGAGACTATATTCGAAGGAACAGTACGACGACGACTATTCTTGCGTTTCCTTGCTTCCTCTCTTGCTAATAAAGTGTTCACTCGCTAGAAAGTAGTGGTCATAACAGCGTTAATCTTCAGAGGTGGTCGCTGACGAGGGTGGATTGGCGACTACAGAACAACTGAACTGCTGGCCGCTCTTCCACACCAGTTTCCACCGCTCTCCTCATTACATTTTGTTTTTCTGTCTATCCATTCCTTCTTTTGTCGATCGTTGTTGTAGTGACCTCTCCTCCTCTGAGCACCTGCACACAGAGAGTGCCTTTAACTTAATGCTAGTACTTGCCGATTCTTTATCAACAGCATTAATACATTGCCATTAACTGTGACTTTAATCTTCTAGCCATGGCTTGCCTTATTCTTGTCTGGGTTCGACTTATCGGTGGTGAAGCGATCTATTTACGTTCGCATTTCGTTTTTGTTTTCCGATTCAAATGTCCAGTTAGACACCGTAGATGATAGGGGCTCTCCTACGAGTTCATGCCATTCAGTGTTTGCCTAGATGAATCGTGCCTTTGAGGGCTCAAATCGACTTTTGAAATTCGTCACCGTGTGCGTTTCTCGGTGTAGCAGACTTCCACTCTGACGCGCCTCGTGAATTTCCCAAAGTTGTTTTGAATCCTTCAGTCACTCAGCCATAACAATAAACGACGTACCGTATTTTCGTGATTTTTGCGCATTTCTTGTCTTCCTTGCCGATTCCTCCCCTGAAAATGTTGACAGATCCTGTTGTAACCTGCTCTAGATCTGACATTCCGCAGAATTTTCTGGTCTGACACACTCCTCTTCTAAAAGTACAGCACTTATAACTCTGAATATTCTTTTCTTTTTCATAGATCATCTTCGCCAGTATAAGATGTAGCAGCAGGCTACATAAAGAAACGCTTTATTCTGACGCCAACATTGACACTTTGCCACTTCTAATTGTGATAAATATTCCTCTTAAGCAGTGTTGTGTCTCCACTCAGAGAAGCAGTTTTTCTAAAGCAGGGCAAGGAACTGGTGGAAAAAGGCACTTAAATTGATATTTAAAAATGATAGGAAGGTCTGATAAGGTTTTCTTCAGAAGCTCAGAACTTCTGACTTCCGATTGATATCGATGATCTACCATTGGTGGTCGTAGAACATTCCCGAAGCTTCTCTGATGAAGGTATATAAGTTTGCATGCTCTTCATTGGGTTTCAGTGCGACGTCAGTTTCACAAGGACATCTCCGAGCAGTCATCTTCTACGAGTGGCGCCTCGACAATGGAGCGAGGGCAGCAGTCCGCAGCATCAACAGCGCATTGGGAGAGGACACAACTACCATCAACACTGTCAACCTCTGGTTCGCTCGGTTCGCAAGAGGAGACACGCCTTCGGAGACAAACCTCGGCCGGTACGCCCACAAGCAGTGGAAGGCTCCGCCGTTCTCGACGCTGTCAAGGAGGATCCGGTCTCGAAGTTTCGCGACAAGACTCGGATGTTCCCAGTCGACAGTCGTCAATCGGCTCCAAGCCCTCGGCTACCGAAAAGTGTTGACTCGATGGATTCCGCACGCCTTGACCGATAGCATGCGGTTCACCCGCATATCCATCTGCCAGTTTCTCCTTGCCCGCTCGCCTTGCAAGGAGTTTCTGAAAGATCCGGCTAGCGGAGCGGAGATGAGAGTTGACTTTCTCTACGACTCCAACGCACGCCGTGCCATTTGGTTACCCTAAGGCCGCCTACGCAAACGAAGTCCTCAAGAAGGTTCATCAACGCCGCTTCTGGGGCTCGAAGGGAGTGCTGTACTAGGAGATGCTCCCGCAAGGGCACACGTTCACCGCTGCCGATTACGCCACCCAGCTCCAGACACTCGCGGAAGCTTAACAGTGAAGCAGGATGTTGTGAAGGTGTTGAGTAAAGATCGCTACGAGGGCTCTACCCAGCATACATTTCGGGTAAGCGCCTTCATCAGTCCCTGGAAAAGACAAGCGGAGTTTGAGAAATCACTTGCCAAGGAACATTTCAAGCTACAGGAGCCTCGAAAGTTAATGAGTGAATGAAGCGAATAGGGAGTGAGGCAACCCGACTGACCTTAAAGAAACAATCGAAAGACTGGTTGATCACCCTGGGATGGAAAACAACTTGGGTGAATGAGCTCTTCCTCCGGTCAGCCCCTCAGCGATTTTCCCTCCAGGATGAAGCCCACAGAGGTCTTGGGGAAGCTGCTGGGAGGAGCGGTCGAGACTACCTTTCTTCATGATAACCCAGACATCGCTCTATTCTCGACACAGCCCACTTGTTACGCTCCCTAAAGGCTTTCTTGGCTAAGAAAAGTTTCACAAAGTTTGAAGAATTAAATCGGGCGGTAGCCGATTTCTTCGACTCCCGGTCTCCCCAGTTCTGGGAAAAGGGGATCGCTGACTTGCCCAATACACTATAGAGACTAGCAATGGTGATTAGATTGTTGGTGTCTTGCATTGTATGCTGAGTAAAGAGATGAAGAAGAGAAAATGAGAACCGCATAAAGACTTTCTGATCATTCTAAAACATACATACACGATGCGATGAAAATATTGTTCCTTAATTGAAGTTAATTAACAGTTGATCACCTTTCGGTTAACTATTGGTCTGAATCTACTTGTTATTCGTCACTGGCAAGAAAATGCCTCTTACAAGTCGTAAAACTCGTTTGACAACTCCTACTAGAGAGTTCCACAGACCAACATTTGCAGCAGAGTCCATTACTTTCTGCACGCACGTTGAAGTGGAACCCAAGAGCCTAAATAATGTAGTAGGAAAACCAGATACATATCTCCATGCGTGCAGAGTGATCTTGCTCCTGTTTGCAAAACAAGCACATTAAAAGCTGAGCTGTTTGCAAATTGGATTGTTGCTAGGCGCTGGAGACCGTGTACCAAGGGCAAAGAAAACAACATTACACAGTCATCCATGAGATTGTTTGTCTCTGTACGTCAAAGAGTCAAATCACATCTCTGCGTGCGGAACGGAAGCAATTGTTTTTAGTGGAGCTGCCAAATCAAATAAACATCAGGGCCGGGCAGGAGTTCTGTAACCGTTTTCGAGGCAAACACTCGGAAGCAGTAGCAGTTTTGTGGAAGATTGGGGTCACTGCCGTTCAGCCCTGGCACCTTCCAGTGGGATCGAATACGACGACGCGAGTGGGGCCGGTAGCGCGGGAAGGGCGCAGCGGCAGTGAGCGCGATTGCTGCGCAGGCGACCCAGCGCTCGTCTCCCGGCGGCGTCCAAGTGATGAAAACCAATAGCGTGAGCCACCAGCTGTGATCGCTCGATTGTCATAGTTACACAGATGGGTACTGTTTGGAGCGCTGCCGAGCTCCTCCAAGATTCGCCGATGATGCCCCTCGTCCTCTGGGTGAGTCTAACCGAGCAGCAGCAAGTGGACTTGATTCATCAACGATACCGCCGGTATCGTCTCACGGAGGATTCACCATGTTGACCTACGTAGAATGTGATACAGAGACATAGATGCGATAACCGATAAACCGTTTCCGGCCGGTAAGCGGTTGATGAATCTGGCACCAGGACTCGCTCGTGGGGCTACATAGTGTTAGAAATGTTTTGCTATGGACACACTGGGCCGATCGCCCCGCATTTAGTCACAAATCGGTAATCGCGAGCGACTCGCCTTGGTCTTAGGTAACGACCGCTATAGGAGCTCTCCGTCTTAAATCAGTTTGCGGTTAGCTTCAACGCGATGATTTCTTCTATCATTTGGACTGAAATTCCATGCTCATGTTTCTTGTACACCTGCAATGTTGAGGTGCCCGCTCTTAATTGTCCAGTTGGTCCCCTTCACTAAAGCTGGCTTGCTATTGCAAAGAATCGTTATGGTAACGCCTACAAAAAGTTACCCTTGATTCTCCGAAAACTAATACTGGAGTGTGACAAAAGTAGCTTTTGTGCCGATATCAGCGTAAACCGTTTCTTAAGGCGACCAACCTTTCAGTAGCCACTAAAGGTACCACGTATACTGCCTTCATTGTTGTATAAAATGCCTGTTTTCTAAATTTCGACATTTTCTATTCAAAGAAGGGTTTGCCATGAGTGGCTCCTCTTCGTCTCGCATCAACGGCTATTGTCATTTCTAAAATTTTATCTTCTGTCAGTTTCTAAGAGGCACGCCGTTGGACCTGGATAGTAGCAGCCTACGTGTGGATAGAGGTTCTTCTTAACTGTCCGTCTTGCGAATTATATCGTATTCTTCTAAAATTCTACCGCTGATGTAGAGTTGATGCTTGCTGAGATAAGCAAAGTGAGGAAATGACAGTGCTGTGAATAAACTGTGATAAGATAGACAGAGTTCATGAAGAACATCTACTGCGAAGGAGATGGAACTCTCTCAACTCATGGAGATGTCCTACACGTACCTCGGATATTCGATGAGCATGGAAATGTATGTGGCGTACAGAATTGGAATTTGCAGATTTATCAAAAGTCTTTCTGACATCAATCCATAACATTTCATCGCACCCAAGCATCGTTGTGAAGTCCTTACCATCGCCGCACCAATATATGTAAATGACAGCAATACTCATTGCTTTGCTGCAGGTGCAAAATGGACAGATACTACGCGTGAATCCCGCAAACTAAGGGACCTCTTCAGTTTGTTGAACTGAAGATTCCAGTTCCTATCAGAGATAATGTGACGCTTTGCGTAGTTCGCTGCGTTTCACCTTTCCGCTGCTCGTTTTGGGCAGTTCTGCAACGAGCTCAATGCCTCCGTGAAGTTGCTTGTCTGGAGAGAGCCTTGCTGCAAATGCTTGTTTAAAGAAAGGAAATGGCAGCTTCTGAGAGCACAGTTTTGCTCACCTTTGACTTCAGCCAAGATGCTTCTTATACTTTCCTCCACATCCGCGCTATCGTCGAGAACGAGGAAGGCTTTGGGGACTTGACCACGTCCTGGATCATCAATGCCGACTACTCCGACTTCTTTCACGGAAGGGACCATAAGGATGACGTCTTCCTTAAACACTGGTACACAGCTAACACGCAACAAGGACAAGCCTTTGAACATTCCCAGTCGAAACAGGGCTACACGTAGTTTAATTACTATGCGTAGAGCAGTAGTTATGTGCAGAGCAAGGAGCAATGAGGATCATCTCGCTGAAACATTTAGCAACAGAAACGTTGGGAGCAACTGCACAAGAGGCAAGGGCCGGCAAAAAAAGATGAGCAATTCGAGGTAAGACACCGTTTACCAGTCAGTTATTTGAGATTCCATCTGGTTCTTCGGGATATCACAGCGGAAGCATAGACGTCCAGTTAGATAGCACAACCAACCAAGGCGTCGAGCCGAGATCTATTTAAGTCAATGTGCTACCCGCCAAGGCATGTTAGGCACTGATCCAACGGCCGCCAAAGGAATGGAAGCTATGATGGCATGGGTGGAACATAAACCTTGAATTGGGTGGATCTGGATCCGGCCTGGTTGCCGGCTACGCTACACGCACACTAAAGGGAAACCGAGAAAATACACATTTGCTGCTTCGAGACATAATCTGTTCTAGAGAATTTCAACCTGAAACAAAGAGATTAAAACAGCTAACATAAAAATCATCCTAATGCTGATCTAACAGAAGTGTTGAAACAACGAGACATGGGTTTTCACGAAGAATTCACCTGCTGATGCATTTGAGCACCAATATAAGTAGTGATTTTATTCCAATCCAACCCTCTTTCATTTAGAGTCAATAGTGTTCTCGAAAGCTTACTAATTCCGATGGAGAGACTTGAATTCCGTTTACTTTTATGAGGTCCTTCACGCGGTCAACAACGTAGTAAAAGTCGTCTTCATCGCGGTACAGAACATCTCCTGAATATCGGTCGTATAAAGTTTAGCGACAGAATTCGTCCAACACTCACCAGTTCTGAGCCAGCCATCGAAGAACGGGTTCAGTTCGTCATCAGCATCGTGGTATCCAAGCATGACCGTGGGCGATTTCAGATAAAGCTCCCCAGGTTGATGAGGGGTGCTGATGATTTCACCATTCTCGTCCCTTAGCTGAATGGAACGTTTCATTTAACATGGAGAGGGTGTGCAAAGAGAATATCTGCTCTACGACGGGGCAGTAAACGCTTTAGTAATAAACAATGACCTAAGAGCGATTAAGATTAACTTTGGTGAATTTTAGAAAAAAAATGAAGTCTACCTAAGGGTAAACATTTCCTAGGACAACGCCCCAACAGAGATGCTACCCCTTCCTTTGGTTACTTACCTGAGCTTCAAATCCTGGAAGTAGCCTTCCGCAGCTACCTAAGTGATCCCCGGTAACGACACCTAGCGGAGTGATGTGACTAAGGACAACGATCTCTGTCATCCCATAGCCTGAACAACGATCTGGTTCGTGTTACATGTTAGCACGTACAAAGAGTTCATTTGAAAAAGGAAACGTATAGGCGAAAGCACAAATACAGACCCCACCTTGGATGAGGTTCTGCACAGATGTGAATTTCTCAAGAAAGCTGTTGCTTAATTCTTTGCCGAGTGGACTTGATCCACAAAGAACAGTCTTAACCGAGGAGAGATCGAATCTGTTTCTATCCACGCGGCACAGGAACGAAACGATAGACGGCACCACATTCAGTGTGTCCACCTGAGCAAAGTCGTCTTTAGCGATTTTTTCTAATATTCTAAGCTGTTAGCACATGAGAGATTTCTAATGCGATGGTGCCTTGATAGGCGTTCGCAAAACCTTTCTCACAACAATCCTTCAAATTCAATTCAACTTTCGTCGAGCTGTTAGTAAAACTGGTGCACGGTTTCACTACAGCTTACGCTTCCGATATCCTAAAAGGATGGCAGAGTAGGCATTTTTATTTTGTTTTATACACAACAATGCGTGCAGTGAGCGCCAAAACGTATTAAACCAGTCCGCCTCGAATAAATATATGCACTTTGTAAAATACTCCGCATGCCTTGCGTGTTTCACGTGTTTGCATGTTTGTGTGATAGTTATTAACGGCCACTCAAAAAGCTAACAACAGTAACAGTTTTGCCCTTTTTCAGAAGCATGCCGAGTCCCGAACCTACATATCTTAGACCACATATGCCGACCCCCGCGTTGACCTCTGTCGGGCGAATTTCACCTAGTTCCCAACACTGAGGACTCTGGACTTGACCTTCACGCAGGATGAGAAGTACATACGTCTTCTACTTAAAACATGCCAAGCTGCCAGCTTGGTTGAGACCTGGCGAAGGTGCCGATCTTCTTTCGATGAAATGTGCACGGCGAAAAGCAGCCTCTGAGTTTTCCGGTCTGCTCCTATGGACCGCTGCGGAAGATATTTCCCAAAGGGACGATGATGGACTCCGAGGCTACGGTGAACGAAAGCGAAGACATGGACCAGCAAATCGCGCTTATTCTGTCGCCCCCATCAAGAGTGCTCCTCTTCGACAACGCCTTCGTGCGAAAGCGGCAACGGATAAGGTCTCCCAACTGGGGCGAATGCGGAGGGTGAGCACATCCCTCACCCTCCGCATTCGCCGAACCCCCCTCCATGCAACCAGTTCTACTCTCTGAGTCTGCAGGGTCGGGAAGAATACAGAGACCCAGGCCGAAGCCATACTGGAAGGACGGAATCAGGAAGTTTTTTACTGACGATGAGAGATGACAACAAGCCATCGACCTTAATGTTGAATACCCCCCCCCCTCAGATGCATCGTTGAATTCTATGTGGAAATAAGGAAATAAAATAAACTGTCGAAGTTGGTTCAATACTTTTGACTCATCCTAATAAAGTATTCAAATGTGAGGAAGTCTAAGGTAAGACAAAACGTTATCACAAAACGAACGAAAAATGAAAACGGCGAGACCAGATTCAGCGCGATGGAAGGAGCCCGGAAATTGAAGATAGAAGAGCAATAGAAGTTCGTTTTTCTAGTGGTTGCTGAAAGCGCGGACCGTCGTTGAAAACAACTGCCATCCATCCAAACTTGGCCACCGTACCTAGGCCCGACAGAATCAATCGAGTGGTCGCGACAACCTGTAGAGCGATTGAGCGACAGCTTGAAGAGTGAGCGCTTGGGGAGCCTTATCACAAATTTGCAGCCGCCCAACTTAGGAGTTGCTTTAAGACTGTCCAGCGAGCCTTTGGAGTGCGCCGTGCACAATGCATATAGGATCGAACCTATCAATCGAGGGGGACAGCTTGTAGAGTAAGCGTCTGAGGAGTTTTATCACAAATTTGCAGCCACCCTACTCAGGAATTGCTCTAAGACTGTCCAGCAACCCTTTGTTTTGCGCAGTGCACAATGCATATAGGATCGAACCTATCAATCGAGTGGGAGCGACCGCTTCAAATTGCACGCGCGGCCGAGTTCGGAGCGCAATAACTCTGTCAATTCCAAATCGTTTCGGCTGCAGCTCGTGAGTCTTATAGGCAGTGAAACGGTGTAGTAGTACGCTAAAGTGGAACGGTGTAGCTTATGATCATGTAAAGTTACAGGGGCGCGAATATGCAGGTTAGCCTTGTGTGACACGATTTTTTCGGATTTCAGTCGATCTCTGCAGGAAGACGCGGAGACCTAACGAACTAAAAACGCGTAGCTGAGCAGAACAATTAATGTACTTTACGATGACATGCTAACAACTCCATAGCTTCGTGAAGTGCCTTAGCCCCATCTGCCAATTTAGAGTGGCGGAAGATAGCGGCTAGAGTTTCTTGAGTTCTTGCACGCCCAGATTTGAGTTTTCGACACTCGCAATGGTACTGCCCTGTTCAGCGTGAAAAGCGCTATTGAATGGTGGCAATTTCGGCCGATTTTGGAAAAATCGATTTTTTGACAATTTCGCATCGAGGACGAGACCGCTCCAGGCCATGGCAGATGGACGATGACGTCATCGAAAATCGATGTTTTCGAAAGTGGCCATGCTTGATACGATTCGATAGAACTTTTCCTGTTGATTTCAATAATGTTACTAGAAGTATCGAGAACTGTGATCTGGGCGAATAAGAGCGCGGAGAACATCGACCGTTACTGTGCCAAATAGGACGCAAGGGCGTGTTCGGAGCGCAGTAACTCTATCGGGATCGAATCGATCTGGCTGCAACTTGTGGATTTAGTAGCCAGTAAAACGTTCTAGTAGAGTGGTAAAAAACTGCGATATAGCTTGTGAATGGACGAAGTAACAGTGGCGCGAATGTGCAGGTCAGGCTTGCGTGACGCATTTTTCTCCGATTTCGGTGGACCATTGCGAGAAGACGCCGCGAGCTAACGGCCTCAAAATGCGTGTGCGAACAGAGCACTTAAGGCACTTTACGGTGGCGGGCTAAGAACTTCTCAGCTGCCTAAACTGCCTTGGCCCCATCTGTCGTTTTAGGGCGGCGGACTTAGCGGTTGAAGTTTTCTGCCCTCTTACTCGCCCGTATTTGGGTTTCCGACATTCCCAATAACACCTTTCTGTTCTGCTTGAACATCTCTATCGAATGCTATCAATTTCGACCGATTTTGGCAATATCGATTTTTTTGACAATTGAGGACGTGGGCGCGCTAGGCCGAGCTGCGCGGATGATGACGTCATCGAAAACCGATATTTTCGAAATTGGCCAAATTTCCTCGTGCAAACTGCGTCCAAAATCGTCTAGGGGTTATTTGGGGCGCTGATTACGAATCCGGCGTCCGTTTTTGAAAATTCCGTCGACTTCGGTAGGTTTTGGATTTTTTCTGGATAACTGATGGTGGTCGGGTCAGGATAATCGATTTTGCTCGAAATTTGTATAGGGTCGGAGACTTATTCGGGGTGCCGAGCACGATGCCGAAGTACATTTAAACGATTATTGACCGCTCATACCGATAACTGAAGGTGATGTGATCTTGACCCAACCACCCACAAACGGGAAGTAACCTGCTGAAGTCGACGGAATTTTCAAAAACGGACGTCGGATTCGTGATCAGCCCCCCCCAAATAACGCCTAGACGATTTTGGACGAAGTTTGCACGAGGAAATTTGGCCAATTTTGAAAATACCGGTTATAGATGACGTCATCGTCTGCGCAGCTCGGCCTAGGGCGCCCACGTCCTCGATATTGTCAAAAAATCGATATTTTCGGAATTGACTGAGAGTGACACCGTTCGATAGAGCGTTCCGAGCTGAACAGAACGGCTCCATTAAAACCGTCGAAAACTCAAATGGGGGCGAGTAAGGGCGGAAGAAACTTCACCGCTGTCCTCCGCCGCTCTGAAATGGCTGCCGGGAGCGAGGCGGGTTAGGAAGCTGGGGAGCTCTGGGCACTTCTTCGCAAAGTACCTTAACTGGTTTGCTCGCTTACGCATTCCTAGACCGTTAGCTTGTTACGTCTTCCCACAGTGGTCGACTGAATTTGGAAAAAATCGTGTCACACAAGGCTAACCTGCATTTTCGCACCGCAATAATTTCGCCCGTTTAGAAGCTACCACGGTGTACTTTTGAGGACTACAAAACCATTCTACTGCCTACAAAATCCACTAGCCGCAGCAGGAACGATTCGATCTCCACAAAGTTATTGCGCTCCGAACACGGCCGCGCATGCAATTTGCGAGCTGTCACACCCACTCGATTGATGAGTCCAATTCTGTATGCATTGTTCACGGCGCACTCCAAATGCAAGCTAGACAGTCTTCGAGCAATTTCTGATTGAGACGGCTGGGAATTTCCGATAAAACTCCCATAACGCTCGCTCTACAGGTTGTCGCACCCACTCGATTGGTAGGTCCGATTCTGTATGCATTGTTCACGGCGCACTCCAAATGCAAGCTAGACAGTCTTAGAGCAATTTCTGATTGAGGCGGCTGGGAATTTCCGATAAAACTCCCTAAACGCCCGCTCTACAAGTTGTCGCGCCGCGCCTACTCGATTGATTCTGTCGGGTCTATATGCATTGTTCAACTCTACTGAGATTTATATACCAAAAGATAGAGCTTGAGCTGCTGATTTCAAATATATGCTTATTTTCACAAGTATTTGATTTCTAAAGAAGTTATTCAAAAAGGCCGCTTTGGAACGCTCCAAAGCGGCCTATGTCGGCCAATGATCAAAAGACATGTCCGGTACTGTAGTAGTTGAAAATAAGACTAACATGCACTAATACAGCGGCCGGTGGATAACAATTCCCATTTGTATGAAACTAGTTCCTCATTTATTTTGCTCAATTGGTGTAATGTCATTAGTGTTACAAATGGGATCCATTTATAATACTAACAATACAATGCCAATTAAACAAAGGCACCGAATGTTAAGCAGAAGCGAAGTTAGTCGCAAACCTTGTCAGCAGATCAATGAATAAATCAAGTTGGATCGACGACAGTTAGATTAATCGGAAGCTAAGCTTGAGCACCTCTACCACTTCTTCTGTTCCTATTGAATAATCAGAGCGGCGGAAGGGAATAGTGGCATCCAGCAGTGTTCTAGTGCCTAGCCGCACCGGCTTCCCTTTGAAGTCGGGTGTAGTATTGTGTCCTAACCAGACTGGTTAACACCAGTCTGGTTAGGGCACAATACTATATAAATTACGCAACGCCTGGCCGTAAGTCCTTGAAATTAATTAAGTACTCGGAAAAAGTATAACAGTATGCATCAAATCAAACGAGGACCTTTGCTTCTACCTATTTTCCCATTACATTGCCGTGTCAGAGACAACGAAATACTACGTGAAGCATAACACACCTGGTGTTTATGGATAATTTCCAGCATCGATATAGGGTGAAAGGACTTCATAATCACAGAATGGCATCCTTCAAGAATGCAGTAAAGCAGTGCCCAGAAACCTGAGGCATGATAGAATGGCAGTACAGCCACAGTCCGCCGCCGACTGTCTGCTACCAGCTTGTCGAACAGTGCCCTGCATCAAGTTTCACTCTTCATACCACTTTATTCTAACACCATTCCTAGCTACTGGTTACTCTGCAGTTGTCCGCCATACATTTTCAAGATGGCAGTAGCCGCACTGTAGTTGCGATGGGTCAGCTTCACACAACGTGGTTTTCCACCCGTTCCACTAGAGAAAGGCATCAGCAGCAAGCTGTCGCATTCGATGTGGACGTTCCGAAAACCCTCTGCCGCGCCTTCACTCCAAGCCGGCAGGTCCCTTGGGATCACCAGAGCGTTGCCGAAAGCAGCGCCGGATTCCGCCGAACCGAACACCAAAACCTGAAAGCAAAGTAAATACCTAAGACGACAAGGTCTATAGTATTGGGAGACCACCATTCCGGCTCTTAACGCATTTTACTGTTCCAACACTCGTGCATTATTTTAGACTTTTAACGGAGACTGCATAAGTCTTTAGTACTAAGCGATGCGATACGGACTGGAACTATTCGGTATATGTACCTACGTCCAAGATTCTTATTAAATTCGCCTGAGTTTTCACTAACAAAGGCACTGGATGTGGTCTTTCAGTTAATCGAACGAATGAAAAAGCGGCGTAAAATTAGAGCAATTCTTTGTACTTCTATGCTGAAAAAGTCCTTAACACGTACACGACAGTGTGCATGATATTGTATCTCATGCACGCTATGTAACTTCTAACAGCACATGAAATCAAGGAGCCAACGCTTATGCATAACTTCTGAAACATTGTTGTGAGTTTAGATACACGGCACGTGATTTCTAGAACACTTCCTGCCCCATCAGGAACACAAAATAAGTGCTAGAACTATTGGAGGACAGTTACTTGGATGTAGCAAGGTGAAAAATGCACAAAACGCGGAGGAATGCGAACTCAAGATTACTGAACAACGATGAGCACGTCCTGGGTTACTCTGTTTAAGTTCTTAAGACCTTAATATCTCGTAGCCACATAGGAAGTTAGATGTATTAATGGCAAAAAATGAGCTCATCGCTATCAAGGTTGAGTAGAGCTATAGATCCATCCTAAGAAATCAGAACTAAAAGAAGGAGCAAGTACAAAAATGGAAAGCTAATAGAGCAATCACATCTAGTGGAGATTGTAATATTTCCTACAACCTTACCTTTTCTGAGGGAAAAACACCCTCTAGCTTGTAGAAGTTCTCCTCTGTGCAGACCGCTGCTTGTGCCTCGCTCTTCTTTGCATAGTAGCGAAGCTCTTCTGTAATGGAAACAAAGAAGTTGTGAACATGCCTCGCAAGGCAAGCATTCATACAATTAGTTCGCTTCAGCCCTGAGTGTATTCGAAATGACCGTTCGATTTTTCAACGCCTCTGGTTGGCTTTTTGAGTGAACATGTGCATTATGTATGAGTTTGAAGCGTTTTGTAACCACATTGTAATTGTCAACATCGGCGAGACAACTATGGCCCTAACAACAGGTGTACCCTACCAAGCTACACATTTTTTAAAGCCTCACAAAAGTTTTAATTCGAGGAGATCACTCTAGCGTGTTGGAACCAATGGGAGTCTGAAGTTCATTGTTTGAATTGCTGAACATGTACCAACCACCCATATAGGACATGGTCATTCTTCTGCCAAGGAAAGGTTCCCAATAGGGCCCTGTGAGCGGAGTCCAGAACCACGATTAGTTTTTGCTAAACGGTTTCTTTGAAGACCTCAAAAGAAGGTCTGAAAGCGTGGGCGCAATTATCATCCCTATCAATTATCATTATCATCCCCATCAACCCCTACGTCACGCCACGAAGTGTGCCCCGGCGACGCAGTTGGTAGAAGGGACGCCTCATAGAAGCACATCGCAGGTGTTTTAAGTTCGAGTCCGCGACTGCCGAAGTTTTTGCATAAATTAGTTTGTTGTTATTACGCTTTCTCATGCTCACAGGAGTCAATTTTAGACCATCAATGCTCACAGCAAACAAAGGCTTTCTATTTGCGCCTTCATGTGTGCTAGTTTTCCAACAATGCCTACCTGCACCATATCATTTCTCTGGAAATAAAAAGTCCTGTCTTGTCTTCTCTTTTAGTCAACAGCTATGTACGGTACACATATATGAAGCAAGTAAAACACAAACACTTGTCACACCAACAGCATCTTACAAAGGTAGGGAGGAACAATCTTCTCCTTGACAAGAAATGACCACTTCTTCTTCGTTGAACGCGCAATCCGTGGGTGTAAAGAAAGGTCCTGGGTGAACGCCGACGTACCCAGCTGCCACCCACTCGTATGACAGATATAGAAACGTCCCATTTTCATTACACTACTTCTAACTTGAACCGCCTCTTATTCCTGACAGTCGATATCTCAATGTATGGCGTCCAGGAGGAGTCCTTCTATGGCATCCGCAACTGCAATCTCTCCTTGTCGGAGATGTGAAATCCAGTGTCAAGGTTTGTGTGGTTTGTTGTAAGCATTGATGGCCTAAAATTGACTCCTGTGAGCATAAGAAACCGTAATAACAACAAACTAATATGTGCAAAAATTTCGGCAGTACGTGAACTCGAACTTTCGGTAAGCTCCTATGAGGCGTCCCTTCTACCAACTTCGCCGCCGAGGCAGACTTCGTGGAGTGATGTGGGGGTTGATGATAGTTGCGCGCACGCTTTCAGACCTCCTTTTCAAGTCTTCAAAAAACCGCTCAGCAAAAACTAATTGTGGTTCTGGACTCCGTTCACAGGGCCCTACATCCTGCCAAAATAGCATCGCAAAAGGTCACCTCAAGTTGGGAACCTTTCTTTGTAAGCAATGAAACCAAGGCACCAAGCACTATCGAAAAGACGCAGCTCTGAAGAACTCCAAAATATGTTGCTAAGGAAACGTCTCAGATTCTAAACCGCCTGCATTTCGTGGAGTGCGGATGCGCTGACGGCAACGCGCTCGCGTGTTTGTAGAAGCTCTGGAGCAAAAAGGAGTTGCTATCTGTGCTGTGCAAGAGTCGCGATTGTTCTTCTGCAAGTCCAGGAACATTGGTTGAGATTTCAAGAGCGTATTATACAAATGTGCTAGCACCACTAGTGGTGTAGGAACAATGGTCTCTCAGGATGTTTTCTTGAATCGATTGTAAGCGTCGAACGCCGTTGATTGAATACTGAAGATCGTTGTCCCCCTCCCCCACTGATTGTAAGAAACTAATTTGACCTGCTAAAGATGAGTTTTGGAGACTGCTCGATCAGAAGATACCAGATGTACGACGAAAGGCATCTCAATGTCGCCGTTAATCTCAGTGGGCAAGAGGGTGCTGCGAAAGACGGTTGCAGCCGCCACAGTGACGTCCGTTGTGGATCGTGGTAGGTCCAAGGTAAGCCTATTCTTGAGATTGCGGAATCACATACCCTCACCGTAATGAGCACCGCCTTGGGGAAACGAGACACCTATTTCATCCCATATTATGGCGGGAATACCATGACTCAAGTAAACTTTTGAGTTGGACTCAATTTGAACGTAAAGAAGACCGTGCACCCAATGGCTGAGGTAAATGAGTCGGCTTTATTGACATTAACGCACTGAGCTTACAGACACATCCGTTTTCAACTATTTACTTGAAATCAGCAATAGCGTCGGACTGCAATTTGACGGCAGAACTCAAGGCTAAGTACAGCTTGACCCAAGTGGCCTTCTTTGACTGGCGTGCTTTGCGATAAGGAGCTAAAGCACTTGAAGTCAAACCGCAGAGAACCACTGTGAGTCTATTCTCACAGTGGATAGTGCCAAGATGTCAGAAAAACGGTTCCCTCAACGAAATAGGAAACACGTTGAAGAAGAAGACGAAGAAGAAAAAGATGCAGGATGTTCCCAACAATACAGTGCATGATAAGAGGAATGGCAATATGAAATACTCGAAAGCAGCAACCACCGCTAAGGAAGACCGCAGCACTTTCAGCACTTGTCGCGCAATCCGCTCATTACGTAGAGTAGAACCGAGAGAGCGCTGACTGTTTACCTGATGTAGATTTCTGACTGATTCCTGACAGTGGACATCCGATCACTGCTGCTCCAAGAAACACAACAGGATACCACGATGAATTTGGAAGCATGACAAGTATAGGAACTCCTAAACGTCCGACTTACTATCCTACAATAACAATAACAAAAACAGACAGCAATAAAATCAAAAACAACAACGCATGACTTGGTCTCGATCCAGTTTACCGTAGAATGTTGTTAACCTTGTCGAACGCAACTTCATATCTCAACTTCGACTTTTTAGCATTTTGAGCGAAAAGGCTTCATGTGAGAGACCTTGTAGTAGAATCCATTGTGAAGTTTTTAAAGATCCCCTATCTCATTCGAGATGAAAAAAGATTTGGATCTCTACCGCATTTCATACCCTTTGATAGGCTCATCGAAGCAAATAGCGTAGCGAATCGGTACGACAGCCGATAGACCTCACCAAAGCTGACATCACCATCGTCGTCGGTCTGGAATTTTATTCGCTGAATTTCTAATCTCATTCAATCTGAACGTAATAGAATGGCGACTGGCTGTCACTTTACCAAAGCAATTGCAGCTCCGTATTCAAGGGCGTTTTGTAGAATCTGCAGATGAAACGGAGTGCGCGGATAGTCGATCGTCGAACGCAGCATCGCATGCGATGGTGGTCACTGCCCCTCGACAGGACGAAAGTGGCAGAAATTTGCGATTGCAGACCATCTGTCGGTCGAGACGTCTCTGCTAGGATTCTACAATTTGCCGAATGCGCCACCCACACTCCATGGGTCCCTCTTTGGAATGTGCGGATGTATGGCAACCGAAAGGTAGCGTCATGAAGTGAATAACGAGAACTCGATTCTGTGCGGTGTTCACTGAAAGCTTTTTTAGGGAAACCAACAGTCAGTGCGTACTACCGGCCAAGGGACCGGAAATAAGTGGGTCGGTTATCGATCAATATTGATTACCCGACAGACACCTCTTGTTTATTTTTGTTTTGCGGTGATTGCCACCTCGAGCGCCTACATCTGGACAAAAAATCATTAATCGATATTGATTGGCCTCTTGGCACTTTCCCTGGTAGTGAATTCAGTCCACCGTCCATCACAATCGCATATTCCTAGCACAGACGTTTAACATGACATAGGTTGTTAATGTCTATCGGGACATTAGGGCCATCAAATGACTGCACGCAAGAACAGGGGAGAGAATGATAAACGGACGGAGTAGCTCCTGTATCTACGGATGAAATCCTCACTGATGCCTTGTTAAACGCGATGTACACGTTTTCTGTTTTACATTCCCACTCATCCGTGTCACTTGATCCTAAGCGGTGGAGAATGTCATTTTTGATAATAATGCAAAAAAAAACCACTCAAACGCCTAGAGCCCTTTCCAGCTCGAAAACAAATGCATGGTATTCCATCGCGAAACTGTTCAGAATCACCTCGAGAAGCAATTCGAATAGGTTAGAGAATGACTAGCAGTCTCCTCCAATCGCGAAGATCCTTTTTGTTAATTCTGTGACATGGACTCCATGCATTTTTCTAGCTACCCTTCAAATCGGACTCGTAATCTGTAAGAGACGAGAAATTTCACGACTGTGCAGTCCAATTGAATTGCGGCTACGGCTGTATGGAAGTGCTTATTTCATTCATATCGTCTCAAGATTTGGTGCAAAATGGTAGTGTTGCTGGCACTCAGATTTGTTCTTAACGTCCTTCGACACAGCATCTAATTTGTTTTCTGTAAAAAGACTATAAACTTAGGTAATAACTCAAATAAAATTGACTGAAAGGATAAACGCTTCCATAACAGCATATGAGCCGGCATATCGTAAGGTGATAGCCTAAGTTTCTCTCGAATTTTTCGTTACGCTGACATAACTTGTAGTGCAATTCAAACACAAACCTCACAAAAGTGCCAGCTGAAACACTTGGAGTGTCGAAAATTGGTCGTTCCTTCCTAAAGTCTATAATAACTGGACCATTCACATTTATGTAAAGGATAAAGGTCTCAAGGTGTCAAGGTACCCTACGTCCCTGATGAAATAAGCACTTCCATACAGAAGTGTCTGAGGAGATCTGAGCTAGAAAATTGGGTAGCGTTGGTCAAATTTCCACCTGATCTCCACCCAGCATGCGACCAGGAGTACATCTAGGAAGCTGGGCGACCTCTGCATGTAAGGTCGAAGGCACATTTCGATGGAATGGAAACGCTTAGAGCTCTCGCTCTTGCTCTAGGATTCCATAGGATCGATTGCCATGACGGGGAGGAATCTGGCGTTGAGGTCAAGATTCTGGAGCACAAGGTCGAAACGTCGTTGTGAAGCTCTTAAAGCATTCTGGGTCTACTGACCCTGGGGCTAGGTAGTAGGGAGAATATCTGTATAAAATGCGCGAGCTCAAGCCCTATCTCCGTCTCGCATTCAAACATGGTGTAGGTGTGTCGTTTATCTATCCTGTACGCCTTTCGCTGGTCTTCCGGAGGGCTGCGGTGAGGTGCAGTACTTAAATCTTCTCCAATGATTACATTTTCAAAAATCTGACATTAAATTTTAGAAGGTCGAGACGATATTTAATAAAACAATTCCCAAATTCCCTTGATTTAAAAGCCATATAACAGCCTTGTAACAAGCACAACAAATCAGTAAAAATACTGAACTTTGCCGACATAATAGAGAGTAGAACATGACTAAGGCAACATTCAGCAATAGAATTTCACATTTCACCTCCAAGTTTGTTCTGCTCATCATGGGGAGGCAATAAAGGTCCCCTCCAATTGAACAATAGTGGCAGCTTCTTCTGCAGCAGTGAACCAAGGCAACTTATTCGGTCGATGCATCACAAATTTGCATAGCAATCTCGGCCCAAGCCTAAAGAGAACTTGCTACTTCTATTCAACAGCGTGCCGACGAAAGCCTAATTTGCAAAGGTGTCCGTTCTTGTTAATGACGCAACGAAAACTACATACCTTTTCCCGAAAATCAGCTGAGACCTGCCGATCTTCTCGAAAAAAATCCCTTCTTAGATAAAGTTAACCCCTTTGCGACAATGTCCGACAATGGTGGCCGACGGGAGTTGTTCCGCTTGATTCTCCTCCTAGCGATGCTACGAATCCTCGGCATGTTGACAGAGTGCACCCTTCCTGATTTTGGGAGTTCACCGACATGTCTTCCCTCTATACCGCTTAACAAACACGTGGACTACACTTAGCAGAATTTTGAGCTGCTTTGCCATTGTTTCCAGTCGGAGTCCTTCCTCAAAGAGGTGGGCAGTTAGTCCCGCTTGCCTCAGGACTTATGCGGCACCCACTATATGCACCACTGAAACGATTCCATTCTTCGCCTACGCTCTCACGCTTATATCCTACTATATATAAAAGAGTTAGCGATTGTCCGTCCGTCCGTCCGTCTGCTCATCCGTCTGACCTTTCCTAGAAGTTGAGTAGCAGGCGTCCGTGTTCAGACCAGGTGCCACCTACGCAGTGTCGAGACCGTCAGAAGAAGTGTCACCGATGTCGCGCAAAGGGCTTCGAGTTCAAACTACATGCCAGCGACGTTGCTCAACAGGCGTCCGGGTTTAGATGAAATGTTACCGACGTCGCTGGACAAGCGTCCGGGTTCAGAAGTCATGTCAACCATGTCGCGCAGTGGGTGTCTGGGTTCAGACGACGTGTCACCGATCGGTGACCAGTAAAGGGGGGACTAGTAAATTGAGGACCAGTAAAGGTGGGAGCAGTAATGGGAAGCTGGGTGCAGCAACGGAGGACCAGTTAAGGAGGGGAGGCATCAGCAAAGGGAGACCAGTGAAGTATAGAGTGAAGAGGGCAGAAGGGACCAGTTGCGGCGGGACCAGTAAGGGGAACCGGTAGGGGGAGGGGGCAGTAAAACGGGAAGCAAAAAAGGGGTCCAGTAAGGGGTACAGTAAGAGGACCAGTAAGGAGAGGGGGCAGTAAGGGGACTGGCGAATAACAAGGGGAAACCACTGAAGGCGAACTATTTTTCCTCAGTATCGTCTAGCGTGTATCGGGCTTCAGAAGACGTGCTACAGGCGTCGTGCTACATGTGTCGGGGTGTAGAATTCGTGTCATGGACGTCGTGGGACGTCGTTACACATGCGTCGGGGCTCAGCAAATTTGTCATAGACGTTATGCAACATGCGTCTGGATTTATAACACGTGATTCAGAAGTCGTACAGCATCGTACAGATCTAAAAGTCGTTCCACAAATGACTTACCGAGAACACTTTTCAAAGATTCTTTCAATGAGTGTGCGAGTGCTTGACTCTCACTACGTCTTTCTTTAAATTTTCATTTCACTCTGGCATAAGGGAAGGGAGATTGACGTGGTGTGGGTGGGGAAAGGGAGGATGATTAAAGGAATCGGAGGAATATTATTGCCGTTGAACAGTTATCGTTATCAAGCGGTCCACCAATACCGATTGGTTTCGCTTATGTTTCTGCGTATTAATAAGCACTTTGGATTGAGAGTCTCCCAATCTCTTCCTCACCACGTAATGAAGAACGTGTACTTCGTATAAGAGATCGCGTACGTGCGTTAAGGCCCCCGCAGACTTCTGCGGCGTTGCCGCTGCCCTATGCTTAACCATAGGGCAGGGACGCAGAGCTCGCCGCCAGCGGCGCCGCTGGCGGAAATGACTTGAATCATTCCACCCGGCGGCGCCGCTCCAGCGTCTGTCTGTCTGCGCTCTGCGCTCTGCCCTTTCGCGGCGGGATCCAGAGCGGAGACGTCGGTGCGGGCGCGCGATCGTCATCGGGGCGCGTTATTGTTAAGCACCAGTCGATCCCGACTAGAAGCAGTACAGTACCTCGCCGTCACCGCTCCCACTGATGATGAGTCAAGCCGCTGAGCGGCGCCGCCGAGCGGCGCCGCTCAGCGATTTCGCCGTCCGCCGCCCGCCGCTCGCCGCAGAAGTCTGCGGGGGCCTTTAGAGTGCGGATAGGCCCCATAGGAGCAGTTTAGAAGATTCTTCTCTGTCGTATCACGCTATACTATCCTATCGGTGGAGTTGATATACAGTAAAATCAGTTTTTAACTGTAATGAACGTAAGAAGACTTAGAGAAGAAAAGATCACCGTCGGGGGTGCTCTATTCTCAGGGTTTGGGCGAAGCCTCCAACCAGACGTTTGGCGGCCCCTAGGCCGCTGAACGTCTGGTTTGTGCGTAGTCAAAACGACTGTATCAAGATATCGAAAAGGTGATCATCAGAGGCCGGATTCATGATTGGTAAGGTTAGGCCTATGTCATGCCATCGCTCACTCCGAGCGAAGCCTAGTGATAGGCTCCCATGTTGACTCATCGCTTCGCGCGATCGATGTGGGAGCTTATCATTAGGCTTCGCTCGGGGTGAGCGGTGGTATGACATAGGCCTTAAGGATGAAAAAGCTCACTCAGTGGAGATAGTGGGTGGAGGGTAAGGCTCAACGCACACTTTTGCGGCAACGCGGCACGCAGCAGGCAATTGAACCGCCTCGCAGGAGGCAAAACTGCCGCTTAGGCGGTGCTAATATTCAGCATTTCCGTCCACTCTATCGCGAAAGCGGTTTCATTATCATTATCAGTTTCCATTCTAGATTCCGCCACGACCAGCTAGAGCCCAGACAGAGATTGTCGACAGCAAAGCGGCTGCAGCGGCAATAATGCCTCGATGTATTACTGCCGCTGCCTCGTTTGCGGCAGCTACAGCCACTTTGGCGGCACTGCGCCTGCCGCGTAGGCAGCACATCAGCGGCAGTCCGGACTGGGGTAGTTCCGCCTCGCGCGGCAATTCTGCGTCTCTGCCCTATGCTTAAAGACAGGGCTGCCGCGTTGCCGCAAAAGTGTGCGTATGGCTTAAGTTTGGTGTTCATGAACAGCCTACCAGCGTAGTCATTTCATGCGAACAAAATTCGTTGAGCGGTTCATCCAGTGGTGAGCATTCGGATTGAACCTGATTTGTAAGCAGCTTTTTTAACCAGTATAATACATAGTTATACATAATTAGATCAATTATTCTTCGACGAATGGAAGTCTTTAATCGATCTCTAGACGCCTGTGTGGTGCGACATGTGCACTTTTAGCGAAGCAGCGTTTCTTAGCCAAAAAATACTAGCATCAGCAGAAAATTTTGACGCGCTTATGGAAAGTAGGAAAGAATTTCGCTTACCACTGTGGTTCATAATGACACATAGATAATGCATTATACTTAGAGTATATTAATTCTCCAGCTAGAATATATATTTCGATCTCTAAATTAGGCCGTTTTCAACACACTTCGCTTTGACTAACACCATAAGGCGTAAATTTGAGGTTGTTCGTTGTTGTTTTGCTGCTTCTAAACCGAAAACAAATTTTGTGAAGAGTAGGGTCCTTGACGATTGCATCAAGAACTGCTCACGAATGAACCACACTGATAAAACTTACCCACTGATAAGCTTGCTTAGTGAGGATGATAGGTGTAGGGTAGATTTTGTATTCATAAGAGTGGGTAGCGCTATCACTGAATACTGTCTACATTTCGAACTGATCACATCCATATCGAAGGGCTAACGAAGACATTGAATTATTTGAATAACTTTCTCTTCATATTTTACATATTTCAGTGGTAGCAGCTCCAATTACTATGGACATATAGGAACTTCTGTATTCGGAGGACTGCACGGCTAGAAAAGGAAAACAAACACAAGCGCAGTGGCCTGCCCAAGCCAGAAAATTGCAAACAAAGGGGCGAGACCTCTCGTAGATTGGCTCACTGTGTAGTCTCTGTAAAATAGTGCCCTTTCTATTTTACCCTCCTTATCAAATAGGTGAATGACCAGTTAGGCCTATGGTATACTCCCGTCCGCTGCAGCGACGCAGGAGTGCACAGCGACGCGACGGCTCGCGATGCGCGTCGCGAGCCGTCGCCATCGCTGAGGCTGGCATAGTTCACGCAGTTCTGCAGACGGAGACGTTTGCAGAATTTTGGCGAATCAGCTGATTCAGTGCATTTTTTCTTGGATTCCTTGTTTTGTCGATCGTTACGTTCGTGATTTCGCGTTTTTCCTGTTTTATCGCCATCTGATCCGTAAACCATTGTAGGATTGTGGTTTTCAAAAGTATTTCGTCGATGTCATGTTTAGCTAGGGGGTTTCCGCCATGCCTGTGCCCACTCATGCATTTCTTTCGTTTCTGATTCCACCTACAGGCACGGAAACCCGCGTTTCTGTGCTCGGCACGACATTAGAGGGTTCTCGTGACGTTTCAGTCCAGCACGCAAACGTCCTATTGAAGCCAAATTTCTCCAAAGTGGTGTTTAGCTAGGGGGGAGGAAGTTCAGAGGCAAAAAAAAATGCGAGGATCGGCACAAAAGTGGGAAAAAATTACCTAGAAAAATATCTCCTCAAAAAACTAGCCGTTCAAGCCGTCGAAAAAAAAACCGAAATGAGTCTAGCCACGACGAAAATCCTACGAGGAGAACAACAGAAACATCACATGACCACACAGCATCACCAGACATGCAATGAAATTACTGTGGTATGGTCACGAACCAAGGAAGTGTCGAAATAAGTGCATAGCATAGAGCGCGACAGCGCTCCCCCTCCGGGCTGCGGGACATTATGTACGAATGGTCGTCGCGGACGCGGCGAATAGCGCGGCAACCGCGGCAGAAGACGTCGCAATTGGGTGGCTTCAGCGGCCAGTGATATCTAGACCTCCATCAAAACTGGCACACCAAGTGTTAGAAAGTGTATACAAAGTTTCACTGCGATAGTAGGTCATATTCTCAGCTTTTCCTGAAGAAGCATCATATAAAACTGAGCCTTAGAACGTTGTTTAGTTTTATAACTCGAACTCAATTTCTGGACCAGAGCATGTTTTCCCGCAGCTCCTGCAACAGCAGAAAGGGATATCAACAACTCAAACCTAAAAAACGTCTGCAGCAGGTCATGAGGCACAGCACACACGACCGCAGCGGAGCTCATCGCGCACGCGGCAGTCGCCGTCGCGGGCGCGGTGACCATTCGTACATAAAGACCGCCCCTCCCCCCTCCGCGACCATCACTGCCCGTCGCTCGTCGCAGTGCACTGCGCCGCGCCGAGCGACGGGCTGCCGGGAGTATGTTTCACTCCACCGACGTGGAGTTATGACACCCCTCTACGACGCATCGCGGGAGCGATGGCGCGTCAACTGACAACCGCACCCCACTGCACCAAAGGCGCGCCGTTGACAGTTTTCGCGCCCCTGTCGCATGAGCGACGGGGAGTATACCATAGGCCTTAGGCCTCGTGCATACTTCCCGTCGCCGCGATTCCATCGCGGCGATGAGTTTTGCAGAGCGACGCGAAAGAATTTGAATTTCTCAGCGCTCGTCGCATCGCTCATCGCTCTGCAAGGAAGCGCGACGGCGATTCGTCCAGGACCAACGCTAAACACCGCGCGCGGCGCGAAAAAGTATGCCATGCCCGCGATGGGCGCGGGAAGCCATCGCGCATGCCGACCGCCACTGTTGCGGCGGCCGCGTCGAAGTCCTCTTTGACTATTCGGCCGCGTGCGGCGGAATGGCCATGAACTGAGCGCCGCGATGGCATCGCGGCGATGGAAGTATGCCCCCGGCCTTAGGAAAGAGTCGCCGTGTGTTCGCGGAGTCAACGCGGCGGATCGTGACGCGTGGTCTGCAATCGCTGACCGCAGAGCGCGGGAAGTCCAGTAACTTCGAGGGACGTCGTCTGCCACAGTCAGTCTGCCTTCGTCGTCTTCCTGGGTCGCTTCTCTTCTATCTCCCGTGGGTGTCGCTCCCAGGTGTTGCTGCTGGGTCGTGCAAGGCCGTTCCCCTGTCCGTCAAGCCCCTGTAGCTAGGAGTCCGAGTCCATAGGCCGGGCTTGCTAGTGGGAAGGAGTCCATTCGACTTAAGGTCGCTGCAGTCGTACTGCGGGTACTGTTTCTGCCGTCAGCCGCGTAGGTGCAAACACGTTCTTCTGAACGTGTAGCTGGTCTTCTATTTAGGTCGCGCGCGCCGTGTCTACTTCACTTGCCGTTAGCCGCTCGCTCCGCATTCTCATCACGTCCTACCACCACAATCACATCGTCATCCGGTCGCTCGTTATCTAAGCCGTGGAGGAGTCGTCGCTCATCTAATCGCTTAGTCGTCGACGCCTTGGTCAACGCTCTCAACTCATACCATCGTCTACCTCCTACGTCGCTAGGACAAGGGCACCGGCACCCTTGTTACTACACTAAATTCATCATCATCATCTCATCGTCCAAGTTTCTACCTGTTACTGTTTCTGTTCTTTGTTTTCAATAGAATGTTCGTTCACCGAGCCTTCCTTTTGTGAACGTCAAGGGGTTTTTCGCCTACTTTTATCTTGGGATTATTATTACAAATCTAAAAGAACCTAACTGACCCTAGACCGGACATTTAGGCCTATGTGTAGTTTCATTTCAACATTCGTGCTTAGCTGATGCTGGTAACTTCATGTGTCAGACAAGGTAGGGAAAAGGGACTATACAGGTTAGGAGAGGGCACTTCCCCGTAGTCGCGGATTTCTTCAATGTACAGCCCAAGGCACACCGTAAGCTGATTTACCTCGATTCTAGGATTCAGCTGGATTATGAATCTACAAGTGCTCCGACACGCCAAACGGCGTGTCTCACTTGTGCGCTTCGCGCGACTTTGCAGCACCACTGACCTACGGAAAGTAGTTTTTGTAAAACTCAAAATTCGCTAACATCTAGGACCTGGTGCGTACTTTATCGGCATCAAACCGTTCACCACTTCGGTACCTTCATCATAGACATTCACCCCGGACCGGCCATTAACGTTATTGGTTTGTGCTGCGCAGTACTTCTTTTCCTCAGGTTGCACCTCCACAACCGATCTCAGTTAGCTTTTCCAGATTTCGTTGACATGTCTTCCGAAGCCAGGTTCCCCCTCACTCGTTTCTTCTTACTAGATCTGATTGCTGGTCCGGTTTACTGGTCCTCCCTCCCCTCTTTAGTCTCCACCTTCCTGGTCTCATCTCCTGACGCACTTCTTTGTTTCCACTATTGATCTCCGCTGATCTCTTCTTGCTGGCTTCCCCGACCTGGCCCCTCCTCCAGGTTGTTCCCTTCCTTAATGGTCGCTCTCCTCCTCCACTCTAGAGGTCCCCTACTGCTCTTCTCCACCAGCCCTTAGAGGTCCCCCATACACAGGGCAGGCGTCGGTGACACGTATTCAGAATCAGGATGCTTGCTGCGCGACGTAGGGGGGCCGTTTTCTGGATCAAGAAGCTCAGAAGTGAGCGCAGTCGCCGCTGTGTCGAGCATGAAGAGGCTATGCATTTGACAGATTCCTTGTTCTCCGTATGAATTTCCTTACGGCTCCTTTCTTGTTGGTTCCCCGTCCTGGTCCCGCCTCCAGGTCCCTTCTTCAAGGTATATTCCTCCTCCCCCCATCGGGATCCTCCCTACTACTCTACCCCAATTAAGTAGGCCTCCCACGCTCACGACACGACGACGGCGAGCGAACGCCCATTGTGTTACATCGGTGTCACATCCTCTAAATCCGGTCTCTCTTAATGGTAATGGATCCCTTTGCTGATCCTCCTTACTGTTTCCCCTCCCCTGATTGGTAACTCTCTAATGATCCCTACATATTGCCTAAACTCTTCTTGGTGCCACCTCCTGGCCTGCTTCATTGCTCTCCCCATCGACTATCACGATGCTTCTCCTGGTCGCTGCCTCCTGATCGCCGTCGGTTCTCCACCCTCAATGTCCCCCTTCTACCCTTACCTCTTTAGTAGTCTTCTCATGCTAATGGCACGAAGTCGGCTTCTGAATCTGGACGCTCAGAAACGCGCGTAGGTGCTGTTGTGTTAAGCAGTAAAGGGCTGCGTTTCCCCTGCCGCAACAACATCCCACGTCCAATAGCAAATTTTGTCCGCGCTGTAGATGATGAGACGTACCTCATTCAGGTTAGATCATCGACCGCCCTCGCTGTGGATAATGCGGCGTATCTCACTTTGGTTAGATCACTCGTCCGCTCCCGCTGTGGACGATGCGGCGTACCTCACTTAGGTTAGATCACACGACCGCTCTTGCTGTGGATGATGCGGCGTACCTCACTTAGGTTAGATCACACGACCGCTCTTGCTGTGGATGATGCGGCGTACCTCACTTAGGTTAGATCACACGACCGCTCTTGCTGTGGATGATGCGGCGTACCTTGCTTAGGTTAGATCACTCCACGGATAAACTCTTTTATATATAAGTGGTGATGGTGATAGCAAGAAAGAGAAGTATGAAAAGGTGTCACCACGACAGTGCACGTCCCCACCCCCGTTACTGATCGACATCCCGCATGTTTTTGAATTGTAGGAGGGGTGTGCCTTAAAAAACGTAGAATTTGCAAAGCATTTAGGTCTAACTTAGAAATTGTTGAGTCGTAGCGTTTTCTTCCCGTTCTTCCATAACTAGAGATAACATTATGTATATATGTATATAATAGATAATAAAGTATATAGTAGTATATATAATTGTACATGTATATCTATCTAATTATCTAACTCTAATTATAGATATAACTGGAATCAGATGATTAGATAGATAGCTTAAAGAACTGCCGTTTGAGGAGAACGAAGCGATCGGCCAGGCTTATGCCAAAGCTGGTGACGTTATTCTGGCGGACCAGGTCGAGGAAGATAGGACTCTTCAAGAGTTTGTTATTGGACGATATTTCGCATAATATTTTTTAATTGTTAATAATAAACAATTATTTCCAGGCGTAGTTGATTCAAATATATTGAGATGTGGGTCTAAAGGCGATCATGCAAAAGAAAGGAAATAAAAGCAAAATTGGCAACGCTATTCGGTTTGGTAGATGCTCTACCCCATCTCTAGAGTCGGGTAGAGTTTTTCACAACCCTTTACTCCAAACCGGTCTTCACGAATGCATAGTAGCGCATGAAATTTTACCCTCACCCTCGTCAACCTCTGAATATTTGTTTATCAATTTGGTATCGGCGGTGATAATAGCTATCAATCGCTGAATGATAAAATTCTACCCTGCTCTTCACCCACCGCTTCACTCTTGTGAATCACAAGAAATGCTCAAATTTCTACACACTACCCACATAACCCAGGGTAAACTCGATCATGAGTTCCCTCAGAAGTGCCGAGGTCTAATGGTAAGGCGTAGGCAGGATGAGAGAGAACTACGATGTCGAACTGCGTTAATCCCTACACGGCGCGTTGAATTACGAGACCACAGCACTTCTGCTCACCAGACCTGACCCACTTATCGCAGCTTTGCATCCATCCTTTCTAAATGCTAGAAGATAGACAAAACACGGAGTAATGGACAGGACAAACCTTTTTATGGGTGGTTCCGGTTTGACCAAGTGCGGCTTCATCTCCCAAGAAGGTAAAGAAGATCCTTTGACAATAACTACGATGTTGGATTGCTCACACTGCTTGAAAGCCCCGACTTAAGTGATAGCGCTTTCACTGAACAATATTCTTCTCCAGTTGTGTTAGCTGATGGACACATTGATCGTCCTCCAAACGGTTTCCCTTAAGGGCATGTTGAGAAATTGCGAGAAAATACTGAAGAAATACGGAGACATGGCGGCTCAACGCTGCCCTCGAGCTCATTCCACCGCTCCGTCCTGTTCCGAGCGTCGCCTGCTGAACACCAGCTGATTACGGTATGTTTTTATTAAATTCTGCGGTGGTATATGAAGCTCAACAAAGCTCAATCGCTCAATACATGTGAAGACATGTTCCTAACTGGCGAACTGCCAGGTTACACCAGCTACGGTTGCCGCTGGCAGACGGCCAAGGTTTGCGATCCCTTCTGAAGAGAAGGTGGACAGCTAACAGATCAGGTGATAACTAACAGAGCAACAAAAAACAAACAACAACATTGAGGGTGTGCTTGCGGATCGAACATCACCTGTCGAAACCATCTAGTTGCGTTCATACTTCCTTCGTTACCGCCAATACTAGTTCTGCGGACCGGGAAGTATGGACGCAAATATCGTTCTGGGGAATATGTGAAACCGGACCAAGGATCAATGAACGACAAGGGAACTCTTCTATAACAAAGAAACGCGGGCAGCTGTAGAGCCCGAACCCCTTCGTAGTCTGAGATTCGTCGTCGTTAGTGACCGCTTGGAGCTCCGTCATAGTCCGACGCAGCGTGAATGAAAGCTCCAGCATCGTGCTCACACGATCAGTCAAAATGGGAGCCGATCACTGCGTCGCGGCGCTCATCGGTGGAGCTCTAAACAGCCCCTTGGGCGGAGCTCTACAGCTGTCGGCGATCAGACCAGCCCTTTAAACGAGTGCACACATACAGGACGTTACGACGCCAAGAACGGCGGGTCTAGAATTCGGTCGCGACTTGTGCTGTGACAACAAAATGACGAGAGAAACTCGAGAAACTGACTAAGCGGATATACAACGACGCCCCAGACATATGATACAGCGTGCGTGTAACAAGTCAAGATAACGCAATAATCTGTATTCAATAAATCTAGAATGACACGCGTAAGAATAAATAGGAGACCAGATCAGAGATATGAACGCGGGTATGGGATCGGGCGCGGCGCAGCGCAGCGCTCACCGAGTACCATAGCGAGTCCACGGGCGGACGACGTACGCAGGGGAGGAGGAGCAGATCAGAGGGAAGGGTACAGGGGTTTGGAGCGGGGATACAGGGACGGGAACACTTGGCAAAGCAGCGAGAAACACGTATTAGTGTGATCTAGCGATTTCTAAGGCAAAGTACAAATGAAGAGAAATCAAACACAATTAGAAGTATAAATATTCCCAGACGCAGCGACCGTTCGTCTTCAGTCTTCCGAGTCGATCAACAGCGCGAACTTGTTGTTGTTCAATGTCTTTCCACCCTTCGTCGTCTCTCTCTGAAGAAACTCTTTTGATGATTGTCCGTGAACACAGTACCTGCATTCGAATAGCGGTAAAAGGGGTGTGCGAGTTCGCAGTAAGCTCGCATTCCTGGCATTTTAAACTGCACATCAGGAACCGCTTTAGTGATCTGTCCACATAAGACTGTCATCGACCCTCAACGACTAGGCTTCTACTTCACCATCCCGCCTCCTTCAGAACAAAGAAAGGCAGGGAGCACGCAGCTATGTCGGCACAAGAAAACTAATAAGAACGGATATGGAATTGGAAATGATCGGTATCGTTACAGATCAACTATTGACCGCACCAGTGGCAACGCAGAGCTACTACGAGTCAACGGCAGGATAGCATTTACATTGTTTTGTTATCAAGGCATTTCCGCAGATTCTTCTTACACAATTACACAAACGAATCAATCTTCTCTCAAGTCGCCGTCTCATGTTAACATCTTCCTCACAGGTGTGGCCCGCTGCCCGATATCAACAACACACGGCGGTACTCTGTCTGTGCACGAACAAGCAGCTCCGGAACACGTAGTTCCCCTCTGCCAGAAATGGTCACATCCAGAATTTCTGTGTCAGAGGAAACAAAAAACTCAAGCGAACACAAGCGCCAACACCTCGACAAGTAGTGCACCGACTAACCTTACATCAGCAGATTCACGGAATGTCCTTGAGCTTTCAGAGCTGCACACTTATCTACGTTGGTGATGTCCACCCCGTGGAGTGTGACCAAAGAAATGCTCATGTCCGTCAAGATTTGAACAATAATAGCCGTGAACTAGGCGCAGAGAACAGTACAATGCTTCAAATCGCAGTTCTGGTTCTTTTTTCGTACTTGGTCCCATATCCAGGTCTCCTACTTTAGGGGCTCTCGAAAGTTGGCCACCATCCTCACACACACCTTTACGTCCAAGCGCAATTAATTGGCGGTACATGTCGAACTGTGAAGTGAATCGGCTATCTGTGGCTACGCTATTACGACTTCCTCAGATTTTTAATAGTGTTAGTGTTCTGCATAGTCCAACTGCTCCTCGGAGTGTAAAGCTAAAAACGTTTCCGCCTTGCCAGGCTCTGAAGCGCAAACGCATTCGCGAAATCGACTGATGTTGGTGCAAGTCTGGGTGAAGCTAGAAGATGAGATCAATAAGGTCTTTCTATGCTCCCCTCGAGAAAGTGTTTACTTCGACCCTTTCGCAAATGATGAGCGTTTCTCTGTTACAACGATTCCACATTCAATCAGAACACACTTGATGTACCTCATAACGGAACAGTTCTCAGAAACTACAATAAATTCCATTCCCGCTACCAGAACTGGACGGAACTGCGCGGAGCCCGCGTGCGTGCTGGCACTTCTACATACTACCATTCCCGCTCATTCACCGAGTCCCGATGCTCGACGGATTCTTCCGTGTTCTGAAAGCTTCACATACTGTCATTGTTTCTGCTCTCCAGAAACTGCAATCACAGGAAGTTCAATATCGATACTGCGTATGCTATAGTATCCCAACGACTTCTCGCAAACGATAGCAAAAGCAAATTAATGGAGGGCAAAGTGAGAAGATCTGCTTTTTCACCTATTGAGAGGACAATTTAAGTAGCAAATTGTTACTTAAGCGTTGACTGCATTTACACCATACTCGGTGGATGCCGAAACTGGAAGATCGAACATCAAACAGGTGTCGAATAATCCGACTTTCCAATTTACAATAGCATTGATCATGTAATAGGAAGACGTCAATTGTCAACTTAATATTGCAACTTCGATTAAATTCGTACAGGTTCCCCATGCTTCGCAGGTGACCGACCACAGTTAAAAATCAACACTACGCCGTTACGAAAGGTGAATTTCATTACACAGTACACTGTTTTCTAAGTGCCCACAATTCAAAGACTGAGACTCTGTAGTAGTACCCAGGCATCGCAGTGGAGTAGAATGAAGAAACAGCAATGTTCAAGCGCCTTTTACACCTCCGCCCAAAACCTAGGTATGATTCAACATTGGGCTTCTTTTGAACGTACTGCTATCCCCTGTTGAAATTCAGACCAAATACTATAAAAACGATCGGTTACCTTATTGGTCTTCTTCTTTTCCTTCTTCTTGTCCTGAACAGACGTAGAAGATGAAGTCGCGACCGGGGCTGTGCTACTTGAGACAGGAGCCTTCGCTGCATCTTTCTTGACCGGAGCGGCTGAAGCCTTCTCTTCGATCTTCTGCGGTCGGTTTGTTGGCTCCTCTGCAGACCTTGGTTGCTACAAAGGAAGCCGATTAGGTAGGTCACACACCAAACCGCTGGCTGAGCAAATACCTCTTTGTGCACTTCCCCTTCAGCTTGAGTTTTCTCGCCAGCCCAGGGCGCCTCATCTCGGGACTCTCTTGGCGTCCGATCCTTGTGGAAGCCGCCAGCTCCGCCTCGGTTCTTTCGTAGTGTGCCCGTTCGTTGACTGCTTCGTAACGACGCATTAGAACCATGGTAGTCCTGAACAACAAAATAGTCAGCATTTGGCTATAACTCTGAGCGTCGAAAAGGGGAAACCGTCCAATACCGCTTCATTCTACGCGCAAGCGTTGGTGGGTAAAGCACTTCCGCAATGAAAAATAAACATGAGGAACGCATGTTTCCATAGTGATTCATCCACACTTCACAGTAAAATAGCCTCCAATCCACTACTGCTCCCCAGAAAGTTGAAACGATTTACATATATAAAATAAGTCTACCGCCCTAGGTCATCTAAGTGACAGGTACGCAGCACTGCTAAGATCATGGAGTAGTAAAATAACCAAAGCCAACGCCAAACTACTTACTGCTCGCTCAGGCCGATCAGGTCTGATTTCCGTCGACGGCTTTCGCTCAACTGTCTCATGTTCGGTTCTAGAAGGCTGTGAAGCAGCGGGCGGAGCTACGACAGGCTTTTCAGCTGCAGTGAAGCTATTCCGCCGATCGTTAGCGGCACCACCTCGGTTGTAACCACGGCCACCACGACCACCGCGACCACCTCTTCCTCTGAAAAACGAAAAATAGCAGCTAATCATAGTGAGCACTAAGAACTTTGCACACAGTGAAGAATAGCAAGGCGCTACTACTTTTTCTTGCTCCAGGGCCTTCAAGAAACAGGGGAGCAGACTTTGGATGATGGAAGGAAGCGCATACATAGGATGACTACAGACGAAACTCCAGGCAAGATATCTCGTGATGATTGGACAAAAATCATGCCAAGCAAGGAATGCACCGCAAGAGCATAGCTCCCGCCTTGAAATCTCTGGGTAAACGAATAAAGGGCAAACGTGTGCTACGGGGCGTGCTACGAATTATATTTCTACGAAAAAGAAATTTAATGTGTACTTCCCCCATAAACTAATTTGCGGGGGGGGGGGGGGGTGGGGAGCAGAACGAGTCGTCGTTGTGTCCTTAGCAGACAAATCTGGCCACAATTCAGCGACCCCAAGGACTTACTTGGTCTGGGCAGGACCGAGACCACAAACCTTGAATCGGGTTGTAATCGATAAACCAGAGCCTACAACTGTGTTACTACGTGCGAAAGGCTCTAGATACCTTCGCTAATCTATGACAACCGGAAAGCCGGCCACGACTTACTCTCAGCTCACTACTACAAAAGCAATGGCTGTCCCGATGTTTCCAATGAGAGAAAGAGCGCATTTGATAAATCTGCAGCGGACAGATTGTGAACACTTTTCGGAAACACGATTTAATTTAAGCAGACTCAAATAAGCCTATGATGATAATGCGAACATATAGCGCTTAAATGCACTTTTAGCAAGTCTCTATAGAGCACCTAGGAATACAAGCCAAGGTCGGCCATCTAGTATGCTTCACTTCTGCACTAGCATACCGATATATGGTAGTAGTGCAGAAGTGCACCGGCCCGTGAATTACATTACACCCAGCCTAGTAGTCATACGTTACGTCCATACTTCTCTTTCATCCACTTCAAGGACTTAGACTAAAGCAGTTCTACTTACAGGAAAACAAGACTAAAGCAGTTCTACTTACGGGAAAACGCTTCTGCAAACGATAATAAATCGATCATTAAGCTACGATGGCTTCACCTAGCGGGAAGGCGTCGTTATGGTAGTTCGCCGGTGTGGTGCATATTAGCAGAATCGCCTTTCTAGCGGAATCAACAAAATGCAAGTATCTCGGCACGAGTAGAGCATAGAACACTGTTACGGCCGATGAAAGCAGCAGCGGGGCGCGAGATGAGGAGTAATTGGCGCCGCTGCCATGGTATTGCGGGGAGACATTCCTCTCTCCATCCAGTGTCGGCCTAGTAGATAACCTAGCCGAGTTACAAGCCTACCGCTCACAAACTGGCTACGCTTTCTGCTAAGAAGACTGGTCGACACACCAAATAGAGATAGGAGTTATCTTCCCACAAGAACACATCAGCTACATCAGTCATACGCATCCCGCGTACCCAGTGCACCTTTGGAGACCATAATTCTGCTCTATACTGTACTCGTGTCGGGATACTTGCTTCTCGTCACTTCTGAGAGATATTCACGTTAGCTATTCAGAGCTACCATTTAGGAACACCCATCCCGGTGGTCAGAATGTAAAACATTTCTTTCGAAGTTCGAACGAAAACGAAGAACGTGGTGGAGTACAGATGCAGACACCGACATCTTATTGAGCACAACAGAACAAAGTAAACCGATAGCAAATATCCAGAATAAAGAGCATGCGCAACCATCATTAATGTAAAGATACCTTTGCGGAGCAGCAGCCTCTCGGATTTCTCCAATCGTTGCGCTCTTCTGAAGAGGCACAAACTTGGTGCTGTTGCTGTTGTACACCACTCGTTGCTGTAAATGCTCATACTTGCCAAAACAAGAACCCGTTATAAAACACAGCCACTTTACAGCTCTAAAAAACAACAGCATCGTGCAAGTTAGTTTGAATTGAAGTAAGGTGAACGTTTATCGACGCAAGCAGAACTGCAGAATGAAAGGTTCCCGGGCAGATGCGTTTACGAACACGTGGTTAGCAGTCCGTACTCAAGTTCACGTGATCAAGGCTCGCGTTTCAGGTTACCCACTTTTCGCAATTTTACCATGAAACCTGCAAATGGGTGGTTTCCACTTAGTTTTCTTCCTTACCACCTTTAGTATACTAATAAAGGTGTAATATTACATTAACTTGAGTTAGACATCGTTTTAAAAAAATTTTAAAAAATGTACTGCCCAGCAGTTACAATGCAGGTAAAATCTCCACAAAGTCTACAAAGCAATCTACCGTCTGCAAGATAAAAAATATTTCACGGGCTTAGAAACTGTCCTGGGTTCTCCTCCACATATCCTGTCGTGTGCTATCCTGGAGTAGAGGTCGTGACCGAGTGACAGCGCAGTAGCAGGCAATGCCATGTCGTAGTTATCGATTTGCCAAGTCAATATAGCCTACGGCCAAAAGTCAGCTATTAGTGAATTCCACGAATGTTGGCAGAAAATGCAAGGTAGACATCAACCTATTTTCAGGCTCTGAAGAACCCGCAAAAAGCTGGCACAGTAAGGTCGAGCGCTCTATCATGTGATCATGAGTCTGGGCCATTTTATCAATGACCCATCTATGAGCTGACGCTTGATTCTGCAGTTACACCTGCGTCAGTATGTTCCCTTGTCCTCACTTCTGCTCAAACAGATTCGCAGAAGATTTCGATTTAATATTTGAATTGTTCACCCTGGAAGTACCAGACGACAGGATATGTACTATGGAAAATCTCGGCGATAGGTTGGCGGCCATCCCCGGTACGCTGCCTACATATGTGAAGATCATAGCAAGATAAATCACCTTCCCCACCTTTGCTGCTGGTCTCGGCAAGGTGTCTGCGCCGTTGACGTTTCCCTCATTCGTCCGTCTTCTATCAGAGCAGGAATCTCGCCTTCCTGAAGGTACTGCTGCGTCTCCCGATCCGGGCGTAGAAGCACTCTGAGATGTTGCATTTGTTCCTTGGCGATAGGCGAAACATCAACACAGTACAGGATTAACGCTGTTAAGATCCTACCACTGATACTACTAAAAGCTGTATACCAGCGTGACGCATAAAAACGTCCCACATTTATAAAAGCTAATAGGGCGCGTGCAGCGCAGTCGGAGGAGGCACGACTGTCGCGTGCACCCGATACCAGGTTCGTGGTTCGGATTTCCCGCCCAGGCCAACCAAGCCTTCCACCCCTCCGGGGTCGGTGAATTGGTACCCAACTTGTCTGGGAAGGATAAAGCGCTGACTTGTTCATCGGCTGGCCACCGCAAGTCATTGTATGGCCAAATACGCATTCATGTCGCCTCCACGACAGCCCGTAGAAGTAGAATGCGCTGGCGCATTTCAGAAGGGATTGACTAACGCCGTCCTTTATCCTTTTTTTAATAGAGGCCCTATCACGAGACTTGGCACGTGTACTTTTTCGACAACATACAGACGCCTTTTCGAAACAAGACTTAGCAGACAGAATAGTAGCGAAAGAGTACGGAAAACCGGCGAATACGAAGTACAAGTTGAGAAATAATAGATTTCGAGTGCGGTTTCACAGGACGAGGTCACTTGTTGTCAAATTCGCACCAGTGTTTCTTGATTTCAAGCTTCTCTCGTATTCATTTGATGTATAATAATTCCACGGATCTCCCTCGATAGAGAGCCTTCGGGCTCTCTTGTTAAGAGGGATCTCGGGCCGCTTGTCGCAGGGCCACGTGGCGCGTCCCCGGGTGGTGGATAGGGGAATTAAACGCGAACCAAATGCGACCGTGTACTGCCCAGAGACGCAGGTGGGATGCAGGGGATGGACTCTTTGCTCCTGCTGTGTCGGGTCGACGCGTTCCTTGTGCGTGGGAGCGGCATGTTCGTGCACAGTGTGCGTGGATGTGTCCGTGACTGTGCGGATTGTAACTGTGCCGGCTTGGCCAAAAGCTTGCACTCGGTAGACTGGGAGTACATGTAAGGCGATTCGAGGCCGCCTTAAGTCTCGCCCCGTCCCTTCGGGCAGTCTGGCTGGCTGCCCGGAGTACCCCGCCCGCACGACAGAACCTGACAAGCTACCCGTGTTGTATTCCAGTCAAACACAGCAGCACTAAAGGGCCTCATTCCCCTGACCCCGAAAGAGCCCCCATTTCTGCAGCGATGGGAAGGAGAGGCTGCTAAAATCTCAGGGCCTAACCAGGCTGCGCAAACTGAGAAGGACTAGGATGACGATCTGTACTTACAACGCCCGCACGCTTGCGTCGGAAGCATCCGTCGAGGACCTGATGATGCAAGCCAGGAAGATCAAGTACGACGTCATCGGACTGACCGAGACGAGAAGACACCACCCCCTACACGCCGCCTACGACTCCGGAGAAGAACTGTTCCTCGGAACATGCGACAGCAGGGGAGTAGGCGGCGTTGGTGTCCTCGTCAACACGCACTTGGCCATGAACATCGATTCGTACGAGTCTCTGACAAGCCGAATCGGACGTCTGCGACTGAAGCGATGTGGCTCCGTGCCAGCCTTGACTGTGTTCGTCGCGTATGCCCCAACATCCGACTACGACGACGAAGACGTCGAGGCCTTCTACGTGGAGCTGGAGAAGTTCTATAAGGAAGATCACACCTTCTACAAGGTGATCGTCGGCGACTTCAACGCCAAGATCGGGCCACGAAGGTCGCCGGAAGAACTTCACATCGGAACCCACGGTTTGGAGTGGAACGAGCAAGGTGAAAGGCTGTCTGAGTTTATCATGTCGACCAAGACCATCCATGGAAACTCGCAGTTCCAGAAGCCTCCCTCCCTACGATGGACCTGGGAATCCCCCGGTGGCCAGTCCGCTTTTCCCGTGAAGGAGAGAAGGCCGCGAAGTTCAAGAAGAGGAGTCCCAGAACGACCATCAACTGGGATCTCTACACCTCTCTTGTCGGCCTTTGGGAAGATGCCGTCATGGACAACGTCGACGAGGAATACGATCGCTTCGTGCACCATCTCCACGATAGTGCTAAGGGAGCCGAGAGCTTGAAGACCACCAAGAGACGCCTGTCTCCGGAAACTTTCGAGCTGATACGCCAGCGTGGAGCAGCACGAGCGTCAGGCAACTATCAACTGACGTCCGAGCTTGCAAAGCTATGCAGAGCGGCGATAAAGGAAGATCTGAAGGAGAGAAGGGCGGAAGTGTTGGCTGAAGCAGCAGAGGCAGGGCTGAGCATCCGCAATGCCCGCCGAAACTTCGCCAACTTCAAGACCAAGATGACCGCTCTCCGACGTCCTGACGGAACCGTCACCTCTTCCAGAAGGACCATGGAGAAAGTCATCCACGACTTCTACTCCGATCTCTTCGATAGCCACGTCCACCTGCCCCTATGCCATCTTCCGCAGGATGGATACGTCGTCCCCTCTGTTCTCCCTTCCGAGATCCGACACGCCATCTCGTCGGTGAAGAAACGTACAGCACCCGGTCCTGACAGGATCAGAGCTGAACACCTGAAGAACCTCTCGCCAGTGCTCATCACACACCTTGGCGCGGCTCTTCACACGCTACCTGTCCGAATGCAAGGTTCCATCTCAGTGGAAGACCAGCAAGACCGTCTTGCTGTACAAGAAGGGAGACGTGCACGACATTGGCAATTATCGCCCGATCTGCCTGTTGTCCGTAGTCTACAAGCTGTTCACTCGAGTCATCCTGAATAGGATTAGTAGAACGCTGGACGAAGGACAGCCATGCGAACAAGCAGGATTTCGGAGAGGATTCAGCACGATCGACCACATACACACCATTACGAAGCTCATCGAAGTGTCGCGAGAGTACAAGCTGCCGTTGTGCCTTACGTTCATTGACCTGAAGAAGGCATTCGACTCCGTCGAGACTGAAGCGGTCATGGAAGCCCTGCTCACCCAGGGCGTTCCTACTCAGTACATCAGAGTCCTTCGAGAGCTGTACAGTGGATTCACGACCAAGATCTCACCATTCTACAACGACGTCGTCATTGACGTGAAGAGAGGGGTTCGACAAGGGGATACCATATCCCCGAAGCTCTTCAGCGCCACCCTCGAAAACGTCATGCGCGAACTAGAATGGGATGACATGAGAGTGAAGGTCGACGGCCGGCAACTGCACCATCTTCGCTTCGCTGACGACATCGTGCTCATAACACCGAGCATCAGTCAGGCGGAACGAATGCTGGCCGACTTCGATCGTGTATGTGGAAGCGTTGGACTGCAGCTGAATCTTACAAAGACGATGTTCATGAAGAACGGATGGGTTTCTGATGCCCCATTCTCGCTCAACGGAACGAACATCTCCGAATGCTCCAGCTATGTGTATCTGGGTCGCGAAGTCAACATGGCCAACGACCTAGCACCAGAGCTGAGCAGGAGGAAACGAGCGGCTTGGGGAGCTTTCAAGAGCGTCGAAGAAGTCGTGAAGAAAACGAAGAACGTCCGACTCCGTGCCCACCTATTCGACTCCACTGTTCTTCCTGCCCTAACATACGCTTCAGAGACCTGGGCTATACGAAATAAGGATGAACACGCGATCAGCGTCGCGCAGCGTGGAATCGAGAGGACGATGCTCGGAGTGACACGACTCACGCAAGTGAGAGAAGGCCTCCGGAGTTCCGAGCTTCGCCGACGTTCGAAGATCAGAGACGCTGTCGCATGGGCCAAGTCGTCGAAAATTAGGTGGGCCGGCCACGTAATGCAATTCGCAGACACCCGCTGGACGAGAGCCGTCACAGACTGGATTCCGCGGGACGTCAAAAGAACACCAGGACGCCCACCAACGCGTTGGTCGGACTTCTTCGTGAAAGCCCTGAACGACCGATATGACGCTCTTCGTGTCCCTCGAGCGAGGAGGATCCATTGGACCACTCTGGCACGCGACAGGGACGAATGGAGACGCTGCTGGCGCCCGCTCGAGCAAGTCGATGATCAACGGGACGACAGGTGATACAGGTGATAATAATTAACCTTGTTGTCCATCGGTAGGGTAGGCTATAGTGAAAACACGCACATGTTGAGCGAAAGAAGTACAAGTGATCACCTCCCCCAATCTTCACCCTTGCCCTGTGACAGTGTCCAAATTGATACGTTTCATTCTTCACTACATAGAGACCAACCTCGCTCACGCCATCCTGCGTCCTTTCGGGGTCCTTGGAATTTTGTGCCTGCAGGGGCGCTTTCGCGTGAACTGGATCCAACGGTGGACTTGCATCAGTGGCATCAGTAGACTCACGCCTCATAATCCTCAAATTATGTATTTTAGGAACAAAGTGTAAGAATCCCTAAAAAGAACGGAGAAACTAAATAGGTATCCCTGCTCAGATAATTCAGGCAATAAACAACCATCCTTCCTCCAACTTTTGACGACGTCCAAATTCAAATGCGCCTAAGTGACTGTAGTTGCCAACTTTATCTATCTTTATCTATAGGCATCCACTCATGGGTGGACGCAAAATAAAATAACAACTCTAACACTAGCACTAGTAGTAACCGAACAAAAAAAAAACAAAGAAGAAGAAGAAGAAAACGAAGCAAAACAACCAGCACGACGAGAAATGAAATGGGGACAAGGGGAAGCACGATAAAAGAATTTTAAAGAACAATAATCAAACCACAGAAATCAGGCCAGCAAACTATGAGCAACGTTGGACAAGAAGAAGGCAGTTGAAATCGAGAAAAACTGAGTCTTACCGAGGTATAACCAGTTTCTTAAGGAGATTTTTGAAAGTTCTGAGTTTGAGCCCTAGACAACCTCGTGCGATTAAGGAGTTGAAGGAGGAAACCACTCTTACTGAGAAGAACTTTAACCTGACATTCGTACGAGAAGCCCGTGTCGCGAGTTTGCGCGCGCCTCCTCTAGTTTTGGACTGAGCCAAGGTGAAGAACATCTTTGAAGAAACTGATGTGATCCCGTGAAGGATTTTGAAAGCTAGTAGGAGGTCATACTTATCACGTCTGCTTTTCAGGCTGGGCAAGTCCAGCCGTTGACGCCTCACCACCCGATTGGGGATGTCACTATAAGGCAGGCCGCTACAGCGAAGAACTAGTTTTCTAGTAAAATTGTTTTGGACATTTTCTAACCGTGCAATATCCTTTTTAAGGAAAGGATTGAATACAGCGGTGCCATTTTCTACTACAGGACGGACATATGTTTTGTACGCTTTGACGAGCACCTGAGGGTCTTTAGTCCTAAGAGCTTTGAATAAATTGTAGATGCGAGCGTGGGCCTTGGTAGCTATGGAACTGCAGTGATTCGAGAAATTGAGTTTGTCATTGATAATGAAACCCAGGTCCCGGATTTCGTTCAACTATCCTTGATCAATTAAGAAACCCAGAAAAACGCAGATAGAATTGCGCCCAGTACATGTGAATTATAAAAGGAAACGCACCTGTAACTGCCAGGCCCAGCGTTTTCGAACCGTTGTTGCTGATGAAACGGCGCAGCATTCGGATGAGGTTGAGAAGAGTGTTGGCCCGCGCCATGCTGAGGATGATACGTACCATACTAAAACATCACCGATAATTATATCTACGCAATCGTGCAGTCTATTGCAGTCTATATTCCAGAACGAAGAAGTTAAAGGAGTGAAACAATAGACAAACCTGTCCGTGCGGCGGAACTGGAGGCCGCGAGGGAGCATGATGATACTGGTGATGAGGAGCATGATGGGCAACGTGACCATGGTGGCTTCCGTATTGATGCGGATGGTGATGCGGTGGGGCATTCTCAACATGTTCAGCAGCCGCTGCTAAACGGGCAGCTTCCGCCTCTTCCTGAAAAAAAAGAAGACGTGGCGCAGTTCTTGAAAACCGCACGAGTAGGAAGGAACGAAGCGTCAGACCGTGGAGGAAAAGTGGAAAACGCCGCTCGTATGTCATTCAGCATTAATGACAACTTAAAGGCAATGTGCTCCAACGGGACATCAGGGGCCGGATTCATGAAACGGTGGGAGTGGGTGATATGCGATATCATCTCTGTCCACTCTCTCCCGCCTCGCTCTCTCACCTGATCGCTTCCCTGAGAAGCCGGGAACGTTCCTGGGAATTGCTAAAGGGAGGAGGAGGGGGGGGGGGGGGGCAAGGATCTCAGCTACGTCCTTACCTTTCGACGGCTCGACGAAGCAAACTAGCAGGACTCTATAAATTTGATGCTACTGAGCATTCGATCCATGCGGTTTTTAAAAACCTGGGACCAGAGCAGCATCCGACAGCAGTCTGCTTGTTGAAGTGAACTAACGCGTGAGTGCAGTTAGGTCCAGAAATGGTACAAAAATGGCGTTCGTTGACGAGTGCACTGCGACAAGAAGTTTCAAGAGCGCCTAAAGTCGAAGATACACAGAACACTCGGTCCGCCGGTGTTGACGTGCTGAGTGTTGGCCTGCGATAAGTGCAGCCGAATCTCAACACGACGTCATACCCTGTATCAAGCGACTGTAGCATGCCCGAAACGATGTCATTCGAAAAAGGTTGGGTGTGGTATCGAAAAAGGTTAGGTGTCGTATCGAGTCTGTCGATAGCTGATAAACCGTGAGAAGATCGGCTTCGATGGCTACCCTCTGCGTCAGAAAGAAGCGTCCGTAGGCTGACTTCGAAGGGACAACGGCATAGAGAACGCGCAGAGCACCGCTGGCTCAACAGGTTACACATGACTCTTGAAAACAGCAGGTGTCTACCCTGATCAGGCGCTGGATCGAGAAAAGTTGCGCCAATGCGCCAGAAAAGAAAGGACCTCGACACAAAGCAGGACAAACATTGAAGAGGTAATCACAGTAGAGAACAGCTAAAAATGAAATCGAAAAATGCTAACCTTTACCGCTAACAAATACCTACCTTATACTTCTGTTGTTCAAGGAGCCGCTCCCGTTCCTGTTTGGCTTCAATTTCGCGCAGCCTTTCTGATGTATCGACAGGTTTGGCTTCCCCGAAAATGTCTTTGTTAGTCAGCTTCTTTGGAGGGACCTAAACCAAGAATTCCTGCTCAGAATGCCAAAACAGGTGAGTCCTACAAAACGATATACACCACTTTCACTTTTGAACACTTACTAATTTGAAACCGGACACCTTTGGGAATAAAATGGGCATATCTTGCAAATCAAGGCAGATGCAACTAAAGTTTAAAAAGACATTGTCTAATCAAGCTAAAACTGTTTTTAAAGATTTTTTTTAAATTCATCATTGCGGTGTTTTAAGAAAAAATAACTGCACTGTTTGAATATACACAAAATTCTTACTACCTGAAGTTGAAAATTTTTTGAACTTCCCGACGTGTTCGAAATCAGAGATGTTGTTGATGCGCTATAGGCATAGACTTATTTATTTATTGTGTTCCTAGCACGCGTTCAAAACACGGCAGCTGGTATGGTAGCAGTGAGAGAGCAGCAGAATGTCAAAACCAAAAAGTTCAGCGAAAAATTACTCGAAATGATCCATAACAAAGCACTCAATTCATAAGCGCGCACACACTTTGACGTGATCTAGAAGCCCTGGAAACGCAGGAGTGCGGAATGATCTAAACCTGGTTTCGATTGAAAGACCGAGTGCACCGCACATCGCCTACGCATTGCACTGTCCATGGAGGTGCAACTGCTGTTTACATGCGTGTAAATCTAGAAACAGCAGAAGCGATCATAATAGAAGGAATACACCACCACTATACGCTGCGTAACTTCAGGTCAACAGCATTTACACTATCAATCAAATAAAGATTGCAATGTTATGGACGGGTTCACGGCACAGCCTCGTCAGACGAACGATTCGTTGTCTCGGAGCATTTTAGACGTACGTAAGACATTCACTTGGTCAAAGAAATTACGTCCATTCAAAAAGTGTACATATTTTTTAAAACATGCTGTGAAAGTTCTTACACGAACTTTATTGAATCAAAGGATTACCTTGCTGTTGTTATAAAGTGTTTCATTTGAATTAAGTACGAAACTAAGTAAATCGAATCACATTCCGTCAGAACTTCGAAAGTTTAAGACGATTGTTCTCCACTGCCTACGCTAGAAATGTGGTTTCCTTCTCTCTATTGCATTCCACTTCCTTGATTTATACGTCTGAGTCGTTCACTACTACACTGTTTTGTTGTGTTCACTTGAGTTTATGCATGTGATTTCACATGAAATAAATGGTAAATGGTAAATTAACATTTGTACATTGACGACCAGAGCGATTTTCGCGCGTCTGTCGTGTGGGACCAAGCCCCTCACGACAGGACATCCCGTAACCCAAACGTCACCCTAGGGGCTATTTGGGATGCTGAACACGAATCCGATGTTCGTTTCACCGAATGCAGCCGAAAGCCACCCATATCGACAACTAAGGTGGTCCGTCAAAATCACCGACTTGGCTCAAACGTCGCCTAGTGTGACTGCCTGGGATGTTGATTATAAGTAAGAAGTCAGTCTTCAGCGTTTATCATTGATAACATGCGTGATTCTCACGTGCCCTGCATGTGAGAGCGCGCGCGAGAAAGTGACATACGACATGGCGCTTCAAAATTAACCAGCAACAATCGATCCTCAAGCCTCAAAATTAATCAATAACAATCGATCTATTATTTTTGTATTGTTGAACAGGTATTACCATTCATAAAAATTTGTGCCAAACACCAATATAAAAATCAGAAATTTGATGTGAGTGTGCTTTAACCATTTCCTGATATTTCGAGAATGAGACGACTGATCACCCTCATTTACCTGGTGTTCAGCATCCCACCCCCCCCCCCCCCTGCCAAGACGAAGTTTGAGCCAAACGGTAAATAATTTTACAGCGTGAACCAAAATAACGCGGACAACATTTTTTATCATAATTATAAAACAACCAACAATTCGAGAAAACGACGACTAAATTACAACAATACAAACATTAGGGTACGTCATGCTCAAGTGGTTTCGTAGTGGCCTCCTTTGAAGCGGATGTGGAGGGCCAAACGTTTCACGAAATTTTCGACGATGGGCCGCAGGCCATCAGGAGACAACCGTTCCCCCTCCTGGCGCAAGGATTTCTTCAGGAACTCGAGACTGCGGTGGCATTTGATGCCGACCCTAGCCTCTAAAATGCCCCACACAGTGCAGTCCATCGGATTCAGATCCAGAGAATACGGCGGCTATTCCGAAGGGGTGATGAAGTCGGGGAAATTGACCTCGCACCACGCCTGCGTACTCTTCGCCCTATGTTCGGGTGCAGAGTCCTGTCGGAACGTCCAGTGGGCATCACCGAAGTGCTTCTGGGCCCAAGGAAGAACTACGGACTCGAGAATGTCTCGCAGTTGCAAATCTTTTTCGATTTTCACTCCATTACCCCCCCCCCCCCAAAAAAAAAAAAACAGAGGAGTCCTGGCAGAGGGATGATTCCGCCCCAAACCATGGCTGATTGTGGGTTTTGGCGGTGCTCGACGATAGCAGAGGTGCTTGGAGCCTCTGTAGACCACATCCTACCATTTTGCCGACTGTGCGCCTGCTCCACGGTGAACAGGTTCTCATCCGTGAATAGAATCTGTTCCCAGGTATGACCTGTGGCCATCGTCGAAAAATTCGCGAAACATTTGGCCCTCTGCATCCGCTCCAAGGGAGGCCACTACGAAACCACTTGAACATGACGTACCCTAATGTTTGTATTGTTGTAATTTAGTTGACGTTTTCTCGAATTGTTGGTTATTTCATATTATGACGAAAAAAATCTTGTCCACGTTATTTTTGTTCACCCTGTATTGGAGGTGCGTCCCAATTTGGGACGCATTGCCGTCAACCTATTAACCCGTTGGCAGATCGCCTGTCTGGCGCGTGGGACCGCGTGCGAGAATCGCGCGGATGTGGAATCTCGTCGAATCTCTACTTCACGGTATTCTAAATGAAGCTTCCTCTCCAATGGTTAGCAGAATATTGCAGAAGGCCAGAGAAGGTTCGGTAGCAGAACGTAGATGTGTTTGCTGCTATAAGAAAGTACTCAAAGAAAAAGGGCGCACGATGGCCACCAATCGTGAAAAAAGTTGCCCACACGATTTAGCAAGTGTCTGAAATATTTCTGACTACATTGTTTTGAAAATTTCACAAGAAATGTGACTACTTATTTTGTGCATGACAATTTTTGTAAGATGTAAATAGCTGTTTGTAAAAAGTATCAATTTGTGAAGCTTGAATAGTGTATAAAGTCGAAAATTTGTTTTTATCAATGCTTAGAAGCAAATGACTCCCGGACCACAGTGTACTAGCTTTGCTAGGATCCAACATGTCTAACGAAAACTCGTAAACTATGAAAAAGCGAGTCGTCAATGGGTTAAAAAGTGTTCGGCTAAAAATAAAGTCCGGTGTGAAATAAAGTATCCAATACAAAGTGAAATTGTGATACATACCCTTTGTGAAGGAGCGTCCACCTCTTCGGTGCTGGTGCTTAAACGCGACGACGTCCGTGATAACTCCATTCTTCGTCGGTCCGGATCAAAGGCGGTAGACTCCGTTCGGGAACGGCTGCAAAAATCGGAGAGCGATTTCACAGCTGAAACCTCCCAACTCTGGAAAACATCGCGACCAAAAATTTACGATATTGGCGCCGCCTTATCCCTCTCGTCGTGGTGGTAGCTATCACTTCTCTGCAACTCCTGGCTTCCATAGTAATTCCCTCGACCGCCGTAGCCACCTCGATTTTGCATTCCTCGTGACCTTGGCGCATACCCTCCTCCCCCTCCTCCGTATGACGTGTTCTGCTGAATGGTTGAAATTATTTGGACTGCATCTGCAACTCAAGGAATCAAGAAGCATGAAGCAGAGCAGGAATGCAAGCTCACATAGTAGGGACCATTCCCGCGATACGGTTGGCCTCCCGATGGATATCTCCCCATACTGTTGTACTCATCATAGTTGTTGTAGTTCTTGTAACCGCGTGGAAACGTACCACCACCACCGCCACCACTCATCGGTGGTCCTCGAAAATGTGTACTACCGCGGTAGTCGTTAGACGAAGTATAAGGTCTAGAGCTAAAAGGAAGCAAAATCAGGCCGAGAGGGAGGGAACCCTTAGGTCATCAACTCAGCGCACTTACTTTCTCTCGAAGTTTCTTGCATCATTGCTGTAGAGACTTGATTGACTGTTGTATCTGAAACATGTGATGACGAACGATCTTAAACATTCTGTTAAGGAGAAGGATAAAGAGCACAATTAATCAGTCAGTGTTTGGAATGCGCCACGCATTGTACTTCCACAGGATATTCGTTTATGCAATATTAAGGCGCATTTGGTATATAGATCAAGCGAAGCCGGCAGCTATTTCAAAAGCGATGTGTCGCGCTAAAGCAACCTGATAACAGACGAAACTACATGTTCACTTCCATTGGCAGCCCTTTTCTGTGGGGTTTCATATTATTTGGTTGTTGGATAATTAAGTCGTTTTTTGCTCATATATGGCGTGAACTGCGTATTTTTAGCAGTAGTGACTGCGTAGTTTCCATTATTATACATTATTTTAAATCTTCTGCCAAAGGCTGAACGTCATTATAAAAACAATTTGTTAAAAAAATTATGTTAAAATGGACAATCAAAGAGAGCATTATTGATATACTTACTGTTTTGATTCCGAAAGAACAAAAATACGGTGCAAACTCGGAAGAAATCATGCATCAGGACTGCCTTACTGAACGCCAGTGTCAGCGTTGGTTTGCTCGCTTTCGCATTCGAGATTTAAATGTGCAATATGAGCCACATACTGCTCGTACAATCACTACTGACGACGGCAAAGTAAATAAGGCGTTGATCGAAGACGAAACAAAATCGGCGTACCACAACTCGAGAGGTGGCAAAGAAGCTTGCCATATCAAAGGCAACCGTTTACTTGCACTCACGCAGCTTGGTCAAGCAAGCAAACCGGATGTTTGGGTTCCTCACGAATTAAAGGAAATCTACCTCACCAAACGCATTAGCAAACGCGAGGGCATAGTCTACTTTGAGTTGCTTTCTGAAGCCAAACTATTGATTCGAATGTCTACTGTCGTCAACTATCAAAATTGAACGAAGTAAAGGTACAGCATTCCCTTCAAGTCCTAGAAGCAGCAAATAAGAACCTGCTTGAGGTACATGTTCGACTTCGCTTGCGTAGGCGCTCTTCTCCTCGAGGTAACCAAACGGCATTGTGCGCATTGGAGTTGTAGAGAAACCAATTCTCATTTCCAGGTGCTCCTTCTACACTCTCTGCGAGGCGACAGAGAGGACTGGCAGATGGAATGCGGGAACCGCATGCTATCGGTCAAGGCATGCGGAATCCATCGATTGAACATCCTTCGGTAGCAGAGGGCTTGGAGGCGGCTGATGACTGTCGATCCAGTACATCCAACCTTTTCCCAAGACTCCGAGTGGTAGCCTCCGGATCCTCCTTGAGAGACGCGTGAACGGCGGGGTCTTCCGCTGCTTGGGAACGTCCCTACCGATGCTTGCCTTTGAAGTCCGTGTCTCCTTTTCGAACCAACGAAACAGCAGTTGACGGTGTTTATGGTAGTGGTGTCTTCCCCGACGCACTGCTGATAATGCAGACTGCTGCCGTCGCTCCAGTACCGCGACCCACTCATAGAAGATGACTGCTCGAAGATGCTCTTGTGAAATTGGCATTGTAGTAAAACTCAAGGAAGAGCATGTGCGCTTACATACCTTTTCCGGAGAAGCTTCGAGAATGTCCTACGAATAACACACGTGTGGCAGTTGTAGGACATTCTCGAAGCTGGATATCAGTCGAAAGTCGTAAGTCCTAGTTTCTTGAGTAGAACCCTATCAAGACTTTCTATCAACTCAATATAATACTCCTTTACGGTAATGATAACAAAAGGAAGTAAATATTGACATACCTGCTGTTGTCCCTGTTATATGGAGCCTGATCGTTACTGAACTGGCGGCTTTGATATTCCTGTGGTGACGGCCGTTCACGTACCTTCTCTTCGCGCAATTCGTACACCTGTAAATATTCCAAGAAGTGGCACCAAGATTATTATATGTTTCGAACCTAACAGACCTTGAAAAATAGGGACATCAGTCAAATCTTTGTAATCCATCTAAACGGTCCCCAGTAACCTGATCACACCATAGCGGTTAATTGAGCATTTCAGGCAGATTCATGCAAAAACCCTTCACAGAGCCCATTGTTGTTACTTCCCTTACCGTATGTGTGAACTGCGAGAGCGAGTCATGTTGAAAAAAGTTCCACTACTCAATCAGAACAATTTCTGTCATGCCGTTGAAACAAACGGAAAAGATCCCAAGTTTGCTGTAGAACTGCGCCAGTGGGATTGACAAGAGTTTGGCTGTTTCTCTTGTATTCTAGCGATGCCACCACTGTCAACCGGTTCTCGGTCCAACGGATAATGACGCAATTTCATGGGAGAGACGCTGAGAGTTCTGCTCCCGTACTCTACAACGTTTTTCATTTTACTGTTTCGTTGAGAGAGAGGGAGAGGGGTGGGATAGGAAGGAAGGGGCTGACCTCTATTCAGTTTTTAAGCGTCTTTCTTTATTTATTGTGGGTGTCAATTGACATAGCGAAACACAAAAAGAAACAATCAGAAAGAAAGTAAGAACATGATATTAAACAATAACCCACCCAACTAGCAACAAAGGGAGATGAACGCATCTTACGTGAATAAAACATTAACAGCAACAGTGAAACAGTAACAGTCTTCTGCATATTTCTCCAACAATTTCCTTCTATTATTTGATTATTACTAACTTTTAAGTTCAAGGCTACGAGAAAAACACTTAACAAAATAATTAACACTAGGCGTACGGTCATGCAACATGGTATCCAGTTTTCCGATGCACAGCAGTCGATAGACCACTGATGCGACTTTCAATGCCATTATATCTGCTTCGACACCTTCGGCTACCCGCATATGAGAGTGAAATTACTTTATAAGCGAATTCAGGCAAATGGATAATTCCACAGCTGACCTGGCTGGCGGCTCCCGAATGTGTAATCCAAATACGAGCTCGTTCCCGGGAGCGAGGACACGAGCACAAAGGGTGGTGAACATATTGAAGTCATTCCAGGAAAACCAATAGGAAAACACTTGAGGAGAACAGCTGGGAAATGAAGACCTGATACCGAACGATGAGATTAACCTTAGTGTCCCAGCCGGTACAAGCTCCTGGCCTACGCTCACGAGACGACTGCGCCAACTACTTGGCCGGTTGGTCGACTCACCGAGGCGAGAGTACAATGAACTTGAGAATGATCGCATACCAGCTACGTCTGACACGCACTTCCATGACGCAACTTTCAACGGTCTCAACTATGCAAAATGGCGAACTCGGGTCAAAATACGCATTTTGTTAGTTCTGGAAGGGTACAAGCCGGTACAAGCTCCTGGCCTACGCTCACGAGACGACTGCGCCAACTACTTGGCCGGTTGGTCGACTCACCGAGGCGAGAGTACAATGAACTTGAGAATGATCGCATACCAGCTACGTCTGACACGCACTTCCATGACGCAACTTTCAACGGTCTCAACTATGCAAAATGGCGAACTCGGGTCGAAATACGAATTTTGTTAGTTCTGGAAGGGGCGATTCTGTCACACCCTCTCACTTTCCAGGAAACTAAAGTGCAGCTCTGAACCACCGATGTGGGTCAGAGTTGCACTTTAGATAGTTACTGGTAAGTGAAGTGTGGGAATTTTCCCATATGACTCGCTTTCGATATGTAGACATACGCTTCAGAAGTTCCCTTGGTATCAGCGCTTGCACCACTGCGAGAGAAAGGCCGTGTAATTACCGCTGCTACTAATAACAGTGAAGGACGAGGCAGGAAGAATTAAAACGAATTAGTCATTGGCAAACTTCATTGGGAACAGTTTGAGAGGAGACTGTTTCAGTCGGATTCAAATTCCGCACGATGTCAACGACCCAAATACCGGCGGAATACTGCTTATTACATGCTCTGATAGAAGAGGGTATAACGGAGCGATTTTCATCTCCTTGCAGTTCTGCAATGATGAAGCTCAGGATCTAATGGGTGATCTGAGCCTTAAGCAAACTAGAAGTCCACCAGAGACGTCCAGAGAATGCAACGCGTGCTCCTCACACTTAAGCATAGATTACACGGTGGCCTGTCCTGCATTCCAGGTTAGTGAGCGCTAGAAACCAAACAGGAGCAGGAGAAGCAGCTCTCTGAAGCCTGGCTCATCGGAGGAAAAGCGATTCAAAGCAAACTCTTACGGAAGGAATGTTTAAGGAATGAAAATGCACACTGTTGCTTGCAAGAGCATACCCACGTTCACGAAGGCACAGAAGCCTACAATATTTAGGAATTCCTAGAAGACTTAAGCAGCTCTTACCCGAAGAGTGCGGCCCCTGAACTGTTGACCATCCAGTTCTTTCGCGCTCTTCAATCCATCCGCCGTATGCAAATCCAGTCGGGCAGCATATCGACGCTCTGTCAAGAATGCTACGTCTCGTACCTCAATAAATAAGCAGATGAGCTCAGTGAAGCGAAGAGCATGAGGACATCATGCCACACTCACCACGTTGTCTCCGCCAAAGTGGTAATACAGCTCCTCAATCGTACATGCAGGAAGATTTGTGACCTACGAGAGCATCGGGTTAATAAGCGTTGATTGTCAAACCCAAAACTGTAAGTCAACTAAACCCACTAAAATTTACTAGCCAATGAGCTGTCAATTGAAAGAGGGATCGTTCAGTGTAAAGTGAACTGAACAGCATAATAGCATAAACGTTGGCTTTTTCAGCATGAACAATATTAACGTCAGATTCTTTCAGGACTACCTATTGTTACCTGCAAATGTATGTTCGCATATATTTGCTTCCAGCTCGAACTAAAGATATCGTATAGCAAACAATGCTTTCGCTGGAAAAGTACGAAGAGGATGTCCTCGTGGAGCAAAACAGAACGTTTGGAAAAAGGGTACACTGTGTAAAGTTGAGTCAACTCTTCATTGGACGAAACTTATCACTCAGACAAAAGTCGGTAACCGAGGAAGAAAAGGTTTGAAACAGATTAGCTGCTCGGTTCGAAACCCTGCAGTGTCTCAGACACTAAGTTGGTTAGTAAGCGACCACTAAAGGGTTTGGAATCGTGAATGAAAGGCGGCCACGTCCCCCCCCCCCCCCCCGCAGCACGTGTTGCTATTGCGGAGTACTCGATCGGTGCCAAACTATTTCATGGTCGGTTACTAACCGACCTCTGTCTGAGGTAGTAAAAGCACTTGGAAGCAGACGTTGCCTTGAAGTTCATAGTAGCAACATCGGGCTCCAGTTTCAAGGGTGCAAATGGGCCTCGCCAGGTAGCACTAATCTTTGTACGAGAGCTCACTGCTAATGGATGTGTACTCTGGAGAGGGGATCCTAAGATGGCCCCATTTTTCACCACTGCTACTGCAGAGCATGGCTTTTTCCCAAATGCACTTCATCTCAGCTTTTCTAAATAGGTACACGCTTTCGGAGAAAATCTTGTAAAAGAACCTAGATATCTGTATACGCATCACAAATCATAAAGTTGATTGATAATTAAATTCTAGAGTTTGAAGCAATAAAAATAGTAGAACTTATGGGGAACACCGGCGAAGAATTTGAAAACAACACCGCGTTGCGCTCAGCTTTCAGAGATACACCCTTGCTGCGCACATACGGCCCGTTCCCAACTCGATGGAAGCTACCTGTCCCCCAGACAGGGGATACATACTGATATTTGCAGGGTCCTCGTTCAGAATTGAACAACTGGTTTACATGCGCAGCCGATATACCCGTCACCGCTGTCGCGGATTATGATCTAGCACACAGACACTACAAGAGAACGGAAAATCGACCTGGTCACAGCGGCGACTTAAGAGGACGGTGTGCGGAGTAACATTTAACAGGTAGCCAAGACCATTAAAAGTATTGGTCAGTATTGGTACGACTAGCCAAGTTACAGATCACGGTCACAAGAATATAACAAACGGAACTCATAGATTGAGAACAGTACCATCAAATCGACCTGAGAGCTCTGTGTTCAAAGTGACTCCCGTTATAACGTAGTCAGGGATCATTTCCGATCCCAAACAAAATTTTGAAGACTACTGAATGCGGTTGCGATCATACCTACCCTTATATTTCCTCGTTCAAAGAAGCAGCTTTTCTCTTGGTGTTTTTGGTGGAGTCTGGAGATTTTCCACAAGTGTTCATAGATGGCAATATGTCACAGTTGAAGACACCCAGTAGGCAATAGAAGCTGCCGAAAGGTTGAAAGATTTCCTTTGTCAATAATAGGATTTCGATATCACGGGTGAATACTGAGAGGCTATTTCAAGGAGGATATCGAGATGTTATGTGCGATCAAACAGTAGAGGGCTAGCTTGTAGCAGGAAAGAGGAACTACGGGCTCGAGCTACTCCTGGCGCGAGAGCTTTGATCGCAACCAAACATCCTTTAGTATTTATTTGCTCAGTTTTTCTGTTGATCACGTCTAACTTACCACTGCTTAGTACAGAGAGTATCCCTGAAGACAGTGCGAGCATTACTGCCCGAAAGTTATTCTACGCGTTCACACTTTGTTGTATATTTTGCTGATTAGCCATTGTACGCGATTTCGCATAAATCTGTGCATAGAGTAATATACAAAAAGGTCTGCTGCAGTTAAAACGCGACTCCCGTCATAACGCAGATCTTTGCGCTCCCTTCAAACGCGTAGTAAGTGGAGAGAACCGCAAGTAGAAATGTAAAGAAGGAAGAATAAAAATACTGAACATTTTGAAGCAGACAGTACATATCCAGGCTAAAGGAGGTAAGAGTGGCAAGGCAGTGGCAAATGACCGACACACCTGAACTGCGAAGTTCTGCTGTTCTGATTTCCGCGCTTCCTCTTCGCCTTCCTTCACGCTCTGTTCCCGAGCCTCATTTTCGTCATTCTTCTCACTTGTGGCAGCAGCTGGCATCTAAAGGCATCCGCGAATTTCATAGCTGTAGAGCATCGGTCATGGCAAATGGAAGGAAATTTAGTGTGTTATGAAATATTCCACCTGCTCTTCGGCCATAATCTCGGCCCAGGCTCCCATCGTGCCCATATCCATTTCGGTCATCGATGGAGGATTAGCGAACGCCACGTCAGTTCCTAAAAACCAATGAAGACTACCCTTTCACCTCTTAATTGCGGATGCACTTCTACCTTCATAACACTCAATTAGACAGGCTTTAATATAAACTGACGGCTCCTTTAAAGCAATGACCATTCCGACCCTCTACAGGGTGAATCAAAATAACGTGGACAAGATTTTTTCGTCATAATTATAAAACAACCAACAATTGAGAAAACGAAGACAAATGACAACAATACAAACATTAGAGTGCATCATGTTTAAGTGGTTTCGAAGCGGCCTCCCTTGTAGCGGATGCAGTGGGCCAAACGTTTGGCGAATTTTTCGGCGATGTGCCGCAGGTCATCAGGAGACATCCACTCCCATTCCTGGCGCAAGGATTCCTTCAGGGACTCGAGACTGCGGTGGCATTTGACGCCGACACTAGCCTCTAAGATGCCCTCACACTGTGCTCCATCGGATTCAAATCCGGAGAATACGGCGACCATTCCGAAGGCGTGATGAAATCGGAGAAATTGACCTTGCACCACGGCTGCGCACTCTTGGCTCTATGTGCGGGTGCAGACTCCTGTTGGAACGTCCAATGGGATACCGAAGTGCTATTGGACCCAGGGAAGAACTACGGACTCGAGGATGTCTCGCTGATGCACATCCTTTTCGATTTTCACTCCTTTATTCACGAAAATCAGGGGTCTTGCCGCTGGCGCAGATTCCGCCCCAAACCATGACAGAATGTGGGTTTTGGACGATATCAGAGGTACTTGGAGCCTCTGTAGACCACATCCTAACATTTTGGCGATTGTGCGCCATGGTGAACAGCTTCTCATCCTTGAACAGAATCTGTTCCCAGCTACGACCTGCGGCCCATCGTCGAAAAATTCGCGAAACATTCGCCCTCTGCATCCGCTCCAAGGGAGGCCACTTCGAAACCACTTGAACATGACGTACCCTAATGTCTGCATTGTTGTAATTTAGTTAACGTTTTCTCGAATTGTTGGCTGTTTCATAATCATGACGAAAAAATCTTGTCCACGTTGTTTCGGTTCACCCTGTAATTTTTTAGGCATCCCCCACTGCGCCTCTTCTGCCACTATTTCAAAGGAGTTCGCCAGCATTGTACCCGCAAAGGCCCTAGATGAGAGGACGTTTTTTTGGTTAGAACATTTCGCTAAGTAAAAGTTAATTCAAGGAGCAAAGAATGCATAAAGCTGCGAATGGGCGTTCTGCTAAGCCAGAATGCGCGACCTCAGGGCCTTGCCCGTATCCCGTGATGGGGAACGACTGGTAGCGAATGGGCCGCTTGCAGAAAGCATACGAACAGACTAATCCTAGCAATAACCTGGCAAAATCGACATGTATTCTTTGCCCTGAAATTGGAGTCGCTCTTGTCGCAGACCATGAATGGGTCCTCAGATGACATTTGATTTGAATAAGAGAAAGTTTATACACAACAAGTGGAAGTTGGCGTTGTTTTTCTGATGCACTATATGAGCCAAAGTACTATGTACCGGAGCTAGTTAGAACAAAACATTTGTAGGGTACATAATGCTCGTAGTGTTAGCTGCCTTGTTGTTTCTTCTAATTTTTCTTTTTGCTGCTCAGCTTCGTTCACGACGAACCTCTTATTCGGCGCTTTTCTTCATGCGAAATCCAGTTGCATTCATGCCTAATTACGGATATTGTGTAGGCACACCCACATGGAAGTGTAACAATGAACAAACAGTTATTTAACTAACTTTCTCCTTTATATCCACCATTTTTTAACTCCGTTTTGCACTAAAGAACCTAGCGGTACTGTTTAGCCTCTCGGTGGACCGACTAAATAAGGACAAAAAATTCCAGCTGGGCCTTAAAACTTACAAGGAAAGCCCATGAACTTCCCCCAAAGATTCTCAAAGGGACCTATACGGTCTTGTAGGGCATCGGACGAGGATCACAGAAATGTGCTTCGTTTTTGCTACGGGCCACTGGGTGGTTCGAAAATGGCAAAAAATGGTACCGCTTCAAGGTGAGCTGATAAGGCAAAAGTGACACCTGGAATGGCCCTGTCGTGCTCTGAACTTAGGTTACAAAAGGTTTGGGCTCAAATTAAAGTTTGATTATAGTAATATAATAATTTCCTACGTTTCTTAGACAAAGCTGTAGTGAACATTCAAGTGATTCGTTCGCCGCAACATACGGCAGCGACTGGGCGGCCGAGTGGATAGCGAGGCGTACTTGCGGGAGGGGGTCGAGGGTTCGATTCCGGGGGTGGGGTTTCTGCGTCCCTAGGTGGACCGTTAGTGTTTTTGCAAATGACGATTACATTTGGGTCAGGTAGGGCACCTTCTCCTCGTCGTAACCCCGCTTCCAACCTGTTGTCGGATGTGGAAGAAGCTGGTTTTGTTGCGTGGAGCGATATCGCGTGTCTATTGAACGATGCTTGTCTCGCTGAGGACGGTTCCGATAGATGCCATCCCCATAAGACCTCTTTGGTATGTTCTCAATTACTTTTGGAAGTGTTTCTCACTGTCACCTCATTCATGCACAAGATCGACAAGCATCTTGACCCATCATCAAGACATGCTCATTACTCGTCGGATTTCTTTGATTTCTCAGACTGCTTTTTATTTTTCTCACAACTTTCACTGTTTCAGATAACTGTTCCCAAGTACTGCATATTTTATCAACTCGTGTGATTGTTCGCCTTGCTGTGTGTTTCTTCCTCACCATTCTCCTACACACTTAGCGGAGACGGGTCGGGGCATTGAAAATAGGAGTACTTGCACTCACTCCCTCTACGTGTCTAGAGGTCGAGAAAAAAATTTGTCCAAAATTCATCTTTAGGGTTATTTGGGATGCAGAGCACCAATTTGGCAACCAATTTCGGTCAAACGATAGATTAGAGAAGGTTACGATGGATATGTGTAAGTTAAAGAAGTATGCACGGAATAACCGGCACTGCCGCCTTTCACGACTCCAAAGGTCGAGAAGAGGTCGCAAAAAAATTTCGCTCAAACATCGCTCAGGGGGCTACTTGGTGCGCCGATTACGGATATGACATTATTTTTGAAATTTCGGTGGATTACGGTAGCTTACGGTAGATACGAGTGAGTGAAGCTGTGCACGTTAGTGGGATCACTTCCTTCTCCAATGTTGTCAGGCATATTTTCCAACCTTCGACTTCAACTTTGATGAAAAGTAGTATAAGCAAAATGATAATTTAGAAAAAGTGACAGATTCGTGGTCAGAAGCTTAAATAGTTCCGACAGGGCCATTCTAGTTGTCACTTATGCCTAATCAACCCGCTCTGAAGTGATACCATTTTTGCCATTTTCGAACCGCCCAGTGGCCCGTAGCAAAAACGAAGCATAGTTCTGTGATCCTCGTCCGATGCCCAACAAGGCCATATAGGTCCCTTTGAGAATCTTTGGGGAAAGTTCGTGGGCTTTCCTTGTTAGTCAAACAGAAAATTCACCATTTTCAGAGAAAAACAAAACCCTTTTAAATTTGTGAACTCCAAATTCATCTTTTATGACTACTGCTGTAGGTTTAAACCTATGGTTAGTGTAATGGGAGTTAAGAATTGTGCTCCAAGCTATCTCCGCACACAACTTCCGCAATTTTATCAGTTTTCCACCTCTGTCGCAAAACAAATCACCAAGTCACGAAGCCACAACGACAATCTGCGCTGTAATACTTGTGGAGAACGGTACCTCTACCTAGCGGACCATACTTCTTCCATCATCACGTTGCGCATTTTGTCTAGCTCAAAAGAGGGAACCGAGACTGAAAATACTACCGTGCAATGGGCCTCGAACAGCTCAAAACGTTAGACCACAAATTAAACTAGCCTATCTAGCAATAATTCTATTTTTTCTTCAAATCCCTTTTTTATGAAGGATGAGCTCGAGTTAAATTCCTAATTTTGCATTGTGCGTGAGTGACTGGCTTCCACCGTAATCCACAGCTCCGAGTGGTTCGGTGAAGGCAACGATGCACCACTAATAAGGACGGCGGATGCACCACATCCTCTGGATGGTAAGGTGGGAGTCCCAACGATGGAAAGGTGCCTACGCGCGGTAGGCTTATGCACATAAGAGATAGACTTGAGACTCCAGGACCTCTCTGCAGGACTGCAGCCGCCCTATTGGTTACCCCATAACTCACGCCTTGTTGTTAATAAATCTCTCATACTTGTTTTCGTTATTCCCGCGGAAGCTGCCTACTATCTCCGCATCCGCTAGAGACACTGAGAATATATCAACAACACTTTCGGCAGTGGAGTCGTTGGAAAGCACCAATTGGAGACGGTATCTTGCTCCGATTTCGTAAAAAGAAGTTCTTCTTTGAGCAGTAGCTGTGTATCTCCAGCGACATTAAGTCTCGCACGTCGATGAACAGTGGTAGAAGGAAAGCTCGAACGAATGTTAACGAGATCTTTTCTATTTACTTAGTCCTCGTGTAAATGTACGTCTTTCTCTTTAGCAGACGAACGAAGAAGTCTAGGTCAAAGCTAGCTATCGAGACCTTGGACTCATCTGCACTATCTGGATCTGGACTTATCAGCCAAGCTCTCTAAGGTATCGGATTTTTTGCAGCACCGGAGCACTTCTTAAGCTTTCCAATGGTTTTCAATCGAAAAGGAGAAAAGCACGAACATACAAGTAGGTGAGCATGAGCTGAGCCATGTGCTGATCGTTGAATGAAAAAGCTTATAAAGGGGGAACATACCTCCACCCGAATCCGATGGATTGTTCACTGACATGGCTTAGAATATCAGGCAGCTTGTTATTGCCTAAAAATAACAACTGTGACACAAAACCCATCTCGTATTAATCCTATTCATTAGATACAGACAGAGGCGCAAATAGGGTCCGAGGGGGGGGGGGTCACCTTATAAAAAGTGTCACCAACACCAAGAAAACGAGACAAGGCACATTGATAGTAAAGAAAACAAACAAATAATGCTGTTGCTGTGTTCTGTGCCAGATTTAGGCAGGGGAAGGGACTCCAGGGTGTGGCTCAAGTGACGCATCCGTGTTAAAAATGCCTACATCCTGGAGTTCCCTCCCTTGTCCAATTAGGAAGCACATAGGACGCGGATCTATAATCGAAAGGAAGAGGTAGGACTGCATTTACATTCACTGTATGTAGCTACTCGCCACGCCGGCCCGCCGCGCCATGATGTGGTGACCCCCCCCCCCCCCGACCCTATTTGCGCCCAGACGGATTGTTAACACAGATAGCACACAATCATGGTAATGATGGATCCCCAGGAGATGGAAGGAAGGGATCCACCTCAGATATTAGATAAAGCTATACGGTAGTGACGAGTTTTCCGGGGCGGGCTTAGACAAGTTTTCATACAGTATGCAGGCGATCGTTGCGGGACCCAAGTGCTCCAATCAATCATTCAGAAGCAAACCACCGATCACCAGCCTTCATTTCTCTGGAGAATTCTACTTGGTATCATCTGCGCGCAATTCTTATGAGTAGGCTTCTGTACTCAGTAGGAGTCTATGGAAGTTGCATTGAAAAAGAGGACGAATGCTAGGAATGAGCGGTAACTACAATACGATCATGGAGCTGGAAGAAATAGAAAACCTTTAATTCCCTAAAAATGCTTGCAAACGTTTGCACTGTTGGGATGGACATGAGCTTCTCTTTTCGCTTCCACTGGAGAATTGTCTATGGCTCACATGTTGTATTTGTTTTGAGGAACTGTCTGCCATACACCTGTCCACACTGTTCATTGAGGTGGAAATTCCATTTAAGCGGACTTCTGCAGTAGACGGTTGAACGATTTTCTTAGTCTGCTATAACGAACTATGGCGCTATGGTAATTGTGGGGGATAGCCATTAGACCTAACCAGGCGCTGACGTGGCAAAGTGCCAGCGCCCGCTCACGCCATCCGAGCCGTTGTCATTGGAGCACCTTTTCGTCGCCCAGTGATACTCGGTAGCTGGGTGCTGCGCTCTTCGAGCGCAGAACCAGGCCAGGGAAGGGACTCCAGGGTGTGTGCCACCAAAGCTGCTCATGTGAAAACTGCTTTCCTCTCCCGGTGGGAGTCGACGGCTGGGTTCTGCGCTCTTCGAGCGCAGAGACAGGGTAGGGAAGGGACTCCAGGGTGTGTGCCACCAAACCTGCTCGTATGGAAACTGCTTTCGTCTCCCAGTGGGAGTCGGCGGCTGGGTTCTGCGCTCTTCGAACGCAGAGACAGGCTAGGGAAGGGACTTCAGGGTGTGGTGAGTCCAAGCTGCTCGTGCGAGAACTGCTCCCGTCTCCCAGGGCTCTCCTGTAGCGGCGGTAGAAGAGCCGCGATCCGCCACCGACCGCTCAACGACCCTCTTCCATATCGACTGACCGTGGTGTCGGTGGATATCGAAAATGGCCACGTCGGTACGACGCGACCGCACGCGGCTTGGAGGAGGAGGAAGAGCTGCCACCGAGTGCATCAGCAGAATCTGGTTAGGTCTAAGTAAGACCGTTGTGGGGGTCACCTTATAAAAAGTGTCACTAACACAAACAAAAAGAAATTATAGCACACCTATATTGAAGAAAACGGTATTTATGAAGCAGAGGGCCCGTGGTGCCGTGGGGCTGACGGGAAACATGTTAACGCGGCAATGGCGACGGAAACGCGGCAACCCACGGCACCCGAGGACGGGTGCTTCGTAAGTACCGGCCCCGTGGTGCCGTGGGTTTGCCGCGTTAACATGTTTCCCGGCAACCCCACAGCACCACGGGCCCTTTGCTTCACAAGTACCAAGAAAACAAACAAACAATGCTATAGCTCTGTTCTGTGCTCTATATTTGAGCAGGGGAAGGGACTCCAGGCTCAAGTAGCAACAGATTTAATCCATAGCCCATAGCATACCGTGGGGTGCAGGAGTGGCGAGTAGCTACATACAGCAAATGTAAAGGCAGTCTTAACTCCTATATTCGATTACAGATTGCTATGGACTAAATCTGTTGCTACTAGTTCCTCGCGCGCGGTAGCCCAGTTCGAGGAGGTGCCGGCAAGTGCTTGCGCCCGATTACAGGTTCTAGGTTCGAATTTCCCGCCAACCAAGCCTGCCACTTTGCCGGACCTTCTGAGCACGCACTTAACCCTCCTTCTAGAGTAAGGGAGTCCTCTCTCACTGTCCACTTCCAAGATCGCAAAACGCATCAAACCGCCATAGAAGAGCTCAAATGAGAAGAAAAACTCTACCGCAGAATTCATAGAAAGTTGCGCTTGTGACGGCTAGCACAATTCAGCAAGCGATGATAGAGAAACAACCAGCGCTCGCTGCGACGACAATAATGCAAATAATCTCGCTTCACTCGATGGGTCGGCAAGATCAACTGTCGATAGTGATAGCGACTGGTGATAATCGTGGTTGTAAACAAGGATGATTACATGATCTCTAACATCACAGCATTTCAGAGCAACGCAGCACTGCTGGAAATGACGGGACATCATAATGGAAGGGCACGATAAGGATTGGCACTAATCGATCTCCTTAAGTTGGGCTGCATAATCTACTTGTACGCGATATCGACGTTCTCGTTTCTCTTCCATCCGCACAGCTTTCGAATATCAGATCAATACCAATATATTGCAGAAAATGCGAATGTGTACCTGATCTATGCTGATAGCTATATTTCCCACCCGAGTACCGTACAAAATAGGTGACCCCGAAAGAAGGAAATACTTGGTTGACCCTTAAGGATCCCCGAAATGGAATCGCGACCTACCTGCCGCCTGCGCCAAACGCGTACATTGGAAAAAAACTACTGGATCATCAAACAGAAGACAACCACAGATGTAAACGATCATTGGCCAATTTTTCCTTAGTTTTTTTCCCATACTCAGCTTTTCTACTTCACTTGTGACACTTGTCCATTTATCCGGCGCATGCAGCCGTTCTCTCGAGCTGTCCACTGTGACCACTTTATCAAGCGTTTCATCACGGTGTGATGAAAGTCACTGAATCAATATCAATAATTCCTGAGAGTAATAGCGCTCTTGAACATCGGGTGAATACCATAATTTGGCGTACACATAACAGTTCTCGTCAGCACTACCACAATAGAACGAGTGTACGCTGTCAGCAAGGAACAACTTATTGGAGGGGTTGTCTTTCTTACAGCAGTTACGCAGCACGCCGTGAATTTGATATCGCTACCCGTTTGCAGCAATCATTTCAGTCACAGTTCGCTCCAGGACTGCCTGCAGCGTTCGCATGAGAGCAAGTTGCGTTAGAATCCGCACTAGTACTGGATTAGGAGCCATGACGACTCGAGGTGACAGCTGCATTCATCTAACAAGGTAACGAGCGGACATATTTCAACTTCATCTAAACCATTCAAGGACAGAAAAGCGTGGCACACTAACCAGGGCACACTAACCAGGGAATGCTGTCAGCTTCCCATGGAACTTCGGATTCGGATGTATGACAATTCCGCAATATTAGGGAAAATGGAGATCATAACATTCACAAAGGAGAAAATAATGCCAACTGAGCACGAGGAGAAAACATCTACCTAGCCAAATAACTGCACCCGTCAGAATGGCCAGGTTGAGTGGTAAACCCTATAAACATTAGTGTTCGGCAAGTATGCGGGCAGAGAATGACCGCAGCTTACAATGTCCAGACAAACAAAAAAAAACTGAACAAAGTTCAAGCAGGGAGCACATGTGGACAGAAAGAAGGGTGCCGTTCTGATCCAAGGGGAAGGGTGGGTTGGGCTGGGTTGGGCACGTGCACTGTGACCGAAAAACTGCAATAGCTAAAAACTAGGAAGCTGTGCCTTTGTCTCTTTAATAACAACCGCAAAAATAAACGCAAGCTTCCCCATGAGTAGGGAATGACATCGTACCCCTCCCCCCCCCCGCCGACCCTATTTGCGCTGCTTCGGCGCAAATTGCTGCGAGATTCTCCGTCACAAAAACAACGATAAATTGCGGACGTAAGGCTGAGCAAAAACTATTTGGCCTGTTGTTTTTCTTGTTGTTGAGTGTTTTGTATTTTCTCTGCGTGTAATTGTAATTTATTTGCACGTCTAAATAAATAAATAAATAAATAAATAAAAGCAGCAAAACGATCGAGGAGCAATAAATCTGGCCACAGCTTAACAGATGCGGAAAAGGCGAACGGCATTATATCTCGGCGCCCGGCTGGCGCGCCTTTTCGCGCGGTCGCGGCGCGGCTGCGCACAGGTCGCAATGGAGCAGAGAAACCGACGTTCCTCCGACTGCTAGCCCACAGCACTTCACTGCCTTCAGCTCCTATGACTATATTCTCTACTGTGATGGTCCCTCTACCCTTTCTTCTTCACAGGTGAGTTCAGCGAAGCACCCGTTATTAGTTGTTGATAACCGTGCGTTGTTATCTCAAGTCTTTCTTTTGGAATCGCTTGCGACCGTTTATAGCGATTCGAATAGAAATGTCTTTGAGATGGATCACTCCCTGTCCCATTCTTCTATATTCAGCTGTACCTATCCTAGTCTTCAACTTTATTTGTCGACCAAGTCTACCTCTTCAGTGCCAAGTGGGTTTCATCAGAGCTTTTGCTTCGTGCGTTCCTTTCGGAATCTGGAGCTCTTCCTGAAGGCGGCTATACCTAGAGTTCCAAGTCGATGACAATGCCTGCAATTACTCAGGCGTTTCTCTAACGACGGAACTGTTTGAAACAATACTCTACAACTATATTAAGCATGTGCATAAGCTCCAAATGCTTCCTGATAAATGCCGTAATCTCTTTGATCTGATGATCCGATCAAGCAGTATGGCGCAGCCTATCGACAAGACTGTGAGAAGAGCAAACGAACATGTTTCGTCACGCCTGTTGTGGATTTCTACCTCTTGTCCAGCTGTTGTGAAATAGTGGCCACTAGTTGAAATGCATTGCGAAATAGTATCGTTGCATGTTCCTTTGCACTTGTCGTGATAGGTTTCTCCATCTCGAAAGCCTTTCAAAGGGTTAGCGATGTGATATATACTCGCAAAACCGATGAGAACCCACAAGAAAGAGATTTGTCACATAGGTACAGCTGAACATAGAAGAATGGGCAAGGGAGCGACCCATCTCAAAGACATTTCTTTTCGAATCGCTCTACACTATCGCAAGCGATTCCGAAAGAAAGACTTGAGATAGCAACGCACGGTTACCAATAACTAGTAACGGGAGCTTCGATGAACTCACCTGTGAAGAAGGAAGGGTAGAGGGACCATCACAGTAGAGAATACAGTCATAGGAATTGAAGGCAGTGAAGTGCGGTGGGTTAGCAGTTGGAGAAACGTCGGTTTCTCTGCTCCATTGCGACCTGTGCGCAGCCGCACCGCGACCGCGCGAAAAAGCCGCGCCAGCCGGGCGCCGAGATATAATGCCGTTCCGGAAAAGGCATGGCACGGCTTCTGCGTTAACAAGCTGAAGGCCTTCCTGTTTACTTTTTCTATTCCATGACTGACGCCATGTGTGGTATCCTCCCATCTTCCCTATGTTATCAATTATTTAATGTTGTCCTTTTTTTAAATTTTCCTTGCCCAATTATGGAATTACGATTCGTATTCATGAAAGTAACAAAGGGTATGGTAGAACTAACAATAAGTCTCCCACGAGCTGATCTCATTTGAGCACCATTTTGTCGATGGGGCGCGGAATCCTTGCGGTATCCCATGCGGATATATCCAGAGGCCGGATTTATCAACAGTTAAACCCTGGGTATGCGGGGCATAAGGGCTAGAAATAAGGTAAGAGTCAGAGACGCAGGTTTCATCGTGAGTATCTCTTCCCCCCTATACTCGCCATAAGACGATCGTGATATACCCACGATGTGAGGGATGATGCTTATCATGAAAGCCTCATCGTGGGTACGCTTATCCCTCCCCCGTACCTGCCGGTATAAGCGTTGATGAATCCGGCCCCTGAAAAAACTGACGGTATAAGCCACATTATCGTTGCGCTGCACCCCTTGGCCATGTGAAAGGTTCTAGTGGATATCGCCTCTAAATTGCTCTTGCAATTGCCTATGTTGAAGAGAATAGAGCTCTACTGCACTCACTTTCACTCAATGGAATGCGCATCGAGCGACCATGAGCGAGTAGAAAGAAGAAGAACTCCACCTCGTAGTGTTTCCGCAGGTTTCAGCCACAAGAAAAGGTGGGTCGCTCATCGCCATGGAACGCAGTGAGGCCAGTAGCCATAGCGGGTTCCACAGCAATTGCAGCGTTCTCTGACAAAACGAGCGGAATACCGTTCCACACACATCGCGAAGCGTCAAAAGTGGTGCGTATCGATCAGCGAGAAGAAACGCGGAATAAGATCCCAGTCGCGGCTCTCGCACACCAGCGACCCACAAAGGAGTCGCGAAAAAGCAGTCCGGCCACGGAGGGGCAGTTTCCAGGCTCTCGCCAGCCAGTCCCTCCCGACGGTCCGAATTCGGAACGTCGCCGCGGTCGGGAGGGCCCTTCCCGTGCGCGAAGGGAATTGATCCGGATCGAACGCGGCACCAGCGACACGACGCGGCGAGGGCAGGGTGGCGAGGCGCCCGGTGGCAGCAGCGGGGACGGAGCGTGAGTGAAGCCGATCGATGTGGAGGGTGGAAATCGGAAAATCGAGGGGGGGGGATTCCATGGCGGCGCGGCTGTGGCGACGGCGCAGACCGGGGGCGCGACGCGAGCCGCGCCGCCGACAGACGGCCGCGGAGAGCGCGCGCCCGCGGACGCGCAGACACCCGGGTTCCGGCCTCCCGGGGGTCACGGCCCGAGCCCCGAGCACAGCCCTCAGCGGCAGACCGGGCGGGTTTCGACACCGGAAGTGACGTCGCCGGGAAGAAGCCCGGATGACTCAGCAGCCGAGGGCGGCGGGTTCGAGGCTGCTCGCCGTTTCGTCGAATCTACGGCCTCCCGGACGTAATTCCTCGGTGGGCTCTTTGACGCCTGCCCGACAAGCGGTAAGGAACGGCGCCAATCAATCTGTTTTGAGATGCGCCATGCACTCCACTTCTGCGCGATGCCGTGGAGAACATTTGAATGCGTTTTTGGCTTATACAATGGCTTTCGGAGACTGAATTATAGAAATCAACTAGAATTTGTTGTCACCGTGAGGCCTGTTCACGCTTCACGACGGTATCAACGCCTTGCCCTCCGCGCCAGCGGCGTCAAAATGGCCACAACGGCCGTGCGCCACCGATCCGCTGCGAAGAATGGGCACGAAGGCCTAAAATCTCTGTTTAGGCCTTCGTGCGCATTTTCTGCCCATTTCAGCACAAATTTGGGCAAGGGAAGGAACTCCGGTGTGTGGGTCGAATTACGCACTCGTGTTAAAATTGCCCACATCCTGGAGTCCCTTCACTTGCCAAAATATGGAGGCAAATGGAGCAGCAGTATTCTGTTCTGCGCCATACTCTGTTCACGCGAGGGATCATAATTTTTAAGGCTATCTCCATCCCTCCGACCAGGGGTTAGGTTATCTGGGTGACCCCCCCCCCCCAAACCAGCATGGCGCTGGCGCGGTTGAGGTGAAATGGTAAGTGGTTTCGTATTGCCTACATAATTGTCTAACTAGGTAAGTATAAATCAAATCAGTTTCTTTAAGCCTCAGTTGGCTGGTATCGAGGTTGTAAGCTGTTACGACGATGTTTTGTTGCGATCAAAACTTCTAGCGCCAGGCGGGACTCGAACCCGCACCTCCCTCTGACCGGGCGGGAATGCTCTACGCCATTACACCACCGGCGCCGTTTGATCGAACGCAACATCCACACCTCGTGGGACCGATCAGCACCCACCCGTATCCGGGATGAGCTGGCCGCTGATATCAGCATGGGACCAGTTAAGCTGATGGTCTTGTTAGAAACAATTCAAATCAGTTTCTTTAAGCCTCAGTTGGCTGGTATCGAGGTTGTAAGCTGTTACAACGATGTTTTGTTGCGATCAAAACTTCTAGCGCCAGGCGGGTAGGTAGGTAAGTAGGTAGGTAAGTATATATTTTTTAATTTCACCAACCCCTCTATTTTGCGATTGCGCCGGAAGGTAACCTCAATGAGTTTTAGCCTGACTGACTGTGACTGTTAGCCTAGATGACGAGCATGCACATTTGTATTTCTGGGATCCCTGCCATTCAAATATTTACGATCCTTCCGTAGACACATATGGTGATTATTTCGATCGAAGTCTAGAAAAAAGTATAATCAGCAGGAAGGCGCTTTTGGTGAGGGTATCAAGGTTTTTTGTCCCAATCTTCTCCATGGGCTTCTGTTGTGTAGTTACGTGCACTACGCTCCGTAGTCGCTCTTGTCGCCTGTTCATACTTTCGTGCGCTGCTATCGCTCTTGTCGCTGCACTCGCGTCGCTCTCGTCGTTCCCGTCGCGGAGTATGAACGGGCCCTTAGGGCCCCCGCACACTTCTGCGGCGTTGCCGCTGGCCGCTATGGTAGGGCAGGGGCGCCGCCGGCGGCGGGCTCTGCGTCCCTACCCTATGGTTAAGGATAGGGTAGCGGCAAAAGTGTGCGGGGGCCTTTAGGCCCTGTTCAAAGGCCCCCGCACACTTCTGCGGCAACGTCACGGCCTTGTCCTTAACCATAGGGCAGGGACGCAGAGCTCGCCTCCGGCGGCGTCCCTGCCCTAGTCTTAAGGCCGCCACAGACTTCTGCGGCGCCGCTCGGCGGCGCCGCTCAGCGGCTTGACTCATCATCAGTGGGAGCAGTGACGGCGAGGTACTGTACTGTTTCTAGTGGGGACCGACTGGTGCTTAACAATAACGCGCCCCGATGACGATCGCGCGCCCGCATCGACCGTCTCCGCTCTGGATCCCGCCGCGAAAGGGCAGAGCGCAGACAGACAGACGCTGGAGCGGCGCCGCCGGGTGGAATGATTCAAGTCATTTCCGCCAGCGACGCCGCCGGCGCCGCTGGAGGCGAGCTCTGCGTCTCTGCCCTATGGTTAAGCATAGGGCAGCGGCGCTGCCGAGCGGCGCCGCAGAAGTCTGTGGCGGCCTTATATCATAGCGGCGAGCGGCGTTGCCGGAGAAGTGTGTGGGGACCTTAAGGCCCTTGCACACTCGGCAGCAGCGGCGGCGGCAAATGCTTAAGCATAGGCCGCTATGCTCAAACGTTTGCCACCGCCGCTGCCACTGTCGCTGTTGCCGAGTGGACCACGGCCTTTGCTATGAGCGCTTCGAACAGCCAGCGACGCAGCCAGGCGATTACGCACAAGTGGTTACATGTAGTTGTGCACTCATTTCCGGGTCCACTGCTAGGAACAACTGGAGCAGCAATACCGCGCCCCAACCCACCACGATCAATCGCGTCGCACCGATTTCGAGAGCGGCGCGATTGGTCGCCGCGGGCGCACACCAGCCCGGCCGGTTGGTGTCGATGCTGAGTGACGCGATCAATTTGGCCTCTACACATAGCATCGCATTGGAGATGGAAGTATAAACGGGGCTCTACTCTGCGTTCGATTGGCGCTCTTCCGGTCCTTTAAACCCCTCGCAATCATGCCACACATTTAGAAGGAAACGGTAGAAACGGAAACGTTGGGTGGTCTGAAACCAGTTTTATATGTTAGTCTCGGCTTAAACACTGCCAGTAATTGGTTCTAATTTCAGCTCTCCTTTTAAGCAGCTTGTACCCTTCTCCACACATATCTGACAAACTAGTACGGGTTTTTGAACGAAGTGCGGTGTATATATTGTTCTTTGTGGACACTACACTTTCACCTTACTTTTCAAGTACCATCCCATACTCAGTCGTTATACGTCTTGGCAGAAGGCATCTGTACATCCAGTTACATCAGAAATGGCCTACCTCAGTCTCAGTTCACTGGCGGTAGAACACACCATTTCCGTAAAAAAATCCAGCTTTAAAAAGCACAAACCGTTTTGTAGGGCTGCCCGCGATGACCCCTCCCCCCGACCCTATTTGCGACCTTGCCGTTCTCCATTTTGGTGCCCTTCCAATCCTCGCCACCTTTTTAGTTGAAGTATATCTGATTTTTACAGTAATCCGAGGGTTGACACCACATCTAAAGTGATTTAGATGACCATCGCCGTTTCTTTCAGTGGTGTCTTTATTAATTTCAATCAGAAAATCTAGATCTGCTAGTCTTTCTTGCAAGTTAATTACTACAGGACACCCGATGTCGGATGTATACGCGGAACGTCAGCTGTTGTGAAGAAAGAAAAAGCGATCAGAATCGACTTGAGGTTTCTATCAAGCCTTCAGTCTCACTATCCAGTTTCCTTAAAATCTTCCGCATTTCCTCATTCTCAATCACCCGCATCCTTAAATTCGTATCCGATATATTTGATGACGGAGGAAGTCTCACTCGCATTCATCGCTTGAAAAATCCTAATTCCATCTTCTGGGAAAACCGAACCAGGAACCTGGAACCGTGTGTAGGTGACAGCCGGCGCCTGATCCTGATTGCCACGCCCCACCCCCCCCCCCCCATTTCTCCAGTACTATGCATGAATTTAGGTTGAACAGAGGTGGGGAACAGAAAAACATGAAGTAGTGCGTGTAATAACGAGGCCGACGGGTGTGCGGTTGGTGTGAGAGTTCGTGGAGGGCACAGGTGCGCCTCTCGCCTTCTGCGCCCTGCTGTATGGGAATTGCTCGCTGATAACCTCTCAATCTTTCTTCCCCCGTCACACCATTTTTGAAATGTTTCAAACTGAGGCCGTTTACAACAATTATTCAGACGCCTGTTGACCCTTAGATCCATCAGGAGTTCGAGAGGGCAGAGTAGTTGGGACCTACCTGCCAAGCTTTCATATGTGCTGATCAGGATTGGGCGTTAAACTGTAAGCTGTTACAACGATGTTTTGTTGCGATCAAAACTTCTAGCGCCAGGCGGGACTCGAACCCGCACCTCCCTCTGACCGGGCGGGAATGCTCTACGCCACTACACCACCGGCACTGTTTGATTGAACGCAACATCCGCAGGTGTGTCGGTCAAACAGCGCCGGTGGTGTAATGGCGCATAGCATTCCCGCCTGGTCAGAGGGAGGTGCGGGTTCGAGTCCCGCCTGGCGCTAGAAGTTTTGATCGCAACAATTGTTGTAACAGCTTACATCCTCGGTACCAGTCAATTGAGGCTTAAAGAAACTGATTTGAATCGTTAAACTATAGTTGCTAACTTTTTAAAGCGATCTTTTTGACGAGCATTTTTCGCTTAATTTCCGCTAAATCGTTAAATTTCGCTCAGGAGTACAGGTAGCCGCGTAGAAGTGTTTCAAACGAATAGATTCCGTAGAGTCGTTAGACATGCTATTTTTACATCTGAATGAACGCTTTTCGATTTTCAACGCTTCTGCGATTTTAAAAATATGGCAGCTTTTGAAATCAAACTGAACACCTCCCAGAAAAAACGAATGTTTTTCAAGGTAAACTGATATTTTTCATTTTCTATGGTCACGAAATTTGTTTCGATTTGAATAGTTATCTAAAACCTTCTTTGAAAATGTGCGATTTGCCTGCCGCGCAAAAGAAGCGCGCACCGTTTGAGCTGTAATAAAATATTTTTATTCTTCGAGCTGCAAAAATGGTGTGAACCTATTTTAGAGTGCAAAAGCAGCAAATTTTCAGTGTACTTTAAGAAGAGCTCGCGCTATGCGCTCGTCTAGCAATGCCGTTTTCATTTCAATGAAGGCGAAAATTTTGTTTGCTTGGAATTACACAGCGTTCAATAGTGCAATAGAATTTTTTTAGCAAACAGACATATTTTCACTTCGCAGCTTCAAGTAGGCAGCACTTATACCATCAATGAAATGAAAATCGTGGATGGGTGCATGGTCCAATTCCTCCTTACACTACTCTAGGAGTTGACGCTTTCCTGCATTTTAAAGTAAGCTTTGGTCTACTATCTTCTATAGAAATATAAAGATTTTATAAAGTTTCAAAAATTATTAACCTTTTTGGAACAGGAGAGCAATAAATTTTGAGAAAAAGTGTTTTAAATTGAGGACTTCTTTTAATCTTCCTAGAGAATGTTAATGTTACATGTGGGGGACGCTCGTTTTGCTTTGGAAGGTAATCGGTTTGATTTCAAAAGTGTCCAGTTTGCAGTGAAAGAGTCCGATTTGACGTGAAAACGGTAATGTCAACTTTGAACCTTCCCTTCTCCTGAACTTGATGAGATCTCCAGAGGTGCCTCCAGATGTGAGGGCTTCGAGCAAATTCAGGAGCGGGATGGTGGGGAATTGGAACGCGGTTGAGCGGCGCATGCAGGGCCCTCTTTAAATTCAAGAGCACCCTATTTCGTTCTAATACTATTTATTTTCAGTAGCCTTCTCCATTTTATGGTATTTTTCCTAAAGCTCCCTTCACATATGTATCACTACAGGGTGAACCATAAGTCCTGCAACAAAATTAGGGACCTTATTAGAGGTCTTTTTGCAGTTGCAGAGAACCACATGCCATCTATTATGTAGCATATGCTTAGTGCTATACTACTCGCAAGTATCATGGTTGTACAGTACCGCGCATGTCTTTTGGTCAATTCCCGAAAAAGCCGCTTTGAAGCGTTCCAAAGCGGCTTTTTTAAATACCTTTCTTTAAAATCAAGCACTTGTGAAAAGAGACATATATTTGAGCTCAGCAGGACGAGCTCTATCTTTTGACATATAAATCAACAGAGTTGAACAATGCATATAGGCCGGACATAATCAATCGAGGGGGCGCGAGAGCCTGTAGAGTGACAGTTTGGGGAATTTTATTGAAATTTCCAGGCGCCCTACTCAGAAATTGCCTTAAGACTGTCCAGCTTGCCTTTGGTGTGCGCCGTAAACAATGCATACAGAATCGACTCTATCAATCGAGTGCGCACGACCACTCGCAGAGTGAGGTCGAGTGGACGCGAGAGCCTGTAGAGTGACCGTTTGGAGAGTTTTATCGAAATTCCCAGCCGCTCCACTTAGGAAATGCTCCTAGCCTGTCCAGCTTGCCTTTGGAGTGCGCCGTGAACAATGCATATAGAATCGGACCTATCAATCGAGTGGACGCGAGAGCCTGTAGAGTGACCGTTTCTGACGTTGCAGAAATTGAATGAGCTGAGCATTGAAACTCTACCACATCCTCCATTTTCTCCCGACCTCTCTCCAACAGACTACCATTTCTTCAAGCATCTTGGCGACTTCTTGGTAGGGAAAATATTCAAATACCAACAGGATGCCGAAAGTGCCTTCGAAGATTTCGTCAATTCCAGAACTTCTGATTTTTATGCTACTGGGATAAAAAAGCTTGTGTCACGTTGGCAAAGATGTGTAGAATCAGAAGGTTTTCATTTCGATTAATAAACTTGCCTACAAGCCGAGATATTAACTGTTTAAATTTACAGTGGTTCAGTGCCATTTATTTCGTTACAACCTAATAGAACGAAATAGGGTGCTCTTGAATTTAAGGAGGGCCCTGCATGCGCCGCTCAACCGCGTTCCAATTCCCCACCATCCCGCTCCTGAATTTGCTCGAAGCCCTCACATCTGGAGGCACCTCTGGAGATCTCATCAAGTTCAGGAGAAGGGAAGGTTCAAAGTTGACATTACCGTTTTCACGTCAAATCGGACTCTTTCACTGCAAACTGGACACTTTTGAAATCAAACCGATTACCTTCCAAAGCAAAACGAGCGTCCCCCACATGTAACATTTACATTCTCTAGGAAGATTAAAAGAAGTCCTCAATTTAAAACACTTTTTCTCAAAATTTATTGCTCTCCTGTTCCAAAAAGGTTAATAATTTTTGAAACTTTATAAAATCTTTATATTTCTATAGAAGATAGTAGACCAAAGCTTACTTTAAAATGCAGGAAAGCGTCAACTCCTAGAGTAGTGTAAGGAGGAATTGGACCATGCACCCATCCACGATTTTCATTTCATTGATGGTATAAGTGCTGCCTACTTGAAGCTGCGAAGTGAAAATATGTCTGTTTGCTAAAAAAATTCTATTGCACTATTGAACGCTGTGTAATTCCAAGCAAACAAAATTTTCGCCTTCATTGAAATGAAAACGGCATTGCTAGACGAGCGCATAGCGCGAGCTCTTCTTAAAGTACACTGAAAATTTGCTGCTTTTGCACTCTAAAATAGGTTCACACCATTTTTGCAGCTCGAAGAATAAAAATATTTTATTACAGCTCAAACGGTGCACGCTTCTTTTGCGCGGCAGGCAAATCGTACATTTTCAAAGAAGGTTTTAGATAACTATTCAAATCGTACCTACTCTTGTTAGAAAGTAGTGCGCTCTCACGTAAAACTGCCGAAAATCTTCCTCTGGTCCGCGGTGGAGCACTCCCCATTCGAAGTGACTAAACTTCTAAAGATTGCTGGCTAAACATTCGGTAATACGTGTGCCAGTTGCAAAGTCAAGACTTAGAACAGATTTCTTAACTTATAGAATTCTTACGGAACTAAACTTGCTTTGGTAGATACGACGATATAATGTCAATGTCCACACATGTTTGGAGTAGAGCTATTGCTTGTTGAAGGTTTTAATTGGCATTGTAGTCGATTGATGTGTGATGACGTCTTGTTCTTGTTTTTTGTTTGCCTTATGTTTCCATGCGTGAATTACATTCTCGCTTTGAATAAATAAAATAAAAAAATAAGATAAATAATATGGTATCGTGTAGGGCAATTCAGCGCCTTCTCAATGGTGAGAAATAGATGAACTACGAACTGGACTACAACAGAGGAACGCTATTAATTTCTTGATCATACACGATGCAGTAGCCAGTTGGAGCATATGCAATACTCAGCCGTGTGTCTATTCAGTCATTACGAAACGCGTAGTTTTCTAAAAACTACACAGGTAGCCCACAAGCCCAGAAGTGAGGCGAAGACTCAGCTATGAGGAGAAGAGAGTAGACAGAAAAATCTGTAGGTGTGGAGCGCGTCACTCAGACTCAGATTCAGCCACTGCTCCATTTGATGAAAAATTTAAGGAACGTTCGTGGTCAGGGGTGTGCGTAAATGAAATTTGAAATTTCGTAAATCGTAAACCGTGAATCGTAACAGTCACCTGACACGAAGTTCAGTACAACTAAACTTCCAGTGGGTTGGTTCTGCTAATGGTAATCAGATATGATTGAATATTTATTTATTTGTGTTACTTTCAGCTCAACTTAACAACGTCTGCTTGGTAGTAAGACATCCTTCAAATCAAACTTTACTCGTTTCAATAAAGTCGAATAAAAACTACAGATTCAAAAACGTTAGTTTTGCCTATGCATGGTATTCCAACAAAAGGCTTGCGTCGTTTGAATATTTATTAAATTCCCAATTCACTAACAGTTTTGCACATAAATCTAGGACGTAGCAGAAGCAACAGCGAAAAAGTCACTGTTGAAACTAAAATTTTAAAAAAATTATTTCACCACTGACCAATGCTGGGAAAACAGCAACTCCGCATGTAACAATCCAACAATCTTACTGAGTGGTATGGAATTGCGCCATTCGCACTGACGAGTGCGTCACACGAGGAATTGCATAAGCAATTCCATCGTGTGACGCACCGAAAATTGTCCACTTTTCTAAATTTTGGAATAAGTCCAGAAACATTCCTATAGCAGACGGATAAGAGAGTTTTGGCAGCCGTTATGACGTGCACAATGGTATGCGCACCTTTGAGCGCAATAAATAAATAAATAAATAAATAAATATTTTTATCACGGGGTGCGATGACATCGCCGAACGTTGTCCCACGCGGCAAAAAAGTGTCTGACGACATCGTCGAGCAATGTCGTGAAAGGGTTAATAACCCGTGCACTACGTAAATTTGGACGCCAGTTGGTTGTTAATCGAAGATTACACGAAAATTTACGATTTACGGCCCAATAGTCGTAAATCGTTAAAAAGTCGGCAAATGGCCGTAAATCGTAAATCGTAATTACGCACATCCCTGTTCGTGGTACGTAGCGGTTCTCCTTCCATGTGACTAGCTGTGAAATTCTTGCTCCTTTAGATCTTTGATCCTCCTTATTTACCATCTCAGAGAAAGGTACTGCTTTGTAGCGTATAAAAATTATTGTCCAGTATCTTCTTTGGAACAAATGAGGAATAAAATTCCGTAAGAGGCGCAGCGACGCGGGCTGCATAGCTGCCCCACGATCTGAAGGCTCTTATCAATCTAGTAGTGGCTCCTTATGAGTAATGCCGCTCCAGCATAATCTAAAGACTATGTGAAAACAGTGTCTCAAATTGTACCAAATTTGGTGCACTCCTAGGTTTTTTATACAACTATGTTTTTGTTGCAGGATTTATGGTTCACCCTGTAGATTGAGAATATCCATCTTATCAATAGATCTAATGCTAATCTAGAGAATTTCGTAAAAAAATTCATCTAAATTTTGAAACAATTTCATTAAGTAGCTAGTCCAGATTTTGACGGAAAATGCTGTTGATTTGATAAAATTGTTAAATCGTTAACCGTTAAATATGCGCCCCTGCCGGTGATACCGTCGACTTGGCCCTATGTGTCCTCTTTAATGAGACGCTCGCGTGTATGCTTAGAGGAGCCACACTTCCTCAATAAGTCAACCACACCTTGCATCTTCTACTATATTCATAACATCCACTGAGCCAGCAAGTACGACAAAAAAGGAATTATTATGTTGTCGGATAATAAATGTCGTTTTTGTTCAAAAAGAAATTTTGCTACAAGAAAAGAATGGCCATACCTTAATACAAGGGGTAATCTCCACTATTATCAATGACATGTCGCCAACGTCCCCGCAAAGAGTGGATGCCTTTCTTGAAGAACTCTTTTGGCTGCTACTCGAAGAAGTTGGACACCGAAATTTCGACTTCATCAGGTTCTCGAATTTTTGTCCGCCTAGGCGTGCTGCATCGACCGGAAGGTCTGATCTGATGGCGCAAGCTCTGAGGTATAGTGCGGGTGAGGCAGAAGTTCCCAGCCCAACTCCTCAATCTTTTGCAGCGTGCTATTTGCGACGTGCGATGGTAAATGGTCGACCGCTGTCATGTAGGGGCTTCACAGTTGCTGTGTTCACCCCCTTGTTGACGCAGTGCTTGGTCCAAGCGGCTCAGCTGTACTTTGTAATGGTCTGCCGTAACCGTTTGGCCTGGATCCAGCACCTCAAAATGCATCAGACCTCTACTGCTCCACCATGCACAGAGCATGGCTTTTGCCGTGATTCGGGCTTCGCCGTTGCTTTCAAAACCTCACCGGGGCTCAACGATATACGCTTTCGTGTGGTATTGTCGTAGTGGATCCACTTCTCATTCGACGTCACGATGGAGTCATAGAAACCGCTGTTCTTGGTTTTGCAGGTGAGAATTCCAGCGACGGCGACTTGTGTTGCCTTGCTTGTGTCGCTGAGCTGTCGCACACCAATTTGACTTTCCGACTGCATACAAGCGATCGGCAATGGTAGAATGGTGACAACCGAACCTCTGTGCGGGTATTTTGTGTTGGATCCGACTCGACAGCTTGTTTTAATCCCTGGCTATCCACAAGTTCACGACGCCGTTGATGCTCTTCGTCTCATCACTTGGAATCCACGCAATCTATACATTAACATCAGTGTGAACCCGCAGCTGGTAGGTCCCAGTTGCTCAATGATGATCGCATAGCTGATCATTCGCTCAGCACCTGTGGAACAACGGTGAGTTCGATTTGCTTCTGTGAGATTCCGCTTGAACTCGTAGGAAACATTCGAGAGTTCGAGAAGGACGTCTTTGCCGAGATGAGTGTCTGGTCCAAGGTTTTGAACTTCTTTCGAGCCTTTGAAAACAACGAAGTTGTCGAGACGTGAGGCCGAATAAAGTTGTTCCACTTTAACAATCCTGCCAGGCACACAAGCATTAAACCAATTCTGACAATATGCCAAGGTTTTATGACAGCCGGACATGGAGAATCATCAAAATATAATCCAACATACAACTTCTGCTCACCTTAGGTCATGCTGGGATTTATAAAGTTTCACAGGAAAATCAAAGTTACGAAATACTTAAAAGGTATCATGGTAAAACTTATGCATTTGGACTTCTTTTAAGAAGTCTCTCCTCTATCTAATTGGATTCTTCGAGCAATTTCGTCTTGGAAGCATGCCTGACATTAGTCCTAGTATAGGCAGAAGCCGATATTTAACGAACATCAAATAACGTCTGAAAAATTCGCCTTAAGGGTTGTTTACGTGAGACTTTTTCTCGCTCATTTGATAGAGCTCGAAATTCTAATACAGGAGATGGTAGGGTTCACATTATTCCGAATCGGCGCCACGGTAGCTCGAAGAGTAAAAATGAAGGTTCGTTTAATTTATATAAGGGAAACATGCATTCCACAACCAAGTTTTGGTTGCTTCAGGAAGAAGGAAGGAGGAAGAAGCCGATTTAAAACTAACGCACTCAACAATCTATACACCAAATATAAAAATAAGCTCCCTCCTGGGATGTGTTTCTACACTCTCTACACACCCCTCTACACCCATTCTATGCAGCCATACAAGAAAATTTGGTGACCGTAACCAACTGAAATTAAAAGTGAAACTGGCATCTGAAATTTAGGTGCTATCATTTGAGAAATGCAATGTTCTCGTCTGAAGGGTTAATAGGGCCGGTTAGAGTCAGCCTTACGAAAACATAGTTCGGGAATGGAAAACGTTTTCGAAAGTTCTTTCAGTTCTGTTTGTTTCAATCGAACAAAAAACATAAACATTAAATTTAGAAACTCATGCAGTAACTACATAGCGTGCAGAAGTAAAGTGTTTCATACCGACAACGATCGGTTGAGCTCGAAATATAACTTGTTCGGCATTCATGATATTATATGCCATTTGGAGTGTTTACTTTAAAACAGTCACATTTTGTTCAATTCAGTTAGACGTATCATTTTCATGTGCCACCTCATCGCGGTGAAGGGGTGAACATCACTTTAGTGATGGCTAACGGCACAAGCGGTCACGCAGTACGCGACGCTTTGTCGTGTATGGGCGGCTCTCCTGTGGCCAGGAACATGTGAGCAACCAGACCACCGCCATGGCTCAAACAACTAAGCCCGCGCCCCAGTCCTGCGCGCCGGAGGTGGTCTTCTACGACGTCGGTTGAATCCGCCTCCGGCGAGGGGCCATCTAATCTCGGAGTTAAACTATCAGGACGTCGTTGGAATCAGACCACCGGAAACCCCTTCTTACCACGACACGGAAACTGCCTATTCGTCTGCACTTATAACTGTCGTACGATCGCATCTGAGAAGGATCTTCGGCTGTTAGAAACCGCTGGGAAAGGTTCAAGCACAAAGCGCTGCAAACGACATCTGCGATGAGAAGGCAATAATGTCAGCCCTTTTGGGTAAGAATGGAACAACGCAAACATCTCGCAGAGCGATGGAGGCGATCGTTCAAGAATTCTATACAGATCTGTTTCGTTCTTCCATCATTGTCCCGAAATGCTTGTTGCCACCAACTGAGTTCCTCCCATTCTGAAACCAGAAGTTGCTCATGCCATCAGAAGGATGAAGCCAGGCACTGCTCCCGGACCGGACGGCATTTTTACTGATCTCCTTCGTGCGGATGGCAGTGCCATCTGCTCACTTCTTGTCAAGCACTTCAACCACTACCTTCGACTAGGTAGGATTCCGGATTCCGGGGAAGGAGTTTAAAACAGTTCTAATCTTCAAAAAAGGTCAGCAGGAGGATATCAACAACTGAAGACCCATCAGTCTTCTCTCGGTTGTGTACAAGATCTTCACCAAGATACTGCTTAGCCGCATGGAGCGTTGCTTGGACGAGTATGAGCCAGTGGAGCAAACAGGGTTTCGCAAGGATTCTCCTGCATGGAGCATATTCAGACTGTCTCACAACTCATCTAAAGGAGCTGCGAATACCACATGTCACTTGTCCTTGTCTTCGTGGATTATCGGAAAGCGTTCGACTCTGTGGAAATCAGCGCCATTCTGAACGCGCTTGTGCATGCTGGTGTACCATCGCCCTACATCCGACTTCTCGACGAATGCTTCTCGAACACATCGATCGCCATCCAGTTGTTCGATCGAAAGCTTAAAATTTCTATGGGGAAAGGAGCACGGCAGGGAGACACGATTTCTCCCAAGCTATTCACAGCGGCACTCCAGGATGCCATGAAAGACTTGAACTGGGACGATAAAGGCTACCTTGTCGACGGTAAACGGATCAGCAACCTTCGCTTCGCCGACGATATTGTTCTCATCTCTACCAGCACGGCAGAAGTCGAGGAAATGCTGAAGGAGCTCAATGTGGCAGGTATGAAGATTGAATTGGACATGAATATGTCCAAAACGCAATTTATGGTCAGCCAGTGGTGTGATACGGGACTCGTAAGGTTAAATGGAGTCGCTCTACAACAGGTCGACTCCAACGTCTATCTGGGAAGAGAGCTGAACATGGATAACGACCTCGCTCCTGAAATCGCCCGCAGGAGACGCGCAGCATGGGCAGCCTTCAGTTCAATTCGCGAAGTCACCGATCAGGTCAAGGATCCCGCTCAGGGCCTCGATATTCAACGCCTCTGTACTGCCTGCGATGTGTTACGCGACGGAAACCTGGCCCGACAACAAAACAATCGCCAGAGCGATGCAAACTACGCATCGTGCACTGGAGAGATGTCTTCTAAGGACAAGCCTTCGTCAGCAATGGCAAGAAGGCCTACGAAGCTCGGAGCTACGAGAGAAGTCGCAACTAGCAGACCCGCTGCAGTACATGAAGAAGTCCAAATATCGCTGGGCCGGACACCTGCTTCAACGAAAGGACGACAAATGGAGTCTGCGTGTCACAGAATGGCTCCCGAGAGACCATAAGAGACCACTGGAACGACCGCCAAAGCGATGGGCAGACTCATTCTTAAAACCTTTCAGAGAGCGAAGTCTGCCTTACTGGATGCAAGCAGCCAGAGATGGAGCGGTCTGGGAGAGTTGTGCTTCCCGCTGAGAAGACCTCCATCCGACAAAAGGACCATCAAAGTATCAAAGTAAGTAAGTAAGTAAGTAAGTAAGTATATATATGTATCAAAGTAAGTAAGTATACATATGTATACGCTTTATGGGCATTTCTGCCGCGATGCAGAAGAGCGCATAGACATCGTGGCAACGTCGCAACGTCGCACCACGTGCATTGGGGCTCAGCAAATGTGCCAGAGACGTTATGCAACATGCGTACGGAAGACGGATCAGACTTTGCGCTTTGGATTTTCAGTTGACCTTTTAAGGGCTTCGTGTAACGAGCGCACGTGCTTAATTCTCCCTCCGTTCCTCTGGCGGCGGGCACTTCGTAGAATAAATCGCGTATATGCAATAGAGGGTGGACAAACTTTACATGAGCAGTTTTGAAGTTTTCCTATCTCCGCATCTCGCTTTGCGATTCCATATAGTAAAGCCAAGTTCTTCACTGCAATGAAAGAGAGAAGGCCTAAAGAAGAAGAGGAGGCGGTCGTGGTGTTCTATTCTAGGGGCTTGCTTGCGATGTCTCCAACCTGAACGTCTGGTAACATGCATATAACAGAAAGAGAAATGAATTTTTGTACTAATTAAACAAATGCTGGATAGCTATAACGATTGTAATAACAAAATTATAATAGAACTATATCACACATACGTGTATACGTTAATATAAAAATAACAACAATAAACTGAAATCATGCGATAACCGAAATGGGGATACGCATACACTGTAATGTTTTACCAAAGTTGATGAAGTATGAGTGTCTGGTTCTGCTTACTTCGTTCGCTGCATAAAATCATATAGAATATTATCAGTGAATAGGGAATTATTCAGAAGTGCTTTCCATTTGTTCCACACTATTAGCATGAGGTAGTATACTTGGATAGCCAGTTTTTTAATAAGTTGTTGTGTTTAAATAACTAAATAACCATAAGTTAATCTTAAAAATACGAATACTTGTTTATTCACCTATTTGTCTATTTAATTTAATTTAATTTATTTAATATATAGAAATGTGTTAAAGAAACTGAATGCTAAAATTGAGATATTGAATGAGTGAAAAATTTAAAAAATAAAAAAGACAATAATTTAAAAATATAGTAAATATCAATGCTTGACAGAGTTGAACGATGACCTATTACATGCTCTTCTTGTTCATTGAGGGGCTACGTGGGAAGTATAAAGCGAAGGTTCGTCTGAAGAAAGTGTGAAACGAACCCTTCCCCTGTCCATGCTCACGAATTTACCTGTCGGCTCTTCTTTGGTCTTCCCCACAGTCTTCTCTTGTTTTCATACAACTAATCCTCTCCTTTCTTTCTTTTTTTCCAGTTAACGAACCGCAGCATGCAAAGGAGTAGATCACACTGCCTCTTTGTTTAACTGACCATGCACTAAAATTCTTCGCTTTTCCATCAAGCATAAACGAGCGAAGAGAAAAGAATTTTGAACCATTTGAAAATAGTTTTCCATTTTTGTTAATTTGATCGCAGTACTATTACTTATCTGAACTCATTAAGTGCCATGGTGTATGCGAAGGGCTCGGAATCCCTTAGCAGCAATGCTGGAGCTGTCCCATGGGAAATAGCTTCGTCGACCTCGAAGCCGCTGCTCACGCGGGCGTTGTTTTGTGTGCTCGAGGAACAGTTTGCGGTTGATTGTGCCATGTCACACCAAGAAAACCACAACAATGTGCCAGGCACGCAAGATGACGAGAGGAGCCAGATATGTTTACGCGTAAACACTGCACCAAGCAATCTACGTAAACACTTGAACTTGTCTCTGATCAGTATGAGGTCAAGGAGAAGCGGAGTGTTGCAAATGTACGAAGACGGAAAGCAAACGTATAGCAGACAAAACCTGCGCCGCTGGAAGAGTGAAGAGCAAATTCTGCTTTGTGAACAATGTTGAGATACACGCATGAGTATGGCTTGGGCCTGTGGGCCTGTTCTTTAGCGGTCTTTAGAAGAAAGACAAAAGAACAAAACAAAAAGATTCACAAGAAACAAGTGAACAGGTGGAGGCATAGTGGAACACAAACATTCGAAACGTTTCGAATAGGCAAGCGAGCATGCTGGAAAGAGAAAAAAAAGAACAGCAATTCTATGAAGCTCGTGAAAGTTAAGTCCTAACTGCCATGTGAGTATGTCAGCTGCAACTGCATTTCTCTACAATCATACTCGAGACGTTTCGAACCACGATTTCACCTGAAATTTGACAAAGTCCTACAATGAAGGTCATTGTCAGCTTCATAATGATCACACGGTAGCATGAAGTATGCGTATTAAACCGGATGCAGAAATCCGATAATGGCAAAATCCAATGAGGCTAGCATATCCATAGCATATGGGCGGGATAGCAAAAGGACACTTCCACTCGGAATACACTTTCACATTTTCTCGACGTTTGTTTCATTTTTTTTTACATTCCCTTCATAGAAACATTAGTGCTGGTGGAGGTGCCAAATGATGCTTTTCGCAGTCAGTCAAGTGGAATTAATGCGAGGGTGCCTGCGCGTTATTCCGGGACACATTGAACAATTGTCCATTGTGAACACGGTTAAAACAACAGCATACGGACAATTCGGCGGCATTGAGACGGCAACACGCAAAGACTCCGTCACCGAGATTCTGTGTCATTCAGCAACTCTAGGTATGGTTAGGCTTTAGAGGAGAGACATCAGATGGAAGGAAGGCACAGTCGTAGCTGACGTCCACTCTTGATGTTTTTTAGGTACATGGTACTTTTGATGTTTACAGTGCAGTTAAAGAAACAGACAAGATTACTTGAAGCTTGCTATGTTCCGCGAGCATTTCGATTTCGTTAATCGCCGTAATCTACAAGTACATACGACGGGTTTGCAACACTGCCACCAATTCGCAGGAGCCTCCAATTCCTGACCAGCATCGGAACAGGGGCGCCTGGCCTATTCAAGACCCAACCCTCGATATTTTGGGAGAGAAGGAGGCATCCAGGCGGTGCTATAGCTGTTTAAATGTAAATTCCGAGAGACTGTATGGTGGACTAACTGTTACAGAAACTAATGCGAATGTTGTGAGATGAAAAACCTTTCCTAGGTAACCGATTGCTTCCCCATCAACTTATTTACTAATAATTGTTAGCACGCAGAAGGGTAGCGCAGTAAGAGGTGCCGGCTGGCCTTGGTGGCATGTACCATTTCTAGATTCCTGGTTCGCACTTCCCGTCTAGGCCAACCAAGCCTATCATCCCTCCTGGTTCGGGCTCGTCCGTGAAGGACAAAACACTGTCTTGTACATCGATCTGCTACCGCAAGTCACCGTATAAGTCAACTATGCATTCAAGCTGTCTCCGCGACATGCCGCAGAAGTAGAATGCGCGGCGCATTCCAAAAGGATCGGTCAACACCGTCCTTTGTCCGTTATTATTTTATTTTTCATTAGTCGTTTTTTATTAAAGTCATATTTTCTATCCATTCTCTAACCTCTAATTCTTTTCCTTTTTGGTTTGGATTATTAGCGTATCTCCGGGAGCACCATAGTAGGGGCATCAATTATTTGCTCCAACGAAGTATGGGCATAACGGATGAACACACGACTGAGAGAGCGTCCCACCGTGATTATCTATGAAGATGACCTTCATCTTGGCACTCTTCTCGGGAGAGCAGCACATGGCAGACTTGGATTTCGAATGGATTAGTCTGGCGTACTGGTTTCGCATACTCCCTCCAGTACACTTTCCAGTACAGTAGTAGGCGTTATACTGTCGAGGTGCAATTATCCAATCCCAGCCGAAGTCGTCGAAGTTTACCTAGACATGGACTGCGGCTCGTGTTAACACACATCCGTGTGGTTACTGAAAATAAGCCATACCCTGAGAGAGTGGCGACAGCAGGAAGACTGCCCATCACGGGTACACCTTTGAATGCTGTGTTCGGTGCGGTGCAAGCGTTTTCTCCTCTGAGGATACTCCAATCCCTCAGCTTCCACAAACATCTTGAAAAGATTGCAAAGGTGGAATAACGTCTGCACTAAAGCTGCACTAAACTAACCTGGTTTCCACTATTGGTTCGCTCAACTAGATCAACCTCATCAGATACACCTGAACAAGAAGTCTATTTCACTGCTTTTATCGTAGTCGTATGACAGAAGAGAGCAAATACCTTCCATGCTTAGTCGAATCGCAAAACCGTAGTTGCTTCCAGCATTTCTTTGCCACTCTCTCACCAGGTAGTCGATCGGCACGCTTTCAAAGTCCCCGAAGATTGCTTTATCCTGAGGAAGGACATTGTCATTGGCGTGGTCTTATTGTTCTCCAATACAATTACCGTTCTCGCCAACCAAATGCTGCAGTGGGATCCAAAAACCAAAAAATGTGTCATTGCTGTCTAATCAGTCGCTTTTTGCGATAATAACTACGCAGTGTGTATATACTCATATTAAAGGGCTAATACATTGACGACAATCGCGGTTTGAGGCAAAAAGCCGCGTGGTACGCGCGCGCTCAAAATGTGCCTCGCGGACCGCTTTTTTGTTTCGTGTATTTTTTCTACTTCTTCGTATGAATCAGCCAGTTATGGTGTCCGTTTGTGTTCGTATTTGGTTTTTTGTTCAACTATAGGTTACAATTATTATTACTATTAAAATTAATAACGAAAACAGTCAGAACACAAACACGGATAGGCTCCGTAAGCTCAACAACGAACAAGCCAACTATAATCCATGCATGCAATGAGTTGTCGATACTAGCGACCAAATGGCAGCTGGATCTTGTCGCCGATATGATTCAAGATGTTCGAAAACTGATGTCAGATTTGTGATCAGCACCTCAAATATGTAGTTTGGACGAAAGTGGTCATGACTCCGACAACCTTACCTGCCGTAACCTACTGTAATCGACAGAATTTTGAAAACGAATGTTAGATTCGTGATCAGCGCCCCAGTTAGGCTCCACAGACGACATTAGGGCGAAAAAGACTGACTTGAATTGAATTGATTGTAGAATGGTTTCCTTTCTAGTTTTCAATTCGATATATCTAATAAAAGCAACGACATTTTTCTTGCTTATTCCTATTGCAGATATTGCGATCACGGATGACTAGGGAGCAGAAGAAGCATCTATAAAAAATCGAAAGCAGCAGTACAAAAAGTAGCGCGAAAAGTAGTTGACTTAAGGCTTGAAAATGGAGAGCATTAAGGAGTATGACATGTGGAGAAATTTACACAAATACGCTTGTATACATTATTAAAATTATCCATATGATCACGGGGCGCGTGCAGCGCAGTCGGAGGAGGGTCCGACTGTGGCCTGCACCTGATACCAGGCTCCTGGTTCGGATTCCCCGCCCAGGCCAACCAAGCCCTCCATCCCTCCCGGGTCGGTGAACTGGTACCAGACTTGTTTCGGAAGGCTAAGGCGCTGAATTGTTCATCGGCTGGCCACCGCAAGTGATTGTATGGCTAAATACGCATTCAAATCGCCTCCACGACATCCCGTAGGAGTAGAATGTGTGGCGCATCCCAAAAGGGATTGACTAACGCCGTCCTTTATCCTTTATCGTTTTATCCATATGATTGATTCGATTAAAATACCATCCATTTCACTGTCTTTTAGATTTTCTTTCGTGCCGTAGTGACGGAGACTGGAGGAGACTGGGAGCTAAAAGATACAGAGTGCACGTAACTGCTTACCACTCCTCGTGTCCTTGTCTTTGTGAAGAGCTCAATAGGTGCCTCTCCTCTCTGTGTACTGTTCTCATACAAGTATATCTGGAAGAACGTACTTTTCTTAGATACGAGTTTGAGGAAAGCGTCTGGCATTTTCACCAAGGGGGCCAATATTCCGTACCTTAATCGTGTAATGAACCACTGCCTGCGTGGTTTCAAACCGTTTGACGAAAAAATAAATGCTGACATGCTGCGCATCGGCACTTATTCCGCTAATATTTAACCAGGTGCGCATCGGGTCCTCATGCAAGTGATGTGGAGCTGAACGAAAGATTGAAGTAGCGACTTGGACTTTGTGTGATGCTTATAACGCCGCTTTCGTTTGTAGAAGTTCGAATATGCTTTTAGCTTCTATAGGCAAGTTACCTTGAAACACTGGTACAACATGGATTGATGTGATATCCTTTTGTACGTGATCCCCATTTTTCTAAATCAGACGGGTTTAGAATAATCATTCTGTACTCTCTATCATCTTGAGCCTTACTGAGAGTCCGTCTTCAGTGAAGCCCTCAACGCGAAGGAGTCTGCTTATTTGGTGGCGGTCTAGAGAAGGTAATGTCCTTCGAACAGAATGGATGTTGAGCGTCTCAATCCAGTCTGCCTGAAACTGAGTTTGTAGAAACTCTTTTGGAACCCTCGAAGGGCTTGTATTGCTGCAATGTGTCAGTACCTTGATTTCTTGTCGCTTCTGCTCCGTTGTGATGCACAGGGTGAGTTCTTCCTTCCTCTTGTTCTGTCTCTCGCATTTTGCCCTAGAAGCACGATTGCTTTTGTCACTTGGTGCAATGTTCGGAATTTGTTGAAGTTGTAGACAGTACCCCAAAAAATATGTTTTTTGCATCCAAAATGTTCATGTAGGTCCTCCGATCAAATTAGCGTGGGAACTTACATAATTTCTGCCAAGGAGTCTACGTCGCTGCATCCGCCATAAATCCTTAGTAAATGAGATAGCAGCAGCCAAGCAGAGTGAAGAGCAAACGAGGAGTACATGGCCCAAATGAAGGATGTTCCTAGTAGGGGCTGCTGAGGATGGAGGGAAAGTCTAGTTCAAAGATAGCAAAGAGAGCTGGGCGTGGTGCATGCGTGCTATCCACTACCGGCTACTCCTGCGCGGGCTGTCACAACACCAGTCACCGTTGGTTTTCAACCTTTTGCAACCCTCCGACAACAGACGCAGAAATGACATCATTTAAGCGGTTACGTGGTCGTGACGGACGCCTCGTGAATGCATAAATTTCCTGCACACGAAGCTAAATAGCCAAGAACGCGATACATCTCATTTAGTGTTCATACATGTTATCTAGGGAATGTCGAAAGATCCTCTCAACGGAAAGTACACTAACCTTTTAGAATGAGTTGGTTCAGATTTAGCTAATGTTAAGGTACTGTAGGAGGCTTGATGACTTTTCAGGTCCGCGCGAACGCAGCCCCCCACACAAAAATGTTGGCTAACCCTCAAGATCTGTAAAAGGAAGTTAGGCCTGCATGAAAAATTTGTCCAATAATATGAATCAGCTTCATGGTTTTGGAAACACAACCCAGTTTCACGTGAAGTTTTCATCTTGCAAAAGATTGTTCATGTTCTCCGATTTCAACGTTCCTGAAGTTTGGGTATTTTCTTATCCTTTCCTTATGCTTTTGCCCTACCAGATCTTTTTATAAGGTCACTTATTACGGTCGAAAGAAAAACAACTTGGCAGATTGCAAACTACTCTCATCATCAGGTAGAGAAATTTTCGGCTCTAATATGTAAATCGTTCTTGAGCAAGATTGAACGATCGGTAATGGACCCGCTTCTCATAACGAAGTGTCGGTTCTGGACGACTGCTGTGCTCTAACAAAGGCTCACCTCACCTCCGATCGTAAGTGGATGAGCTGATTAATAAATAGCTACGAAAGAAGAAATTAACAAGGTTGCAGAATCGAAACAGTTGTTGAAAAGGCGCAAAGGCAATTCCAATTCCACCACTTCTGCTACAATTCCTCTGTTTACTAAGCCAACAATCTACGCATTTAGAGCACCATACTATTTTTACTGCCATGTTGCTCAACATTTGGCTTCCAATCGCTAAGCCAGACCTGCTGAGAGTTCTGCGCTCCGGTGTCTCGGCCGTGTCCGTCATGGGCAGTTGGTAACGTTGATGTTCACCCAGGACTCTTCTCTACACCCGCAGATTACGCGTTCTATGAAGAAGAAGTTGTCATTCCTTGCCAGGGAGAAGATTGTTGTTCACCGGCTTTTGTAAGGTGCTGATGTGACAAGCGCTAGTTTTACTTGTTTCATAGTTTTGTACCTAGTTGTTGGCTGAAAGGGAAATAATAAATATAAGACTTTTAATTTAATAATATATAGGACTTTTTATTGGCAAAGAAATGATATGGTGCAGATATGAATAGTTGAGCAACTAGCACATATGAAGAAGCAAATAGACAGCCTTGGTTTGTTGTAAGATTGATGGTCCAAAATTGCCTCCTGTGATCATAAGAAAGCATAATGACAACAAACTAAAATGTGCTGAAACATTGGCAGACTCGAACTGAAAAGTCCGCCGGTGTGCTCCTACGAGGCGTCAGTGTTACCGGCTGGGCCACCAGGCACATCTTGTTGGGTGTCATAGGGGTTGATAATAGTTGCGCGCACGATTTCAGACCTCCAAAAAAAAAGAAGCAAAAACTAACTGTGGCTCTGAACTCCACTCATAGGGCCTCACATCCTGCCAGAATAGCATCGCAAAAGCTCACCATGAGTTGGGAACCTTCCCTTGTTAGAAAACTCACCCACGCAGTTTCTGTCTCTAACGCTCTTTCATCTGCTGTTCCTGTGCGGAAGTGCTCTTGAAGGAGGTGAGAGTAAAAAGCCGATGTCAGAGATGAGCGGTGCAACTAACCTTTCAGGTGGGCGTCGACTAGGGCCATATGTTGTTGTATGTTAGATAAACGTGGTGAATTCAGTCCAGAAGCTCAAATGCCTTGGAGATCAGATGCAACAGCTCAAGTGCTTTAATCTCTGAGATACCGTTGTCTTCCTTTCGAATGATCTAATAGTTTTCGATCGCGAACCGAGGAGGTCAAGTGTACAACGTGCCAATATGTGGCCTTTTTGAGTTAAAACCGGGACGGACCCCTGATATTATACAATGAGTTCCAATGTCATTAAACACTGTGTGTTTCACAAGAAATGAGCATACAGGGTTGCTCCCTGACCATAATATTAGGTCGTTGCATATAAGACGGCCAATTTTACTACCTGAATTTCTGGTCGATATTTCGTGGCTATTTCAGGCCAATCCTGAAATTATAGGCGTTCTTCGATTTCTTATCATTTATAGCTTTTTTGACATAAATGCCTCTTGCTGAGTTTTTGACGTCATTTTTACGATATGAATCCACGTGCTATTCGGGTGCTCTACTTGTATGAATGGAAAAGTGGACACAACGCCACGGCCGCAGCTCATAACATCAAACCTGCATTTGGGGAGGATTTCACTAAGGGACGCCCAATTCGCCACTGGTTCGAGTGGTTTCGATCTGGAGATGAAAGTCTCGAAGATGGAGATCGAGGTAGGCCGCCATCACTCCCTAACGAAGACCAACTGAGAGCCGTGGTGGAGCGGATCCGCGACAAACTGTGAGAGAGGTGGCGCAGCATTTCGGCATTGACGACAGCACTATCACTCGCCACTGAATGCGATCGGAAAAGTAAAGAAATTGGATAAATGGGTCCCGAACCAACTGACCGCCGGACAGATGCTGAAGAGCCACGACACCTGTGTTTCGTTAGGGCTGCGCAATTTACGAGAGTCTTTTTTTAGGCAGGATTGTGACATGCGACGAAAAATGGATCCTTCATGACAATCGTCGTCGCTCTGCACAATGGCTGGACAAGAATGAGAGTCCCAAGGAGATGCCGAAACCAAGTCTCCATCCAAAGAAGACTATGATGACCGTATGGTGGACCTTGCGGACTGGAGAGACTATCACAGCGGAGAAGTACTGCGCCGAAATTGAAGTGACGCACCAGAAGTTGATTGAAAAACAGCCGGCAATCGAAGAGGCCCAATCCTACTGCACGACAACGCGCGTCCGCACATTTCAAAAATTGTTGTCCAGAAACTGGATGAATTGGGATACGAAACCCTGCCACATCCAGCATATTCATCAGATCTGCCCTCCACTGATCATCATTTTTCAAGCATTTTGACCGTCATGTGAAGGATAAAAAATTCAGCACCAAGATGATGTCGAAGTGACTCCTTATGGTGCCTTAATTCCCGTAGTTCTGATTTTTACAAAGATGAAATGTCTAGGCAATTACGGCATTGGGAATAGTGTAAGAATTGTAATGGTGCTTATTTCGAATATTATGATTGCTTACAAGCAAAGTTATGATCTGTCAGAGGTTTCAGTTAAAACCGTCCGTTTCATATGCAATGACCTAATACAATGTGATCTGCCCATGCTCTCATGTACTCCCTCCTACACATATCAAATGTCGTAGATAAACGCATGTACAGCAGCCAAGATGGTCCGCAATCTTCCTTTCTACCAATAGCGTAAACTATGTTGGATTAAGCTGGGCACTTACCATTGTAGGTGTGTTTCCTGGCATATGTATGTTCCTCCAAGTTTTTCATAAGCAGGCCACCTGCTCGACCTCCTGAAGATGCGCCTCGTGAGCATAGCTCTGCGGACCTCTGCGCTTACTTTGCCTTACGTGAAAGGTGCACAGAAACTATTTTCCCGCGCTCTTCTTCGAATGAGCAGCAACACTCGTTTGTAGCCTTCGTATCCCAGAAAAAATACTGGTTGTGTACCCGTTAGTTTGTGCCACTTTCAAAGAGAACAATGCTTTCCCGTCAGAAGGCAACACTATGAGCGTTTTTCCCATCTAAAGTTCTTGATTTTGGTAATCCCTTAGACCTCTTAATGTTCGGACGATGGGCGCTAGTTCACTAATGTCATTACCTTGGCTATGCTCAGAGCTAGTTTCAGACTTGCATGATGGTCTGTAGGAATTTCAGACACCGCCTGCAAGACATAATGTTTGGAAACTTTTGTGGAAAACGAAGTGGAGCCAACAAAGTACATAGCATGTATATCCTCCAACCTGCTTTCGAAGAATATTGGAGGAAAGCATTTTCTGAATGCATTCTGTGGTCTCTCATAACAACAAGTGGGATGCGCGGAACTTCCGTTTCCAAACCTGCCTCTGCAGCTTCAGCCAACACTTCCGCCCTTCTCTCCTTAAGATCCTCCTTTATCGCCGCTCTGCATAGCCTCGCAAGCTCGGACGTCAGTTGGTACTTGCCTGACGCTCGTGCTGCTCCACGCTGGCGTATCAGCTCGAGAGTTTCCGGAGACAGGCGTCTCTTGGTGGTCTTCAAGCTCTCAGCTTCCTTAGCACTATCGTGGAGATTGTGCACGAAGCGGTCGTATTCCTCGTCGACGTTGTCCATAACGGTCTTCCCAAAGGCCGGCAAGAGAGGTGTAGAGGTCCCAGTTGGTGGTCGTTCTGGGATTCCTCTTCTTGAACTTCGCGACCTTCTCTCCTTGACGCGAAAAGCGGAACCTTGCGCGAAGGAGGCGGTGGTCCGATTCCGTGTAGAACTTGGGGACAACGGAAACGTCGGTCAGGCAATACTTGCGATTGAAGATGATGTGGTCGATCTCGTTGTGAAACTGGCCACCGGGGGATTCCCAGGTCCATCGTAGGGAGGGAGGCTTCTGGAACTGTGAGTTTCCATGGATGGTCTTGATCGACATGATAAACTCAGACAGCCTTTCACCTTGCTCGTTCCACTCCAAACCGTGGGTTAAGATGTGAAGTTCTTCCGGCGATCTTCGCGGTCCGATCTTGGCGTTGAAGTCGCCGACGAACACCTTGTAGAAGGTGTGATCTTCCTTATAGAACTTCTCCAGCTCCACGTAGAAGGCTTCGACCTCTTCGTCATCGTAGTCGGATGTTGGGGCATACGCGACGAATACAGTCAATGCTGGCATGGAGCCACATCGCTACAGTCGCAGGCGACCGATTCGGGTTGTCAGAGACTCGTACGAATCGATATTCATGGCCAAGTGCGTGTTGACGAGGACACCAACGCCGCCTACTCCTCTGCTGTCGCATGCTCCGAGGAACAGTTCTTCTCCGGAGTCGTGGGCGGCGTGTAGGGGGTGGTGTCTCCTCGTCTCGGTCAGTCCGATGACGTCGTACTTGATCTTCCTGGCTTGCATCATCAGGTCCTCGACGGATGCTTCCGATGCGAGCGTGCGGGCGTTGTAAGTACAGATCGTCATCCTAGTCCTTTTCAATTTGCGCAGCCTGCTTAGGCCCTGAGATTTTAGCAGCCTCACCGTACTCGCCCTTCCCATCGCTGCAGAAATGGGAGCTCTTTCGGGGTCAGTGGAATGAGGCCCTTTAGTGCTGCTGTGTTTGACTGCAATACAACACGGGTAGCTTGTCAGGTTCTGTCGTGCGGGCGAAGAACTCCGGGCAGCCAGCCAGACTGCCCGAAGGGACGGGGCGAGACTTAAGGCAGCCTCGAATCGCCTTACATGTACTCCCCGTCTACCGAGTGCAAGCTTTTGGCCGGGCCGACACAGTTACAATCCGCACAGTCACGGGCACATCCACGCACACTGTGCATGAACATGCCGCTCCCACGCACAAGGAACGCGTCGACCCGACACAGCAGGAGCAAGGAGTCCATCCCCTGCATCCTACCTGCGTCTCTGGGCAGTACGCGGTCGCATTTGGTTCGCGTTTAATTCCCCTATCCACCTCCCGGGGACGCGCCATGTGGGCCTGCGACAAGCGGCCCAAGATCCCTCTTAACAAGAGAGCCCGAAGGCTCTCTATCGAGGGAGATCCGTGGATAAAGATACCACCAGAAAAAAACTTTGAATGAAAAGGTAAGGAGATGTAGGAAGGGTAGCAGGGAAGTAGAATGGATATAACTACTCGTAGTACTGGCAGGGAGAACGCCACGTGGTTCAACGAGAAGATTCACCATGGGGAGGGACGATAATAGCGGAAATAGGAAAAAGGGTTGTTAGGGAAGGAGTTGGTTGAGGTGGCAAGAAGCAACCAACCACGTAATGTAAAAGCAGACCCCCACATCGAACCACCAAAGCCCTTCAGTTCAGCACCACGAGCATCAGTAAGTTAGAGAATATGTTGTTATAGTAAATATACCTGGATTTAAATAGGATAAAAATTATAAACCGGTGAAAATAGCACTTAAAAACGTTCACGTAAATTATGTTTTTTATAAATCATATAAATATTTAGTCGAATATTAGTATGATCTAAATAGTGTTCATATAGGATATCTTTTGTGAATACATTTAAATAACGAGGAAATGAAAAATTTCTGTCATAACCTGACTCGGATAGTTGCCTTTTAGTCTGCGAAAGATAAGTTACAAAATCCTCTATGTAAATTTTAAAAAATGCTCTTTCCTTTCAGGCTTGATATGGAACTCCTTATTGCGGCCAACTTTTCGATGAGCTCGTGTTTCTCAATGATTGAAAGAAGCTCGAAATGCTTTTGACTCTATGGAAGTCATTGGACCAAAGACATCGTGTCCTCCTTTTTCAGGAGCAACATGCTCCCATGAACGTTCGGATACGATACCACATCTGCGCTGACGATCTCAACGACCCTACCAGCCCAAGGAAACCGGATCAGTTGGCCACCATGGAGCAAGTGAGGCCTATTGTATTGTCAAATATACTGCTCCTGGCGGCGGAGAACCGACAATTTGCACGAGGCAGTAAACGTGATCTCATAACTTGCACCAACGGACGAAAAGGAACAATGCACTGATAATGGAGATGCATTCGATTCTGTTGTTTGTGGTCGGATTTTGTTCGTGAATCTAGAAGACCTTGAGAGTCATCCTGATCTCTATTTCGTCTTTATGATACAACACAGTGCTAATAGTCTCCATGTTCCGGAAATCTCGGCATCGCTATCACCTGTAATGTTTTTGCTTCTGTTACAGCGAAGTTGGTGTTTTTCGAGATAGTGCTAAGGCGTCCGCGGGAGCCGACGCGCACTCGCAAAGCCCGGCGAGTGTGGAAAATACGCGAGGGTCCCTGATGCGAGGACGGCATCGGGGGGCAACTGAGCTAGTCCGAAAGTCCCGTAACGTAAGCAGGACCCACGTGGAAACGCTGAATGTGGGTACGTTGACGGGCTGCTCGTGCGAGTTGGTTGAAGCACTGGAGCGTAGAAGAGTTGATCTCTGTGCGGTGCAGGAGACGAGGTGGTCCTGCCGCAAGTCAAGGGACATAGGACGTGGCTTCAAGGCCGTTCTATGTGGAAGTCCCAGGACCACCAGTGGCGTCGGAATAATCGTCTCCGAACGATTTCGTGGCTCGACTGTAAGCGTCGAGCGCTTTGACGATCGATTGATGAAGATCGCTGTCGCCGCTAAGGAGCGACTCTATCATTTCTTCTCTGCGTATGCTCCGCAGACTGGCTGCTCCGATCAAGCCAAGGATGAGTTTTGGATTCTGCTTGATGAGAAGACAGCAGAGGTGCCGTCGAAAGATGTCATCATAGTCGCTGGTGACCTTAATGGGCACGTAGGTGCTACGAAAGACGGGTACAGCTGTCATGGTGGTTTCGGATACGGGTCTCGTAACGCCGATGGTGAGCGTATTCTTGAGTATGCGGAATCGCATAGCCTCACCATTGTGAAACCCTTTTCCGAAAACGCGACTCGCACCTTGCCTCATACTACAGTGGAAGTACCAAGACTCAGATAGATTTTGTCCTTGTGAGAGATCGCGAACGGAGTCTTGTCACAGACGCGAAGGTCGTGCCGTATGAGACGGTCGCACCACAGCACCGACCGCTGATCTACACTTTAAAGATCGCCCCTCCGAGGCTGAAGCAGGTCAATTATGCCACAGGGCCAGTAGATCGTCGGGTAAGTTGACAACGCCAGGAGCGGTGATTCATGGACTAGGTTCTTAATTTCTGCTTTCTCCAAACACTCCACACACCAAAGAAGTTGCTGGTTTGAGGACAAATCTACTTGTAGCAACATCACTGAGGCGGAGGTTCTGCGGCCTGAAGCCATTCCCAATTTCTACCTTAGGCACAACAACAGTATTGTACAATAAATAGGGAATCCGAAACAGGCAGTGTCTATGGTAGGACTTTTCCGACAATTACCTTTAATCGTGCAGAGCAAGTCATATTTGCAGCCTATCGAGGTGTTTCTTCTATTTGTAATGGACCAAACCATACTCAAGGATAATAACGCACCGCGCCATCCAAATTTTAGAGTTTGAGATGCGTAATTTGCTGAAAGACGTCGCGCGAGCCTTTCGCGTACTGCAAGCATGCGGATATCTCCAGAAGTCTGCATGAAAATGATATAGTCAGGAATGCCCACCAGGAGCAAGAGCTAGTTGCCTGAACTGAGCGGAATAGATGAAAACCTGTCTAGAAGGAGAAGCCATTCTCAAGAAATCTCACTTAGAATCTTCAACCACGTTTATTACAACAATTTATCAAAATTCCGTAGCGTCTTAGGAGAGCACTTTTTCATGTTTACAGATGCGAAGGAAGCTTATCAAAACAATTCTGGCATCGACTGTTCAACTTTAGCGTTGATATGCTCAAAAGTTACAGTGTACAAACTAAAGTTGAACGCGCAACAGATGGGCTTTGGGCTCTTCTCGGAGTAATGGTACATCCTGTTCTCTTAAATGTTCGGCTGAAAAGAACGTGCACAGAGCTAAGAAATGCGTAACTTCAAATCAAAGTACAGGTTTCTAGCGATAAGCCGTAATGGATCAGAATCACCGGACAAACTAGAATCCACGACCCGCTTCAAAGGCCTGAAGGTAGAAACGTACCAGGATAAGAATATGTCCACAGTAGGCACGAAAGGTGAAGGGTTTGAAGAACTGAACTGTACACATATAAGCACATGAATTAATAATTACGAAGAAGAATGGGAGTGGTACATTGAGAATTCTTCCGCGACCAGTTCCTTGCTATATGCCGTTCTAGACCTCATCGTTGAAGTAGTCAAAGTCGTCGAACTGGAACTACCATCCAACATAAATGGCCAACACAAAAGAATGATGTCCTTCGAAGGTTTTGGTGCTACTAATAACTTTAAAGAACAAGATAAGCAAGCGAGCAGCAACAAGTGCTCACTACAACTTACCTCATAGTTTTCGCTGAAACTCTCAAGGTTTTCCTCTCCGTCCCACTCGTCAACTTCCAACTCAGCGGTCGATTTTCCTTTTTTAATCATGTCGGGCAAGGGATTGTACTGAAGATGAACAATTATTCGGATACCAAAGATCCCTTGCGGTGCAGCTGTGACAGGAATTTTGTCGAATCTCGAGTAGTTGCCTCATCACTCCGCAAAATTACGTCCTACTACATCTAGGAAACGTCAGCCGTTCTTGGGCAACATAGTGTGCAGCCTACCTTCAGAGCTTCAACGTCATCGAAGTTGATGCCGCTGAAGAACTCATGGCTCTTGAAAGCTTGGAAAGTGCACAGCCGTCTTGCTAAGGGAAACGCGAGCATCTAAAGAGTTGTGGCGTTGTCCATTGAAGACTAGAAACAATCGTGACGGCTAGCATAGGAATAAAATCGCACCTGGTCAAACAGTTCTCCTAAAATATCGCTACAACCTATAGGAGTACTGTAGTCAACGAATCTGAAAGTAGCGGCTGTTGGAGGAGGAAGTGCAGGAGTCTTGCAAATGTCGCAGACGGATGACCTCAAATGGCGATGATGAGTGGCGTTGGCGTTCGGGTACGGATACTTTCCGGTGACCAGAATGTGAAGCACTACAGCAAGCGACCACCAGTCGACGTAGTGTGAGTACGGTTGCTCCAGTGCTACATCCGGCGACATATACTAGAAACCAATAGTTTAAGAGACATGTGAGAATTCTCACATAGAGATCCTGACCACAGTCCTCACCTGTAGAGTCCCACAGATTGTTGACGTCCGGTCGCCGTTTTTTAGCCACTTGGAGAGGCCGAAGTCCACTAAACGTACGTGTCCGATGGAATCCAAAACGATGTTCTCCAGCTTCAAATCCCTGTATATCACGTCGCTCCGATGCAAGAAATCTAAAAAAACGTAACAATCTTCCGAGCACCATACACTCCGACGCAAATTTACAGGTCCAGCCCCTGATTTATTCATTAGTAGCCAAGGAATTCCCTGTAATGTATCCGTAATGTCGCCGTCGTGTTCCCCACTAGCGAAAACCTCTGTATGAGAATTCTTCGCAAGGAACCTGATCAATGGTAGATACCGTTTTTTGAAATATAGAAGAAATATACCGGTGCAAAATTGTAGATCCACATGGGTTTTTTCGCTCTCAACGTTTCCTCCGCACAAACTAAGGTACAAATTGGTAAAAAATGGTGTAAAATTAATGCTTTTGCGTTATTATCGTTCGTTAGAAGAGAGTTCGTTATCGCATGAATTCCATTGTCTGGTAAAGTGCTCAGGTGCACCAAGATTTATATGAGTAACCTCATGTTGATGCAGCAAGCTCAAGTTGGTGCTCTTCAAGCGGCCGGTGTTTTAAACAGGAAGACCGCGCTCAACTAAGACTGTTTCACAACCGCATCTACCTAAGGGAACAGGAATTCCACAAAGAAAAAAGATAACAGATGGGATGAAAGTCGCTTGGTCCAGCTAGTTTCCAACAGCACCCAGTCCGCGAACGACCTACGTCGCCATCTATGTGGGGTTTTCTGTACCAAAATGAACGATAATGAGCAGCTTTAGCCACAGTTCACATATTGTTCATCAACTTAAGGAGGGAGCCCCTTGCTTAACGGTCTGCCATAAGGTTGCTAGGCTCGTGTTCTCTCGTGCGCACATGAACACGGATTGGAAAAGGGGAGATACGCCTGCAGCTAGCTTGGCATGCATGAAAAAGCACATTTTTACTTTCAGGTGGAATTTGAAGAGGGACCTTGACAGGCCCCACGGGTATAGATACTAGTGGAAGAGAGGAACGTGTTCTCTAGGACAGACTGGTTTAATGGTACTGGAGTCGGTCTTCAGGGGGCAAATCCATCAACGACTTACAGCAATTTAACAGAGAAAATTACAGCCGAAATCCCTGATAGCGCGGCTTATCTAGCGATATAGTGAACGATAAGTTCTCCCGCTTTATCTGAGTTTTCCGCTGTGAATTCTCTGTTAAAGTAATGTAAGTCGTTAAGGAATCCGACCCTTGGAGTGGTCCAGTCCAGTTATTCTCCAGATACTAACCTCATAAAAAACTTGGGGTTTTTTTGTGCACAAGATGTCCACAAATGGAATCACATACTCCCTCATCTGAAGAACGCCATACTTGATGAACGGGCCGTTGTAGAGCGGAATGTTGCTGATAACCTTATCAGTAGTATGACAAATAAAATTTTCGACTATGTTACAACAAAGGCAATGTAACAAAGTACTAATATTATTTCACTTGTTACTACCAGACCTTCGGCTTCGGCGGCCCAGCTGCCCCCAAACGTATGGTTGGGTTGAGACCGTTTACTGTCCGACGGCAATACCGAATCTCATAGTCACTCACCCTACCTCTCTTGGCTTCACCCCCTCCCAGTGACTGACAACGTGACCCGCGGATTAAGCGAATTATATATAGTAAGGTCTTCTATAATGAAGGCTCCCCATGAAATGGACCAATGATTCTGCACGTTCCTAGTTATTTCATTCTTTCAACAAATGCTCATGGTATCCTGCACTCATTAGGTAAACTTCTTAGGACCCTCATATACAATTTTTGGCAGAAGTGGAATACGATTGTGACGTTACTGAGACTTGGTAGCAAGTTCTTCAGTCGATGGTGAACGAATCAGAGCGTGGGCTGATAATTTTGCATCGGGGTGTATAAGCGAAACAGGAAAACAACTGACCCACAGCACAAGCAAGTTCGGCACCATAAATTTGAACACTGCACTCCGACAGGCATCCGTGCTCTTTCCACAAGCCGAACATGTCGCCAAATCCACCAACCGGGTACTAAAAGGGCTTTGCAGCAAAACGGCTTGTAAATGAAATCATCTCTAGTCCTGGAGAGTTGTAATGTATGGTGACCACGTCCGCATTTGCAACAAGAGCGCGAAGCATTATGCGGACATTTTCATTTGGAAAACTTTACGAATGCGTGCCGTAAAGTAAATGCAGGCCACCGTAATCTGTTTGTCACTACCCGTTGGACAGCATACCGTTTCCTCTTTAAATTCGAAACTTTTCGATTTAAACTAAATACTTAGCAAATCCAAACCCAAGTAATATTCTCTGATATTAAACTGGACACTATTGCCGAAGGCAAAATAGATTTTGATCTAGGGAATTGTCTTAAATACGCTCGCAAAAGGTTGTCCTTAGAACGATTACATTGTTCGGATGGTAAATCCTCTTCTGAAACTGAAAGCCTTGATTTCTGTGCCTATAGAAATCTTTTAAGGCATATTTCGAAGCACAGAAAAGCAGACGTCTTCGAACTTTGCAGTGTGTCATGTGAGGAAATTGCGCCGTGCAGACGTTCGGTATATAATATTGATTGTCTAAATGATAGTGTAAGTTCCGTTTACGCGCAGGTGCGCAATGCAGAACATACCAGCTCAAATTGCGTTGCTTTATAGATGCTTCGGAAGGCACGCTCTGTTACTTATCGGACATCTCACATAGTTTTGTCGCAAGATATAATAGAAAAGTTGAGGGCCAGAGAGAATTATGTGTACCCAAGGGTATGACACGTTTATTTCGGGTTATATAGAACGAATATAACATCCGGAAGCCTGACTAAAAATAAATCGTACGGCCATGACTTTCGTTGGAGGAAAGGAGAAGAATGAAGATTCTATGAGCTGTGATCTGCCGAAATATGGGGTGTGTCTAGGTAAAGAGAAAGATGCTGCTGGCTTGTGTTGGAATGCCTCGTCAAACCTTTTTGCACTCCTGCATGAATCGGCAGCGTTCTCGTTTTGGATTGAAATTGGAGATGAACAACAAATGCTTTGTAGCTGACAAGTGAAGTGTAAAACTTGAGCTTTTAGTGGTGAATTACACCACTAGAGGTACCTGCCTGAAGCATTCTAAAGTCACTGAATTACGAAGCAGTGCATCCTACATAACACCACTGCATTCTAGGTACCTTGTCATCTCTCGCGTTAAGAACAAATACGACACCAGAGTATAGTATACGCCGAAAAAGTAATTACGGTTTCCATTTATCCTGTTAGTGCTGTACATCGACGCACTGCATACTACAAAACTGCTGAGGTAAACCATCGGGCACCTACGACAGTTCGTTAGAAAGAGTTCCCATTAATAGTGCTCCACATCTGGATTTTGCATTCATAAGAATCCACATCAAAAACTCAGAGAGGCTGTGCATTTTCGCGTTCCAGCATTTGGCGGCAATCCGTTCAGTAATGAAACACACTAAAAACCTTTTACATACCTGTAACACAGTGAACAGCTTTGACCGCGTCTGCCAAGAGGCGTAGAGACGAGCGATGAAGACATAGGGGGAAAGGAGCCGCTGTAACACAATTTCTCGAGGGATGCAATTTGCACGAGAAATAATTTGGTTGTCAATACGAAATTGTGGGATCCAGTTCATTTTCTAGTGCAACATTGTTAAACAGGGGCGTGAAACAATGCCTGTCGGCTCGAAACAATTACACTCAAAGTGCACAGAGCACAAGTGACTGTCGACCTTGCTTAATCCCCTTTTAGTGTCACGCGTTCTGCTTCTACTGCATGTCGAAGAGGCCACTTTGAAATGTATGATAGTTGTTATACGCCATAAAGTTAGGTAGCAAGCAAACGGACAAGTAGGTGTTTTATCTCTCCACTAGAGCGACACCCATACACAGTTGAGTCCCAATTCGAGGTGTCTAATCAGAAGAAACGTAGTAAAATCTATCAACGTTCGATACCGTTCATTCTCCAACGACAATAAAACTCGGCCGATTCCTGCAGTGATTCTCCCTCTCCCGCCGCGATCCACCTCTCCAGTTGGCGACCTACTGGCGTGGTGATGATAACAATGCAAAGCAGTGATGAACTTTTTAACAAGGTGATCAAATCTGTAAGCCGAAAAATTGGAAGTTGGTGATGGAAGTTTCAGCCCTTTCGCACATGTACTTCTAGATTTCTAATAAACGATCGTGCAGTTGATAAAACTAAAGTTTTAGTGAAGGAAACAAAGAGATAGGCTAAAGCTAGGAAAATCGAAATTCCAAAGCACCACTATTTTCCGTCATTTCCGATTAAATTGCAGGCACCCACTGTGCATTACGTTCTTCGATCTGAAAATATTCGCTCAGCCGGCATGGAAGTGGTCAACGAAGTCCTGTGATGACATTGAGGTCAGTAAGTCAAAATTCATCAAGAGCTTACATCTGATTTAGGACCAAGATCTTCTACAATGAGCCATTCTTCATTGTTAGCGTGAAGGCAATGGTTCGCCAAGGGAATATCATATCTCCGAAAGCTATCAGAGCTTGAGAACAGTGCTGAAGAAGTTGAAGTTCCCGCTCTGTGCTCACCTCTTCGACACCACTGTTTTGCACTAATACTAACCCTACGTCCCGAAGCTCTGGACAGATGGAAGCAAGGTGAACACGCGACCAGCTCTGGGTAAGAGGAAATGACACATAGAAAGTAATTGAGAGAAAGGCTGTAGAGTTTGGGGACCAGATATGCCGTTGCTTGCGCAAGGTCGTTGAAGGGTAGGTTGGACCGTTGAAGCTTTCGCTGACACTCATGTCGACGAGACCAGTAACCGACTGGATTCCGTGAGATTTCAGATGAAGTCAAGGATCCTCTTCAACGAGTAGGTCGGAACTCTACATGGAAGCCCCTATCTTGAGTAGGAACGAAGTATAGAACGACTGCCTGACCCCTGAGACAAATGACAGGCAGAGGCGATCAGAGCTCTTTGCAGCAATTTTCTCAAATCAAGTAGTATAGGCCAAGCAGTACCTGTACAGCCACCTCTCTTCTGACCTGCTGGACCGCTCCCTTAAGGAGGATCAGCGACTTCTGCTGGATCTTCAATGCATAAATTCCTCTTGTGTCGTTCTTGGCCACTGCGCGATAGACTCTCCCAAAAGAACCGCTCCCAATTTCGTTAAAAATCTGGAATGAAAAAACTCGAAGATTATTTAAGACGACAGTATCTAGTACTAAGAAACGACATTCCCATACAGCAAAGTTCTGCTCAGTAATAGCACTTCTGGAAGAATATTCCGGTAGAAACAGTGCCTCCAGCCACGGTATCGGGTACTCTTTGCGGTGGACATTGGCACAGCTCTCTGAAAGTGAAGATTACTGTTATTAAGTTGTGATATATATTTATTTATTTTATTTAGTTATTTATTTGCATATAAGACGCACGTCAGAGAAGATACGAACAAACACAAAGAGAACTCATAAAAGAAACCAAAATACATAACAACGAGCAACTCTAACACACCCTAGCTAAAACTAGTACTTCAGCAGAAGACGTTTTGCCATACTCATCATGAACTTTGTCTATTTTTAGGTCGTTGAAGTAAAAAGTAGCCATTTGCGCACTTGTTCTCTCCGCTTATGTTTGTAATTTTTTGCGCAGTTTTTTATAGCATTTGAAAGGCAATGCTCTATACTACAAGAATATGTGTTAGTGCTATTTGCTCATTTGTCCTTTATTGATTTTCAGGTCACCAAATTGGGAATTCAGACTTTTCCGCCCGAATTTTTACCAAAACTCCGGTTCTGTGGCTGAACTTTTTTGCATGGTGTTATATGTCGTTTGGAAGAGGATGTCTTGCTCAGTAAGAATTTGTGTCGCGTTTATTGGCTCCCGCTGATTTCTGTCGAATATCAACAACTGAAGAAGGAGAAGGAGTTGTTGGCGAAGACGATTTTTCTCTTTTTGGCGTTTTGTTGATATTCAATAGAAATCAATAAACTTGACAAATATTCTTATAGTGTAAGACACTATCTTTCGAATGGCATATAACACCAACCCAAAAAGTTCAACCACAGAGCAGGAGATGTCGGCAAAAATAACCATCCTCGTTCGGACGTCCCAATTTGATGACCTAAAAATCAATGAACGACAAATAAGCAGATAGCACTAACACATATTCCTGTAGTACAGAACATTGTCTTCCAAGTGCTATAAAAAAACAGTGCAAAAATTACAAACCTAAGTGGAGAGAACAAGTGCGCAAATGGCTACGTTTTCACTTTTTCACTTTCCACTTCAACGACCTAAAAATTGACAAAATTCATGATGCAAAAAGAAATGCAATACATGTTCTGATAGAGCAATTAATTCTCTTTCGAAAGCTATGCGGCGCTATGCAAGAGACTGCCGACGAATCCGCAGTGAATCGTTGAAAAAAAACGGCGGGGACTTATGGGATATATATATATATATATATATATATATATATATATATATATATATATATGAACGATAGTAACATCTCTGGTCTATAAATTAGCGTAGGCTCTAGTTCGTCGGAAAAAAAGAAAACTAACGGAAGCTTTCTGATGTAGAGGGTATTGCTTCTACGGAGCAGTTCGTTGGATGATATCCGTCAAGTGATCGACATCGATTTCTCATCGGCTTGGCAATCCCAAATTCTAAAATACTATAATACAATAAACCAACTTCAGAAGAGCGTTCTTATACAAATAACGTCTGTGAATTGCTGAATTGCTTCTTCTCGCATTTCATGTGCCCTAAAGGGCAGAAGCTCGCAAGTAATTCAGAGCTTCTTAGAACTTGAAGACTTTGGTATCTTGTATCGAACCCAGAATCGGCCCACCTAGAGAAAATGTTCTGAAGATTCGCCGCCGTTGTTCAGATTTTAGATAAGGCCGACCTTACCTTAGGGAAGAGCGAAAAACTCGGAGGAGAAGGAAAATTATTGAATTATTCTCGAGATTTATGTATTGTAAAACAAAGGACGCATTTCTCTGAGAACAGCCTTACAGGTATCAAGGAACCTAAATAAGTAAAACAGAAGCTACTTATCAGTTCTCCTAATCTCTTAGAAAGAATTAATCCCGTATTAATTTTTCTTGATGAAGGCACTAACAATAGAAGGGTCTGAAGCGCATGCCTGAACTGGGAGAGCGAACCATATCGGAAGAATTCCACCTTCTCCACCAGTATAAAAATGCGTATCTTTTTCGTCAAGTCGTTACATCCAAGGAGTATTGGGTCCTTGAAGTTATATAGAATCGGAGCCTCACGTGCGCTGGGGATCTCGTACGCCCAGGATCCATCGCGGGCAAGTGGCACGGGGCGCAGTGGATAGTCGCGTTCGCTCATGCGAGGAAAGCCGGAAGTTCCGTTCTTCTCCGTGCATTATGCTCGCATTTCAACTAACTGGTTGAAGTTTGAGGGGCCCTGATGTTTTCACCATTTTCGGGCGTTTTCCGAACACGTTTCCAGCTGTTTGTTGTCGAGAGTAACTTTCTTGCGACTTGTTTATTACCGACCGGCTTTCAACCAAAAGGCGACGAGAAAGGTTTCCACATGCTCTGCCCTCCTTTCATGCTATTCTAATATTCTCCTTATTTGAGCATGACTTCGCCCCCAGATGCCTGATTGCAGTACTCTTATTCTCGATTCATAGGGTGGCTTCTCGAAACACGTGACGATTCCAGCTACTATACCCCGGGGGAAGACCATGAGCATTCGGACTATACCCTCGGGTGCCAGCGGCTAGATTCAGTCAGCCGACGGGGGATTTTCCAGCTACATTAAGTCGCTAAAAGGAAGTTTATACGACGTCGCATTCTGGTCTCTTTGAAAATCCGGGTGAGATGGTCAGGATTTTCAAAAAAACCAGATGGTCCATGTAGGCAAACAAAATGTAAAGAGATTGTAGCTTTTTTACACTCTCCGTATGGTTTCTACTCCTTCTGCTTCATACCCTCTGTACCTGTGTATCACTCGTGTTCAGCGTTCATTCATCATTATGTTGAACAGCTTTCTGATTGCCTTTTGGTTAAAATCTGGTCATTTCTAAACAACACGCAAGAAAGTTACTCTCCACAGCATACAGCTGGAAAATGTCCCGAAAACGCCTGAAAATTGTGTAGGGATCAAGACCTCTCAAACCTCAAGCAGTCAGTTGAAATGCGAAAATACCGCATCACAGAAGAACGGAACCCCCGGCCTCCCTCGCATGAAGCAGCGTTCCACTGCGCTCCGTGCAGCTAGCCGGCACCTGGCTTTGTGAGCGTATGTGCAAGACTCCAGGAGCGCGTGAGCCGCCGATTCCATAGTAACTTCAACTGCTTAGTACACACAGGGTTTGACCACCTGGCGAAATCGAAATACATGTTTATACTAACTGAGGAGTAGGGATTCTTCCTATATGCCTCGCTCTGCCCGTTCAGACAACGCTTCCACCCTTCCCTTGTAAGACTGCGCAATCGTAATTAGCCAAAAGTTCATTGAAAGGCTATTAATGACCTTAATAAGCAACGTTTTTGCCACATTTCAAAGATGTTACCAATATGTGGTACGAATTTTAATCAAGGTAATGATGGGCACTAACAGTCGAGGACGAACGGAATATATCGAATTCCGAACGTTGCAAATTTCATTTGTGAAATATCGTCGAAGAGTTCCTCTAGACTCGCGGAAAATTCACTATCATACTCTATAATAACGCACTAAGCGCGGAGTCATTGTATCAATCGGCGCCACTGCAGAAATTAGTCATAAAATAGGGAAAACGGGGGGAAAATTGAGGGAAAATGGGGGGAAAATTACGGGACGAAAATAGCGAAAAATACTCAGACGTCTTCTACCTGCCTAGAAACTTCAGCCCTAGGGCAATCGCGGTCGCTCAACACGAATCTGAAGTTCGTTTTTAAAGTATCGATCGCCATCAATCGATATTGATCAAATTAGTGGGCGCGAAAATAGCGGAAAATACCCAGACGTCTTCTACATGTCAAGGGATTCAGAAGACGTGCGAAATACGTCGCATGACGTGCCTGGGACTCAGAAGATGTGCCAAAGACGTCGCTCATCGTGTTTGGGGAATCAGGTAGACTTGCCGAAGACGTCATCCGCTAAGGGAGCATTGAGGGGGACCAGTACCAGCAATGGGCACCGTTTCACTAAGGGAGGACCAGTAGTGAGGAGAGCCAATAGATCGCCCTATCATACTACATATTGTACGTACTGCGAGCCTTTTGTACTCCTAGGTAGGGAAAAAACAAGTAGAGCAGCTAGCTCGATGTGATTGTCCTTAGCTTAGTGATACTGCAACATCGTGCGAAGCAAGCCGCAAGTGCGTGCAAGCCGATAGGCATGACGGAGCACTTGTACCTAATAGGCTCACTATTTCGAACATATTACGAAATTTTAAAGCGTTATTATTTAATAGCTTTTAAGCATCATATTTTGTTACGATAGCAAACGGAACAAAACAGAACAAACCGCCCTCTAGAGCGGGTGATCAGTGAAACTCGGCTGGCTGTCCCGAATCTAATTTCCGAGAGGAGATGCATATCATAGTAAAAAGTCGCGATTTTCGCCAGTTGTCAGACACCTAGCAAAGCAGTACGAAGAAGGACCCCTGCATGGTGGATTGGGTCGCACATTTGTGCTGAACTTGCAGCTGCTGCAGAGTATGTTTACAGAAGGTTTTATGGATATAAACAACGATCATGCCGCGTCCTCCTGGCTGGCGTGAAATGCTATTCGAACGAATGCTACGAAGGGAGATAGGAACGCAATAGTGTGCACGCCTCACTTACAGCGACTTGTTAACAAAAGCAAAGCACTGCAGTAACACACGACGCCAGTACTGTCGAAGTTCGCAGAACCATGCCCTGAAATCAACAGCCTCATACGAAAAGTTGTACTGTACATTTTTCGAGAAATGTAGTTCCCTGCCATTTAAAGTTAATTCGCATGATTTTTAAGGGAGGTTACGACAAAAACGAGAAGAAGACTACCCCAAGATTCTGACTGCACCATACCGCCTGAGGAGAAACGGACGCAAGTTTAGCAGTTGCAAACAAGGAAGCCGAAAAGGGAGGGAGAGAAATGTGGAATAGCCAAATCTGTAGTCTTATAACCACACATGGTGCGCACTGCATCACTATCTCTTTAAAAAAGGCTCTGCTAGTTCTCCATGCCATAAAACTTGGGCATCTTGTAGAGTTGGCCTAATAATTCTGTGCAGCGCAAGATTGGTACGACGAAGCAACTTGTGCGGTCTGACGTTCTTAAAAGCCTGAAAAATCTTCGAAATATAAAATAAAGCACTCTCGGCAAATGCTCTCGGCTCCATCTGAGGCAGTTTCAATGGAACCGCAAGAGTGTCAGGGAAAATATCACTGACGTGAACCGAACTCGCTGTCTACTAATGTTTCGAGAAAGCTTAGCTATCTAGCGGTTCTGCGAACATTCATACGTCATTCTGCTGGAGGAGAACGTAGTGAGCGGAAAGCATCTGACTGCTGACCTACAGCGAAACAGCCAAAGCTCTAGCCAAAGCTGCAAGTCAGACCAATCTGCATTAAGCACAAAAAGATCTGAAGCGTTGTGACGGAGAACGGACGGCGAAGTAGTTCCTTAGACCGCCTGTCATCTCTTTCTCAAACATTTCAAGTCGCCACTGCTTGTCATAATTCGTGCTCGCCGCGGTGCAAGCAAGCAGGGGGCAAGACAAAAGGGTGTAGAATTTGATAAATAACTCCCAGCTGCGTAAAATATTGGTGTAAAATCAATTTGCACAATTCACCAGAATTTCACGTAATTACAAAATAGATTTCAAGAAAACTGTAGAGGATCTAATTCCTATGCGTCATTCGTGCATGGAATTTTTTTAACAGGTAGAGGCTTAACTGTCGTTCAACAACATATCGGGATGGCTAACACTTGCTTATACGATCAAAGTTTCGCACGTCTTCATGGAAGTCCGTAAAGACCTAATGGTACATAAACAAGAATTCCATCGCAGTCTAGTTCACTTCGCAGAGAATGTCGAAAGGTGCCTGTTTACCGACCAGTATAACATTTTATTGTCGTTCGTAATATGGCGCTTCTAGATTCTACGGAGGAGCGTATTTCTTTCGGCGGTGCTGAGACATTTCTCAGCCGTTGTGAAGGATTTAACGGTGAAGCGCTAGACGATTAACATGTCCTACCTGTGTAATGCTGAAATTGCCATCCTTTTTCATTTCATTTCATTTATTACGCTGTTTAAGACAGACGTTATACAGAACCCAAACCACATCAACACAACCAGAACAACAATAGGATAATAGAGCGTCTGTAGACATGGAGGATCAATAGGAGAGTAAGTGGTTGGATCTGGAAACGTGGAGAACGCACCACCGGATATCCTATTTTGCACTGAATATAGTCGCTTTTGCCATACGTTTGAACGAAGGAAGAGAAGTCGGCACAGTCCTCGTCTTACTCCATTTGAGATAACTCAAACCAGCTCTAACCGTAAAGAAGGTGGCTCTTAGTGAGGTTTTAGGTGATTTAAAAAACAGCTTATCTGTTCCACCCCTAGTGACTAAGGGTCGTAGGGTGTAAAGTTTTGTGCAGGAAACTGGGATCAGGTGGTTGATTAGTTTATAGACCATAACTATATCGAAGTAGTATCTCCTTGACTTGAGTGATGGAATACCCAGATAAGCATTTCTAATGCTAGCTCTAGGGATTCTGCCATACAAAAATCCACCATTTCGCAATAGAATCTTCCTGGTGAAATTGTTCTGAATCTTCTCTATCATCAGAACATCTTTTTGTTTTGCAGGGGAGAACACGGAACATGAACTCTCGACGAGCGGTCTCACGTACACCTTGTAAGCTTTAAGAAGAACTTCTTTATCCCTAGTCGTCAATGCCTTAAATATGTGGAAGATTCTAACGCTAGCTTTTCTGCAAATAGCTTTTATATGAGGACTGAAGTCTAGCTTCTCCGTATAAGAAAAGCCTAGGTCCTTAATCTCATTCACTCTAGAGATTGGCTGACCAGATACTGAGTATGAACAAGGCAGCTCAGAGGAGCCAATTCGTAAATGATACGTTTTCTGTAGAGCAAGTGGTAACTGCCAAGTAACAGAAAACATATAAAGCTTGTCAATGGCAGACTGAATAGCATCAGTGTCCCGAGCAGAGCAAACTTCTCTGTAAATCTTCAAGTCATCAGCATATTGCACGGAGGTTACGCCTTCTTTCAAGAAAAGATCCTCAAGTTCTGCGACGTAAATGTTGAACAGAGTAGGTGAAAGGACGCCACCTTGGGGAACACCGCTATGCAGGCTATAAACATTAGAGAAGGTTCCGTTTACACACACTTGATATGTTCTACCTGATAAGAACTCACGTATCCAACTGACAACTTTATCATGTATTCCGAGAGCTTTCAGGCGGTGAATCAGTTTGGGATGGCTAACCCTATCGAATGCCTTAGCAAAGTCAAAATATACCACGTCTATGGTTTTATTATTATCTATAGCCGCAGTCCAGTCATTTAGGCATTCCAGCATATTAGTTTCGATAGATTTACCGCTTACAAACCCATGTTGAGATGCAGGAAAGATTCTGTTGGAATTCAGGTGCTCCAAGATATGCTTATTCAATATCTTTTCGAACAGCCTGCAAAATATTGAGGTAATACTCACTGGTCTATAATTTGAAGGATCAGAGACAGGCTCTTTCTTCAAAATGGGAGTAACGTAGGAATGCTTCCACAAAGACGGGACTTCTGAGAAGGTGATGGACTGGTTGAAGAGATAGGCCGAGGGGAAGGCAATTGCATGTGTTATGTTCCTAATAAAGGTGAAAGGAATTTCGTCAGGAGTAACAGAGTTTGAAGCTGGCCATCTAGGTGCTCGTAGATGGTAGTAGCGTCGAAATAAGGGTAATCCGTCATTTTATTTTGAATGGAAAAGCTGATAGGAGGAAGGGTTCCATCATCTTTAGAAAAAACTTTGGCAAATTCGTCTGCAAGCGTATTAGCTTTGTCAAAATCTGTGGGAAAGTACCGTCCATCCACCTTAAGACCAGACAGGTGCTGCCTTTCAGATAATTTGCTTTTTAGGTACCGGAAGAAGGCACCTCTCTGTTTTGAATTCGTTATCCTTTTTTTCCAGGTTTTTGTTATACTTATCCAATTCTCTATTGAACCGAGCGGAAAATACTTTGTAACCAGACCAATCCCCGCTTTGTTTTGCATAATTGCAAAGATAATCCTTGTGCCTGGACATATTCTGCAAGTGACGAGGCAAAAAGGATCGAGTTGGATATACCAGTGACCACGGAACGAACATATCTACAGTATGGTGCAAAATCGATAGAAACATGCGATACTTCTCATTTACTCCTTTTACCGACTCAAATGAGTCAATCCACATTACACTGTACAGATAACTAGTAACCTCAGCATAGTCGCACTTGGAAAAGAGTCTACGAATTATTGGACGCTGTTCAATTAACCCGGTATGGATGCAAAACACTATGCTCATATGGTCACTATTACCTAGTGGAGGCTGAAGAGTAAGATCTTCGGCTTAAATAACTACACCCAGTCTAAAAGTCGGAAACAGTGGGTGAGACCACCTACTAGCATGTGGACATACGCACAAAGTTTACTATGGACATACATTGAGAATTGTTTGCGTAGCCGTCACTTTAAAAATAAATGAGGTAGCGTTGACCTAGCAGCGAAAACCTCGTCTTGGAAGCTGCTAGTGCGTTAATCTCCAAAGCTATCCAGCGCAATAAATACGTAGAACATCTTCACTTTTCAAACACAGTCCATCTTCAGAGGAATAACAGTGAACGCCAATCAGCTTCAGTCATTAGCGTTTTCTCTAAAATGTAGAAGGCTGAGGGAATTTGACAGATAAAGTATAGGCTATATAGTGGAATAGAAGAAGATGGCTTAGAAATTATAATACCTCTTACTCGTAGTCAGAAAATGTAGCATGCAGTCCATATGTTTAGCAATATGTAGAGCAAAAGTAGCTGCACTAAGCAGTACCTGTGTGCAAGCAATACGATGGCGGTTCACTTCTAGACGGAAGTTACCTTCCACAGCTGTGTGAGCTGTTGCTGATAGCAGGTAAGATCAAATGACCGTTTGTATTATTTCTGGCAGATTCTCAAACTAGCACTATTCACATGTCTTTTCCTGTGATGCGGCTTATTTCTTCTGAGTGTGCGGCTGTTCCTAGCAAGTCCAGGAGGACTCCTTTGAACGGATTTATTCTTTGTGTAGAAGAGCAGGACTACTGTGGGAACGACAGTTTCTTCCAAAACATTATTCCTAAGAGACCGCGGGCGTAGCCAAATATTGGACACTACGACTGCTGACGCTAACAGCTTCCAGAACGGGAGTCAGTTGACGACACCGGTAATAGCCGACGCGGCAGTCTCGTCTCCCGTGCTATACACAAATCAAACTCGAAAGTGTATCCTCTAGCGGAGCGGCTAGCAGTGTTCTAAGGACTAAGATTGGTACAACTCTTTATTGCGGCTTATGTTTCGGCGTCGTCGCCTTCTTCAGAGCCTGAAAAGTCGAAGTGATCTTAGAAAATACCCTCCCAAATGCCATTTACTCGTCTATAGCAACATCAAAGGTGCCAAGGTTCATTGAGAGTCAAACATGGAATGTTCTAAAGACCATTAAACAGCTGCTTGCTCTCTAAAGAATGAGCATCTCTCTCTCTCTCTCTTAATCAAGGAAACATGAACGACCTAACGCTTGAAATAAAAGTTGTGCAGGTGAAGCTTTCCGGCTTCAATGCCACAACCCCTCAGAACTGAACTCGGCAAATCCTCATACGGATACCTTAAAAGCGTTTATATAATACCGTCGTCCCGAAATCGTAGAAGTAGGTGAGCAATGGTGTCATAGTGCTGTCCATCTGAAATGGTCCAAGCAACTCTACATATGTGCGAGGGTAGATTCCAGACCCTGTGGTGTGAACCATTATTTATTTATTTATTTATTTATTTATTTATTTATGAGACGCGGATTTAGGAACCACGTGTGAAAACAAACACAACAACAAACCATCCAGTTGAAACATAACCAACATCCTGAACTGTTAGTGCAATCAAGGAAAAAGAAAAGAAAGCGAGAAAACAGGAAGCAATAGAGTAATGTACTAGCGAACACCTGATTGAGAAACACGATGTCAGTGGGTCGACAGGTGTGCTTATAAGAATCAGGCTAAGCCAACTTGTATCAAGCAAGAATTGCTGAGGTCCTGTCAGGCATCAGGGAATTCCACGACCCCATGTTAGGAGTAGTGAAATCGTCACACCAGTTACACAGCTTACAGAAATTGCAGGACGCTGCAGTGCTATTCCTTGAGATGTAAACGCTTTCTCGATTTAGAGGTACATATTTCAAATCTTCTTGAAGTTTTGGGCGAGTGTGATCAATTTCTGAGTTTTATACTGAGAATTTAACGACTACAACGCGTCTCTTTTTTTACGAAGATGTATTGGTTTTGTGTAAAACTAATATAGTCGAGGAATGCTAAACCTTCGTGATGGTCCTCAAGAGTTATTTTCAGAATGAAAAAGTGCCGCTCTCTGTCAATTTTACTCACGACGATTTATTCAGTAATTTGTGGGTCTCCAAAAATTCAATTTTTTCAATCCCACTAGATGTATCATCAATTGTTTGATCTATATTAATAGCGGTTAACAAAAGAAGCCTTCTCTAGAGGGAAAACGCACTATTGCTATGGATTATAGGAGCAGTGGAAGTCAGAGAATACTGCTAACAAGGGGCAGGCAAGAAGTGCTAGGACAGTTTTGGGCTATGTTTGACCTGAATTGGGAAGCTGCGCGCCAACTGCAGAGTCAGTGGTCCCTGCCCGGTACCATTCGCTTACATGACTGACACTCATTGCGCATGTCTCTCTGCGATGTAATGCCGCGCGCCTTCAGCCTTATGTACATATGGGATTTTGTATGGGAAATGAGGCGAAGATCACCCCGTGATGAGGTCGTGGTGCAGCAGGAGCACGCTCCATCTGTCTCCCTCACATGCAACGTTTCTAGGCAAACGCTAGGATGAGCGAAGCATCCAACCTGATCTGAAAGCAGCATCCAGCTTCGCTGAGGAAAGCTGGAGCAGCCTGCTGAACCGACGCTTCTTCGCTCTTGGGGAGACATCATCCTAAATCCAGTTCTATTGTGTAGATCACGCTCGCGGAGCGAAAGGCAGAAGAGAGAAACCTTGTGTGGGCTGAGTTTTCTTCCTTGCAAAGTGCCATTCCTATCTTGACCGAATGTCGAGCAGCCCTCCTCAAGACGTGCCCTTTTCGATTCCACCGCTCCCAGATCCTGAAATGTGTCTAAAATTTGAAAGATTTCCGAAGAACATAAAAGTAAATTAAAGAGCCATTCTCAACCGTTCGTTTCATAGGATACACACTTACACCACAACGATTCTGTGTGTCGTGAAAACTTTAGACTTTAGCCTTAAAAGTGTCCCTTGTCGGACTTCAATGGAAGTGCGTCTTACCACAACGACACAACGAATCCAGGAGGCATGGTGAAAAACAACACTACCCATAGTTCTACATCAACTACATCCATCAAATGCACAGACAAAAAGACGCGGAATTCCCTTGTGCGATTGTCAAAGAAACCACTCTGATCTATACACTAAACTTCCAAATCTCACGAAGGAGTCACTCAGGCAGATTCAGACAGTTGTGTTGCGCCTACCAGGACTGAGATTCCGCTCGTGGGTTCAGGCTCAACCGGTGAGTCCTGTTCAGTGCGCAATGTCTGATTTGATTTGATGCGCCCTCAGGTTCACTGAGGCAAAAATTAGTGCGTAATTAGTATGTCGATTATCCGTTTCGGACGATTACGATTACTCATGCATGATTTTATTGCACTCGTTTCACACTGCTCGGATTCGCATCGAGAGTGCGATGCGCCAAGGCTTTCGCCCTAATCAGATAGGAAACGAACCTCTTCAGCGCGACGCTTTCTAGTTTGCTGATTTCCCATTCATGGATAGATGGCCTGACGGTCAGATGACGTCAATAAGTAGTGCGAACTCTGCAAATAACTAATGGTATGTAAATGCACTTTCATTCAGAAAAAACGAGAAGAGGATAAATGCTGATTTGAAATGCACGAATGCATCAATGGTTAATCACTTTCAAACATTTCCTTTTTTATAGCTGTACGCTTATTTAAGTTCACTAACACGAAGTGCTTCGATGGAGAAATAGTCATAGATGGCACAGCGAGATGTAGTGCTGCAGAGGTAAAAATAGACGGAATAAAACCATGGAACGTGAAAGAGAAGACTCAGCGCGCAATAATCGAAAAGCGCTGTTATGACAAAAACGTTGAGACCGTTGCCTAGACATTATAGAAGGACAACTAGGCTTGTTGCTCCTAGAGTGAAGCTACCAATCACGAAGAAGATACAGCTGGATCTAGTTTTATAGACCTGCACGGAACAGATGAGGGATATGATACAATTGTTGGCAAAGCGCGATCCAATGTTCGAGTTCGACCAATACGGTCCCTCCGCATTATTAGTTGTCTGCTCAGTAATCGCACGACACGTGCTTCCAGTGCTGGTTTTCCCCTCGGGAGGCCGATTCCAGTCTTGCATCAACTTTTCCTCCCTTTCGTTCTATCCTGCTAGCCCTCTCACGACACGGGCGATCTTTAGGTGACTGCCGCGTGGGACAGCTCGCATTTTCTCGCGCGCTGATTATTTGAATTATTTTATTTGTATTATTTGTTAAATATGAAAAACAGTAATGAATGAAGTTTCCCAAGGACCGTCTTGACCGTAGATATTAGTGGAGCCATTGATTAATATTGTACTAGTAAATGCTTGATAATTTTCCATGAACTATTTTTATGATGGTGACATCGTCGGACAATGTCGTGAAACGGTTAAAATTGCGTAGTGACGCAGTGAAGAGGTACCGGCTGTCATGCACACCCAGGTCGAAATTCCTCGTTCAGTTCCCACCCAGGCCAATCAAGCCTTCAATCTTTTCGGGTGTGTTAATTGATACCAGAATTCTGTAAGAAGGATGGAGCACTGCCCTGTCGATCAAGTGCCAGTAGTAAAGAACGTCGTTACTCATCTACGGGATCTCGTGGAGGCGATTTAAATGCGTTTTGGCCCATACAATAAATTGCGTTGACCAGCCGATCGACAAGACAGTGTTTTATGCATCCCAGACAGGGCTGGTACCCGGAAGGCTTGGTCAACCCATGCGTAAAATCCGAATCAGGAACCTGGAATCGGATGCACACAACGGCCGGCCTCCTCCGACTGCGCTGCCACGCTCCATATGGACCAAAGGCGGATATGAATTCCATCCACGCTAAGGTACGGCATTAACAGAAGTAGAATGCGTGGCGTAAGGAGATTGAATGACATCGACTTTCACGCTTGGGGCTTCTTAGCGCGTTAGTGTCTCGAACCGCAGCATAGTAATGGTAGGAATGACTGGTGTCAAAAGGGTTAATAATAAAAAGTGATGCTAATGTAGAACCTATTACGACGCAATCAACGGAGCTGTAGCCGCACGTTAGCATAAGGAGGATGGCACACCTCATCAATACCTATTGAAGCATGAAATTCCGATAGGAGGAGAGAATGATGAGGGAAAGAGGAACGACCTTAATATTCTTTCCACCGCTATGTTGAGAGGCCAATGCTCCCTCGTGATTATGATGAAAGACGGAAGCCAGTTTATAATGAATATGTGTTATCCTTAGTGAATAAAAATGAACTACACATTAGGAAATTTTTGAAGAGGCTAGACCTCAGGGAGAGGCAAGGCATTAAATAGAGTCGAGAATTTCATTGGCTGTTGGTAAGACAGCCAATACTGCTCCTATTCTTCTAGTTCGTCAGCAACATCACCCACCTGATTTGGACCCTATTATTATACTAAAAATGGAGCCAACAAAAGCCTTACCTAATGATTTACATTTGACTATACATTCGCAAGAGATCAGACAGCATTTTCACTGCGTATAGCAGATGGCGATACATGAAAACGTTTCATGCAAAGGTCTTGTTAGCTGGAAACTAGACAAAAATTCATCATAAACCGTGTTGCCTCAATGTGCAATGGGTTTTTTTAACGAGCCTTCTATTACTAGCCTAATTTTTCAGTGTGATCTTCGCCTTTCGAGGCCCAAACATGGTTTATGACTAACAACCTCATGACTTCATGACTTGATGCACTTTACCTCTAACACTCCAGGAGTACCAAAACCACAGAGAGGTCATAAAGATCTCATGCGAAAGAGAATAATCTGTCGATTCCTTCTCGTAAACTATATCTTACATCTCTATGATCCTAAAAAACCAAATGTGAGGAAAATCACAGCAGAAACACCGCTCATTATAGAATAAGTTTAGAATTCATAGGGGAAATTGGAATAAAGTAGCACCTTGATGATAATAATGGCAAACACTTCTATGACGGTGGCCTTATGATTAGATAAGCATGGTGAATAAAGTTTTTAAAGGAAGCAAATTTACAACTAATGATTTATTTGATTAATTGAAAGATATATATTTTTTACTATTTCTCTACTCTATTTGCTGCACCTTACATCACCATTAGGGAATCGAAAATTGCTCTATAAAAGGCAATCGCCTCTGGAACCGGTCGTTTTCAATTATTTAAATTTCTTGGGCAGATGTTCAAATTCGGATAGTTGCAAAACTGTGAAAATGTTTGATTATCGCACTATTAGGGATGGAATACAAACAAACACATTTTGCCTTCAGGTGCGCAGCGCTTGGTTCTCACTATTTGTATACGGAGCAAATTTCAACTGCAGCTTAAAAAACCCTTGCATTCAACGTGGCCAACCCAGTTTCACAGCGAAGGGCTGATTTTCGCACCATGTTATTTCAGTGATTTTAAGGGATCTGAGTTGAAAAATAAATATAAATAGATAATTATATAAATAAACAAACAAATGTTAAGAGGGAGTATTTTATGAGACAGCTGATAACAATTAGAGAGAAAGGACTGCATAGATCACGAACGGATATCGTGATCTATTGGGCATTCCTAGCCTTACGCTACAGCATCTCTGTAGCTCCAGCAGGAAACTCAGCCTTGTTGGTGAAAAAAGAGAGGCGGCATAAGGATTTGCAAAATGTCTGCGAAAACATGTGGTTGAACGGGCGAAACAGATGACTGAATCCGAAGAGGGCGGAGCTTGTGAGGGCATGGCACATCTGCAGGCGTTCACCGCTATGCGCCAACCTGGAAATGACGTCGTCTGGCGAATGCTTGTGTTATTTTCCCTACTATCGAGCTTTGCACGGCAGGCTTTATCCTTAACGCCCGACTGACCAAGGTGTTCTCGAATTATTTGAGGAAATGTCTCATCACGATCACGTGCCACTAGCACCTGGCGATACAGAGGCGTGGAAGGAGCCTTTCCAGAGACGGCTCCATTTTCTAGAGATCAGCAGGGGCGCTGCGTGTCCTTTTATGCATGCGCTTGGACTCGACGACAGATGGAAATCGAGAGGGAGCTGCGGGTGCGCTCCACAATGCCTGCGTATCGATTCGTGTGTTGAGGTCCCTGAGGAGACGGTGAAGGCGTCACGACGACGAACAGCGTCTGAACCCGCCGCTATGTGACTGCCGAAGGCAGCGAATAACGACCCCAGTAAGGAGCGCGTTTCCTCTATGCTTCGACCTGGAACACGGGAAATGTCTGAGTTTAACAGTCTTTCAAGGGAGATGAAGGTGGAATTGGTTAGATGAATCAGTAGTTAAACACGGAGCTCTGTGGAGCAGTTTAAGCTCTTCTTAATTGATGATATCATAATTCTTTAACTTTCTCCGAATTAATGATTGTGGGTGAAGAAAAGGATAAAAGACGGTGTTAGTCAATCTCCTTTGGGATTACCCCACTTCTTCGCAGTTCTACGCGATGTGATGGAGGCATTTTGAATAGTATTTGGGCTGCGTGTTGGCTTACGGTGGTTAGAATGACAGTGGTTATCGTCCCTGACAAGTCTTCTATTAATTCACCGACACCGATTAGATGTAAGGCTTAGTTAATCTCGGCGGGAATTCTGACCAAGCAGCGCGGTGGAGTCGGGTACACGCGACAGCAGTCCCCTACACCAACTGGACTACTACGCACCAGCAGTAACAGTTGTACTTTAGCACTACTTATACTTACTCAGCTATCTTGGCATTTTGGCCTGAATTCACTCACTAACGGCAGAGCAGAATTTAAATTTACTTTTCTCTTAAAAATCGTTCTATTCATAGGTCTAGCAAGTTCTCACCGTATATGGGAATAAGTCGGCCGCTGATATCAACATGGAACCAATTGAACTGATGGTCTTAATAGAAAGAATTCAAGTCACTTTTTAAAGCAGAAAGTGGCTGTTATCTAGCCTGCAAGCTGCTATTTCGTTGCGATCGAAGCTATTTTGGTATTTTGGCCTGAACTCATTCACTAGTGTGGAAAGATCGAGCGAATTCGACAATGAAAGCCGACCAATAATCAAGACGATTTAGCATTTCAACTAAAAGCCGGAGGTTTTTTAGGAATCGAGAATTGCATCTGTTATCTGCCACGTAATAAAACCTTCTTATTTCGTAGGAAATGGGTTGTCAAGGGAAGGATGAACCTATGCATAGATTGTTTTTGCTACTCCAGAATGAAAACACTTCTTTGTGTTGTGTTTGCATTAAATACGGAGTGTGCCATGAATTCTATTTCTACGATATCTCGTGGAGGTAAATTTGAATGTATATGTAGCCCACGTAATACTTGCAGTGATCATCCGATGAAAAGTCAGTGTTTTATCCTTCCCGAGTAAAAGTAGGATCAATTCATTGACTTCGGAAATTCGAAATACCAGCCAAGTACTCGACCCAACAACCTCGAATCGAGGTGCACGCAATAGCAAGCCCCTCCCCTCCACAGATTGCGCTAACATGCGCCCTTTCGCGTGTACTCCCTACACGTGCTAATTCTGTATTTCCCAATCTTATTATGTGTCCACGCTTATGTAGGATAATGGTATCGGGTAAGGGAGCGGATGAATCCGACATCGAGTGAATGCCGACGGCGATTTAATACGGTGGCGTGAGGTCAAGCAGATTTTTTGTAATAGAGTAAGAGTGTCACTTTGCAAACACTATAACGTGTACGTTTCGCGCGATGCAGATTGAGGACGCTCTTGTTTATAATTCCGCTGAACTACCGAAGGAGCAGAGGGCACCAGTGGAAAAAAATCCGGTGGCCTATTGGTGCATTTCGAGCGACAGGAGTTTGATCTTCCACTTCTGCCGACATTCACCCACAGTTGACCACAAGAGGTTCAAAATTATCCTCACCACATTAGGCGCTGTTCTCATAGGCATCTGGCATACCTCCGAGTCGCTCCAGCGGCTGGTCGCTGCGATAGTGTTGCGCGGGTAGCTACCAACTGGGTAGTTACCCGCGCATACTATTGCAGTGACCAGTCGCTGGAGCGATGCCAGATGCCATACATAAGCACCCAAGAATGAACAATTCATTCTTGAAGGACAGCAACAATGAAATTGATGTGAGAAAATCAGTAGATTCGTAGCATTAATTAAACCCTGTCAGTCTCAGTTCACGTCCGCAAGCGGTCCGTGGTTGTTACTTTGCTCTGTAGTCTTGAGACATTGACGTGAAACTCGTGATCAGGAGACGACAACGATCCGCTGCTTCTTCCTTGAAGTCGATAAAAAAGCTGACACAGCCACACTGTGGAAAACTAAATTCGTCGCAACTTTCAACTGTGCTAATACAGCACTTCTGCCGCCTTTCTTCTCATCACTAAGTTTACAGTCTCCTACATTCGTTAATATTCTGGATGCAAATCCAGTGAAGAATAACCGAAACGCGTGCCTTTTTGTTACGAATGACTTTCTGTCGTGGTATCTCATTGTGAACTACTGGCCCGCACGTCCAGCATACGTCTTCGCCGACGTGCTGGCAACGCCAGCCTTGCCGGCTTCGGGTATGGGGGATCACGCTAGGAACGAAGCCAAAGCCTAGCTAGGGATGCTTCCTCAGCCAGCGTCCGACGTGGACGCTACGGAGGCTTCTCGGCTTCGCGGGCTTCGGGTATGGCGAACCACGCTGGGAACGTAGCCAAAGCCTAGCTAAGGATGCTTCCTCAGCCAGCGTCCGACGTGCGGGCCACGCCAGGCTTCCCGGCTTCGTCGGCTTCGAGTTAGCAAGCGTCCATAGCTAGGTTTGGGCTACGTTCCTTGCGTTGTCCGCCATACCCGAAGCCGTCGAAGACGGCGACTGACACTGGTCTAATAATAATTTAATTTTACGCACAGATTTACACCTGATTCTATTCACTGGAAATTTTCTTTGTGAGAATTATAATAAGCATGTTTAGGTAGCCTTTTCCTTCTGCTTCGTAGAGAATTTGGAATGTGGAAACTTTGTTTGGAATGTTAGCATTTTCTAGCTTGAAACATTTCATAAGTATGTGTATACGTGTGTAGTTATTTTGAGCGTCTTCGAGTGTGGGTGTGTTTCCTCAGACAAGGATTAAAAACAGAGGGGACAAGGGGTGAAAACAGAATTCCATAATATGTCTAACATAGCACTTTATGCACGCAGGCGAGCCCGAGGATAATCAATTTTTAAAGTCTTGAACAACTCATATGTTCGATAGTTAGCTGACCTTGCGGGCCTTTAAAATGTAGGTCGAAATCAAATCGCTAGATATAAGAATTCCTAAGTCTCCAACCTCCGAAACCTGCTGCAGGTGCCTTTGAGTCTGTACACAGACGGGAAAGCAGTGCTGATGCCTTGGGTGTACTACAAAGCGATCTGCTTTCTACAACAGCTGACGGAAGTTCCTAGTCGTTTGCTCATTTTCAACAAAACCGATCGCATCGTAGACTTTTATCGTCATTTGCATACATCTTACATTTGACTTCAAACCTTGAAACAAAATCGGGGAGCTCGAACCTGTACTACAGAAACAGCAATGGTGACAAAACTCCTCCTTGAGGGGCTCCACTAGGTGCTGAATGCATCGCTAAGTAATCATCACTGTTATGGCTGGATGAACACAGTGGATATCTAGGGTAGCGCGCCCGTGCTTGGCCAGTAGCAAGCCGATGACCACACACGTAAGCGCGGTGGTCACTCGCGAAGGCAGGTCAACGTAAAGACCGGCGGGAAACGGGGCGCTTATAAGGCCGCCGTCGGTCGTTGTCGGCTTATTCTAGTAATAATCCTGTATATTCTGCTACCTTTTCCATACACGGACGTGAAGCTCTCTGTTAACACAGAGAGCAGTCAGAAGATACTTCAGAGGTTCAATTGAGTGTATCCTCAGGGATACAACAATCACCAACTCTGATTTGAAATGTCCCATCTGACAAGGGAGCTGTCTGAACAGTACGCCGGAACGGCAAAAACGAGTACTATAGGGAGAATCCCCGTCCTCCAAATAGTAACAGAGCATGTTTTGTTTTTGCCGAATCCTTGAGGCAAACGAGTAGGAGGGTATAATGGCTAAAGGTTCGGAAAGCGAGCTACCACGGCAGCGCAAGATGCTGTTGACTTGGGCTGAGTGGCGCAGTGGTAGAAAGGCTGCCTCATGTTCGGGAGGTCGAGGGTTCGGTTCCCATGCTGCGCTTGCTTTTGCACTTTTACCATATTATCGGATTTCCATAGAGATTTCCATATCTGAACTTGTTTTTGGAGTTTGCTACGGTAAGTTGTTTTTATTACATATTATTTGTCGACATCTCGTAATTGACCAGCAGTGTCGGAAATATGTCAAATACGATTATATATGAAAGAAATAACTTCAGCACCAATGATACACAGGCACAAAGTGCATAAAACAGTAGGGCCGATCACAGTATGGCCAACGTATGAAGGCTACAGTTTCCTCAAATCCTGACTCATCACATGGCCCGAATTCTTCCGGGAATGCCATTTCACTCGGGTTTTCGGAGCAACCAGGATGTGTCGTCAAATAGCCAGCCTTGTGCCACGCGAACTCATTCAGCCTTTCCAGACGAAGATGGTATAACAATCGATACACCAGTAACACAGACTTGAAATTTACAAATATTTCATTGCTTCACAGTTCCTGCCTAGTGGTACTCCGCTGTAGCCCTTGCCTGGAATCGCGATACAGTCCACTTTTTTCACTTTCCCCAGTTGTCAAACTTGTATAGGATAACGATTCTAGTATGCGAGACATTTTCCTCCGAAACGATCTGTCCTCCCGAAAACTGGTCAGTGGCGTCGTGACTCCGGCACAGTTCTTTTCTGGTTGAAACTCTTGGTCCTCTTCTTACACTACCTCCAACTTCTCCACTTCGTCGGTTTCCAGCTGTCGCAGTTCGAAATCCTGTAGAATACTTGAAAATATTGATCGAGGTGGCAGGCCAAGTTGAAGATCATGTCGCTGGTAGGTCAAGTTGAAGATCGCCCTTCTACACTGTGAGTACACTGGTGGCACTCGCCTCACCGACACTAATAACTTGCATTTAAAGCACTTTTCTAAGTTTCTGCCGCTGTTTCATGTTGTTCCTGCGTCAAAATTTCTTACGCTGACAATGAGAGCGCTGACATTGGAGTAAAAGTTTCATACAAAATCGCATTTGGCATATTTCGGACATTGCTGGTGAAATATGAGATGTCGACAAATAATAAGTAATAAAAACATCTTACCGTAGCAAACTCCAAAAAAGGTTAAGATATGGAAATCTCAATGGAAATCCATTCTATGGTGAAAGTGCAAAAACTCAACGTAGCATGGGATCTCGACCTCACGAACATGAGGCCCCTCCACCGCTGCGCCACCCAGTCCACGACACCAGTGTAAGACACTGGTGTCGTGGACTGCCGTGGTAAGCTCGCTCTGTGACCCTTAACCATTACATCCTCCTGCTCATTTGCCTTAAGGATTCGGCAAAAACAAAACATGTTCTATTGCTATTTGGATCCTCCCTATAGTACTCGTTCTTGGCGTTCCGGCGTACCGTTCAGACAGTTCCCTTGTGAGAGGAAACTTCTGATCCAGTTTACGACCATAGGGTGGATTCTAACTGCCTTCATTTTGACTAACATCTTTCCTAGCGAGACTTTGTCGAAAGCCTGATTATTAAGTAAGTCAAAAAGACTAAATCCTTTCATTTTTTGCCTTGTACAGTCTTTGTTCAATCGTTCAGAGAACTAACAAAGAATGGGTCTGAAGCGTATGTTTGAAAGGGGATGTGACTCATATAGGAAGAATCTCCACTTCTCTATTAGTATGAAAATGCGTTTCTTATTTGCCAAGTCGGTAAACCCAAGTAGGGGATCCTTGAAATTACCATAAAATCGGCGCCGCACGAGCGCTGGAGGGTCTATTGTACGCTCGAGATGCCAGTGCCGCAGGATCGCAGTGGATAGTGGCGATGCTTCGTGCAAGGAAGGTCGGAGTTCGGTTTTCCTGCGTTGCGGTAATCATGCACTTTCTACTGACTGGTTGAGATTTGAGGGATCCTGAGGTTTACACCATTTAGAGGCGTTTTCAGTGCAGTTTCCGGCCGTATGCTGTGAGAGTAACTGTCTTGCGATTTGTTTATTACCGACTGGCTTTTAATCAAAAGGCAATGAGAAAGGTCACAGATTTCCGATAGCTTCACTCTTATTTCAGACTCGTGGGTCGGCTTCTCGAACCATGTGGCGATTCTAGCTACTATACCCTGAAGGAAGACTTGAGTAATCGGATTATGCCTTCGGATAGCCACCGCCCAGATTCAGCCACCCGAACAGGGCTTCTTCATTTACATGAACTCGCTTATAAAGCGATTTCACGCCCGTCTCATGGTGCAGAGCTTCCCTTAAATGTACAAAAAGGGACATCATCCTGAAGGCAAGTTTCGAAGTTGCGGATAGTTGAAGGAAACGGATTTGTTACAATCGCATTGGAGATCGTATCTCTGGTGTACTGAATTCTGTGCCATCTCTCGCCTAACACCTCGTTGCTTACGCCTTGTTGGAAGCTGGTTCGTCCTGGTCGCATCCTGATCCATTTGTGAACCCGAGCAGGATGGTTTTTACCGATGTCAATGGTCCATGTAGGAAAGCAAACAATGAGGAGTCTGTAGCTTTTATAGTTTATTGAGTAGTTGTGACTATACTTGTGCACTACTTCTTTGTATTATAAATGATATCGAACGAAATTGATTAACAGAAAAATCTCACCGCCCATTAATATTAAGTTATAATGAAGTTTATTCTTTTATTCGGAAACTTGAATAACCGAAAAATGGGGTTATTCGATTACTCGTTCATTCGAAAATTGTTGGACAAGCACAAGCATTACTACTTCTAGCCGATAAGCAAGTTTGCAGCGGGTGACTTCGTTCCGGCAAAGTGGATATGAGTGAAAAAATGAGACCCTGCTTCTGTCAACTCATCACTGGATCTCATTTGAGTTTAGCTTTAACTCGATTTCGTTGAGCGCATAAATATGATATTGGAATGTGGAATATGAGATGAGTTGGCACTAGCCACCTCGAGCCATGGTGTCACATTAAGGGATTGGGTTCTCCAGAAGTGAAACTACATGGAAGGTCAAAACTTCAATGAGTATCCCCTGATAACGAAGATCGATACGGTCGACTGCGGCATGTTTCAGCGAGTGGCCTTTTATACGTTTTATGAGGTGCAAAGATTGGCTTTGAACTATTGCTTACTTATACGCCACAATTGAAGGGTCCTATGTAGAAGCAGGGTCAAGCGTGGGATTCGATTTTTGCCAAAAATGTACGATCCCCCTCCCAGGGCGGATTTGGTACGACCCCCTCCCTTGCCTATATCACCGTTATATTTCTTATCTGTGTTTTAATTTTCAATTATTCATGCCATTCTAGTACCCTCTAATAGGATCTTAATTTCAGGTTCAGCATCACCACAATGGTAATCGTCCACAGAAAAAGACGCGTTATTTAGGGATTGCTCGAACCGATTTAAAAAAAACGTTGATTAACGTTTCGAATATGCTTATTTCACTAACAATATTTTGATTGTTCTACAGTTAGAAATAAAGAATTTTGCCAGTAGTTTTCGAAATAATTGCAACGACTTCAACTTTTGAGATTTTCCGAGGTTCTCACGCATACAACACCTGCACTTCTACCTGAAGGACTAACGTCTGCACCAGAAATTGTACCCTATAAAGATTCGACTAAGGCTGACTCAAGGGATTTCCCTACAAAGGTTTTTGAGGCACTCTTCGAATCGTCGACGGAAACGCAACTGAGGAATGAACTTCTCGTGGAAAAAATTCTACTCTCTGAAGAAAAGGACATCAGAGAATGAAACTGTACCTACAAAATTTTAGGTCGTGATCATTGTACAGAAAGAACCCAAACTTATTCGCAGCGATCTTCGATGATTAGGCCAAATTGTATTCAAATTTTTCGTTTTTCCTGAAACAATAAATCTTTTATACCTGAAACAAACCTCCTATCAGCTGAAAATTTACCACTAGAAATTTCAAATCGGTAAGTTTTTAAACTTTGAAAAGCCGAGTACTTTTTGAAAACTAGAAGAAATATGCTTTCTGGCACATAAGAAGCAGCCCTCAAGAATAAGGACTTCATGCGGAGCGGGTAGGGTTCAATTTCTGACCAAAAAAATTTAAAGGATTTTGAATAATTAATCATAACCCAGAAAGTTTTTCGAATTTTTGGAAAGCCAAAAACTTTTTGAAAATTAGAGAAAATGTGCTTTCTTGATAATTATAAATGGTTTTTGAAAAAAGGGTGAGGCAGAGAGGCTGGATTTCTGGTTGATTTTTGCAAAATACGTGACAAAAATCAAACCCTCCCCTCCCCCGCACGAAGATCCCTTTTTTGAGCTGGTAGATATATGGTAGAAAAGCACGTTTCTTCTATTAGGTTGTCCCATAAGTTCCGCCGTTTTTTTTTTCAACGACTCACTGCAGATTTCGCCGGCGGTCTCTTGCATAGCGCTGCAGCTTTCGAAAGAAAGTGATTTGCCCTATCAGAACATGTATTGCATTTCCTTTTTCATCATGAATTTTGTCAATTTTTAGGCCGTTGAAGTGAAAATTGAAAAAGTGAAAAAGTAGCCATTTACGCACTTGTTCTCTCCGCTTAGGTTTGTAATTTTTTGCATAGCTTTTTATAGCACTTAGAAGACAATGTCCTGTACTACAAGAATGTGTTTTGGCCCCATTTTCTCACCTGTCTTTTATTGATTTTTAGACCACCGAATTGGGAATACCGACTTTTCCGTCCGAGCTTGTTGTTAAAAGTTTGGAAGAAGATGTCTTGCTGAATGAAAATTTGTGTCGCGTTTATTGGCTCACGCTGATTTCTGTCAAATATCAACAACTGAAGAAAGAGAAACAGTTGTTGGTGAAGACGATTTTTCTCTTTTTGGCATTTTGTTGGTATCCTATAGAAATCAATAAACGCGACACATATTCTTATAGAGCAAGACATTTTCAGAGCTATCGGTAAAAATAACCATCTTCCTTCGGACGCCCCAATTTGATGACCTAAAAATCAATTAAGGGCAAGTGAGAAAATAGCACTAACACATATTCTTGTAGAACAGAACATTGTCTTCTAAGTGCTATAAAAACTATGCAAAAAATTACAAACCTAAGCGGAGAGAACAAGTGCGCAAATGGCTACTTTTCACTTTTTCACTTTCCACTTCAACGACCTAAAAATTGACAAAATTCATGATGAAAAAAGAAATGCAATACATGTTCTGATAGAGCAAATCATTCTCTTTCGAAAGCTATGCAAGAGACGGCTGGCGAAATCTGCAGTGAATCGTTGAGAAAACTGCAAGGACTCATGGAACGACCTGATAGTTTTTAAAAAGTTTTTGGCTTATTTGAATTTGGAAAAATTTACCGAGCTGTAACCACTTTTGTAAAAAAAAAATTCTCAGACTCTGTTCTACTTCTTCACAAAAATGATTACAACTTAAATTAGTTTTTGGAAATTCAAAAAAGCCAAGAACTTATTGAAAACTAGCAGAAAATGCGCTCTCTCACAATGTATAATGTATATCTGTCTTAAAAAAGGGGACCTTCATGCGGGGCGGGGGGAGGGCTCGATTTTCGGCACGTATTTTTGCAAAAATCGACCAGAAATCCAACCTCTCCGCCCCGCTTAAAGAGCCCCTTTTTCAAAAATATTTATACATGATAAGAAAGCACATTTTTTCAAGTTTTCAAAAAGTTTTTAATTTTCTAAAAATTTAAAGAACTTACCGAGTTATGATTAAATTTCAAAATCTTTTCAATTTTTTTGGTCAGAAATTGAACCCTACCCGCCCCGCATGAAGACCTTGTTTTTGAACGCTGCTTCTTATGTCGCAAAAAGCACATTTCCTCTAGTTTTCAGAAAAAACATGGCTTTTTCAAACTTTGAAAAACTTGAACCGATTTATGATAATTCTTGTGAACGTGCAATTTTGTCGCTCCAATGATGTCAGAGCCAAATCGACCAGAGGTCGATCCAACCTGTTCGATTCAGAAAATCATGGTTTTTCACTTGCCTTGATCATGAATTGAAACTTTTAGTGAGAAATTTTCAACTGCATAGGGGGTCAGTTTCAGGTAGAAAAGATTTATTTTTCAGGAAAAACAAAATTTTTTGAATACAATTCGCTCTAATCATCGAAGATTGCTGCGAAGAAGGCTTTTTTACTGTACAGTAATCACGACCTAAGGTACAGTTTCACTCTTCGATGCTTTTTTCTTCAGAAGTTAGAATTTTTTCCGCTAGAAGTCGATCCGTACTTCAGTTGCGATCGATGAAGAACGCAGTAGCCGTACATAAACTGCCATGACTCCGAAATTTTCTGGTGCCTCTGAAAAGTTCACAAAGTCTTAGTAAATGTGGATTCTATGCTTTAAAAAGCAGGTTCTAAAAAACACGAAACAGCTTCCGTGTGATTTGGGGGTCGACATTTTTTCAGCAAATGCAAAATCAGGACGGGTGATCATATAGAAGATCGTTTCAGAAAAACAAGTTCTTCACTGTTTTATCACTGTGTGTTAAACGGGTTTAAAATTTTATAGGGAACGATTTTGCTTTTTGATACTGTTTCCGGCAAAAGAGAGAAAGTTATTTTCGTGGCAGATCCATCCTTCGTTTCCATCCCATCATCGATTCGAAGAGCGCTTCAAAATTATTGCAGCGAATGCACTTAGGTCGTCGTCAGTAATGAGCACTTGAAATTTTATGGACTGCAATTTTGGAAGTTTATGTCGCTCCTTCAGGTTAAAAACTGCCGTGTCCATGACATCCTGGAAAAATCTGAAAAAAATTGAAAACCTCTCATTGACTAAGTATGCGGACAGAAAATCTTTATTTTTCACTAGACAACAATCAGCGTTAAAAAAATTTAATATCCAGATCCATTTCTCAACTTCAGGAAACAAAAATGCTTGTATGTCATCCTACTATTGTAGCCACACCTGAAAAAAAGCTTATTAATAGGCACAAACATCACCTAAAAACCTGAAATTGGAGAGAATTCTCGGCCAAATGCCGAGAGAGTACGACCTCCCCCCCCCCCCTTCAATTCCCAAACCTTACGCTTGACCCTGTGTGGAGGTAATGAATAATATGCTTATTGTTAGTAGAAACGTTTAAAGTATTAGGTTGGTGCAGAAGGAATGCAGACTTTTAGGTTTTAATTGCTTCAACGCAATTTTTAAAAATAAACTAGACTTTTCAGAAGGTATTGCCGTTGGAAAGTTTATTATATGCGTTTTTAAAATATGCATATGAAATTTAATTCATGTCGCTTATTAAGTACCAGCGTCCGTCGCCGGCTTCGCCGGCAACGAACGCAGGGTAAGGAAGCATCCCTAGCGTCGAAGTCGAACGCGTTGAAACGAATGCCTACTACAGATCAACTGATGCCCTGCTCAGTATCAGTGACATCCCAGTACGCCCTCAGGAAAACGTCTGCAACACTCCTACTTTGTCTAGGGTTGTGTTCACACCCTATTGCAGCTCGTCAAGCCTAATCGAATTTCTGACGTTTCTGTCCAGTCGTCGTGCTTTGAGCCATGAGGTGTGATGAGTTTCGGACAGGTTGAGTTAGGAAAAAAAACTATCCTGCTCTGCACACTGTAGTATAAAAACTGCACTGCCGAAAATTGAGGACCAAGGAACAAGACTTGGTTGAAAGCGTAGTCGGATCGAGCGTAGGTTCTTATAACTTTCATCGCAAAACTGCCCTGGTCCACCGCTGAAATTTGAGGGACTGAGCAGGTAGAAATGGCTTAGTAACCCAGCGCGTGAGTGAACACTTTCAAAATCAAAAGCGTGTTCCAGGCAATGACACTGACCAATCAATAATATCGGTTGAAATTGATTGTCTGATGGAAGCTTCACCATGGTGGCTGATTACCTGGTCGATCTTCTGTCGGCCATCGTAATTACAGAGAGCATCCACCCGATCGTTTAAGTTTGAGAGAGAATAGGTGAAACGATCGATAATAGCGATCTGGGAGGAAACCGGTCTGAAAGGAAACCGATATCAGCGCCCAAAATATCAATATCGGTCGATATTGCTTGCCTGTGCGAAATCTCGTCATTGTGAATGATTTCTTGATCGACCTTCCGTCGGTCATCATAATCATGGAACACCATCCCAGATCGAATAAGTCTGGAGAGAACCGATAGCACCGCTCAAGCGATGAATAATCAATCGATATTGACTGTCATGGAAAATTTTAAATAGATTAAGCTTCATTCCGCCCGCACTTTGTTAACAACCGATCCCACTTCCCTATCAGGAAACATCAGACTAGTCTCATCCTCATCTCATGTCTCTTTCCCTCTTCTATGCGTTCGACGTCGGCACACACCTTCGCGCTCTAGCGCGGACAACAGCAAGACGTAGCTACTATACCTTTGTCCTTTTCGAATTTCGAATAGTCGAATTTCGAATAAATTCGAATTTCGAATATTCGAACATTCGACTATTCAAAAAAAGTCCAATATTCGAATTATTCGACTATTCGAATATTCGAGAAAGTCCAATATTCGAATTATTCGTTTATTCGAATATTCGAAAGTGGCCAATATTCGAATATTCGTTTATTCGAATATTCGAAGGCTTCGAATATCGAAAATTCGAATAGTCGAATATTCGAATATTCTTTATCAATCTCTTAACAAGTTAGTCGCACTCTTCTTCGAAAACCAGGGGAGTCTGAGCTTATGATAAAAAACGATGTTTGAGTTTCGCGCGTCGCTCAAAGTGCGCCGAATTGTATGTACGTAATCTGACAAGAGAAGTCAATGAACTTCCCGTGGAGATTTCCAAAATGACCTATTGCTTGTCATAAGGGTGTGTCTAAGAAGCACCGTAGTGGTCTTCAAATGTCCTGCGGGCATCTGGGTAGGTCAAAAATTACAAAAAACTGTAGCACTTCAGTGCTGGCTGATAAGGCGAAAGTGACGCCTTGAATGGCCTTGAAATACTCAGAAATTAACATGCGGATGCTATAACGCTTTAATTATAGTTAGATGTTAGAAATCTGACAATTTATTAGGTCAAATGAATCATTCACTGCAGTCGGGGCGTGGATAGCGGGGAGAGGTCCAGGTTCGAATCTAGGAGAGTTCTCATTTTAACCATATTTACGAACATGATCGAAATGTTTTGCTTCAGTCCATCTCTGGGATGTGCTGATCAGTCTTCGGGTTCCTATAGAGAACGTTTCTCTTGTAAATTTTACTAATTTTAGCATCTCTTATAAAATGCATCATTTTTGACCCACTCCGTAGTATTGTACTCCGTAGTATTCGTAGCATTTGCATATAACACCAAATACAGTACAGGGTGCGCCAAAATTATGGCGACAACGTATTCAAATCGCCGAAAGCGAAAATACAGCACTTTCGAGAAACCAACGATGCGATAATGTTTATTAGTCTATTGTAAACTATACACTACATTGAGATTCAAAAATATCTCCATCGGCGTCGATACAGGCCTTGAGACGATTCGGGAAGGCGTCGACGGCGGCACGCAAGTATGTGACGTCGAGCTCATCCCATGCTTTCTGAAGAGCGTCCATCAAAGAATCTACAGAGCGGTGCGGTTTCCTGCAAGATTTTGCTTACAGAACTGACCAGACGGTGTAATCCATCGAGTTCAAATACGCAGAGTTGGCTGGCCAGTCATGGAAACTGACGAAGTCCGAGAGGTTGTCCTTGCACCAGTCCTGCACCATTCTTGCCCAGTGAGCTTGAGCTGCGTCCTGTTGGAAGGTCCAGGAGGACTTCCAAAGTGAGCACTAGCTCAGGGTAACAATTCACTCTTTAGGAGGTCCAGATAGTTCTGACTGTTCACTTTCACTCCTTGAGGAACAAACCACAGCCGCGTCTTTCCGTCGGCCGTTACACCAGCAAAAACCATGACAGATGCAAGGCGTGAAGAGTGGCTCACAGTCACATGTGGGTTCGAAACAGCGTACAGACGGTCTTGTTGACCAATTCTTCAACTGTGAACAACTTTTCACCAGTGAAAATAATCAAGCGGTGTCGTTGGTTTCCGAATCTTCTGAGCAGCTGTTTCGATCACTGCTTTCTCTTATTTTTCTGGATTGTCGCCCGTTTTTGGCATGTGGCCTTCTTGTTGGCCTCAAGATCCAGCTTATGAAAGACTCTTCTCAGTGACGTCTCTTTGATATCCATTTCTCGCGACATCCGGCGGACCGAGTGCGCCGAGGTTATGCGAACTCGTTCACGTAACCTTCTGATGTTGTCTGTAGTTGTGACAGATACGTGTCTCCCTCGTCCTGACCTATCACCCTTGGTTCCTAGTTCCTCGTAGCGTTTGATGGTTCTATCCTACTGTATATAAGCGAGAACGGTCGTTTGTCTGTGGGTGAGTGAGTGTGTTTGTGTGTGTGTTTGTTTGCACAGAAGTGCTGAAGGAGTGTGTTGGGAGGAAGTATGGGGAAGGGGGGGGGGGGGGAGGGTTGTAGTTGTCATCAGTTGTCAACTGTTGTAGTTGTCGACAGGCGTCCATGTTCAGATGACATGTCAACAATGTCGCGCAAAGGACGTTCAGGTTGAGAAGAGGCGTCACCGATGTCGCGACAGGGTTCCGGATTCACATGACGTGTCAACGATGTCACGCAAAGCACGCCCGGCTTGAAAAGACATGTCACCGACGTCGCTCATCAGGCGCCTGGATTCAGAAGAGGTGTCACCAATGTCGCGAAAGGCCTTCCCGATTCAGACGACGTGTCACCGACGTTGTTCAACAGGCGTCCGTGTTTAGAAGAGGTGTCCCCGATGTCGCGCCAGGGTTCCGGATTCACACGACGTGCTACCAGTGAAGGTTGGACCAGTAATGGGACCGGTGAGGGGGGGAGGAGTCCAGTCAACATGGGACCGGTGAAGGGGGGGGGGGGTCCAGTGAAGGGGGACCGGAAAAGGGTTGATGAATAACCAGTAATGGGTACCGGTGAAGGAGGGGGAGGGTTCCAGCGAAGGGGGGGGGGACCGGTAGAATGTTGACCAGTGAAGAGGGGACCAGGTGAAGGGGGACCGGTGAGGAAGGGAACAGTAATGGGGACCGGTGAATGAAAGGGGAAGGGGTCCAGTGAAGGGGGACCGGAAAAGGGTTGATGGATAAAAAGGGGACCAGTGAGGGTGGGACCAGTAATGGGGACCGGTGAGGGGGAGGAGTCCAGTGAACATGGGACCGGTGAAGGGGGGGGGGCTCCAGTGAAGGGAGACCGGAAAAGGGTTGATGAATAACCAGTAATGGGGACCGGTGAAGGGGGGGGGGGGGTCCAGTGAAGGGAGACCGGAAAAGGGTTGATGAATAACCAGTAATGGGGACCGGTGAAGGAGGGAGAGGGTTCCAGCGAAGGGGGGAGGGGACCGGTAGAATGTTGACCAGTGAAGAGGGGACCAGGTGAAGGGGGACCGGTGAGGAAGGGAACAGTAATGGGGACCGGTGAATGAACGGGGAAGGGGTCCAGTGAAGGGGGACCGGAAAAGGGTTGATGGATAAAAAGAGGACCAGTGAGGGTGGGACCAGTAATGGGGATCGGTGAAGGATAGGGGACCAGTGAAGAGGGGACCAGTAAAGGAGGTCCAGTGAAGGTGGAAGCAGTAGTAGGGACCGACGAAGGGAGAGGGGGCAGTGAAGAGTGAACCGGAAAAGGGCTGACAATAAAGGGGAACCAGTGATAAGGGACCAGTTAAGGGGAGGGAGGGGAGGGGGGGGGGTCCAGTGAAGGTGATGGACCTGTTTTGCCCTATTCCGCTATACCATTCTATATAGCAAAACCAGTTTTTTAATGAATGAGAGGTCTAGAGGACAAGAAGACGTTGGGGTGTTCTATTCTCCGGGTTTGGGGTGAAGACGTTTGGCGGCCGGCAGGCCGTTGAGCGTCTGGTATATGATACTTCGATGAACTCCAAGACGGCGGTGAATGTCGCGTGCTGAGATGTCTTGACGGTAAAGCTCAGTGGTTGAAGCACGGTGGCAAGAACGTTTCACCATCGTGAAAAACAATTTTTTTCTATGCTTGGTTGAGATAAGCATAAAAAATTGACGCAGTAAAAACATCGAAAGCACAGAAAAAAGCAGACACTCCACGTAGGAGGTCAAATTGTTCGCGAGTGTGCTGTCGCCATAATTTTGGCGCACCCTGTACTAACAACTAAATTAGTTAGTCACCTTCTTCACTGACGAGCCTCGGGGTGACTAATTATAAACATGTTTTGTATGAAGGCAGAGGCGAAACAAGACATGTTTAGTGTTGTTGTTACCATTGTTTTAGTTGTTACTTGTTTTAGTAGTTGCTTGTTTTCCACTTGTGTTTGTTATAGTACAGTGATTTAGAGTTCATGTATACCCCAGGTTATTTCTAATTCTACTTCGTTGTTTAGACATTGAATTTAAAACTGTTTGAGTATTAAAATTTACATATATGATTAACTTATTCTATTGGTCTTCTTGCAGCCTATTCTTCCTCGGCCACTCTCCCGCACTGACAGGGGGGGGGGGGGCTTTGCAAGCGTAGGTACTTGTATTAATCCCCATGACTTCGTAAGTAGAATAAAATTTCGTACAAATGTTGTCCTGAGAGTTGACTGAGGTTCTGATCACGAAGCTGGCAAACGTGTTCGGTGTTACCGTCGACCACAATAGGCGACGGTGAGTAGGTGCGAGAAAAGGTGCAGAATAACCGGCCGCGTTGTACTATTGTGACTCCAAAAGTGGAGTGGAGGTCGATTTTTTTCGCCCAAACATCGCCTGTACTGTTATTTTGGATGCTGAGCACGAATATGGTATCCAATTTGGACAATTTGGCCGCTTACGATATTTCATAGTGTGTGTTCGTGAGTAAGGATGGGGTTGTCATGACCATTGATTTCATCCTTTCCTCGCCTTAGGAAATTATTTAGGCTGCTGCCACGAATCTGTCATTTCTTTTTCTAAATTATCCATTTTTCGTGCACTACTTTTTATCTCAAAGTCGAAGACTGGAAAGCAAGTCTGATCACATATGTAGGTGAAGAAAGCGATTCTATGTACTCAAACTGATAAACTTGATCACTCATGAAAATGTGGAATCACGCGATCACGCGAAAACGTTTACTAGATTTTCGATCAGCACCTCAATTAGCCCTCTAGACGACATTTGGGCGAAACCTGCTTTCGATCTCCGGAGTTGTGGGAGTACAAGTCCCTAAACCTTCGATTAGCACAGAGTGGTGGGGAGGCGATGGGCAGCAGGGATGTGCGTTAAATTTTTTCGGTAAATTTTTAACGACCACTTTTTAACGAAAAATTTTCGCATTAAAAAGGTAAATTCGGTAAATTCGTTAAATAAAATGTCCCTTAGCTGCATTCAGTTTTAAATCACTGGGGTGCCTCTCGGACAATCCCCCACAGCGCTCAATAGGTCACTTATAAGATTCCCACGGGAAGTTCATTGACCTCCCTTGTGAGTTGACGCGAAGTAAGCGCTGCAAGCGCAGCCCTACGCTGCGCACCTGCTTCCTTGTAAACGGCCGTCGAGCGTGTTGTGGCCATTCAGGTGAATCGCAAGTGATTAGGGTTATGCCAGTACACAGATATTTTTACCTTCAGTATACTATGGGAGAATCTTCGTTTTGTATTTCTACCCCAGTTACAACAAGGGAACGATTAGAGCCGAAGGGGCTGCGGTAGGGAGGTAGAACTTTCAGGGGCCTAGAAAGCTCCTGCTTTCTGCCAGTAAAGACGTTGAAGAAGAGAGGAAGAACAATGGCTATGGAGTGCAAGAGCCAGTCATACTCCGTTTCCTATGAAAGTGAGCCATCCCCATTTTCGCTCTAACACTGTCCAAGTCGCAGTGTCTTGTCAGATTAGATTACAACGCGGGTCCGTTTCTTTTCAACGGAGCTAGAACACAAACTGAATGCCACTCATGAGACTCCAGTGCGCCCTTTCTGCACCAGATCGCCTTTGTGTCATTTTTCCGCCCATGATAATCATTCTTTTACCACCTGGAAGCTTCGCTATAACATAAGGAAAGATAGCAACCTATAGAGAAAGACCTTTAACAATCTAGCTCTGCCTACCCAAGGTGTTTCTCTCTTCTCGGTGCACGAATTCTTAGGGAAGCAAAGCGTGCTTCATTGCCATTATACCGCTGTTATTGTCCTTTGGTCTCGTAAAGGAAACGGATGGAGCTGCCATCCATTTCCTTCACAGTGGGTAATAAAAAATAATTAAATGTCAACCACTGGGTGACGACAGTAAATAATAGTGTTCATTTGATTATTCGAATATTCGACTATTCGAAATTCGATTATTCGAAATTCGACTTTTTGAAAATCGAATATTATTCGATCATTCGAAATTCGAAATCTTGAAAATCGAATATTATTCGATGATTCGAAATTCGAAATTTTGAAAATCGAATATTATTCGATCATTCGAAATTCGAAATTTTTCCCAAGGACAAAGGTATAGTAGCTACAGCGTGAATTCCTTCACCAACCGTCCTTGTCGGGCCACGTCTTGCTGCTGTCCGCGCTAGAGCGCGAAGCAGTGTGTGCCGACGTCGAACGCATAGAAGAGGGAAAGAGACATGAGATGAGGATGAGACAAGTCTGATGTTTCCTGATAGGGAAGTGGGGTCGGTTGTTAACAAAGTGCGGGCTGATGGAAACTTAATCTATTCCAAATGACGGAAGGAAATAGTCAAGAATTTGGTAAGGAAAATTCGAAATAAGAACTGGGACTAGATTACTCACTAGAAGTTTCGGAAGCAAGTGTTTATAAGTTTGTGTTGGGGGGGGGGGGGAGGAGGATAAGCAAAAACTCGAGTACTCCACTCACATTCTCTGGATTGATAATTGACTATATTTACAAGAAAAACAAGGCTATCCTCGAAAAACAAGGCTTTTACACGTGCTCTCTACCGTGCAACATCCCTTCGGAGGTTTGTTCCTAGTTAATAAGCTTGAAGACTGGCAAAATTTCGTTCTCTGCGGCTATCCACGCGTCACCGAACGCACGTCTGCGTTTTAGCGCCCACGACGTCGCATGGCGTAACTGCAACGCTCCCGCGATGTCGGCTAGCGCGCGACATCGTGGGCATGTTGGAGTTACGTCCTGGAGCCCTTGTTAGAGGACACGTCTGCCCTCTCCTTTCATTCCCTTACCCTCACCACTTACCGTATACCCCTCATCATATGCTGTATGTCAGTCTCCGATAAAGATGACATACCAACCACTATATAGTAGAACCTACTCTGACACTCGCTGGCCCGGGTAGGACTCGTTTTTCAACTGGGGCCTCACAACCACCTGCCATTCGGGCCGTTGGCGTTGCTACTCGTGCTAGGTCGGTTGACAGGGTGTCGGCCCGCGTTGCTAAGGTGCTGCAACGTAGCAACACGATTTGCAAATGCGTTGCAAAAATAGCAACTTGGGTTGCAAATGCGTTGCAAATCGGCATATCCGCGCGTATACCACACATATCCACACATATATCCACGCATATCCAGCTCGTACATACATAGCATATCCATAGTACATCCATATATATGTGTATACACATGCGTATACACATATAAAAATATATACACAATATACACATTTATACAGGTACATACACGTATACACACGTGCATACATATATACACGCGCATATACAGGTGTATATATGTATCAAGTGTATATATACATGTATTTACAGATATACGTCGATATACACCGTATATATGCATGTATACACAGTATAAACTACTGTATATACATGTGTATACCGTATATACACGTGTATACATGCATATATACACGTATGTGATCATATATATGCACACATTATGTATACATATATATGAACACATACATGTATATATGCATGTATACACGTGTATATGCTGTATATACATGTATATATACATATATATACACATGATACATATGTATATACAGCTGTATATACGCGTGTATGCACGTGTGTATACGTGTATATACCTGTATATATTCATAAGTACAAAATTTTTTAATATATACATTTATTATCGCAAATCAGCAATTACATAACATACACACATATATATATATATAGTGCATGTAAAAATACAAATCTTCTGAGCCATCTATTAAAATGTGAGACACAAGGTATTAAAGAAAAAAATGTAATGGCAAAAATCAAATCGATATTGATCAAAGTGATGATCAGATCTTCAAAGACTTCAACGACGGTCTCGAGATGAGCAGAGAGATGAGGTGAAATTTTAAAAAGCCCTAAAATTCGATATAGATAAGTGAGCCCTAGTAAAGTGACTGAGAACCGAGCAGTGAGAACCGAGAAGAAAATAATGCAAAAAGTGAGTATGGCGAAGTGAAGTGGTAAAGTAGTAAGAAAGTGGAATGTACATAACGTGTAAGCATGATATAATATGAAAACTAACTAGCGGTTAACTACCTAACATGATGCAGGAAGAAAAACAAAGGGTGGGTGCTCCGCTTGAAGAAGTTTAGTTTCAATTCAAAGAGCAGGTATTTTGCTTAACTTTTCACTAAAGCTTTTGAACGAACTTTAACCAAAAGCTTAACTTATTACTAAACTCTTTGACCGAAGTTTGAACAAAAAACGATATTCAACAAGTAGTGCTGTTGTGAAGTTGTCTAATTTTACGCGAAAAGGTGTCGCTAAAAACGATTAAAAATGATGATAGACGAGTAGCTAAAATTTATCATAGAGCACACACCTTGTTCAAAAAGAAACATGAAGCACATGAGCCGGAGAAGGAATCAATGTGGAGCGTTAACCTCGTCCTCAGTCTAACTCGTCGTCGTCCTTAATCGAGGTCGTCGTTGTCGTCGTCATCGATATAACGGCGGGAGGATCTCGTGTGTGGCAGCCGTGAACCAATTTCACCTTCTAGAAAAAATTTAATTAATTTTGAATTATTTCGAGAGGAGAAAGAGAGGAGGGTAACGCACCGGCGCGGGAACCAGCCGCGCGTTAGAGTCATAAATTTGATTAATCTCTCTCATTAAGAGATGAGAAGAAGGAAGTATCAGGCAGCCTACAGCGCACGTCACAAGTCTTTTGCCGTTCTCTGCGCTTTTGTTCTGCTTGGAATATGCCTTCCTTTCGGGCCGAAGTGCAGGAGCAAAGACCCGAAGATCTTCGAAGGACTCTCGAAGGCGGAGATCGTCATGATATGTGGAGATGATGGTGGATCGGAAGGAAAGCAAGAAGTTGCGAGTAGTGGCATGAGGAGAACGCACATTATCCAGTCACAACGCGTAGTAGCAAGATCACACGGTGCGGTTTGACAGGGGCGATAACACCTGGACGCTCTGCTCAAGATAAGGACCGCCTTTTTCGAGTTTTAGTGAACTGCAATAAATATTGCAGTCAAAAAAAACTATCAGAGAATCCGCAAGCCCGCAAACGTCCATAAGGCGGTACTAGTGTACTTTTTGTACCGCACTAAATCTTGTTCAAGATACGTCTACTAGGGGTAGTCTGCCATGGGATGAACGAATATCACAGTCGTTTTTTACGGAATTGCCTTGTAAGCCCTCCATATTTAGTTATCCTATCCTCGATAGGACTCGCTGGGCTTACGAGCAAAACGGTCGATTCCCCAAACTAGGATTCGAGTGCGGACTGTATTTCAAGAACTATAAGAGCAAAACGTCGATTCCCCAAACTAGGACTCGAGTGCCGACTGTAATTCAAGAACTATAAGAGCGAAACGGTCGATCCCCCAAACTAGGATTCGAGTGCGGGCTGTATTTCAAGGTCAACATCCATAAAACCCCTCCGCCCTCCTCCGTGTCTCCGACAGCGTAAGAGAACGTAAACTGGCAACCCCGTCGCTCCCGAGATCTCTTTGTCACAAGCACAGAATAGAAACAACGGACGGAGCACAGAATAGAAAGAACGAACAAGGCTGTGTATCACACTGCTGCTCGCCGGCTCATTAAAGGGTGTCGTCATCGCGTGTGCCGTGTGACTACGGCATGCACACACCGTCCCACGGCGCTAATGACTACGCCCGCTAAACGCTTTCGCCCGGATAGCAACAGTGCGTTGCCAGGTTCCAACGGATAGCAACATGTGTTGCTGTTCCAACTTAATAGCAACACACAGTTGTCATTTGCAACTGTAATTGCTAAAACGTGGAGGAGGCGGAACCGGCTCGGCCCTGGGTGCCGCAGTGTCCGAGTAGGAATAGAACGTTTAGGATTCATCAGGTAAGGAATAGCTAACCTATAACTTGATATGCTCAGCTGTTTCCCCTCGCCACCAATATCCTTTAACTTCACCTTCAACATATTCTCGAACAAACGCCTGGTAACAGCTATCGTATAGCTTCTTCTACCTATTTGGAAGTGGAATGATAGCAAATTTAAATTTTCACGTAAGTCAAAGTATGGGCGATACTAGTGGTTATGATCTTATCACCCTCACGTCGCTTCAAGCCTTGAACATGGATTGAAGTTCCTTGGCCATCATTCTCGATCAAGAATGGTGACGGAGGTGCGAAGCCACTCAGGGTGGAAACTAGTTGAGTATGTTACGCAGCGGATAATTAAAATATGTCGTTCTGTTCAGTTTTTTATGAACAGTAGAGAAAAGTATAAGAAATCAGCCCTTGAGCAGACATTTTGCATAAACATGCACTATGCGACTACCGAAGAAATATTTCGACCATGCTTCATCTAAGGCTATTATTTGGAATGCTTATCACGAATCTGTTTGTCAAGTTTGCTACCGTGTTTGAGCGCTTCCAAAGACGATATAATAAATAAATAAATAAATAAAGTGACATTTGTTTCCCGAATTTCCTTCTTCTTATGGGAGGTTGAGGTAGATGTGAGTAGTGAGAATGACGAGGTCAGAAACACAAATTTCGCCAAACTGTATAATGGGGTTATTTGAGGCACTGAAGACGAATATGGACAATTTTGAAGTACTTACGTGAAAATCAAATTTTATTATCATTCTAGTTTAAGAGGGCTCAAAAAAAGGCGCCTCGTAGTTGTTACCAACGTTTCTTCAAAAATATTGAAATGAGGATATCGGGTGTCACTGACGATAAATCCCAAAACTCAAAAGCACCAGCTTCGTTGGGAGCGAACCCGCATCAACCTTCCTGTGGAGAGAGAACACAACCGCTGCGTCGTCGCCGCAACTGAAATAGCTGCTAGCAGCTGCGCTAAAGAAAAAAAGCGCTTCTCCCATCGATAAGCGAACTTTCACCGGTCAATGCTCGGTTAGGAGATCCGATTTGTCAACCGTGCTCTAACGGTGAAAATACCGCTAAGCTTCCTGATATGACATTCATTAGCAGAGGGTTTGGCGATACTGTTACCTTTAGAGGACGGTAAGCCGTTGATGAATCTGGACCCTGGAAGGTTAATTGATAATGTATCAGGGACATTGCATGACGAAATGGCGTTTGAGGGAGTAGTTTCACTAATATTCTCGACTTCTCTAAGCTCCGAGGAAGGCGAAGACGCCGAAACGTCAGCCGAAGTAAGCCTGCTTAACAATCTTGGTCATCAACTTGGATGAATCGCTGCAATAGTATATACACAACCAGACGTTCAGCGGTCCCCAAACCCGGAGAAAAGAACATCTCAACCGTCTTCTTATCTTTTGACCTTCCCTCATTCATTAGAGTAAAAAACTTGTTTTGCTATATGGAATAGCATAGCGGGATACGGTAGGACACAATCTTCAAAACTGCTCTTATGGATCCTACCCATCCTCTATCGCACGTACGCGATTCATTCTCTGAAGTACTCGTTCTATACATGGCGAGGCACAGATAGAGAGCCTTAATCCGAGCTGCTTATTCTGCGGAAACACAAATGAAATCAATTGGTATAGGTAGACCGCTGATACGGTTCACGGCCCGACGGAAATAACATTACTCCGATTCCTTCACTCATTCTCTCTTCCCCTCCCCCTCACCCATTCCACCAATACCCCTTACCCATGTGACGGCAGAAAACGGAAATGAGAATCAAGTAAGCGTACACTCGTTGTTGCACGAAGCCTTTTAAAAAGTCATTTGAAAATCTCACCGATGCTGTGCAAAGTCTATTTGTGGCACGCCTTCTGGATCCGGACGCACATTGGATTACGTCTGTGACACAATTGCTGAGTCCGAACGCATATGTCACGACGTCTACGACACGTATTTTGCAGCACGACACACGTGGCACGACGCGCGCCTGTAGCACGTCTTCTGACGCCACGTTGGACACTTTCACTGATCCACTTCACTAGTCCCCTTTACTGCCCCCCCCCGTTTGATAGTTCTACTAATGGACCCTTTACTGAACCTCCTTAAATGGTCTTCCTTTTATTGGCTCCCCTACTGGTCCCCTCTTGACTGGTAATTCATTGGTCCCCTTTCACTGGACCTCCCCCTTAACCGCTCCCCATTACCGGTCCCACCTTCACTGCTCTCCCCTTTATTGTTCAACCCTTTACAGGACCCCCTTGACTAGACCCCCTCCCCTCCTCCTTCACAGGTCCCATCCTCATCTACAGTGGTTCCCTTTTATTGTCAGCCCTTTTCCGGTTCACCCTTCACTGGTCCCCCCTCTCTTCGTCGGTCCCTACTACTGCTCCCACCTTCATTGGACCTACCTTCACCTGGTCCCCCTTCACTGGTCAACCTTCTAACGGTCCCCCTTCACTGGATTCCTTCCCCCCCCCCCTTACCGGTCCCTATCACTGGGGCCTTCCTCACCAGTCCCCCTTCACTTGGTCCCTTTCACTGGTCAACCTTCTACCGGACCCTTCACCTGGTCCCCCTTCACTGGTCAACCTTCTACCGGTTCCCCCTTCACTGGACCCCTCCCCCCCTCCCTTCACCGGTCCCCATTGCTGATCCTTCCTTCACTGGTCCCTCCTTTATTGGTCAACCCTATACCGGTCCCCCTTACTGGACCCCATCCTTCACCGGTCCCCCATTACTGGTCCCACCTTCACTGGTAACACGTCGTGTGAATCCGGAACCCCTGGCGCGACATCGGTGACACCTCTTCTGAATCCGGACGCCTGTGGAACAACGTCGGTGACATGTGTTCTCAACCCGAATGCGCTTTGTGCGCCATCGTTGACATTTCGTGTGAATCCGAACCCCTGGCGCGACATTGACAACACGCCGTCTGAATCCGGACAGGCCTTTCGCGTCATCGGTGAAACCTCTTCTGAACTCGGACCCCCGCTTTCGCGACATCGGTGACACCTCTTCTGAACCAAGGCACCTGATGAAAGACATCGGTGACATGTCTTCTCAAGCCGGACGTGCTTTTCCGGTCCTTTTCATTCTACGCCCCCCCCCCCCTCTCTTTCACTGTCTACGTTACTAGTCCCACCTTCACCGTTTCCTCCTTTACTGGTCTCCCCTTACTGATCTTCCGTTCAATGGTCTCCCATTACACGTGTTCGGGATGCGGACACCCTTTGCGTGACATCGTGACCCCTCTTCTGAACACAGACACCCATTTCGCGACATTGGTGACACCTCTTCTGTACCCAGGCACCTGATGAACGACATCGGTGACATGTCTTCTCAAGCCGGACGTGCTTTGCGCGACATCGTTGACCGCTCTTTTGAACACAGACACCCATTTCGTGACATCGGTGACACCTCTTCTGAACACAGACACCCATTTCGCGACATTGGTGACACCTCTTCTGTACCCAGGCACCTGATGAAAGACATCGGTGACATGTCTTCTCAAGCCGGACGTGCTTTTACGGTCCTTTTCATTAGACGCCCCCCCTCTCTTTCACTGTCTACGTTACTAGTCCCACCTTCACCGTTTCCTCCTTTACTGGTCTCCCCTTACTGGTCTTCCGTTCAATGGTCTCCCATTACACGTGTTCGGGATGCGGACACCCCAGACGCGACATCGTTGACACGTCGTCTGAATCCGGACAGGCCTTTCTCGACATCGGTGACACCTCTTCTGTACTCAGCACCTGATGAGCGATGGCGGAGACACCCCTTCTGAACTCGGACGTTCGCTTTCGCGACGTCGATGACACATGTTCGGAACTCGGACGCCCTTTGCGTGTCATCGTCGACACGTCTTCTGACCTTTCTCAACACGATGTAGGTGACACCTCGCCTGAACCCGGATGGCTACTACTTGACGTTTACGAAAGGCCAGATGGACAGACGGACGGACAGACACATCCGGTTACTCTTATATATAGATAAAAATAATCTTATCCTATTACTATATATAAGCGAGAACGTCATATGTCTGTGTGTGAGTGTGTGTTTGTTTGCACAGAAGTGCTGGAGGAATGTGTCAGGAGGAAGTGCTGGGATGGGGGATGGGTTGTAGTTGTACGTGCCTAGCGACTCAGTAGACGTGCCGAACACTAGTCCAACGTTCATGGTGATTCACTACACGTGGCGAACACGTCGCCAAACGCGCATGGAGATGCGGTGCTGGAGGAGTGGGTTGGGGAAAGTGGGGGATGGGGGGGGGGTTGTAGTTGTGCAACGTGCCTGGCGACTCACTAGACGTACCGAACACGTTGCCCTACGTGAGAATGCCTATGATAAACTTAAGGAAGGGAATAACACATTCATGCAAAAGTACGCAGCACGATTTTAAGTTTCACAAAAATTGATTAGCACTCACAGCATGATCCGTCGCCTGCGCGACGCGGCAGTATACCAAAGGCCTTTCCGTAGGTTAGTGATATTGCAAGGTTGTGCGAAGCGAGCAGGTACGAGAGACGCCGTTAAGCGTATCGGAGGAGTGGTACACAATATGCCAAGATTTATCGAAAGCAGGACTTGCGCTGTTCATATTGCCGGTCAGCTTGCTATGTTTAATCCAGCTTCGTAGACTTCCAGTGAACGTTCTTTGATATACTCAAGCATTTTCCTGGTGAGAGGAATATCACTGATGTCAAGGAACTCTACGGTCTACCATTTCCGACTTGTTGTGTGCTTTGCTTGCCTGAGGTAATGAATACGCATCGGATAGTTGACCAAATTTGCATTGCTGTCTCTGCCCTCGAAACCTCAAAATTCCAACTCTTAAAGCGGCTGACATCTACTCTTTTTTTTTTGTTATTCCTGCAACTCTGTGGTATAGCATTCCGTTAGGTGGCTTTATTGACGACAGACAACATCCCCATCAAGAAGAAAAATTTATTCCTTCAACTCAAGTTGGATGTGTGGAGGCAGAACCGAAGAAATCGAACCATCCGGGAGTTTCGTCTCCTGAAAAGGCAGTCGTTGCTGAAAACTCAGTACCGATCACGACATGAATACGTACAATCGGCTTCGCATCAGCATCGGAATACTGGCCGACATCAGTTGCCTTCATCGGATCAATAATGAGAGCTCCGTTGGCGTCTATATGGGCGTTGGACTCTGGCTGAGCTGGCTGATTGTCCTGAATGTTCAAATTTCTCTCCCAATCCATCAAGAATCGAAAGAAATCCGAAATGCTATCAATGTGAGTTTCCATATTCAAAACGAGGAAAATAAAGAGAGCAAAACGGCAGTAGGGTTCAGCGAATTTCTAAACTAGCGAATTATTAGCTGACATGAAAAGGCTAATTTTTGCCCCTCTGAAATAACAAAAGAATGACGTGCAAACAGAAGATGAGCACATATGTATATTTGCCTAGAAAGTTAATCAAGATAGTCATCTATGATACTCTGTTATAGCGGACACCCTAACGTCCGCTGTAATAAAGCGTTGTCACTTCTCTAGTTGTCGACGATTCTGTGTTAATAGATTGATGAAAAAGTTGCGTTGCAAAGCGTAGCGTGGCGGCATATATTCCATAAATCAGTGCTACTTTCCGACAGATATCAGGGAGACGTGGATTAAGCAGGTCTGCTGTTTCAACATTGTGTAGGGTGAAAGCGATTCCTCAACTAGGAAACTCTTTTGATAACTAAGCGAACGGCTATTAGGACGGCCCCAACCAAAGGAGAATTGTGTAGGGTGAAAGCGATTCCTCAACTAGGAAACTCTTTTGATAACTAAGCGAACGGCTATTAGGACGGCCCCAACCAAAGGAGAAACCGGCTGGATTGAGGAGAAATTTTCAGAGTAGTTTGTCTTGCGCAGACAGAATGAATTTCATCGTCAGGTGTGGTGTGCATGTAAGGGGATAATGTCAGGGCGTTCTGGAATGCTTTTTTTCTACGGTTTCTACCATCCAGCTTACCAAACTCTTTACGTTGGACTTTAGCGTGGATACTTCTTCACCCTGCGGCAAGCTCTAATGTAGCACTCCTTTGCAGTCCCAGAAGTAACCAAGGATCTCCTTAAAAAGATCTGGTTCAGCCTGTATGGATTTCTTACGTTTTCGCGAAAGGAGCGCATACAAGTCCATGTCTTAACTTTTCTTCTGCCTTCTATCATTTCCAGCGATATCTTCTCCCAGGAACGTGGTTAGGGACGCAGGGAGCGGAAATACCGAGCGCTGACCCGTTCTCCTCTGATGCTCAAAACACCGGAATGGTCGTCGCAACACTTGTGACTTCTAGGGGAAGACAATCTCCTTACCGTCACCGTAAGCAGCTCAGTTCAGCGTCCATTTCCAGGAAGCTCACATCTCGCTTCTGCTTGAATTGACCCAGCAACAACGGCTCGACTTGTTAGGGCGCGGCGAGCGACTCCACTCGCTCTCAGGATGGACGAACTACTGTTGCATAGTGATCTTTCTCATACGTAATAGTTTTTTCGCTGGGCTTAGTGGACGTTTGCAACAACTCAGTGACGAAAGTTCTAGCCTTCGTAACAAGTAACAGCGCCACAGTTTGCTTCCGAACACCATGAGCCTCACGGTATCATCGTCAAGTAGGGGTGGCCCATTGAGGATGTTCTGCACAAGATGCACGGCTAACAATGATCTTAAAATAATGCGAAGCAGGAAAAAAGCAGAAGAGTTACTCGCGTTCGAAATTTATTTCGTAAATCGAATCTTGTACTTTTATTCACCAGCATTTCGCGTTTGGTCCCTCCTGTTACCTCCTCTTCATGGAGCTCATCAGGACAGGACATGTCCATTGCCGATGATTCAGGATTTTTCCTATACTCAGTATACTCAATACCAACGCTGCCCACGCGTTGACTGTAGATATGCCGTCTAATTTCGTGGTGGGTTCTTTATTTCTTTAACAGTTTTAGCCCAAATTACAAACCCGTAAATAAAAACGCATTTAGAGCATTGGAAACAACGTTACAAAAATAAGAAAACATGAACATTTCGAGCGGTATTTAGCTGTCTGCAGGACTCAGTCCTGCTCTTTGAGAAAAGTATGCAGCTGTAGACACTTTAGGATTTTTTTTTAAATCCCGATCTTAAGGCTACAAGATCAGAGACTATTTTGTGCCTCTCAAATATTATCAAGTTGTTACTAACAACGAATCACCTTCGTTACGAACTGCGTGCATCGGAGTTCCTTTTCCGTTGGTCCACAGTGCTTGATGAATTCCGGAACCCCGCGGTCCCTCTCTCGCTTCCAGGTGACGACTTGAGCGCCAAGATCGAGCACAACTCGCTCGCCCACCTGTAGCCGAACACAACTGAGAGCCACATCTCGTCGAGTCTTAAGCGTACGCTCACCTTTGCCTGATAGAAAGCAAGCGACGCCAATGCATATCCGACAATGGCAGTCAAAAGCAAGCATGTTTGGGAGATCATCTGTAAAGATTTGATGCTCAAGTGCCAGTGAAGGCGGAAAGCTTGCAGGGTGCAATGCAGTCGAGAATACTGTAGGAGAATTGTGGCATTTAGATTTTGATTGTCTGTCCTTTAATGTCAGACTTTAATAGGAATTGATAGTCAGCAGCCTACGGTGCTACGATCAGCACCAACTCTACGCTCTCCTCGAAGCGTGTGGACGAACGGCCACCAACAAGCGAATGCGAAGGGCTTTTTATATGCACTGCTTGATAAAGGCCTTCACTACAATTTTCATTACCACCATGGTACCATTTGCCGAAGTATTTGTTGAATTTATGAATCCGACAGCGCGATTGCAGTGGGATCCCCCAACACCTCCGTAAACGTTCGGAAGACGGGATCAGGCGATATGGGGACAGTAGGATCTCGATGTCACCGAAGTGTGAATGCATGACCATCATCACGGTCCTTCTGGACAAAGTCATGCTTCAGTTTACGCCCAGGAACATGATCTTGATGTTTACTATTTGCGGGTTCGGTCCTGTAGGTGCAATTCTAGCTGGTAGTGGCAGCTATTAAACGATTGCATAAGATCTGAATGTGTGTAGTATTGAACTATGTTGAATTCACTCATTCCATGGAAAGCAACTACACCAGCGAATTCAAAATGAATAACCCAGAAAGCGTCTATCTATCTATCTATCTATCTATCTATCTATCTATCTATCTATCTATCTATCTATCTATCTATCTATCTATCTATCTATCTATCTATCTATCTATCTACCACTATCTACCACTATCTACCACTATCTACCACTATCTACCACTATCTACCACTATCTACCACTATCTACCACTATCTACCACTATCTACCACTATCTACCACTATCTACCACTATCTACCACTATCTACCACTATCTACCACTATCTACCACTATCTACCACTATCTACCACTATCTACCACTATCTACCACTATCTACCACTATCTACCACTATCTACCACTATCTACCACTATCTACCACTATCTACCACTATCTACCACTATCTACCACTATCTACCACTATCTACCACTATCTACCACTATCTACCACTATCTACCACTATCTACCACTATCTACCACTATCTACCACTATCTACCACTATCTACCACTATCTACCACTATCTACCACTATCTACCACTATCTACCACTATCTACCACTATCTACCACTATCTACCACTATCTACCACTATCTACCACTATCTACCACTATCTACCACTATCTACCACTATCTACCACTATCTACCACTATCTACCACTATCTACCACTATCTACCACTATCTACCACTATCTACCACTATCTACCACTATCTACCACTATCTACCACTATCTACCACTATCTACCACTATCTACCACTATCTACCACTATCTACCACTATACAATTGAGCGGTCGATGACGTTCGAGTGATCTATCCTAAGTGACATACGCCGCATCATCCACAGCGGGGGCGGTCGAGTGATCTAGCCTAAATGAGATACACCGCATCATCCACAGCGGGGGCGGTAGAGTGATCCAACCTAAGTGAGATACGCCTCATCATCTACAGCTCGGGCAAAATTTGTTATTGAACGTGTGATACTTCTGCAGCAGGGAAAGCGCAGCTATTTACTGCTTAACACAACAGCACCTACGCATTTTTCCGAGCGTCCAGATTCAGAAGCCAACTTCGTGCCATTATCATGAGATGACCACTAAAGGGGGACTAAGGGTAGAAGGGGGAATACGAGGGGCAAGGGGATCCATTACCAGTAAGGGAGACCGGATTTTGAACATGTGACACCGATGTCGCGCTATGAGCATCGCTCGCCCCGTCGTGATGTCGTAAGCGTGGGAGGGCTACTCAATTGAGGTAGAGTAGTAAGGAGGACTCCGAGGGGGAGGAATCTAACTGGAAGAAGGGACCTGGAGGCGTGACGAGGTTGGGGAACCAACAAAAAGGGAGCCGAAAGGGAATTCATACGGAGAACAAGGAATTTGCCATATGCATAGCCTCTTCATGCTCGACACAGCGGCGTCTGCGCGCGCTTTTGAGCTTCTGGATCCAGAAGACGGGCCCCCTATGTCGCGCAACAAGCATCCTGATTCTAAATACGTGTCACCGACGTTTGTCGTGAGCATGGGAGGACTACTAAGGGGTGGTGGAGAAGGGCAGTAAGGGAACCTCTAGGGTGGATCAGGAAAGCGTCCAGGAAGGAAAGGAACAACCTGGAGGAGGGGCCAGGACGGGGAAGCCAGCAGGAAAGGACCATTATGGGGTCAATAGTGGAAACAAAGAAGTGGACCAGAAATTGGGATCAGGAACTTGGGGGACTAAAGAAGGAGAGTAAAAGACCAGTAAAGGCGGACCAGCAATTAGATCCAGTAAGAAGAAACGAGACAGGGGTTGCCTGGCTTTACAAGATATGTCAACGATATTCTAAACGCTAGCTGTTGAGCATGAGAACGGTTGCGGAGGAGCTACCTGAGGGGCAGGAGTACTGCGCAGCACAAACCAATGGAGTTAATGGCCTGTCCGAAGAGAATATCTATGATGAAGGTACCGAAGTGGTGAACGGTTTGATGCCCATAAAGTATAAGGTCCTAGATGCGAGCGAATTTTATGTTTTACAAAAACTACTTTCCATAGGTGAGGGATGCTGCAAATTCGCGCGAAGCGCGCAAGTGCGAGATGCGCCGTTAGGCGTGTCGGAGCACTTGTTTATTAGAAGACTAACATCTAGTCCTCTCTTATCGCTTTTCGCAAAGCTGTGTTTCTTACCTTTCTAAGTTTACTATTTTCGCTAACTGTTGATTTATTCCTTTATTCTGTTCGTTATCTAATTCGTTCTATTGATACTCTTTCTCGGTGCAATGATGAGCGTGCTCACGCTGATCGCTTTACATGCGCTCGTACCACATGTCTCAATGAAATGAAATAAAATCTAGGACCTGGTGCGTACTTTATCGGCATAAAGTCGTTCACAACTTCGCTACCTTCATCATAGGCATTTTCTCCGGACGAGCCATTAACGTTATTGGTTTGTACTGCGCAGTATTTCTGTCCTCAGGTGGCTCCTCCGTAACCGTTCTCTTGCTCAACAGCTAGCGTTTCCAGATATCGCTGACATGTCTTCCGAAGCCATGTTCCCCCATACTCGTTTCTTCTTACTGAATCTAATTGCTGGTCCGCCTTTACTGGTCTTCCCTCGCTCTCTTTAGTTACCTTCCTGGTCTCAGCTCCTGTCTCACTTGCTTGTTTCCACTATTGATCCCTGCTGGTTTCTTCTTGCTGGTTTTTCCGTCCAGGCCCCTCCTACAGTATTTCTTTCCTTCCTGCTCGCTCTCCTGGTTCACCTTAGAGGTCTCCCTCACTGCCCATCTCCAACACCCCTTAGTGGTCCTCCCATGTTCACAGCAGACGTCGGTGGCACGCATTCATAATCAGGGCGCGTGTTGCACGACTAGGGGCCGTCTTCTGAATTCAGAAGCTCAGAAGACCCGTCTTCCGAATCCAGAAGCTCAGAAGCGCGCACAGTCGCCGCTGTGTCGAGCATGAGGAGGCTATGCATATGGCATATTCCTTGTTCTCCGTATGAATTCCCTTACGGCTTCCTTGTTGGTTCCCCGTCCTGGTCCCGCCTTCAGGTCCCTTCTTCCAATAAATTAATCCCCCTCCTCCGATCCTCCTTACTCTCTACCCCAATTAAGAAGCCCTCCCACGCTCACGACACGATGACGGAGAGCGAACGCCCTTAGGCCTATGTTATACTTCGGCGACGCGTCGCCGACGCTGCGACCCGTTACCGACAGCCCGTCACCGACGTCGCCGACGCTGACGTCACCACCGACGTCGCCGACGTCGCCACAGACGCGTGGTCGACGTCGGCGACGTCGTCAACAGATTGTGTGGCAGCGTCGGGGGGCGACGTTGACAGGAGAGCATCGGAGCACATTTTTAGCATCGGAGAGGGTTTTCAATGTCATCATTTGGTAACCAGTCTGCCCATAGAAAAGCTAAGTGATCACATCTGCCTCGAATTTGCATACATTTTGAGCTTTTCTTAATCTTCAAAAAAATTTTAATTCTTATTTCTTCTTAATGCTTCAAGACTTGATGATGATTTTTTGTTCTGTATGTACGGCAGTCTGCTCAACCATTGTTAATCTGCCGAATTTTCTTTTACTAACCAAATTTGGCTTTTAGAAGGATGGATAAGTGTTCAAAGGTTTCACTAGTAGCAATGTTAGAACCGTTCAAAAGTACCTGTATTTTTAGGATGCCCTCTATTTTTCACAAGGCATAGTGTGTTTTTAGGTTTTAAACTTTAAAAGAAGCACAAATCAATCGATACGGTCACTTTGTAAAGAGATTATAGGAAGTATTCAAGCGAAGCACTATCAATAGATTGTAAAATGCAAGATAACAGACGAGTGCATGGCGCAGTCTATCCCGATCATACGTCAAAAAAGCGTCGGTTTAGCAAAGACCTTTTTCGTTAAATCGTATTTAAATTAAATTTACGCGGAATTCTCGAAGTCCAAAGGAAAATTTAACTCTTAATTAGTAAGAATTCTATCTCGAAAAAGCTCTTTGCAGAGGTTTGCATTACCATTTGAGAATGCAAAGAAACACTACTTATTTTCTACACAGTTTTATTTAGTATTACTTGCTCTACACGGAAGCAAATAGGCCTAGAAAATGCGAACAGAACGGCTGAGAAGGACACAAGAAGAAGAAAAGTGACAAATTGAAGGGGAGCTAAGGTTTAGGGTCCCACTCCCTCCCAAACACTCAGTGTTTTAATCAATTGTGCTTTTTGTGTTCGCAGGACGGTGTCTTTTGCACTTCTCGATTTCGTAATTCGAAGTACGGTGGTGATGATGGCAGTTCCGGGAACGAAGAACCAACCCACAGTCATAACACTCCATCGGAGCGCATTCTCTGCCACCCTTGGATGACTCGGCGGACCGTCGCCGTGCACAGCACGGCGACACGCTGTCACCGACGTCGGTGACGCTGACGTCGTCGGCCCGTCTGTGGCGACGTCGGCGACGTCGGTGACGCGTCTGTGGCGACGTCGGCGGCGGAAGTATAACACCCCCTGCGGAGCTCTCGGCGACGTCGCCGGCGACGCTGTGATGTGCGGGCTGCTACGCAGTGCGTAGCAGCCCCTACAGCATAGCGTCGCCGACGTCGGCGACGCGTCGCCGAAGTATAACATAGGCCTTAGTGTGACATCGGTGTCACATCTTCTAAATCCGGTCTCCCTTACTGCTAATGGATCCCCGTGCTGATCCTTCTTACTGCCCCCCCCCTGACTGGCAATTCTCCACTGGTCCCTCCTTATCGCCTAAACACTTCTTGGTGCCACCTCCTGGCCTGCTTCATTGCTTCCCTATCGACCCTCCCACCATCCCGATGCCCCCCAGGTCGCCGCTCTTGATCACAATCGGTTCTCCACCCTCGAAATTCCCCTTCTACTCTTACCACTTTAGTTATGTTCTCCTGCTAATGGCACGAAGTCGGCGGCACGGCTTCTGAATCTGGATGCTCAGAAACGCGCGTAGGTGCCGTTGTGTTAGGCCTATGGCACACCACCGGCGATGTGAGGAGCGGAGCGACGGGAGAGCGGTGGAGTTCAGCGACGAGAGCAGCGACGGTGTTGGTCGGGGAGAGAGTTGGCGTTGGGCGCGGTTAGGTGACGCTTCCGCGCGTGCGTTCGGGGTGCAAAGGGTCAGGCGACCGGGGCGCCGCCGTGCAGAGCATGGCGAAGACCGGTCACTGGCGGTATGCCCCCTCTCCAACGACACGCCGTGTCGACGTGGCAACGACAACCGGCAAGCGTGCGCTCTCTCCCATTGTATCCGAGAGGGTCCTGACACGAATAGTCGAATACTTGTCCGTTGGCAGTGCCGTCGCCGGCCTCGTCGCTGGTGGTATGCCATAGGCCTTAAGCAGTAAAGGACTACGTTCCCCTGCTGCAGCAACATCCCACGTTCCCGCGCTGTAGATGATGATGCGTATCTCACTCGGTTAGATCACTCGACCGCTCTCGCTGTGGATAATGCGGCGTATCTCACTTAGGTTCGAACACTCGACGGACAAACTTTTTTGGATCTATCCTAACCTAGTCCGGGGGTCACATAACTAAAAGGTAGGTAAAAAACGAATTGAGATTTATCGAGCGGCGCCTATAGAACGATTTGGAACCTAAAAGAAACCCTATGTTGTTCTGCAGGAGCCGCTCGGTAAGTCTCAAGTAGATTTGATACATTTAATACTTTTTAGTTATGTGTCCCCGGACTAGGATAGATCCACTTTTTTATATACAGGTGGTGAATTGTAAGCTAGGCTGAGGCGTTTGCAAATGATTAGGACGTGAAGTGCATTGCATTGTTATGGTCTGATACGTTAACTGGTTGACCGTGTCTTGACCTTTTTCTACTTCACTGGTGTTATCGGTTTTTCTACTGGAGTAATCCGCTCTCTGTGCAAGTGCCGTAAGGGGATCTTCCTCAAAAGATTTCCACCGATAGCAGTCCTTTTGAGGTTTCTCCCTCCCAACTAGGAGCTAGGAAACTGAGTCTGCCTGGGCAACCAAGTTGGAGTAGCCTACCTACAATAATCACGATAAGGACTGAAAAAGGGCGCGTATTCTCCTTCTTTCTGTTTTTTTTAGCTGTAGCCATATTGGTCTTCACCCCTTTTGAAACACCATCGTGATCTCTTCGAGGAGATCACCCCATTGAAATAATTTTTTTCGATATTTTATTTTTGACTCTTATTTTTCAAAAACGCCAGAATGAACCGGCGTGAGCAGGAGAGCAACCGATGGCATCCCGCCAAAGATCGTTTTGGCGTACTGCCTTGGGTAACAATCTATTACACTTTCCGTTTTGCCGTCCTGTTTGAACAGAAAGAGTGAAGCACCCCTATACCGGGGAATTGCTAACCAGGATACTATCTCAACGGTAGGTCGGAACGGCGCAAGTGTTGTATACGGGCAGAACCGCCTCTCTCTGGGAAGTAACAAACTGCAGCTATCTCGACCCCAATACAACTCTGCGCAGAGTTAGGGGCGACGGAAGTTGGCGCCCTTTTGATTCACGTGCTCCACAGCTGACGGGCGCGCGCGGGATGAGGGCTCGTATCGCGGTTATGCGCAGTGCACATGTGGCGTAGTAGGGAAGAGCTCGGACTCGTAAACACATGGTCGGAGGTTTGGATCCTGCAGACTGCGTCCGTTTTGCACTTTTGCAAAATCCATGTTTATCATATAGGTAATCCACCTAGGGGTATTATAGTGTGTTATAGAGCATGTTTACATATAACATATGCTTCAAACTACAGATTAGCTAAAATGTTCACTTCTGTGTGTCACTTATTTTAAGCCTATTTTGTGTGAAGCTATAGTTATGTAACGTTAGATATTTTGTGGCACTAGTAAAAAGTTCCGACTCCACCGACAAGACTTCGGTACCAAAAAAATTTTTCGCTGAAACTTTGTCTAGGGGGTTATTTGGGGTGCTTATCACGAATCTGACATCCGTTTTTCACGATGCGGTCGGAGACCACCCATACCTTTAACAAGGGTGGTCCAGGCAGAGTCACCGATTTCGCTGAAACTTCGTCTAGGGGGTTATTTGGGGTGCTGATCACGAATCTGACATCCGTTCTTCACGATTCTATCTCTACCTGCCGTCATCGGTAGAAACTTTAAGAATGTAATCCTGTGCCTTCCTGTATCTATATTATTCAGCCGAATCGTGAAAAACGGATGTCAGATTCGTGATCAGCACACCAAATAACCCCCCTAGACAAAGTTTCAGCGAAAAAATTTTTTGACCGAAGTCTTGTCGGTGGAGTCAGAACTTTTTACTAGTGCCACAAAATATCTATCGCTACATAACTATAGCTTCACCCAAAATCGGCTTAAAATAAGTGACACACAGAAGTGAACATTTTAGCTAATCTGTAGTTTGAAGCATATGTTATATGTAAACATGCTGTATAACACACTATAATACTCCTAGGTGGATTACCTATATGATAAACATGGATTTTGCAAAATGCAAAACGAACGCAGTCTGCGGGATCCAAACCCCCGACCCCGCGTTTACGAGCCCGGGCTCTTCCCTACTGCACCACCTGCCCACTGCGCTTAGCCGCGATACCAGCCCTCATCCCGCGCGCGCCCGTCAGCTGTGGAGTACGTGAATCAACAGGGCGCCAGCCCGCGTCTTCCGTCGCCCCTAACTCTGCGCAAAGTTGTATTGGGGTCGAGATACCTGCAGTTTGTTACTACCCAGAGAGAGGCGGTTCTGCCCATATACAACATTTGCGCCGTTCCGACCTACCGTTGAGATAGTATCCTGGTAAGACCGCTAGAATCAGATCGGAATAGACGCGTGGCGTATGAGCGTGCAATTGGTGCAGGAACACACTCGTCCGACGCGAACACACACGTGGGCTGCGTCAGCCTCCAATTCGACCGATGCGTATTGGTCTCTTGTATGCCCGCAGTGGCCCTATTGCCAGACGCATCGTGGCACAGTGGAAGAGGGCTGCCTCATGCGATGGAGGTCGGGGGTTCGGTAGTCGCGGCATTTTTGCTTTTCAACTGACTGATTGAGATTTGAGGAGTTTTGACACCATTTTTGAGTGCTTTGTACACATTTTCCAGCTGTCCTCGCTTCTGAAGAACCCAGCTGCGGACTTCCCCTGAGCGACGAAAGCAGTTTCCACACGAGCAGCTTTGATCGCACCCACCCTGGAGTCCCTTCCCTAGCTCAGTTCTGCGCACGAAGAGCGGACTCCCCCTGAGCGACGAAAGGGCTTAAACGGAGCGGTCGTGTTGATACTACCTTGCTGAAATGCCAAAGTTGCGCCCGATGCAAGAAATCTATTCCGATCTGATTTTGGCGGCCACACATCCACTCCCAATACTGCGGCAGATCCTTCCTTATAAAAAAGTGCACATAGGTCTTCATCACATCATACCATTAGTAAAACAGGCACAAGAAGTTGGCTTTTACATGATCTGGTCCATGGAGAACATTTGTGGTCATGGCATCTAATGAATACTTCAAACATACGTCTTTCGAATATTCGAAGAGTCTGCACAGGAGGATGCTGTGAGCTGCGTCTTCAAAAATGAACCTCACCTAGCTCGCGTATCTAGCTGACAGCGTCAAAGACACGGTGGATATTAACAAATCAGAACTCGTTCAGGAACTTCTTTAACGACTAACCCAATACTCCAAATCTGGTCGATCTGCAGGTTCTCCATGTTGGTTGGGTCATCGTCGCCTCCGTGGCGAGAGCTGATATGGCTTAAGAGGCGCGGCTCACTGTGCGATTCGACGCCAATGTTCTCCACAGGCGCAGTCGCCTTGTTTGATCGCGCCGCTTTCAGGCAGATCGTTCCTCACCCCGAAAAGATCGAAGAGCGCATTGTTTGGACGTCCTGAGAACAGATTCATCAACCATTAAGTGTGCGGTGTAGAAATCGACGATTAGAGGCCTCCGCACACTTCTGCGACAACGCGGCAGGCGGCACTCGTCCTCAGCTTTGTCGCCTCACCTCAGAAGCAGATAGATCTCCGTCGGCGGTAAAGCGGCTGCAGCGGCAGTCATGCCATGAGAGGTGAACTGATTCAAAAACTGAACCCGCTTGTGGTTTGTTCTCCTTCTGTTCTTCATTTATTTCGGGCGCTTGCATGTTCTTTCTGATTATCCCACTTTCGCTTAGAATGCTGGCCAACGTTATACGAATGTCAGTTTACACCATTTTTGACTGCTTTGTTCTTCACATAGATTTTAGCCATTTAATAAATAATAATAAGGTGACCTAATAAAGTGGCCTCAAAGGTTAAGATTTCACACATCTCTACAATACATCCTCCTGCCATCTCGTCTGGTGTGCGGCGGCATTTTTGTACGCGGATTACGGCTAAGTCCTACGTCGTTTTTCTTCTATTGTTTTTTGTTCTGTTTCGTTTCCTACGTTTCGATTTAGCTAACTCCCTGTCTACTCACTTTTAACCAAGGTCGCTTTTCTTCTCCGAGTTCCAGTGCATCATCTCACTGATCCATCTTTTGTTTGTGTGACGGGTGTCTCGACGTAGTGAATTGGTTTTGTTGACCACATCAAACCCATTATGTCGCAGCGCGCTAAGACCAACAAAAGGGTTTCTGAAGTGTCAGCAAAACTCAGTGGGAAGAGTCAAAATGCAGCTGACGTTTATACGAGCTCTTCTCCTACGGACTTCTCCAAGATGTCAATAAATGAGCTGATTAACGCAGTTCTGGAGAGAAATAAGGACCCTGTCATTGAGCAAATGATATATGCACTGATTTCTAAAATTCCACAGGAAGTATCGGAGCGAAATGACATGGAATGAAGGAGGGAAGTATAGTAATCGAATGGCTACCAGAGCCACCATGCGACCTTTTGTTGGAATTCACGATGTACTCATTGTTTGGAGCAAGAAAATTATGGATTTAGTAAAGGTCATACTTAGTTTTGTGTCGAAAAAGGAGTGTTCATTCTAGTCTGGAAGTTGTTCACTTTGATTAGGAAAGCGTTGTGTTTGATTTCTAATGTGTCTAGGTTTTTTGAAAACGGCCTTACTGAAAAATGGTACATAAAAAGGTTTTCCTTTTTTCATTTAAACCAAGAGTGCACGGGTTGCTGCATTTTTAACTATGTTTAACGATTCGACCGAATTTAGCGAAAACTCTTCGTTGAAAAAGCGTCATAAAGCTCCACGACCAGAACTCATTGTCAGTGTCAACCCCTGGAGGGTTGGACAGTCGAAAGAGGGCCCACTATTTCGTGCGCCTAGGAATAGCAGCATATGTTCTGCTACCTCGAGTGGAAAGCGTTTCCCTTTGGATTGAAAAGGGCAGTCAAGCAAGTACAGCCAAACGTCGCTTCTCCTACTGTTCACCACTCATCTGCATACGCTCTTACATTACAGAATTCGTCCCACGTCTACATTCTCGAATACATAGGCGCCCAGGCCGCTTCTCTTCGTCTTCGCCACCACTTAATGTTAGTCAAGCAGCGGAGTCTTCATCTGAGCAGCTCGTTGGCAAAGAAGGGGTCCCTGAACAGTCACCCTAGATGTCGTAATTCGAACGGCATCGAGCAATGCACATCGAACGGGGCCTTCTGAAGTGCGAAAGGTAGTTCAACTGATTGAATCAGAAGCGGCGCGTTTTGCACTTTCTATGAGCAGAAACGCTGATGTTACTTCAAGGCTTGCAAATCCTTGGGATGTCCCCTAATCAACGTAATCACCTCAACAACGAAATGATGACTGTGCCCAGCCAGGCATGCCAAGGAAACGACAGGCCTCGTCGAAGAGTGGCCAAATAGCGTTCCTTTTTCCGCCCTCCTTGTCGCTCGTTCCTCGATTCGATCACTTCACTTGTAGTCGTGGCGATGCCTGCTGCGGCGAAGAGTTTCCGCCGTTGCTTCCCTTCGGCGGCTCTTTGTGGCTTTCTGGCCATTGATTTTGTGCCAAAAACTGCCTTTTTGCTCACCTCGAGCGCTAATCTTGCCATTGCTCCTCTGTCAGCTCCGACGCGACCGGTTGGGCGAAATCTGTAGCTCTCCGTACTTGTTCTATTCTAGCTGAATGCTCTAGCAGAGCTGTGGTTAACCTGCGGAACGACTGAAAATAGAGGAACTCGTTTTCCACTTTTTTGGCCGAGCTGAACAGTAAGTGAGAGTGGTTGCGTTAGTGCATTGTTTTGAAGTTGGAAGGTTCAATTTGAAAATTTCTCGCAAATTTTTCACAGCACATGAATTGCCAGCTGCAGAAGGCTTTAGACATAGTCATTATCAAGAGCTCGAAGAGATCGCACAATTGACGGTCTCCCGAAGAACGAAGCGACTATTGTGCCGTCTCGCACGATTACCACGATAAATCCAGTCACCTTAAAAGGATTAGTCGCTGGCGCTCACCAGCAGCGATAGCGATTCCCTTCCCCTCTTCTTCAGTCTGTTCTCTCTTCTCTTTTTAGTAGTCTATACTCTCTGTTTCTGGGCGCGTGTAGCACAGTCGGAGAAGGCGCCGGCTGTCGCCTGCACCCGATATCAGGTTCCTGGTTCGAATTTTCCGCCCAGGGCAACCAAGCCTTCCATCCCTCCCATGTCGGTGAATTGGTACTAGACTTGTCTGGGAAGGATAAAACACTGACTTGTACATCGGCTGGCCAACGCAAGTCATTGTACGGCCAATTCAACACGCCTCCACGACATCCCGTAGAAGTAAAATGCTTGGCACATCCCAGGATTGAATAACGCCGTCCTTTACCTTTATCCTTTATTCTTTCTGTTTCTAAAACCTTTCTGTAAGCAAAGTCTGAACAAAGATCTAGCCGAAATCGTTCTAAGCCTTTTACCTTTTACAGTATCAAAATCGTCTTCTTTTGTGCCTAGAAGAGCTCCGCTTTTGCCTTGTCAATAACGAGTTCCAGCGCCTCAGCGCTTCATCGTACACAGAGGAAATTGTAGTAATTTCGCGATCATTTGTATGTCGCTCAGGCGAGTTCGAAATTGTGAACTATTTTGATTAGTAACGCTATGAGCCTGAGAGTGGGAAGCAGGAAATGCTCCCTTGGCACTCGAACCGCACTCCACCGCATCTGAGAAAGTGAGCGGTCATTGCTCCAGCGACGCTCCGATGGTAACTTCCCTCTGTTAAAACCCTGTGATTTCCCTATGTTTACCAAAGTTCATCTCTTCTCACAGAACGAGCGGGTTGGTTTCGGGGATTGACTGGAGCTCACAGACTAGGTAGGTAGCGCTGCTTCCATGCTGAGAAAGATGGCAACTTGATGCGATATTCGATCCTTTTCGGGATTAGCAAAGCATTCTGTTTCAACATAAGCACACATGCATAAAACATTCTCGGTTTTCGGGCGAACTCAACCAATGGTCTGTGAACTGCTTCCACTTCCCATTTAGAATAACTTAATAGGAGATGAACATTCCGCCGATAGCGTTATAGCGTTGCGCACTATAGACCAACAACAATAGTTTGTAAAGTGTAAGAGAGCGTTGAAGGATAGTATCAACAGCATAAAGCATAAAGTGAGAGGTAATGATCAGTCTGTAAACAACAAACAACACCTTTTGCGGTATTGTATTCCTAATATTTAACACTTGATAAATCCTTCACAGGTCCGAGTCTCCGTAGATCTACGAGACTAGACGAGCTTGAATGACGTGGCTTTCCGCTCCATTACCCTTCTTTAATGTTGGCTGTCCTACAAAAACCTCCTTCAAGACAGGCCCATTGCTTGGGCATCCCCCTTCTTCACGCTATACGCTTCTGCTTTCCCGTAGGACGCGATTCCCGAAAAGTGCGTATTCTGAGCCTTATTGTTATTGCCATCAATTGTTCAATGTTACTGGCATGTTACTTGTGGTTCGTCTATGCGTTTTCCAACGACACTCTTCAAGGTAATCATGCGTTGCTCATTCATTTTTCATCCCTTATATTACTTGGGAGAAATCTGCTATTAGAAAAATTCTTTGTTACATCTTCAGCTTTTGATCTTCGAGAACACATGTGTCGCGTAATAATAAAATAATATGAAATATTGTCCTCGCCAGAAATCATCTGTAGCATAGCATTTTTGTTATCATATTTTAGTTGTGGTTCAGCCTTCCTTCCATGAAGATTCTGTAGTGGCTGTTATCTACTAGTTCTTTGTGGTGGTGTATTTATGTGATATGTAGGCCTAATTCTTCCTAGAAACGTTAGGGCAAACAAGGGGCCTCAGTGTTTCCGTGGCTTAGAAAAACGTGGATGCTTGTTTGTATTATAGATACTGATTACACAAAGAAATCTGACGAGTTGCTTGTATTAAACAAGGAACAGCATTAGAATCGAAAAAAGCTTTTGTCTGTATATTGTAGCATTACTTCCCCCATGTTAACTTGGAAGCAGAGTTGTAGACAACTCTGCTTACAGCTCAAAGAAAGCACTGAGAGTCCAGGCGTGAAACAGCGCCTTCGCTTGGATCGCGTCAACATTCCATATCGCCTTGATCAACTCTCAGCGAAGGCCCGCATTGAGCGGTCGCAATTTGTGCTCCAAACGAGGTTGGCTGACGGTTTTACCGGCTAATGTTTCGCCGAGTTACTGCCTACTTCAGAACCTGAACCGCTTCTTCCATTACATGTCGCCTCACCTTTACAACATTCTATGTCGAATTTTTCAAACGATGACCAACAGAATTCGGGCTGGTAAAGTAAAGCCCATTCTGTTCACTATCTGCCCACAACAGATCTCATAAAGCTTTTTGCGTTCTGTAATGAGATCTAGATAACTGCACCCACATTGGTTCATCCTATAGCTCTACATTTAGCGTTCACAGTGGATTACATAGTACACTCCCTTTAATCGAAGAACCGAAGAATGCAGAAGTCCTATTCAGAGTTGGACCACTTTTTATCTTTCTGGAAGTACTGTTACGCTCTTCTTATTGGGCCAACATTGTCGTGGAGTCACGAAAATCCGGTTTTCTCCGGAAGCCCTCGTCTCTGCCAATCTTCTTTACTTCTTCTACTGACTGGAGCGATCCTGTTGGCGCTGTCCTTCGGTTGCTTTTCATGTTGCGAGATTTTGGTGGCAATACACAGCGCGTTTCGATAGGTATTTTTTGCAGTAGTATGAAGAAGGGACTTGAGATTCTGGCCTCATTGCAGTCCTATTTGCTTTTTAGCGCTCCAGTGATTTCATTTGAGTAGTAGTCGCTATAATTGCCGATTCGTCGGCATCTTTCGGTTGCCCATTCCGAAACACCGAGTAGCCTTGGTTTGAACCTCCACCGCTCTCCTTCCACCTACACTTCGAAAACCTACACAGCCTTCATCTCTCTACATTTCACTTAATATCGGTGGCTATCAATAGAACAAGAACGCCTCAGAAGGCAGGGGCTCCAGATAGCTTGTCGCAGCACAGGCAATTACCACCTGCACTCTTCCATGTAAGGATGAGCTCTTCCATCAACGGAAAGGGGCACACCCACTTCCTGAGTGCATCTCAGAATGAGCTCCACATCTGGGAACGTACCCACAAAGATGCACCTTCCGTCCACCCTGATTTCTCGGCGAGAGACATTGTTACGGAGTGCTGATTGCCTTCATCGACCCTGAAGAGAGCGGGAGCGGATGCGATTGGCATCCCGTGGGAGCTGGAAGGAGTCGAGACCGCGAAATCGCTTCGCCAAACACCCAGTGACCACGCCGACGACGGCCACGATGATGACGAGTCGAGCGCTCCTCCAGTAGCCGAAGCGCTTCTTCCCCCCGAACCGACGGCTAATAGACCGCATTCAAATCCCTGGTTTCCAGGAACATCAGCGGGATGGATTAGTGGAATGCTTGGGAACGAGGCCGCGGCCGGCCGGCTGTGGAGGCGTGCTCATGTTTCTTGGGCGCTGCAATTTGTGGCAATTATCGTTGGAACGCTAAGCGCTCAATTACAAACAAAGATTAATTCATGTGATTCACAGCATGAAAAATAGCCTCAAACTAACGCATCCCGCCATTTTCCAGAGAAATGCTCAATGATTCAGTTGGTAGGAGAGACACTCCTGAACATGTAGTCCTTATCTTGCTCATAAGCGACTCAAATTCTGAAGGACACATCAGCCATGAGAATAGTGGGCCATTTTCCTGCCTGCCATTGCCACAACCACAAACTGGAACAGCTAGAGGACGTTTCCAACTTTCTTATTCCTCACAGCACAACGTGAACTGCTGCCTATGTCTGGTATAGATAAACTGAACACGGTGCTGGTGGCAAGTGATGAAGATCGCCCCCGCCCCCCCCCCCCTCCACCACCACGTATCACGCAAGGCGTTGACAGTAGCGCAGTTTGAAAATGAAAAACCGAGATGGCGATTTTCTGCTTCTTCAAAGGGGTCGAACTCAAACAGCACACTCTGATAAGCTGCACATATTCAAAAAGACGCGAAACTTCCTAAACCTTTTAAGAAATATCGCTAAAGGCAAATCCTGTTTGGGACATTTAGGATCTGCGGGCCATCGTGAATTTAATTTTGCGAGTATCTGGCCAACACACTAAGCAGTAATGAGTGAACCAAGAATTGTTTCATTCTTTCTAGGCAACTCGAGTCACCCACTCCAGGGGGATTGAAAGGCTTGGGTGGCATGGATACCGCTCAAAAATGTGAATAGATTCAGAGCGCCCAGCAAAGACACGCCATTCGTCGTCAAAAGCTTTGCCCTACTTATTCAATCGTAGAACTTTTGAAAGAAAAAAAGCTGGAAGTGGAATTGTGGAACATTGGAAAACAGCTATTGAAGGAGCGGTTTAACCTTGGTTCCAAAGAAGCCATTCGGAGGGTTCGGTATAGAATTTCATTTGCCTTTGTTGCTGACGGACAGGAATTATAAGACTTCAGGGGAGGGGGGGGGGGGGGAACGCAGTTATGGCTATCAGTGAGGGAGAGCTGGCAGCTGAGAAGAAACACCTGTACTGTTGCAAAACCTGTACATCGTTCAGCAAGGGTTGAACTATCCCGATACGCGGAGTGAACACAACTTGTGCAGGCTCTTTAAACGTCACCACTCTGAGCTTTTATCCCGCCTCCTCCAACAAATCTAAGCCATCCTATAGCTTGTTGTATAGTACAATAATGGGTACATTTCGTCCAATAACCATCGCCTGCTAATTTGGTGATTGTTTTGGGGAATCTGCAGAGCAGAAATCATATGGTTTGAGTTTGGAGGACGTCGTCTCCAAAACATCTTTATGATCTGTTCCAGTGGAGGGAGCACTCCAGTCTGATTTGTTTACAACGGCTACAAAACTAAAAGCAAACCACTTTACAAAGGTGACACCGTGAATTGGGCTACGACCGTAAATTGGGCTTGTTGCTCTTTTCTAGCGATGCTCCGCTTTGACTGGTATTATAGATCCCATCTTTACTATGTACAGTGGTTTGTTCGGTCTCACGCCTAGCAGACGTAGTCAGAAGAATGGGACAAAGCTGGCGTCTCGTCTTCTCTTTCTCTTCCTCTCTTCTCTGTAATCGGCGCCGAATTTTAAGCTGCGCCGAATTTAATACTCCATAATTTCCTTTCCGAGATTGCCAGCAGAGGTGCGTTAACAAGTTCGCCTTCGTCCCTTTTCATAGTCAGGAGCGTCTTCCGAACAAGTCGTTTTGAGTTGTTATGTATGCAGTTGGTTATCGGCACGTCAGTCACGTCTGGCGACATGTTTCGAAGCTTTTTTCTGATGGATTTGGGCAGTCGCCAATGCTAGCATATCGAAAACTCCTGCCCTCCAAACAGCCTCTTTATCAGATGACCCTTCTTGGCAGATGTTTTGGCGCCATCACTAACTCACTCGATATGGTGGAATGATTCTCCATAACGAGCTGTAAGTGCTCATAACGATGTTTTTATGCGATCAAAACTCTAGTGGCAAGCGGAACTCGAACCCGCCCTTCCTACTTCCACGATGATATGAGCAGCCACTCATCAAAGGTGAGTGCTTCCATGAGGTTTAGAAGTTGCGTTCAGTCAAACTGCGCCGATGGTGTGGAACATCCTCGCCCAGCCAGCAGGAGGGGCGGGTGCAAATCTCGGGGGGGGGGGGGGCAGTCGTTCGGTACGCCGTGCTGCCCGCCGCCCACTTCCCGCCCTGCCCGCGCCGCCCTATTTGGACAAGTTCGCTGCGTGCGAAGCCGTCGTTAATTGGCTGAGGTCGTCCAAAAGCCTAACAGCTGATAGGAGACGATTGGGAAGCACATCCCGGGAACTGTGAAGTCATTTTCCAGTCGGTTCGGTTATGGAGGCAGTTGAGGAGAGGGGACGTCGCTCTTCTCTCTAGATTCTTTCAATTTTCACCACAATTCTTTAGATTTTCGCCTCAACTAGAGACTATGGGTGATTCCGGTCAGGAGTTCTACATTGAAAGCTTATCCGTAATTGTGCGCACAACCGGCTCACCGTCCTCTTTTTCCAAGGATCAAACAATTACCCTAGTGTTGGAGAATTTTCTAGTGGATGGTCGTGTTTTGTCATGGCATATTTCGCTAAGATGTTGCTGTACTTGTTGGAAAATGCGGACGACGCCTTATTACTGAGCAATGTGGCGGGACCTGAAGGAGGCCTTGAAGCTGCCGCTGAAAATTCTTTTCCTCCAGATATGGTGAACAAGGTTCTGACTCTTGTCTCAGGAACGAAATCAGTTCAGGATAGAGCTGCAGGGCCAAGGGAAGTGATTAGAAATGCGATGCCTCATTGTGATGGCAGGGACCCGGACATCTTGTCCTCGGCGTGCCCTTCGCCTCGCCCCTTTCTGATGGCGGTGTATTTAACGACTCTCCGCCGCAAATCTCACTTGACGCTGGAGTTTTAAGCGTAACAAAATATCGTTATGAGAACTTACAACATCGTTACGCTTGACGCCTAAAGAAGATAAACTGAGCTGTAGGTCTTTAGGACCACTCCTGGGGAAGCATTAAGTGCAGTTGCGGCGCCATCAGCATTGCAAATTCATGCTCTTTTTGTGGCCGTTTTTTTTTTGCTATAACCGTGCGATTTTAATGCTCTAGTTTAAAAACTGACATTTACATTTATAACAGAATCCCGTACTTGCGCGTGAACGATTTATTTTCACAAGGTAAGCATAAAGGATAATGAACGGCCGTAGCTACAGCACCGGACGCATCTTTTGAATAGACGCCGAAGAAACCGCACTTTTGCGGTTTTTGCGTCTTTTTGCTATAACTCGCCCAAAATTCATCCTTCTGAAAAACCAAGAGTACGTTTAAGCTCAGGAGATCGAGCTCTATCGTTTGGTATATGCAATTCATATAAAAGATCAAAAATGGCCAAAATTGAAAACTTGCGCTCCATTGAGAAGGCCGGTCGCGGACGTGTTGTCGGCCGCAAGGCGCCAAAAACAGTTGCATGCCTACAATTCCTCCAATTTAAGGTTTCTTGAGAAACGGTTGGTACCGTTCGATTGGTCTCCTCGAGATCTACACAACCATATATAAACTTCGCTAAACCACCGCATTTTCGCAGTGGGTGGTCAAAGATGACGGGAGGAGACTTTTTGTTATTGGAGAACCTTATATTCCAGGACTTCCATGTTTTCGGAGCATCTCAAGCATGGCGTGAAGTGTTTTGTCATGCCAGGAATCCTCTGAGAGTGCGCCGTGCACAATGTATATAGGACCGAACCTATCAATCGAGGGGGGACAGCTTGTAGAGCATTTAGGGAGTTTTATGAGAAATTCTCAGCCGTCCTACTCAGAAATTGCTGTACTCTGCCACGGTGAGACTTTGGAGTGCGCTGTGCACATTGTATACAGGATCGAACCTACCAATCGACTGGGCGCGACAGCTCGCAAATTGCACGCGCGGGCGTGTTCGGAGCGCGACAACTCTGTCAGCTTCCAATCTTTCTGGCCGGAACGTGTGTATTCCGTAGGCAGTAATATGCTCTAGTAAAGCGCCAAAGCACAGCAAATTATCTTACGAATTGGTAAGGTTACGGCGGTGCGACAATGCAGGTTGGGCATGGGTGTCACAATTTTTTCAGATTTCGTTCGACTGCTGCGGGTACACGAGGCGAGCTAACAGCATGCAAACTCGCGGATGAGCAAAGCACCGAAGGCACTTTATGATGATCTGCTTCTAACTCTCCAGCTGCCTAAACTGACTTAGCCCCATCTGCCATTTTAGAGCGGCTGAGGGCAGCGGTGAAGCTTCTTCCGCCCTTACTCGCCCACGTTCGAGATTTCGAGCCCCCGCCAGGGTACCGTTCTGTTCAGCTCGAAAAACCCTATCGAACGGTATCAATTTCGACCAATTTTGAAAACATCGATTTTTTGACAGCTTCTCATCGAAGACGGCCTCTAGGCCGCGCAAGATGGACGATGACGTCATCGGAAATCGGTGTTTCCGAAATTGGTCGAGTTTGGTACCGTTTCATAGAGCTTTTCGTGCTGAATTGAACAGTGTTACTATGAGTAGCGAGAACTGTTATCTGGGCGAGTAAGAGCACGGAGAACATAGACCGTTGTTGTGCTAAATTGCACGCGCGGGCGTGTTCGGAACGCGATAACTCTATCAGCTTCCAATCTTTCTGGCCGGAACGTGTGAATTCCGTAGGCAATAATATGCTCTAGTGAAGGGCCAAAGCACAGTAAATTATCTTACGAATTGGTAAGGTTACGGCGGTGCGAAAATGCAGGTTGGGCATGTGTGGCACGATTTTTTCAGATTTCGGTCGACCGCTGCAGGTGCACGAGGCGAGCTAACGGCATGCAAACTCGCGGACGAGTAAATCACCGAAGGCGTTTTACGATGACGTGCTCGCAGCTCTCCAGATGCCTAAACTGCTTTAGCACAATCTGCCATTTTGGAGCCTCGGAGGGCGACGGCGAAGTTCCTTCCGCCCTTACTCGCCCACATTCGAGTTTTCGACGCTCCCAATGGTACCGCTCTGTTCGGCTCGAGAAGCCCTTTCGAATGGTGTTAATCGCGACCAATTCTGGGAATATCGACTTTTTGACAATTTCGCATCAAAGGCGCCTCGCTCAAGGCCGCGGCAGAAGGACAATGACGTCATCGAAAATCGATATTTTTGAGCCGTGCCAAGTCTGATACCGTTCGATAGAGCTTTTGGTGGTGAATTGAATGGTGTTACTGCGAGCAGCAAGAACTGTAATCTGGGCGATTAAGAGCGCGGAGAACGTGTTGTGCTAAATTTGACGCACGGGCGTGCTCTGAGCGCAATAACTCTGTCACGTGTGAATCTTTCGGGCAGCAACTTGACATCGGATTCGTAATCAGCGCCCCAAATAACCCCTAGATGAATTTGAACGAAGTTTGGACAAGAACTTTTGGCAATTTTCGAAATCGTCGACTTTCGATGACGTCATCGTCCGGGGAGGCTCGGCGAAGAGCGCCCTCGTCCCCGAGGGAAATTGTCAGAAAATCAATTTTCCCGGAATTGGCCGAGATTTTTACCGTTCGATAGAGCTTTTCGAGCTGAACAAAACGGTACCATTACGCGCTTATCATTACGTGAACTACTAACGTTCCAAGTTCATGGAATCGGTCGCTTTCGAACTGGGTTACGTTTATTTCATGATAACATTTTTGATAACGCCGACCGACAGCCTCCCGCGGTGCATTGCACTGCGGGAGGTTGTCGGTCGGTGGGGTCGGTCGGCGGACGGGAAGTATACCAGCCCGTCCACCGACCACCGCCGACGTTCCGCAGAAAATGGGTGTTGCGGACTGCGGCTATTGGGCGCGCGTTGGGTCCCGGCTAGATTATTCCCGTTCCGCGGATACTTCCGCGGGAGTATACCATAGGCCTTATGGGCACTTCATCGTGAAGTACCTTAGCTAATTTGCTAGCCTACGCATTCGTAGGCCGCTAGCTGATCGCGTGTTCCTACAGTGATGGACTGAAATCGAAAAAAAAACGTGTCACACAAGGTTTACCAGCACATTCGCACCGTCGTAACTTTGTCCATTCATAGGCTAAATTGCTGTGTTTCACCGCACCTATTTAGCTTTCCCGCGGAGCTTTCCCACGGATCTCCCTCGATAGAGAGCCTTCGGGCTCTCTTGTTAAGAGGGATCTCGGCTGCTTGTCGCAGGGCCACGTGGCGCGTCCCCGGGTGGTGGATAGGGGAATTAAACGCTAACCAAATGCGACCGTGTACTGCCCAGAGACGCAGGTGGGATGCAGGGGATGGACTCCTTGTTCCTGCTGTGTCGGGTCGACGCGTTCCTTGTGCGTGGGAGCGGCATGTTCGTGCACAGTGTGCGTGGATGTGTCCGTGACTGTGCGGATTGTAACTGTGTCGGCTCGGCCAAAAGCTTGCACTCGGTAGACTGGGAGTACATCGTAAGGCGATTCGAGGCCGCCTCAAAAGTCTCGCCCCGTCCCTTCGGGCAGTCTGGCTGGCTGCCCGGAGTTCTTCGCCCACACGACAGAGCCCGACTACCCGTGTGTACTCAAGTCAAAAACAGCAGCACTAAAGGGCCTCATTCCTTTGACCCCGAAAGAGCCCCCATTTCTGCAGCGATGGGAAGGACGAGTACGGAGAGGCTGCTAAAATCTCAGGGCCTAACCAGGCTGCGCAAATTGAGAAGGACTAGGATGACGATCTGTACTTACAACGCCCGCACGCTTGCATCGGAAGCATCCGTCGAGGACCTGATGATGCAAGCCAGGAAGATCAAGTATGACGTCATCGGACTGACCGAGACGAAAAGACACCATCCCCTACACGCCGCCTACGACTCCGGAGAAGAACTGTTTCTCGGAACATGCGACAGCAGGGGAGTAGGCGGCGTTGGTGTCCTCGTCAACACGCCATTGGCCATGAACATCGATTCGTACGAGTCTCTGACAAGCCGAATCGGACGTCTGCGACTGAAGCGATGTAGTTCCGTGCCAGCTTTGACTGTGTTCGTCGCGTATGCCCCAACATCCGACTACGACGACGAAGACGTCGAGGCCTTCTACGTGGAGCTGGAGAAGTTCTATAAGGAAGATCACACCTTCTACAAGGTGATCGTCGGCGACTTCAACGCCAAGATCGGGCCACGAAGGTCGCCGGAAGAACTTCACATCGGAACCCACGGTTTGGAGTGGAACGAGCAAGGTGAAAGGCTGTCTGAGTTTATCATGTCGACCAAGACCATCCATGGAAACTCGCAGTTCCAGAAGCCTCCCTCCCTACGATGGACCTGGGAATCCCCCGGTGGCCAGTTTCACAACGAGATCGACCACATCATCTTCAATCGCAAGCATTGCCTGACCGACGTTTCCGTTGTCCCCAAGTTCTACACGGGATCGGACCACCGCCTCCTTCGCGCAAGGTTCCGCTTTTTGCGTCAAGGAGAGAAGGCCGCGAAGTTCAAGAAGAGGAGTCCCAGAACGACCATCAACTGGGACCTCTACACCTCTCTTGCCGGCCTTTGGGAAGATGCCGTCATGGACAACGTCGACGAGGAATACGATCGCTTCGTGCATCATCTCCACGATAGTGCTAAGGAAGCTGAGAGCTTGAAGACCACTAGGAGACGTCTGTCTCCGGAAACTCTCAAGCTGATACGCCAGCGTGGAGCAGCACGAGCGTCAAGCAACTACCAACTGACGTCCGAGCTTGCGAAGCTATGCAGAGAGGCGATAAAGGAGGATCTTAAGTGTTGGCTGAAGCTGCAGAGGAAGGTTTGAGCATCCGCAATGCCCGCCGAGACTTCGCCAACTTCAAGACCAAGATGACCGCTCTCCGACGTCCCGACGGAACCGTCACCTCTTCCAGAAGGACCATGGAGAAGGTCATCCACGATGGCACCCGCTCGAGCAATTCGATGATCAACGGGACGACAGGTGATACAGGTGATTTAGTTTTCTACTGCTTGCAAAATGCTCAAGTTGCTGCCCGAAAGATTCACACGTGACAGAGTTATTGCGCTCAGAGCACGCCTGTGCGTCAAACTTAGCACAACAACGGTCGGTGTTCTCCGCGCTCTTAATCGCCCAGATTACAGTTCTTGCTGCTCGCAGTAACACCATTCAATTCACCACCAAAAGCTCTATGAAACGGTACCAAACTCGACCAATTTCGGAAACACCGATTTCCGATGACGTCATCGTCCATCTTGCGCGGCCTAGAGGCCGTCTTCGATGAGAAGCTGTCAAAAAATCGATGTTTTCAAAATTGGTCGAAATTGATACCGTTCGATAGGGTTTTTCGAGCTGAACAGAACGGTACCCTGGCGGGGGCTCGAAATCTCGAACGTGGGCGAGTAAGGGCGGAAGAAGCTTCACCGCTGCCCTCAGCCGCTCTAAAATGGCAGATGGGGCTAAGTCAGTTTAGGCAGCTGGAGAGTTAGAAGCAGATCATCATAAAGTGCCTTCGGTGCTTTGCTCATCCGCGAGTTTGCATGCTGTTAGCTCGCCTCGTGTACCCGCAGCAGTCGAACGAAATCTGAAAAAATCGTGACACACATGCCCAACCTGCATTGTCGCACCGCCGTAACCTTACCAATTCGTAAGATAATTTGCTGTGCTTTGGCGCTTTACTAGGGCATATTACTGCCTACGGAATACACACGTTCCGACCAGAAAGATTGGAAGCTGACAGAGTTGTCGCGCTCCGAACACGCCCGCGCGTGCAATTTGCGAGCTGTCGCGCCCAGTCGATTGGTAGCTTCGATCCTGTATACAATGTGCACAGCGCACTCCAAAGTCTCACCGTGGCAGAGTACAGCAATTTCTGAGTAGGACGGCTGAGAATTTCTCATAAAACTCCCTAAATGCTCTACAAGCTGTCCCCCCTCGATTGATAGGTTCGGTCCTATATACATTGTGCACGGCGCACTCTCAGAGGATTCCTGGCATGACAAAACACTTCACGCCATGCTTGAGATGCTCCGAAAACATGGAAGTCCTGGAATATAAGGTTCTCCAATAACAAAAAGTCTCCTCCCGTCATCTTTGACCACCCACTGCGAAAATGCGGTGGTTTAGCGAAGTTTATATATGGTTGTGTAGATCTCGAGGAGACCAATCGAACGGTACCAACCGTTTCTCAAGAAACCTTAAATTGGAGGAATTGTAGGCATGCAACTGTTTTTGGCGCCTTGCGGCCGACAACACGTCCGCGACCGGCCTTCTCAATGGAGCGCAAGTTTTCAATTTTGGCCATTTTTGATCTTTTATATGAATTGCATATACCAAACGATAGAGCTCGATCTCCTGAGCTTAAACGTACTCTTGGTTTTTCAGAAGGATGAATTTTGGGCGAGTTATAGCAAAAAGACGCAAAAACCGCAAAAGTGCGGTTTCTTCGGCGTCTATTCAAAAGATGCGTCCGGTACTGTAATCCCTACCCACATATGCCCTAATTTTTCCTTTAAGGTGTGTTGCTAAGAAAAGAATTGAATAAGGGTGTCTGAAACCTCACCTTTTGAGTTTCGTCTGTGCAGTTTACTAAAAATTTTATTCAATGTTACTGGAAGACTGTTTCGCCGCAATAGTTGCGGAGACAATTTAGTTGCAGTCTAAAAGAATTCGCGATGTGAAGATTTCACGCAATGCCGGATGTTTTCATCTAGCCACGGCCCCATGTCAGACGTCTGCAAGGGTGCTGTCAAATCAGCTCCATTGACAGAACGGACTAGAGCACAGAATCGCCCTTTGTTCCTGTGATCCATTTTGAGGTTTGCGTTATCATTATCAATTCAAGAACTCTCTCAAACCAGCTGCGGTGATAGAGTCGGAATGAGGCCTGTAGCCGGATTCATGAACGTTCCCGGGAACGTTCCCGGCTTCCAACGGGAAGCGTCTATATGAGAGAGCGAGGCGTGAGAGAGAGGCGAGAGATGATATGGCATATCTCCTGCTCCCGCCGCTTCATGAATGCGGCTACTGGTCTAGTGTGACACCACAAGGCGATGCGCCCTACATAGATTCGTTTCGTTTAACACTTCTAGGCCTTCTACGACTAGGCCAGCCCGGCCTTCCGTCCTCCGAGCTAGGTAACCGGAAATCTGCTTATTCCAAACAGAGGATAAAACAGCAATCCTTCTCTCAAGTGCGCCCGACCGCTTGTTGCCAGAAAGCGCAACTAATCCGACTTTCTAAAAATCCATTTTTCGTAGGTGGTGATGCTGCTGGGCGCAGAAAGCACAGCATTTGACGGGATTTCCTTGAGTTTGAGTTTCTGTGCCTGCATGGAAACTCAAACTCTATGGCCCTTTCCCGTTTTCTTGCGTGCGGCCTTCAGTATCCGGCTGATGGCTACATGAGCCAATAGAAAGCAAGCGAAAGTCCTGCTCCCAAGTTGTCCTACATCGGGCCTTCCTCAGTCGCTTCAGTGGCTGACTGTCTGTATCGACTCACATAGACGCCTGGAGTGCGGTAGGTCAGCAGGTTCTCCTCGCAGTTATCAAGCTGCTTCAACAATGGAAGCGATGTTACCCGTCCAATATGCTGCTCATCTATGAATGAATGGTTGTCGTTTTTGAAAGCAGTCAGTACGTCGTGTCCTTTTCACATTTCGAGGAGCAGCTAATGCCGAACAACCTCTATTTACCGGGCCATACTGCGATGTTCACAGAATTAAAGTTGCACACCAGAAGTCTAGCTAGAAGATTCTGTACATGGCAGTACGAAAATTGAAAAAATTCTATGTCAAGATGTGGTTCATATTTTTCGAGATGGACTCTACATACTCTTATGAGAGATATCGTAATTTGATGTCTTTTCAGGTGTTCAAGAATTGGAGCCAAATCAAACACTTGCGAGAATTGATTCCTCACACGGTCGCTGTATCTTTCCACCACCTTGTTGAAAACGACTCACTTTCACGTGTCTCACGGCGGATATTCAGTGCTTGAGAAAAACCATAGCAAAACTGCAGTGAAATAAAGGAGCTTAGGTGAGTTGAATGTGAAAAATTGTCCATCATTCTAATAGAAACTGACCACGCAACGAAACCAGTAACCACTTTCAAAAATTAGACGGAACCTTGGAATTTTTCGTAATTTCACGTCGATTTCATCTTTTTGGTGATCCTAGAGCAATTGTTTGAAGGCCTAGACGCTCGGAGCTCATTCTAGAAATCTGAGTTGTAACTTGCTACCGGTTTACAACAAACCCTCAGTCTGCATGTCAATCTCGACGGTAGCACCTTTCTACAGCCCCTAGAATTTTGCCAAAATCATCTTCGCCGCAAACATTTGATGAGTAGATGGGCTCAAGTGTGCAGCGTTCGGACATGTACACGTGAGGAGCTTGGCCTCGGCGCCTTGCTCTCTGTATGCCCCATCGAATACACTCATATGGACCTCAACGGTATTAGAATGCCTAAACTAAAGCTCATTGAAAAGGTATTCAAACCGCCTTCATGGAATCCTCTGCAAGTAGAACGGATGGCGCGGGCGTCCCATGCAGATTTGATTAATGCCATGTTTGACCTGATATTCCGCCTGTTCTTTGATGTGGTCAAGTAGAAGAAGTTGATTCCAGAAAAGGGTAATACGCTAAGTTTGTGCAAAATTGGCTGTGTTTATTAGAATAAACGAAAAATAAGTAAATGAAATAGATTATATCAAAATACTCCTAATCCCCATTGAGCGCTTCCTGTCATCTACGCTAAAGCCGCATGCACACTTTGCAGCGGGCAGCGGGCAGCCATGCTGAAGCATAGCGTGCTGCTGCGGGGTCCCACTGCGGCAGCGGAGGCCGCAGTGAGGGGGTGTCCACACTTCCGCTGCCGCAGTGGTGCCGGCAGCGGCCGCAGCGGCAGTGGCAGTGAGGAATGGCTCGGGCATTCCTCACTGCCACTGCCACTGGGGAAAGGACGTGAAGTGGCGTCGAGTTGAGGTGTTGTGTACACAACACCTCAATTCACGCCATGTTGCGGGCATTTTCCTGTTTCTCTCCTCTGAGGTGTGTTGAATTGGTTTTCGAGTTTATTTCGACCAGATAAACGAGGGTTCTTGAGTCTTGAGACAGGATCATTGACCAATAGGGCGCTGTAAGCTACTTGTAGATCGGAAACACTACGAGCGAGATTGCGAGTGTTCTTTCAAAATCGAGTAAGGAAGGGTTAGAGCGATGATTCTTCTCCTTCCGGCTGGAGTCAGCACAAAGAAGTCTCGTCGTTGCGAAACTCACGGAGTGGAGTGGGTCGGGATGTTTCCAATGTACTAGGTTGTAGGGGACGTTCTCACGTTCTTGATTTCTAACTTCAAATGATCATAACTTTGTTCATTGCCAACTCTTTCGGATAAGTCAAAAGCTGTCCTCGTGGAGTACCGCTGCCAGTGAAATCTGCTAGTAGCCATCTTTCAGTTGTGAACAACTGGGAAGTTAGAGCCATCTGTGAGAGGGCGTTCTTGCACCACTCTGTACGCGGTGAGAAATCTCCTCTGAAAGCATTCCAAGATGCGAAAAATAACGCTGTTAAAGCTTCATATGTGAGGGTCACGCGAAACCGAAAACAGCTTCCAACCCCAGGCCCTACATTTTTTTGCGGATAAGTTCGACGATGTCCTATTTGTATTTGACAAGTAAAAGTTGCTGAGCAACTTTATCAATACATCCTGAAAGAAGGCCGTCTGAGACAATAAATATGATGACAGAAAATAAGGTCTTAAAAATTGTAGAATACTGCACAAAACTCGAAGCACGAAGCTGACACAGGTACGTAAAACTGTCTATGAAGTAATTGAGAATGACTGAAACGGTCCAAGGTCCAGAATATGCGTCGCGTCCGCCCTGAACCCACTTCGGCTATCGATCAGCTGGCAACTAGCCAGCCACTGCTCCGCTGCGTGCCGCTGCGGCGCGGTTCCACCTGCTGCAGTGGAATGTGGGCGGCGACCAGCTCCGCCCACATTCCACTGCCCGCTGCCCGCTGCAAAGTGTGCACGGGCCTTAACAGTCGGTTCTGGATCGGAGCACGTAAATACCCTTCATGTGCAATTAGTGGATGTGTCCTTTGTTAATGAGCACATATCCCTTGGCGCGTTCAAGAAACAAATAGCGGTCGAAAGTGAATGAAATACCTCGAGGTGTTTTCATAGCAATGTGTTGACCTCGTCGAGGGAATCACGATAGTATGCGAATTTTCCAGAAAGTACGAAGACCAAGACGGCTATAGCAAAAAGTCAGAAAGGACGCGGACACCTTGCCTTCCGTGGCATTTTCCAATCCTTATGGTAGGCACTGTATTTTTCGAGATAGTCTGTAAACCTATGAGAGTGGCAGTGATTTGATCTTTTATCTGTCATTCAAGAACTTTAACGTAGGTAGGCAGCAAGCAGTGTTGCTTGGTGAGTGCAATAGCATAAAATACCTGAGTCACCTATGAGACATGTCGTATATTAAGAGTTGGTCGGAATACACAGCTGTTAGGTGTAGGTATCTAGTGCTAGGGACGAAGACCTTCACCGTGGGCGTAGACTCATCCGAGCTTTGCTTTCTCGACTCAGCAACGATCCCTGCGTTCACTGCTCCTGTGTGTCTGCGATTTTTCATTTTGTATGTGGCTCGAATTTCCATTTGGTGGCACCTGCAACAGAAAGCGGAGGAAAGCGTAAGGGAACTTCCTTAGAAGCGCTGAGAGCACTTCAAAAGCTTCACCTCACCATGCTGTTTGAGTTATTCCCGCAATTCGCCGCTGCACCACTCATTCAGGAGCTGCTGCTGATTGCTCTGTTCTTACCCTGGTTCTCTTCCTCAAGCGGTCGTGTCGACCTCCCTTTTGTCTGTGATAAATGATGCTGACGTTGGTCATCCATATCTCGGAATAGAGTGCATTCGCTGTTGGCAAGCACTGAGCTAAATAATCTGACTTCAAACGTCTATGATGTATTGAACGAATCCTTGAAGTTACGACTATGTCATAACTACTCGTAGGAAATTGTTTAATTATGCATTAGCTATGCTAGAATACCACTCTGTTTATAAACGAAAATATTATCAAAGTTGCCTTCTCGTTAAAAGTTTGATGCAGAACAACTATTCGAAACATCGATGAACAAAGCTGCCAGTTCCTCACACGGACAATTTTCACCTAAATTGATGCGCTATCTGCAGTTTCACTTCCCTTGGCACAAGCCCTGATTGATCGTTGAGGTGACTTTAATGCCCATTTGGCATACATGCTCTACACTTTCGGCTACCAGCCGAGAAGAGAGGGAGTGATTTGTCCTTCCTAGACAACTCTCGCACAATTGTGTACGTTGATCCAGAGCAGGTCGGAAGGTTTATTCGCCTTGGCGGGACGCGACCTAGAACCTCGATTCTGGTTGCACACGACAGCCGGCGCTTCCTTCATCTATACTACCATGGCCATATCCTTCCCATAAGGCGACTTAAGGTCTTAAGATCGATCTCTGTCTTAGCATGAGATTAAGAACTTTGGTTTAGTTGGATTGGCAAAATTTTTATGAATTTCAAAACAGCGCGTGCACTTCTCGGACATCCTGTAATGACTCCGATAGTATGTTTTCGCAAATTGTTAAATACATAAAAATGTCCTCTGAACTACTTCTAAAGAAAGCCGTATCTAATCTACTAAATCACTTTATTGTGGTGAAGAATGTTGTGAAGCTATTGAGCCAAGATTGTTATGGAAGCTTTATTCGGGTTACGTTTCGGCGTAATCGCCTTCTTCAGAACCTGGAGAAGAAAAAAAGAGTTAGAGAAATTACTCGACCGAGGATCATTTCAAGCTACAGGAGTCTCGAAAGTTGTTGAGAGAATGAAACGAATAGGGAGTAAGGCAACCTGACTGACCTTATGGAATCAGTAGAAAGGCTGGTTGGTCACCGTCGGATGGAGAACGGGGTGATTGAGCTCTCCCTTCGTATCAGCCCCTCAGCGGCCCTCGGGCTGCGCCCTCCAGGGTCAAGCCCACAGAGGTCGGTAAATGGGGCTAGCTCCTAGGTTACGGTCACCCACTCCTCTCTCCTGTTGATCGCGGTATTCTCAAACGCAATCCACTACGTCACCAGGGTTTTGCGCGCCGCGATGTCGAACTCACGCGCTAGGATGGTCACCGCTATCCAAACCACTGCGCCACAATGACTCCGCAGTCTGTGTTCCCCCAAAGGCAAGGAGACCTTGCACTTGTTCAGTCCATTCACTCTGACCCAACGAGGCCTGTCCGTCTCACCGATGTATTCCTCGTTGCATTGACTGCAAGTTATAAGGTACACAGTTCCCGAGACTCTACAGTCGCCTTCCTATCGTACGGGGGCAGGCCATGCAGGAAGGAGAAGTGCATGCGCTGTCATAGAGACGGTTGCTAACAAGCTCCGCCTTAAGGATGGTGGGGGTATCTCAACGACCCTGAAGGGGTCGTATAGCTCGGCCTTGCGAACACAGTCCCGCACTTAGGTGCTGAGTGCATCAGTTATAAAGGGCACTGAAAAGAGAACCTTGTTACGATCTTGAGCCCTACGTGTTCGAGCTGCTGACTGTCGACGACTTCTTTTAGGGATGTTGTCGGGCACATACATACCCATTTGACAAAACAATGCGAGAAGCATAATCCTCCATGTTCGCTTTGTTCCAAATTTTGAATAAAGTTGTTCCATTATAACAAACCTGCGTGGCACAGAAGCATTAAGACTACTCTCACAATGCGAGAAACAATTTCCATCGATGAAGACTTCAAGTCGTCATTGGAAGACTCTAATGCAGCTGTGCGGAACGTGCGCTGAACCATGGCCCTTTTAGTAGTGCGAGGATGTACAGAACGGAAGTGCCCTATGATGCTCTTGTTACTAGGTTTTTTTGTTCTTGTTACTTTAAACGACATGCCGAGATTCAACGACAGTCGGACATGAAACATCTGACTATATTGTATTTTTGTTGTTAAACGATAAGTGGCAAGCAGCGAGAGTGGTATCTAGCTGAACAGAGCGCATACTGGCATTGACCAACATGGACAACTAGGCGAACGCTCTCGACTGAAACACTGTTTTATGAACACACTGCTTTGGAAACGACAAAAACAATTTACTCTGAACTTGTAGCAGTTGTACGTCTTTAAACTCTACAGTTTGCAACTACATCAAGAGCACCTGTGTTGCCGCTGTCTATTTTTCTTTCGATTTTTTCCGTATTTCCATTTTTAAATAAGAATCGTTTTTACTTCGTGTCGAAACCATATCGAAAAAAGAGGCTCGAGCACGCAATAGCTTCGAGCAGCTTGCTTTTAGGCAAGAATCCCCGCGCTCACTTCCAGGTTGGGTTGCCCAACAGCAAGCCCCTGGGAGCAGCAACTTCGGAAGATTTGCATGAGCGGGTTCTTTGAGATTTCTTCTTCACTAGACAACTTGAGGAAAATATAAATAAACCAGATCCGCGAAAAGGAAGGCCTCTCAAATGACGAAAACGTGGTGAAATGCACCACAACTAGAACCAGTGCTTTCCTGTTCTCCGGAATTTAGTACTAATGTTTTTGTGGAAATCATCCGGTGACAAGAAGTGAGGAACCCTCAATCGCATATTCATCTCTACCATAGTCGCATCGTGGATGTGAATAAAGGGACGAAAAACATAATCACTGATAAGAGCTAAAAATACAAAAATTAATCTTATTATGGCTTTTCAACAACGGATTTACAAGTTTCGAAAAGTGTCGTGTTTTAAAGAAAACGAAAGCAGCCAGGAAAACAGAACAAGAAGTAACTCGAGCTGAAAGAAACTCTTATCAAAAAACACAGGAGCTAAACACGTAATATGCCGGCGACCATTCTTCTGAAATGAACTAATTCTGGTTCAAAATAACGCTCCTTGTAGGCGTTATTCACTGCACTTAGTTTTAATATAAGGGGGCGAAGGGTAAAGAGCAGCATTAATCAATGTGTTTATTTCAAGCGGATATTCGTTCGAATACGGATTTAAGTTGTAGGGTGAATTGCGGTTACACGTCAGTGTTCTATCCTCGCCAGGCATTCCTCCCACCAATTCTCCGACTACGAAGAGATGAAAGGCATGATGAGTCTGTGCGTTACCCGAAGAATTACCTAGATTCGGCGACAGGTGGTGCCTCCTCCGACTGTGCTACCTTTCGCAAATCAAACAAAAATTATCGTTAACTCAAAGCTTCTGGAGTAAAAACAAATCTAGCAAAAAATCTTCGCAGAAATTATACAAATGCAATCGGTGTCTCATCCTCCGCCTCTGAATTTTCGTCAAACAGTCTATTAAAGAGAGATTGCTTAGTTCGTCCTCGTTCCAGTTTATTGCAGCCGTTCTATACACCCCGTCTACGTGTAATCCGGTTGTGGAGGGTTGGAGAGTGGGCTGGGTAAGGCTCTCGTCTACCTGGATGTCGCCCGGCCGTTGGATGTAATTGGCGGCTCTTCCAATAAATTTTCCGTCCATCGAACATGGACAGCGCAATTGTTTAGCCCGTACTGACCGGGGAGGAGGGGGGGGGGGGGACGACGACGGAGGGATTCGCACTCGCCGCTGCTCACATTGTTCCCCAGTACCACGCCCCGTGTGTGTAATGCAGGTGTTGTCAATTTCTAGCTCTGGGTTTCTGCTCGAGAGGAACAACTTCCTTCTGATACCAGTCCTTTTCGTGTAGTTCGATGTTACACTGGGCTAGTAGTTAATTCGCTTCCGTTTGACTTTTTATTGTGCTCGAATTCGGAGCATTTTCTCAAGAATGCGACAGATTGGGATCTCCACTAAGTACACACTTAATTTCACTTTCTAAATTCTCCTTTCTTCCAGCTCAAGCGTTCTCAGCATCTATGTTCCCTCTTTGTAAAACGTCGGCATGTGTATTAGTGTGTTAATGCATCTGTGCCTAACGAAGTTGCAAGTTGATCAAGTTTATTAAGCGCCCTAACGTTTCGACCGGTTCGTCGTCTCCAGAGGCTTAAGTGGTTCAAGACTCGAGACTATATATTTGTTACCTACCCAACCAAGCGCCTCCTCCTCCTTTCGCTTCGTACCTCGTCTGAAAGACAGGGTACGAAGCGAAAAAGCCCAACGTATGAGAACTAAACTCACCCACTGATCCACCGTTCACGCGGAGCGACGTCGCTACCGCAGTTGTTAGTTGTCGAGTGAGACGTGCTGTGTCATTCGATCACTAACAACAGGCGTTTTTCACCTGAATCGAGTTGAAGGAGGAAGAGGGTGGGTCAAGGCTAATTTGTCACTCGTGCGATGCAATCTAGGGCCAACTCAACCCTTTATGCGAAATACGATAAACTTTTTTGAGTGCCAGACGTAGAAATTCCAGGTCTGATGAGACCGCTTCCTCCGTGAACCACCGCTACATTAATGGATGCCAATACAAAGTAGCTTTGCTTTGCAAGCTGAGCACAATTCTTATTAACTCGCTTTTCCACTTTAGCAGTTTCTTTCTAATAGGTGTCATGCGTGAAAAAAACAAATTCAGAACAAGGGAACAAGGCAAGCAAGTAAAGTGGGCTCGGTTTTGATATGTTAAAACAAATTAATTAACTACGCTTCAATATTTATGAGCCCACACTGTACATTGTTGCTACCATTTTGCTCTGCTGAAGTTGTAGTTTTTCTAGCCTCGCCACCTTGTTCTTGTTCTTGTTGGTCAGTGTTTTAGTGTATCTTCAACGCATCCGGTAAGCAAATGAAGCATATGTAGATCTGCTCATTCGCAGCCGTTGAGAGGGTCGGTTGCAGAGTGGCATCCAACTAAACGTAAGACCTGCTTAGTTCTGCTGGGCACAGCTTCGAAGCACGTAACGCGATAACCTGTGGGAGCGGATCATATGTCCCCTTGCACCTGCACATATTTCCCAAGAAGTTCAGTGCTGGTGGCTTAAACACCTGAATGGAGTTGTGTTCTTACGGATGCACAGCGCTGCCTTCCTTGAAGTTCGCTGTTGCAGGAGAGTATCCAATCGTTTCTGGTGTTAGTCCATATCTTAACTGGATTTTCAGTCAACGTTCTCATAAGCACTTCTTAGGTTTTTCCCACCCAATGTTATTTCTTCACGATCATCCATCCATTAGTATTGCGGCTTTCGATGCTGTACTACAGATGATGTCATGAATAATGCATAAGAAGTGCATATATTCTTTGAAGGACCACTAGCAACTCTAGTTATATTGCAGACCAATCCATGGCTTAACCTGGAAGCGTCGAAGTATCGAAAGGCACAGTTTCAGAATGTGGGTAAGCTGATTATCAGCGCAGATCACATTAGCGAGTGTTACCTCGAATAGCCGCGATACCACGAAAAGTTTGATATGTTTGAGCCAAAAACTCTTGTTCTTGGAAGGAAAAAGCCGCCGCTGTTCAATTCCTATCTCCACCTTGTTTTGTAGCTCAGCGTATTATAAGTAACCTCGTTTAGCTAAAATTGATATTTAAGTGAGTTGTCAACGGAACGGTCGGCTGGTCGCTGATCTCGCATAAGAATTATCTGAGAGAACTTCTTCAGGCGTACTGCTATTTCAGGAGAGGCGAGGCGCTTCGGCACTCGTGTATACTCCGAGCCCTTGATTCGGAGTGTACCATACGCCTGAAGCAGCGTCTCCTTCGTCTGCCTCCCTCGCTCCCCTTGATAACAAATACGCTCAAGAGTAACGGCCGAATCAATTGTTTTGTCGACTTTTTAGGCACCCAAAAGCGGTGTCAAGTCCAAAGACGAACAGATTAACTCACCTGCGTCCGAAAGGGTTTTGATACTGAGCGAACGTTACTTGTATATTGAAACGTATGGAAAGATGAAAAGAGTTAAGCCTGCTTCGTTCGAATTGCTGTCAAGGAGTAATAGTCGGAACTGGCAGGCACCAACAACTGCGCCGTAGGCCTCTCGCATTGTTAGTCTTGTTGTGTTGAATTCTCTTGTCGATGATTGCGCTCACCCGGGATTTGTGTAGTATTCCCCCATCAGACTACGTAGAGTAGTTCGTGTTCGTGGAAAGGGCCTATTCCGATTGAGGCACCATGAAGAACTCCGAGTTCTCGCCAGAGCGGGGTCCAAGCCGTATTCTGTGTTTGCTTCGATTCGTGATGGCTTTCCAGCGGTACCAACTGTCTGATATCCAGCTTTCCATTCCCTACCGAACGCCGCATAGGAAACGGCAGCTCTTCGTGGCGACACAAGTCGTCGGCAGCAAGGCTTAGCATCTAAGCGAGCTCGCACAGTCGAGCTCGTCAATCCTTCGAGCTCAAGCCTCATTCTTCTTTTTGTCGGTCGTTCTCCCTTCGCTGTTCTCATCGTGCGAACGATGTTGGTCGCTTTACACAAGTCTCGCTGCACCCTCTGTCCTTATCGACGTCATCCCGAGAACGTACTCCGTGCTGCTGCTACTTTTTAACTTTCAGAGGTGCCGTCTGATTTTCTAGCCAGTCGAGTGCCGCCGATTGAATTGTTCTCTATGAAATCAGTGTTTTCGCCATTTCAAGCACCACTTCGCGTGATTTAATGTGACGCCTGGACGTCCGACACCTCGTTATGTGAAGAAGGAAAGTCACTTTCAACTCACGCACGCTTCGGCTTGTTTATCCGTTAGCCTACTGTCGTTATTGTTACGAATTCTTGAGCTGATCGGCTTCACTTCAGGTCCTGCTTTACCACAATGGAATGCCTTGTCAATTCATTTTATTACATATTCGATATCCCAAAAAATTGCTGTGGGAGTGATGTCCGATTTCTATAGGTCGACCCGGAAGTTTCCACTGTTTTCCACTTCTATTAGGGGGGGGGGGGGCAAAAGTAATGAGACAAATTGAAAAAAATTCTTTATCTCTCTATAACTCAATTACAATTAAACGATGCTGAGGAATGTATTTTCCATTAAGGGCAATGACCTTGCTGCCATCTCTCAGCCAACTTCCTGATCCCATCCTTCCAGAACTGCTTGGGCCTGGTGTTGATCAACTGCTTGATATGGTTTCAAGGACTGCTTGGGTTCTTGTGTCCCTTCCGACCAGGATGCCCTGTATGCTCAAGAAGTAGTGGTAGTCACATGGAGAGATGTCCGGCGAATACGATGGATCAGGCATGTGAACGCATCCCAGCAGAGCAGGCTTATCAGTGGTCACTTTTGCCCGATGGGATGCGGCGTTGTCGAAGAGGAGAACCTTCTTGTAGCGCTGCGAATGAATAAGAGGGAGTCGCCGGCCCATCTCTTCTATTTCGTTCACCATGGTCTTAAAGTTCATCGTAGTGCTCTTGGGAAACAGCTTCCGGTTAACCGATCCATGGGCGCAGATCCAAAGGCTCCAAAGGTGCTTCTCGCCGTGAACATCTCGCCGAACGAAGGTCGGGAACAGATCATAAGGTCTCACCCAGACTCGCTGCTTGGCAGGGTTGAGGAAGAAGACGTACTTCTCATCTTGCGTGAATATTGAGTCCAGGCTGCTCGGGGTTGGGAATTGGGCAAGATTTGCGCGACACAGGTCGACTCGTCAGACTGGGTTTCGGCATGAGACAGACTGGGATTTTGGCATGCTTCTGGAAAGGGCGGAAGTGGTAACATCTCAGGTGGCCTTCAATAGGTAGCATACAAACATACAAATACGATAAGCACGAAACCAGACTCCAGCCACGAGATATATGGACACGGCATGGGGTGTCTCATTACATTTGCCCCCCCCCCTCCCCTAATAAATCCTAAAAACATTACCCGTGCGTATCTTTGCTGAAAAACATCTAAAAAGCAGTTAATAACGATCTTGTGCTCGTGAGCAATTACATATGTTAAGTTAAAGCTCTTCTGACATCCTTTTCTACGTGAAAGCTCTCCTCTGCAAGCTTGCGCAGAAATCCGGAAAATTATTGCTTTGTAAGCGGTGTGTGTGTGTGTGCAGATTATACAGAATTAGGTTAAACTTTAATTTCCAGAACTAAGGGTCTTCCGCGGTTGAGTATACAGTTGCTCGATTTTTATTGTTGCCGCTCGGTTATGCAGGAATCACTTATCTGCCGGTGCTCAGCAATTCCGCGACAGTTCATCGTAAATAGTTTCCTTCTCCCCTGCTGATCGTCACCTGCTTGGAGCATTCTATCCATTAGTTTCTGCTTTCACACTGCATGAACTGTGCCCGCAATAGGACATCAATTACTGAAAATTATCATATGTATGATAATTACCTCGAAGTTTTGCGCCAGCACAAGAAGGCCATTTTCTTCTCAAAATTTTCGCGATGCCTTCCAGCAGCACATGGCCAGCGCCCAGTAGATAGGGCACAATCGCTCTCTTTTAGAAGTTGTTCGTTCTTTTTTTTTGGTGCGTCAAGGTGCCATATCATGCCATATCAGTACAGATTACGTGGTCTTTTTTCTTTTCTTTCTGTAGTAAGTAGCTCAGCGTGGACAAAACCACAAGTATTTACTAAATTGAAGGAACCTCATTGGCTTTAGCGGTTGCTCTGGACAACTGCTTAATCTAAAAAGAGCTCTTTAATGTTCTGATTCATTTAGAACGCTTCTTGTTAGTATTTCACCAGTGAGTTTTTAGGATGTCTATTTCCAATTTAAATAGCTCCTGAATAACTAATAACTGAATGTCTATCTAATTCTGGATATAGCTTCGCTGAGAAATAGTTAAGCAAAATCCCTATTTTTGGACGTTTTAAGAAGTGATTTAACCTCTTCAATTTTCTGGGCACTTCGCGTATGTTCTTATAGGTCTTTCAGCTGCGTAAATGTATCAAAACACTTTACACATCGCCTGGAATAAAAGGTCCTAGACAGGGCGGAAACATTAAAATCATTAACTTCGAAGCGGAAGGCGGAAACTTCCCTCCTGAGTCAAAAGACTGAAATTATGGAATTTCAAAGATCTAAAGACTAGGAGAAATTCTTCTTCTAAAGATTGGAATTTTTCAACCCGGCAGTGGTAGGACGGCCGTCGTACTGTGGCAGAAACTATAAGCTATGCACCTCTGTGAGAAAAACCGTAATGACCATAATGTCATGAGATTCCGAAATCTCACTACATTTTCCAGCTTCGGCGCCTTGCTCTCGAATGAGCGGAGGTCAAAACAAAATGATGAGAACTTGGTTCTCACCTTTTACGCGAGGAATACAAGCGCATGGCCGCTGTTCCTGTTTAGCATGCAATCTGGTGTGATTAGGAGCTGAAGTATAAAGAAGTTATAGAAACGTGAAGTAAGACTGAAGGAACGAGCGCAGCGGGTCCAAATGCATCGCAGAGGAGAAGGACTTAGCGTTACAGCCACTTTTACACTCTATATTTGGTTTGTCGTCTCTGCCCACTGACAATTCAATACATTACATGAGACGTGTTCACACATTACATGAGAGCTGTTCACGCGTAAAAGTAGCTGTTCACGCAAAATGCTATGAATCAAAAATATTTTTTTCTAATTTTTTCTTATCTCGGAATGAGATCTGTAAAATTTTCGCCGCTGTTATTGTTTTCGTGTATCGTAGTAACACGACGGGATCTGATGAATGCTTGATTTTGACGTCTGCTGGAATTGCTGGTCTAGATTCTGGAGAAGGCAATTCAGGGTTGTTGCAATGCTAGAGAAGAACGGTCTTCAACCTTTATGAAGTTCCTCAGATTCTAAGACTTCAATGGAGCTGCTTGGGAAGCCAATGCCGGGTGGTTTTTCAAACGGCCCTTTTTGACACTTAGAGAAGGAAAAAATTCTTCTATTAAAAAAGGAGGTTATCAGCTATGTATTGGGGTGAAACTTCAAACACAACTGTTTTGTTGTCCGTGTTAAGGCCCACCTCTAAGGAAGTGGTCCTGGATTTAACCACCCAAGCCCGTTCAAACCGTAAGAAGCAACGAGAGAATAGAAGAATGCGGAGCTCAGTGGAGATATAAGCATATTCGTTCAGAATCCCATAGAAGCTTTCCTTTACATTGATGCGAGACCAGCGACACTGAAACTTTCCCGCTGCTAGGTGGTTCTAGCTGCTAGCATCACGCAAGGTTCCACAAGCGTTCGATGAGTGGACCACCGCACCTTCTCTATAATGCAATCCTGTCTTCGGTGTTTCATTGTCTTTTTGAGCAAATTAAGTAGAACGAGTGCTCCACCCATTTCTCTTCACCGATGTAAGATCACAACTGTTTTGTTGTCCGTGTTAAGGCCCACCTCTAAGGAAGTGGTCCTGGATTTAACCACCCAAGCCCGTTCAAACCGTAAGAAGCAACGAGAGAATAGAAGAATGCGGAGCTCAGTGGAGATATAAGCATATTCGTTCAGAATCCCATAGAAGAAGTCGAGACCAGTGGCGTTCCGGCTCGTTTATGCGCATCATTGTTGAACTCGAAAGATGGCCATCGTCTCATCTGTGCTTGGTGACCAGAGCGGTCATTTTTGTCGTGTTTTTATTTATTTATTTATTTGCACTCGTAGGTGCGCTCGAGAAGAGCCAATATAGTTCTTTCCTTCTCGATCGCATCATTGCATAATGATAAATCCACGCATTAATGTTCATAATATATGGAATCATCCCAGCAGTTGATAGTTTGTTGATCGTCACTTCCATTACGTGGTTATATCGCAACAGTCGCTGTTTGACCGGTAAATTGCTTGATTATATATGGTGGGATGAAAAATGTCGCTACGTCAGATAGATTTGTCGGGAATGTCCGAAACTAGAAACCATCACACACCCTAAAAATTGGCTTTTGTGCTTTTGGAAGACATTTTTCTCGAAGGTCGCCTACATCGAGCTTTACGCGCCTCCAATTAAGGCGGCGCTCCAGTTTTTCAACAAACTGCTGGTACTGCAGGAATAACGAAGGCCATACTTGAATACGAGGAGAGAACTTTTTGCTTCTCACCAAGAAGTCCCTTAACTGCTCCCTCAAACACTTAAGCGGTCCACCTTCAGCGATCGAAGTTAGATGCCACATACAGAAGAATAGTTTCTAATTCACTGCAATTCTTTCTGGAACAATTGATTGTCAGTTTCTGCAGGTGGCTTCCCACTTCGATCGCGGGAGGTGGTGTACTTCGATCGCGGGAGGTGGTGTAGGGCTTAAATGCTTTAGGGAGAATTCAAGGAATTTCTTTGCTTACTAACTAGCAAATTCGTTTAAAACAATCTCAAAGTGCTATGGTCACCTGGTATCTCCCTTGTGAGCTATGAATTACGTCGTTACATATGAAATGGCTGATTTTGACTAAAAACTTTGACAGATTATAACTTGGCTTGGGAGCAATTTTATTAATCGGAATAAGCACCGTTACAATTAATACGCTTTCATCGACGCGACAATAGCATAAACATTCTATCTTTGCAAAAATCAGAACTACGAGAATTAGTAAAACATAAGAAGTCATTTTCGACATCAACTTGGTTGCTGATTTTTTATCCTTCACATGACGTTCTGCTTGAGAGAATTGATAGTCGGTAGGGAACAGATCTGGTGAATATGCTGGATGTGGCAGGGCAGATTTTGCTACCAGGATTGGCAGGATTAGGCCTCTTCGGTTGACCAGAGCCGGCAGTTCTTCAATCAACTTCTGGTGCATCACTTCAATTTCGGCACAGTACTTCTCCGCTGTGATAGTCTCTTCAGTCTTCAAAAACTTGCAATGGACTATACCAGCTATTGTCCACCATACGGTCATCATGGTCTTCTTTGGATGGAGACTTGGTTTCGGCATCTTCTTGGGAATTTCATTCTTGTCCAGCCATTTGCAGAGCGACGACGACGATGTGGAAAGGCATCCATTCCTCGTCGAATGTCACGTTGATCCTGTCCAAAAAAGCTCTCTCAAATAGCGCGGCCTTAACGAAACATAGGCGTCGTGGCGCTTCAGCACCTGCCCGGCGGTCAGTTCGTGCGGGATCCATTTATCCAATTTCTTTACTTTTCCGATCGCATTCAAGTGGCGACTGATAGTGCAGTCGTCAACGCCGAAATTCTGTGCTGGCTCTCTCACAGTTTGACTCGGATCCGCTTCCACCGGGCTTTGAGTTGGTCGTCGTTAAGAAGTGGTAGCGGTCTTATTCGGGCTTCATCTTCGAGATTTTCCTCTCCAAATCGAAAACTTTCGATCCATTGGCGAAAAGTGTATTCCTTAGCGAAATCCTCCCAAATGCAGCGTTGATGTTACGAGATGCGGACGCGGCGTTGTGTCCACTTCTCCATTCATATGTGTAAGTAGAGCACCTGAATATCACATTGATTCATACCGTAAAACCGACGTCTAAAACACTGCAGGAGGCAATTATCTCACAGGGCTATAAATGGTAAGGAAGACGAGGCCCTGCGCTTTCAGAAACTATATACAATGCCTAGAACGGGAACATTCGTAGCCACAAAAAATCGACCAGAATTTGAGGTAGCAAAATCGGCAATTTCATATGCAACGACGTAATAGATAGCAACGGAACTCATCACACCACCGTTGCCGGACTTATGACATCTATCGTTAACAGGCCAAAGACGCGGCGCCGGACTACTAACCTTTATTCATGCACTTTAGGCATTTCTTCCTTTTGAGGAGTCGGAATTCCATCGCAGGAAGCCATCACCATGGGTTTGCTGGCCCCCACGGGTCTGCATTTTAGATCTAAACGAGAGTAGACCCGAGCGGTTTCGTCAGAGAGGACTTCCCGTTGTAGATCGGAAGGCATTTCGAAGCAGCCCGCCTCCGACTCCCCAGCGGTGCTCAGCGACGGAGCTCGTTTGAGTGATTGCCGAGTGTGGGTGACATGGGAGCGATTTTTGAAGGCTCGGCCAGGCTTTCGGTGGTAGACGCCCTCATATTGATCCTCTTCGATGTCGCGTAATAAGTGGGGAGAAGAAAAGCTCGACTGGGGGTAGCGGCGGCGACGGCGGCGATGCGCCTAATAACTTCAGTCTCCCCGCTATTCTATTCGCAGCCGTATTCCGCCATTCCTCTTCTAATCCTATTCTTCGCCTCGCTCACACCGCCACACGCGGTCTGCTAAACCTATTCCCTGCCATCACCGGAGTTCCGGAGTCAAATTCCCAACCGGACCCGTCTTCGACGAAATCGAAGACTTCATTTGCACGTGGAAGATTGTTTACGTACTCGGAATTCGCTTGCTCTTGCTCGCTTCATGTGTTTCGTACAATTCGTGTTCGTTAAGCGGGTGGTTTGAGCTTGAATCTATACGCTGGCTGCTGATTATTCAAAAATGGAGAATGAAAGGCCCACAGAAATGCTTTGGGAAATGTAATGACCTTCAGTTCAGTCGAGCGACAATTTGTTTTTGGGCTACATGTATTTGAATATTACGTAGTTAATGACAGCAATAATTGAAGGTAAATTAGTTGATTGGACTAATGCACGTTGAACTACAGCAATTCTTTCCAGTCAAGCCGTCCATTAGCAGAGGAACTAAATTCAAAGTGCTTCCTTCTAGGGCTAAGGCTTCAGTTAGTTCAAACTACCTCATCTGCAGGGGGGGGGGGGAGCTAGTACGTCAAGTAGTGCGAGCGTTTTCAGATACCTTCTAAACTTGCGGCTTTGAAAACAATCACAAATAATTATTGAAACATCCTTGGTTTCCCGCATTCTGCTCTGAGGCAAGGACAGCATTATTTCCTTTCTTCTCTTTAGTCTTAATGTTAGTTGTCCCATCTCCGTTGTTTTTATATTAATTGGAATAGTTTCGGACTCGTTGATGTTTCGAACTCTTTTCACAAGGTTGTTGTGTGTCTTGGAATCTCGATCGCCATGTACCCCTGTCGGTCGCAGTTGCATGTGCGTAGTATCACATGTCCCAATACAGATAAAGGTAAGGATGTCATATGTATTTGAAATGAGGTTTAAAAGGATCGGCACCAGCGCGAATATTGAGACTCACTTCTCACCCTTTTCTAGTGATCTTTCTTTAAACATATAGCAGCTTTTTAAGCTCCTTGCTCAAACTCTTTGCTCAAAATTCGTATTCGTTGTATTTACAATGCAATGTATATCTAAAAAAGTACAATTTGGAGGCGATGTAAAAGAGTGGCTACTTCCTGACTTTAACAGTAGCCATGGGCACATTTTCCATCAATATCACTTTTCCTATGGAGCAGCACTGATTTCGCTGTGATTTTAACTGTAACTTTGATTTCTGGGAGCTACATGGAGATTGTTTGATTCGTTTATAGCGGCTGCACTACCACCTAACTAACTGTGCTGTAGATTTAAGATGTGTTGATGAAGGGATTGCGGTCAGTTTGCATCATGTGAACGTATGTAGCCATGTCTTTGTAGGCCATAAGAAACTGCTGTATTAGTCCAAGAATTATGACGAATTTGAGCTCCACACTCTTCTCACTATATCTCCTCTCTTGGTCCATTCTTTCAGTTCATATAAGAACTTTCAGAACTAGCATCTTCCTCCTGATAGCAGGCTAAAGCTAGGTTTTTATGGGCGTGAGATCTTATGGTCAGACTTCTGTAATCTTTGGAATGTGTCTTCCTTATTGGTGAATGGTATTGGAAAGGTGTGCTACATGCAGAAGATTTCGCTTGCCCGTTTCGTCTTGATTCTGGAGAAACGATTGCCCAACATTCGCTTTGTACCGCAGACCATTTTCTTACTTCCGGTACAAAATTTTCGCTGATTCTTCGGCTGCTGGCAGTGTTTTTACGATTCAAGGATATACTACTACGTAACAATGGGGTTGGGGCTCGAGGATATCCGAAAAACGTGAGCGCTACCCTCTCCTGCATTACAGCTCGTGTTCTCCTAAGAGAGTAACCACTAAGATTAGTAGCTTCGTCCTGCTTCGAGCTACTCGTCGACTAACCGGTAAGTGCTAAAACATGATCATGAAGGTCACAAATGTTAGGTTTGTCTTCTTTCTGTCTTCTTCCTCTTCCAAAGTAATTTCACTTTCTGCATCTGGAAAAACTTTTCCTGTTGCGTTACAGAGGAGGTCGGTATTCACTTTCCCTCTGTGAAATGTGACGCCCGGTATCTCCCGCTTCTTCGAATTCGATTAGATGTTTGACCGCAAGGCTTCCCACGACTGATGCAGCGTTCTTGTCGGTGTGTCTTGCAAGCCCTCTTGCGTTGTCGTTACTTTGAGGGTGGACCCGGCTTTCCTGATTGTTTCCCTGAGAATTCCAGCTGCACATATTCACAGTTGCGCTGTAAACAACGAAGTTGTCTACGAGCTTCAGTTTTGTGCACACTAATCGCTGCCAGCTTCACATGTAGGCCTGTTGACCGTTTGTAAAAAATCTGCCGCTGAGTTACCCATTCGAAGTGCGGGTTCCAAGACACAGTCGCTGCCGCCTTTGAGCTCCAGTGTTATGGATTTGGATGATGAGCTAACTTCTTCCAGGATGCTCCCAAACATGTAGAATCCATAATTTTCCCAATTCCTTGTCTTACGCTGAAGTTCAGCCTTTGGCAGTATTCGCGTGTCGATACCGTTAGTTACCAATACGCGTTTCCTCCCCTAAGCGCCTTCTGGATCTACTAATTTTCTTTATTCTTTAAAAATTCTGGTGGTCATCGTTGTCTTCTGACCTCGGGAATCTTTGCAGCCCAAAGCACTGCAGCACTTAACAAGAGCTGGTAAATCTGATGAGAACACCACATTAGCATCATGGAAGGCGGAGATCACTCCCACCAAGAGGGAGCTGTGACTCTTCGATTGTCTGGGATCAGTTGTCAGTAATTAATCGGATATTCTGCTTGAAAACTTCCTATACCACGGTTTTCCTTAGACCTTTCCAGATTGTTCCTCTTAACAAGAATGAGCGCTCCGTTCCAGAGAACAAACATCGAGCTTAAAAACAAGAGGTGGAGGTACTTCACTACATATAAGGGTGGTAATAAAACAAAACATTCGAAGCACAGTCATCAATTTGCTCTCAGTATTTTTAGCGTTTCCTCTCGTCGTCTTTTAAACTGCACCTCTGGCTGGGTAACATTTTTGTTGTTGTCTGAAATCCTCCAGCACATCGTTGAAAATAATGACTTTCACTCGTCCTAGTTGGAAATGCTTCCTTATACACTGTCTATACACTTCTCCAATTCGTAGGGTCATTTTGAAATCCTATATTGAAAAGCTCAGCTGTTAGTAGGTCACTAAAAACCGTAATTTTCCTCTTACCCAGAGTCATTTGGGCCCAGCTTGCGTGCTCTTTCAAGTACAAACTGCACATTCATGAGCTTTCGAACGCTGGCCGCTGCATCTCGGATTTCGCCATGTGTTTCTTTTTGTAGCGAAAGCTTTCGGAAATGAAGCCAATAAGACCGCCACACAACTCGCATCAGATCCTTAATGTGCTACAGATGCGCAGCCTCCGTATGTTCCGCAGTGAAAGGAGTTGTGGCTTGGAAAACATCGTGACAGTAATGTCATAGGATGCGCCAGCCGCAAGATTGTAACTTCACCGCTCTCCGGACAGCACATAAATCTACAGACGCGTTCCATTAATTCTGCATGGGCTGGCTGCATTTTGAACACGACTTCTGGAGCAGCAGCTGCACAGCCACCACAACGCGGCGTTCTGGGGACGTTTTTGTTTTGAAGCTCGGAACCGACCCCATTTGTGTTTTTCGATGTTTGAGATCTTCGAATTAATTCAACGTGCTCTCCACGAAGCCATATTTTGTGCTTCTGTTTCGCTTCAACTGCTCACCGTAGTCCCTCGGCTAGCCGTCTTTTTTCCTCTTGCTAGGCAACCTGCACCGGATTTCTCGACGCACCCATCAGTTCGTGGCTTCCTCCTTCCCTACGTTTGCCGTTTTGCATCGTCTTAAACTGAGCGAGCTTCTATAGCAGTTCCCATTTTCTCTCATATTGATACCTGTTACCGATATTTACCGCGACACTCACTTCTGTGCCGATGAGCTTGGTAAGTGGATGAATTTAGTTTAGAATTTGATGATCGGTAATTTTCATAGTTTGTCTCTATCGTTTTCTCGATTTCAAAGGTCTCGAATTTTTTATTTCTTGCACTGTCTACTAAACGGCATCGTCCACGTGTGCCAATCCACCAGCAACTATCTGTTCCCGTTTAATTCGTACTGCAAGTTCTATGACTAAGAGCAGCATGGTGCCCCAGTGGTTCTACCGCTCCAACTGTGCCTGCCTTTTTCAGAATCTGTCCAGTGGAATCGAAGGTGACATGCTTTTTTCTCCCTTGCGTTGGATGACGACTACATCGATAAAATTTTCCAGTCGCTTCAATTATAGAAAACCGTGTGATTCATCGATAGAATGGTTTTAGTAGACGGCCTTGAGGGAAGTCTTCATCCTGCTTTGCTTCTCTCGGGATTCGCTCCTCCCTTCGCCAAGCTGCATTTGTATCCGGCCGAACGTCGGCAGATGCATATCTTGCTCTGTGTGTTTGTGGGTCTCTGAGCGTTTTGACGTGCCGATTCGCAGCTGCTACCGCGCTTAGAACTGCACTAAACGTCGTGTGACCGGGGATAAATTTTTGTCGCGCTACAATTACTACGCTAACGACCACTTTGTTAGAACACAAAGTGGCGAGGCGTCTGCAAAGAGCATTCGTGAACGTAAAACCGCAGACAACAGAACTGCGAAAATATGCGCCGAGGCCTTGCGGCCATAGGTTGAACGCGATACATAGTGGAAGCTTTAGGACGACCTATGGAGTGCGGTGGGTATCCCGGGCGTGGATGTCTAAGGTATCTATCTTGTGGAGAATAGTTTTCAAGAGGAGTGGATGCGGTATCGGGCCGGTGAGTGTCTTCACATTTGCTACTGAAAACTGTACTTTAAACATGCAGCCGCAAGAGGACGTTCTGGTATAAGAGCCACGTTCCAGCTCTATACCATGGCAATGGCAAACAGCAGGTTTCAACCGAGGATCGTCGAACGGTCATCGCAGCCATGTTTGTTAACGTATTCATCTTCGAAATGCTTTTGATATCCAATTTTTTCGACTGCCTACTTTTGTACCTGATGTCGGAAAACCCTCACTTTTTGTCGCTGTGAAGATCTGATTCAGAAATGGCACCTTTTCGTAGCGTTAAAAGAGAGCGTCGTGCTCATTCGGCAATGACTTGCACGTCTGTCAAAGTCTGGAGCATTTGTTTGTAAAATCTTTTCTCTTCTTCGTCATATCTGAATATATTTATGGGTAATATGTACAGACGCGGATACTCACCACTATACTATCGCTCCGCCTGGCTGATGCTCATAACACCGAGCATCAGCCAGGCGAAGCGAATGCTGGCCGACTTCGATCGTGTATGTATGTGGGAATGTTGGACTGCAGCTGAATCTTACGAAGACGATGTTCATGAGGAACAGATGGGTTTTTGATGCCCCATTCTCACTCAACGGAACGAACATCTCCGAATGCTCCAGCTATGTGTATCTGGGTCGCGAAGTCAATATGGCCAACAACCTAGCGCCGGAGCTGAGCAGGAGGAAACGAGCGGCTTGGGGAGCTTTTAAGAGCGTCGAAGAAGTCGCGAAGAAGACGAAGAAGGTCCGACTCCGTGCCCACCTATTCGACTCTACCGTTCTTCCTGCCCTAACATACGCCTCAGAGACCTGAGCTATGCGAAAGCAGGATGAACACGCGATCAGCGTCGCGCAGCGTGGAATTGAGAGGACGATGCTCGGAGTGACACGACTCACGCAAGTGAGAGAAGGCCTCCGGAGTTCCGAGCTTCGCCGACGTTCGAAGATCAGAGACGCTGTCGCGTGGGCCAAGTTGTCGAAAATTAGGTGGGCCGGCCACGTAATGCGCTTCGCAGACACCCGCTGGACGAGAGCCGTTACCGACTGGATTCCGCGGGATGTCAAGAGAACACCGGAACGCCCACCAACACGTTGGTCGGACTTCTTCGTGAAAGCCCTGAACGACCGATATGACGCTCTTCGTGTCCCTCGAGCGAGGAGGATCCATTGGACCACTCTGGCACGCGACAGGGACGAATGGGGACGCTGCTGGCGCCCGCTCGAGCAAGTCGATGATCAACGGGACGACAGGTGATACAGGTGAATATGTACATGTCTATGAGGTCCATATTCTGTACTTTCCTGTGATCTCTCGGAGGTCATCTTCGACATCAGTCTTCCATTCGCTACCAATCTTATTTTTAAGACTCTGAAATGGGTAGCGAAACTACAAAGCACGCACATTCTACAGGGTGCGCCAAAATTATGGCGACAAGGTTTTCAATTCGCCGAGAGAGAAAATGCGGTACTTTCGAGAAACCAACGATGAGATAATGTTTATCAGTCTATTGTAAACTATACGCAACATTGAGATTTGAAGATATCTCCACTAGCATCGATATAGACTTTGAGACGCTTCGGGAAGGCATCGACGGCGGCACGCAAGTAAGGCGCGTTGAGCTCATCCCACGCCTTTCTTCAAAGGATCCACGGGACGGTGAGGTTTCCCGCAGGCTTTGGCTTCCAGAGCTGGCCAGACCGTGTAATTCATCGTATTCAAATCCGTAGAGTTGGCTGGCCAATCGTGGAAGCTGATGAATGGCGGGAAGTTGCCTTTGCACCAGTCTTGCAGCATTCTTGCTCTGTGAGCTGGAACTCCTTCCTGTTTGAAGGTCCAGGAGGGTGCACGTGGGTCTTCTTGTAGGCCTTAAGTCCCAGTTTACGGAAGATTCTTCTCAACGACGTCTCCATGATGTCCATTTTCACGAAAACCGGCGGACCGAGCGCGCCGGCTTCCTGCGAATTCGTTCACGTACCTTCCTAATGTTGTCCCTAGTTGTCACAGATACGTGTCTTTCCCGTCCGGATCTATCATCCTCGGTTCCCAGGTCTTCTTAGCGTCTGATGGACCTATTCATAATACTTTGATGAACTCCAAGATGGTGTGAATGTAGCGTGCGGGGAAGCCTTGACGGTAAAGCTCAATGATTTAAGAACGGTGGCACGAACACCACTATCTTGAAAAACGACTTGTTGTTATGTTTGGCTGAGGTAAGCATAAAAAATTGACTCAATAAAAACAATAAGAGCACGAAAAAAGCAGACGCCCCGAATAAAAGGTCAAATTGTTTGCGCATGTGCTGTCGCCATAATTTTGGCGCACCCTGTAGAGTGCTTCAATAGATCCTCCTTACTCGATGGACAGGAAAAGTCCCATAATCTATCCATGGCGTTGGTGGCGGCTTGGTGTTCTCGTGACATCCCGCGGAATCCAGTCGGTGACGGCTCTTGTCCAGCGGGTGCCCGTGAAACCCATTACCCGGCCGGCCCACCTAATTTTCGACGACTTGGTCTATGCGACAGCTTCTCTGATTTTTGAACGTCGACGAAGCATTGACTTCCTGAGGCCTTCTCTCACTTTCGTGAATCGCTGAACCGTGCTACTCCGAGCAGTATCCTCCTGATTTCCGATTTCTGCGCGCTTTCGTATGGCCTATGTCTCTGATGTGTGCTTTGGCACGGGAAGAATAATAAGATCGGATAGGGGATACCAAACGGGTAGTGCACCAAACCACCACTGGTCCTTCTTCCCTCGTCTTCCGTTCCCACATAGTGTGGCGCATTGGTGGGAGGAGCTCACAAATTAGCAGCACTTTATGCGACGTTATGTGTCGAATCAGCACAATGGCAGCCCTCCTTCCCTCAAAACTCGGCACCATTTTTCAGATCGTTTTCTCGTATTTGGCTGAAACTGTCTTCGTGTTGGCAATAAGCTTATACCTCAAAAAGTGTCAACATCGTAAACCCTGTAGGAAAGGAAAAACTGGTTTTGGACATGGAAACGGTTAGGCATGCTCAACGGATAAAGGTTCACTAATCACTTTAGGACTGTAGTGTGCTGCGCCCATCATTTCAAATCATGGAGGCAATTCGAGTGGTTCAAAAGAGAAAACAAAATGGGCTACAAGATGGCCTGCAGTGGCCAACATCGTTTCAACCTTCCGTGACAACTCTGGTTCTATTTGTATCATCGATCAAGAGAACGGATGAGGCGCAAGAGGGGGATTAGAGGGTTAGCTGGCCTGGACACAAAGCCAATCAATATCTGATCGATTCTAAGTGCCGGTGATACCAGACTTCGTGCCGGCTGCGTCAACTGCGCACCCCATACTGTCCCTTGCCAGTTCAGATATATGTATTCGAAGGATACATATCGATGCATAGCTACATAATTAGTAATCAGCGAGTTTAAATTATTTGAATTCTCTGGATTTTTTCGTATGGGTATCTTTGTAGAGTTTGTCACCCTAGCACCCGTAAGTTTTCCAAAATTATTCCTTCCGAATGCCTTTTGGACAGCCCACTTTGTTGCCGAAGTCCTAGCCTTTGTTTCTTCGAACCCGCTAAAGCAATTGCAGCGGGAATCCGAGCCTCGTTCGACAGTGGAAAATCGTCGTCATCAAAGAACTGATTGCGCTGCAATTCTTTTTGGATGACGTTTAGTCATTGGTTAGAAAAATAAATAACTGCACTTGTTCATTGAATACTGCACGAGTCCCGCCAATTTGAAAAACTCCCTTGCATTGGATGTCAAAGTAAAGTCCTAGACATATTTTCGGCCATGGATTAAACTCCTCGTAGTAATACATAGTATTGCTTTCTTTCGACATCCTACCATAAACGTAATCGCTATAAATCATGATCATGTTGTTCTAATACTACGACTTTATTCTTGAAAAATGTTCAAAAGAAAAGACGTTGCCAACAGAATACCAGCACGGTGTGTTTGCTTCCTGAGTTCTTGTTGTTGAGCTGCGTGCGAATCTCCCAAGAAACTTTTCACGCTTCCTAATGTAGCTTTGATATCCACTCCACACTAGCAAGGCAACGCTACCGTTGCTCTCTTCAGGAGCAAACGTGCATCCACTTTTTGCAATTTTCGTAAGCTACCTAATAACTGCGAAGGAACTCTAGCAGAAGCCTTTGACACTGAGCATTCCATGGTCTTCCGATTCCTTTGGCCTGTCGAGTAAAAGTCTGCAGAGCCCCATCAAGTGTGACCTCAGATTCTTGGTATCCACTAGGTGGGATCGCATTCTGGCACTCGCTTTTCATAGAAAGCACGCTTCATCTCATATGCGGACTCTTCAGCTTTCTGGGAACACTTCATATAAAAAAATCAGTTCCCGGGGGAATTCCACTAGTTTGATGCTCGTTTGGAAGGCTCCTGCCACATAAGACGCTCACAATTGCCAAGCCTGCTGAGCGCCCTTCAAGCGTGACCTCAGAGCGTACTTCTTCGCACGCAGTCTAGGCTTGGAGCACTGTTGCCGACCGGATTCAGCAGGCCAATTGCAGAAGTTTGTTCAGGGTCTTCGCGTCTTTCCTTGGTAGTTCCCTCGTCGTTCATGAGTGAGCATTTCATTAATTTCGTCTGATCGAAATTTGTCGGTGTTCAAGAAGCGCCGAACACTTTGGATTTTTACATGGCAGCCATAGAAACAGAAAAGTCTTTGTGCGCCCTTTCTTTTAAAAGTAGCCAATGTCTGCTCTCCTACTACATGCATACAAGTCTCGTCTACAAAGAAAAAAGTAGATATGGTGCTACAACTGGTAGTAGTAACGGTAGCTAGGCTAGCCAGTTCAAGCCATTGTATAGGTCAAATAAGTATTCAAATCGTATCCACAGTTATCCGTAGAAGTCGAACGCGTGGCACACCCCTGAGGGCTCGATTAATGCCATCCTTCACACTTTGTCCTTTTCTTCAATTATCCTCCAACAGTATACTGAAATCAGATTTGAAAAACTCCACCCGTCAGACTCTGTCTCCTACTAAAAGAGAAATATTCATCCTATTCTAATATTTAATACTTCACTGAATACTAGATTTCGCTCGGACTAATGCGTGTATCAGTTGAATCACTACTGTGATTCTTTCACTTTTTGTTGTTATTTCCGTTTTTAGTTCTACTTTGTGAAAACAGCACCTTGTTTGTGTTAGTTCGTTGTTTACATATAGTTAATAACTGAATTGGGCGGGTAGATGAAATGAAATCATCAACGTTAGTTGTGATATTGCCACGAATAAGATCGTAGGAGTACGAAGTTCACTCCAGGGAACATTTGGAACGCGCCTCACAGTGGGAAAGCGTTAGTCTTTATCCCAAGGGAGACCAATTAGGCGTTCCCTTCACATTTGCTGCTATTTGTCACCTGCGGAAGAAATCAATTCGACAACGTGCCACGCACAGATTGTAGATGGCCTTCGTGACGCTCTCACGCTCCATGCTCTTCCAGTTTGCTCGCTACTTTATTTTCGGGGTGGATACCAGCTTCCTTTATGTCCAGGTGTATCAGTCATTGTCAACAGTGCTGGCCTGAAACCAAGGAGGCTGTGGCTCGCCTCAGCATAATGGAAACGAAAATGGTGCGCTGGACGCTTGGTGTACGCGTCTGGACGATGGAATACGTTAGAGCGTTGGAGTCGCTCCAATTGTAGTCAAGTTACGTGAAGCTCGCCTTCGGTGGTGTGGCCACGTTCTTCGCGCTAGTGGAGGTAGAGGTCATACGCCAAACCTACTGGGCGTATAAAAGAGCTGTTAATTAGCACCACAGGGAAGCGCTAGGCATTCCACTCTGTGCAGAATTGTGAACGCGCTTCGAGAGCACACGCAGCGGTACATTTCGTTGTTTCCGTCTGGGTTCTCAGGCAAATCTCAATCGCTTCATCAATCGATCCTGCAGGAACTGCAGGCTTCAATGACCTAGGCGCAAGCCAAACTCGAAATCGAGCTGCGATGTGCTCGACTGCTCCGCTCCTTCGAATGCGCCAGATCCTCGTTTCTTGTCACAGCGTTGGTGCAAGCATCACTCTTGATTTCGCTCAAATTTCTTCACATCATAACTGACCCAGAGTTTAGATCGATGTACAATTCTGGCCATTCCAGCTGTCTCACTTTGTCGCACTTCATTTTTCGTCCGTTTAAAACCCTAAATGCTGTATTCTGATGAGTAGGCATTAAGCTGTTTAAAAAACCGCCATATTCAAGTGTTTTAGTATAGGGTTCATCTAGGGCCGCAATAGCATCCTTTCTTCTGCTGCGTATCGTGGAATTTATGGTGAGAAAAAAAACTTGCGCGTTAGAAACCTCAGAAGTTTTTTTCTTGAGGCCATTTAAATAAAATTACTATTTTATGCGTCTCAGAAAATTCATACGTCAGAGGCAGATTTGAGGGGAAATTCAACAATCACCAACAGATTTAGTCGCTAATGTCATGCTCGGGGTAGAAGGAGATGCCAGCAGCTGCACACACCCCTAATCAGGATTCTTGCTCTGGTCCCACTCAGTCCATCCAAGCGTTCCATCCCTCCTGGGCTGCGGACTGCTACCAGACTTGTCTGGAAATGGCGAAACTCTGACTTGCCCATCATCATCTCGACTCCATTGCGAAGAGCCGTAAAAATAGAAGGCGTTGCATATTGAGCAAAGATAATGCTCACACTAACCTTAATCCTTTAAGATGGGTGGAAAAATAGCAGCTCACTTATGGCGAGATTTTGTGGGATGTAGGCATCTAACTGCACTGATGAAGGATTACAATCCCCACCTAGCTGCTGCTCTACTTCCGCCTTCGAAGGAGAGCTCCCGGTTTGCCTCCGCACGACGCATTCTGATTGCAGCTTACACCTCGATTCATTTCCTGCTTTGAGAGGCGAAGTCCTTTCATGACAGGGGGGAGGGGTGGAGGGGAGGAATCCGTCCTTGGAGATATTTTAGCGGGTAGTGAGACCATTTCGTTTCGTCTTTTCGTGAAGTGGGTCCAAAAAACGTGAAAATGTTTTAAAATCCATACCTTTGCAGCCGGAAGAACTGCTAAAGAGCTTTCAAAATCGTGCCAGTGCGCAGGAAAATGAAGATGTGATGATGATGGAATAAATAAATAAATATGTTAAGACGTTTTACGCCTCGTACTCGTTTTTCAGCTCGAAAGACCATATCTTTATTAAGGATATGGTCTTTCGAGCTGACGTTTGTTGTTATTCTTTATCTTTATTAAAGTTGCTAGCAAGAGCTGGGGACTTGCGTGAAAGTGCAGGAAAAAGAAACACTCTGAGCTATGTACAGGATGACAGGAATGCTCCTTGTGCTCCTGTGAAATTTCAAGATGTACATGTGATCAATTGTTTACCGGTATTTAGTGCGGCCACTATTCCGTCTGACTGCTGGTATGCTGCTATGTGATTTCAAGCTTTTGAATTCGCGCAACTGCCTGACACGGTAACCTCAGGCGGCAGCGTGCTCGCGCCGAAATCCTTGGAGCGAGGACCTGCTGAGTAACCAAGTGCGAGTCGAATTTAAGCGCCCGCTTTCGGAAGACTAATAAGTGAGAATCCTTTGCTGCTTGCGCTGCCCGTTATTGTGTGCTCGCGTGCTGTGCATCGCTTGATGAGCTACCTCTCGTGGTCTTCGACACTCCCCAGTTTCCTTTCGCTCAGAGGGTTAGAGCTGTCCAATCAAGGTGGCGATGTCCGTTCCTCTACGTGGTGCCACGGGAAACTGCTCGCTCTGTGAGCTAACCTGAGCACGGACACTCGAATGCAGGCGACAGGCCGGCCTACGAAGACCCATGTCACATTACATGGTTATGACGTTACATGAGTATCGATATAGCGCTACGGCGTCCGCGGGAGCCGACGCGCACTCGCAGAGCCCGGAGAGTGCGAGAAGTATACGAGGGTCCCTGATGCGAGGACGGCATCGGGGCGCAACTGAGCTAGTCCGAAACTCCCGTAACATAAACAGGACCCGCGTGGCAAGGCTGAATGTGGGTACGTCGGCGGGCCGCTCGTGCAAGTTGGTTGAAGCACTGGAGCGTAGAAGAGTTGATTTCTGTGCGGTGCAGAAGACGAGGTGGTCCTACCGCAAGTCAAGGTACATAGGACGAGGTTTCAAGGCCGTTCTATGTGGAAGTCCCAGGACCACCAGTGGAGTTGGAGTCATCGTCTCCGAACGATTTCGTGACTCGATTGTAAGCGTCGAACGCTTTGACGATCGATTGATGAAGATCCTTGTCGCTGCTAAGGAGCGACTCTATCACTTCTTCTCTGCGTATGCTCCGCAGACTGGCTGCTCCGATCAAGCCAAGGATGAGTTTTGGAGCCTGCTTGATGAGGAGACAGCAGAGGTGCCGTCGAAAGATGTCATCATAGTCGCTAGTGACCTTAACGGGCACGTCGGTGCGAGGAGAGACGGGTACAGCTGTCATGGTGGATTCGGTTACGGGTCGCGTAACGCCGGTGAGCGTATCCTTGAATATGCGGAATCGTATAACCTCACCATAGTGAACACCGTATTTCGTAAACGCGACTCCCACCTCATCTACTGTAGTGGGAGCTCCAAGGCTCATGGTCAGATAGATTTCCTTGTGAAGGATCGCGACCGAAGCCTTGTCACAAATGCGAAGGTCGTGCCGTATGAGACGGTCGCCCCACAGCACTGACCGCTGATCTGCACCCTAAAGGTCGCCCCTCCAAGGCAGAAGCAGGATGAGCGATGCGGTGCACCGAGAATCAAGTGATGGCGAATGAGAGAGAAGGAAGCAGCTGTGATTTCTTGCGTGCGGTTAGCGACAGTCACAACTGTCAACAAAACTTGGAAGAAGACTGCCGACGCGATACGTAAAGCTGCAAGGTTGGAGCTCGGCTCACGGTGCCTGGACGACGCAAGGTCGAAAAGCAAGAAAGCTGTGGACAGACGACGTGAAAGCAAAAGTTCGAGAGAAGAGGTCGCTCTATCACGTGTTTCTCAGCGACAAGACAGCCGATAACTGGCGGAAGTACCAAGGAGCGAGGAAAGCTGCAAAGAAGGCCGTGGCTGTTGCAAAAACCACTCATTATGGAGATGTCAACGAGAAGCTCGAGTCTCGCGATGGTGAGCGGTATTTGCACCGACTTGCAAAGAATCGCCATCGCCAGACCGAGGACATCGAGAAGTTCCTCGGCATCAATGATGAGAACGGCCATCTTCTTATGGACCGCAAGAAGGCATTGAAGCGATGGCGTGATTACTTTGAGGACATTTCCACTATGGAATTTCCTCAGCAGGTCATCCCTTCTGTGGCTTCTGTTAACGGTCCCGTTCACAAGATTACCGTGCAGGAGACAGAAGCGGCTCTGAAAAAGGTGAGGCCAGGCAAAGCGACTGGGCCCGATGACGTGGCAGCTGATTTGTGGAAGTCCAAGCACTGGTACCCTGCTGAGTGGTTGGCGAAGGTCTTTAATCAGGTTGTGGCGGAGAAGAAAGTACCTGACTGTTGGAGCCAAAGTACGACGATTCCGATTTGGAAGAAGAAGGGCAGTCCTTCAGACTGCTCCAACTACCGTCCAATTCGCTTGCTTTCGCACAGCATGAAGATCTTCGAGCGAATTGTCGATGGACGAATTCGGGACATCGTCCAGCTTTCCAGCAATCAGTGCGGCTTCGTAGTTGGTTGTGGCACCATTGATGCCATACACGCCGCCCGCCTCCTGATAGAGAAGCACCGCGAAGCACCCGAAGCCAGTGCATATCGCTCTCCTCGACTTGGAGAGGGCCTTTGACCGCGTACCGCATGAAGTGATATGGTACGCCCTGCGACAACATGGAGTTCCTGAAGAGCACATAGTGTGGGTGCAAATTGTTTACTCTTGTCCAAAGAGTTGAGTTCAAGATGCAGCTGGAACCTCGATGGAGTTTCCCATCTCTGTCGGGGTACACCAGGGTTCTGCGCTTTCTCCACTCCTCTTGTTGTCGTGATGGACGACATTACACGAGATCTTTAGAAACCAGTCCCCTGAACCTTACTTTATGCTGATGACTTAATGCTCGCTAGCGAAGATAAAGGTGATCTCGAACGAGTCCAGCTCCATCAAGCGTAGATGCATCGAGCTCTCACGCACTTCGGTTTTTAAGCACTTAGGATCAGCAGTAGCATGTGATGGCAATCTGATGACTGAAGTGAACTCACGCATGAGTGCAGCTTGGTCCAAGTGGCGCCCGTTGACTGGCGTGCTCTGTGGCAAGAAGATACCAGAGCGTTTCAAGTCGAGCAGTCAAAGCAGCCATCCGGCCAGTAGCGATGTACGGCGCTGAGTGTTGGCCTGCCACTAAGGAAGTTGAAACGCGCCTCAGCGTCATGGAGACGAAGATGCTGCGCTGGATGTCCGGAGTCACACGCATGGACAGCATCCTGAACGATGCCATTCGGCAGAAGTTCAGTGTCGCGCCGATAGCTGACAAGATGCGCGAAGCTCGCTTACGATGGAACGGCCACGTTCTGCGTGGAAAGGAAGACAGCGTCCGCAAGATAGGCCTTAACTTCGAGGTAATTGGAAAGTGGCCTAGAGGACGTCCGAAGCAGCGCTAGTTCGATACGTTACATATGGAACTGAAAGTAGCTGGTGTCCACCCTGATCTAGCGCTGGATCGGGAAAGGTGGCGTCATGACACCAGAATAGCGGACCCCGCTCCGAAACGGAACAGACGCTGAAGAAGAAGAAGAAGAAGAAGAAGGAGAAAAAGAGCTGTCCAATGAAGTAGGAATCCTCAGTGACCCATCCCACTACCAATCTACTTACGGGAAAATAGTCCAAAGTCGATTTCTTGTGAATTAGGCTGGGTGCTTCAGCGACTTGTGAGAGCCAAACAGTTCCTAGTCACCATCTACTCTGCCTTCACAGAAGTTCTACGCCAGGGTGTGCTCTGCATGTAAGTCGCCGTTCAGCGAAGAGCTGAAATAGAGACAGTCTTCCCTCGTCACTTGTGTATCGAACTCCCTCACTTGTTCTTTCTTGGAAATGGGGATTCATCCAAGATATGATGTATTACTAGCGTTTTATCTTTTTTTTCCGCCGCGTTCTTCTTCCTATTTATTGGAAATCAATACCTTTACAAATTCAAGTTACAAACACATCAAGATGTCTGGAGTGTTTTATAAAAAGCTCTCAGGCATTTTTATTTCAAAGCAAAAGTGCCTTTTCCGATATGGCTTCGCAATTCAAGGGAGTTAAGTCTGGAGATACAAATCGAAAATGAGACGACGCTTAAGAAGTCATTATCAGATTTAGGTCTTCGTGTATCCTCCAGCGATACAGTGAGGTTAACCGACTTGAACCAAGCAATGATTCCTTCACTGGAAGAATGTCGGACTCCAAATGTTCTTGATTTGACGGAAGTATCAAGAACGGGCGAAGTTATGTTAGTTTGGATTAAGGCTTTCTAAAACGGCAGAACGTTTACTTGGTTCAACACCTATCTGCCCAGAGAGATTGGAGACTTCTAGCATGCATTGCACAGGAAGCGAAGCTCACCCCTTGGGTGTCACTGGTTACCGGGTGGTAATTATTCCCTATCAAGGGGATATAATGCACGTCGTAATAGGCACGCACGTGCATCTTAGCTGAAGTGTCCATCGAGCCTCTCACTCCGCGCTTCTTCATAACTTGAGGTTAGTTTTCTCGTTTTTCATCCCTATTGCATATATGTCTTTTCTCACTCTGGCAACTTTCCGAAGCAAGCAGTTTTATTTTTGCAGCTATGAAACAGGAAATGAACGATGGACAGAAAATATCTGTTGACTGCTGTCTTCGCTCTGATAAGAGAAAAGGGTTGCTCTTTTGGGATGCTTTAAAATCAGTTCGTGGAGAGACTTCTGCTCCACTTTTTGCCTGCACAACGCATTAGGCGAACAGCAGGACTACGCCCCGCTGCAAAATTATAGGTTCACCTCCCAGTTTGTCCATTAGTACCGGAAGAACCCGCTGCCGAGCCTCACTGATGTTACCATCGTATCTCACTATCGAAAACCTTTATAGAAGTATTCTAAGCAGCATATCTTATCAGAGCTGGATACCGCGAACTTTTATTGAAGAAGTACCGAATAGAGAACGGTGCAAAATTTAGATTCACCTCATAAAAACCTGAGTAATCATAAAAGTACCTACAAGCAAAGTAAGATTACTATCTCGGCACATCACCTTTGTTGTAAACAACACCAAAAATTTTATTTGGCATACGACTGACAAGGTCATCAATAACAGTTTGCTCTAATTGGTTCATGCATCAAGTATGGCGTTCTTCAGATAAGAAGCCAGTGTAAGTGGTTTCATTCTTGTACACCTTTTGTACAAGCATGCCCGACCAGTTCTCGATCGGGATGTGATCTGCAGAACAACTAGGCCACTTCAAAAGTTGAAATTTGTCGGAGTTAAGCCAATGTGTAGTTGACTATTGTACGTGTATGGATGCATTATCTTGTTGAAAAATAAGGTTGTGCCTACGAAATCTTCTGAAATATGGCAGGTAATCTTCGAGCAATTTCCCTGGTCATCCTACACGAGACTAACTCCAAAGCGACAAGTCGTTGTCCAGGAAACGCAGCCCAAACCATGAGGCTTCCACCACCGAAGGTGCGCCTGGAGAATATTCAGTTTTCTTTCCTCAGATCTCTCCAGTGGTGTCTGAATCCATCGTGTCCATCAAGACTCCATTTCTTTTCGTCGGACAATACCACTTAAAAATTGAAAGCGCCCTTCTGCTTTCATCTCAGACTAGATCCAGTCTAACCTCACCATTTTCCAGTTCGTGCTCATCTGCGCACGAGCGAAGTTGGGCTTTGTGGCCTTGTGACAGTCCATCTAACGAGGGCTTGAACAACAACGTGTGTACTGCGATTCAAACTTCGTAGTACTGTCCATTTCGATGCAGGGAGGTCTAGATGACGTTGTCCTCCGCGGACTGGGTGCTGTTGGAAGCCATCCGGAGCAGGCGGCTCTCATCTCTTGCAGACAGCTTCCTTGGACGGCCAGCTTTCTATATTTGCTTGCTTACCCTCCGTGTCCTTCAGATAGGTTTTATTCATTGGTATGTTGAAAGCAGACCAAACTGTGGAGCGCGAATTCACGATCCTTTTGTGGAGTGGAAGCGCGCTGGATTTCTCAAAATCGTTAAGGCGTTCAAGAAGGTGTTGTCCTGTGGAGCTCTTTAAATTTGATAGAAACCTCTAGTACAACGCTACATTTATCAAATTACAGCTGTGCCGCTATACAAAGAGAACCATGAGTTTCTTCTTAGTCTGCGCTCAGTTTTCACGCGCATCGTTTCGCGTTTCGTTCTGTGCTCTCTCTTTGGTTGTTGTATTTCGCACTCTTCGTAATTTGTTGTCCAGTGTTATTTCCCCATCAGCTTATCATTCCAGGATCCATCCCGCACGAAAACAAGCTGCACCCTGTTCGATGAGTCGCCCATAGCTCTCTTCTGCCCTTTCCTGGTGTCGTCCTACAATGGGAAAACTCGATCGCTTCGACATAATATTGAACAATCCGGAGGACGTCTACTTTGCAGGCCAGGAGATATCTGGGAAGGTAAGCCGTCCTCGAGCGAGTCTCGTGATGCCAATGATTCGTGAAGCATCGGGCACGCAAATGAATTAGAAAGCGATAAAGCGGATTGGAATGGCCCCCAGCGCCGTGTGAGCTCGCGCGTCAATGGGAAACAGAGTTTGAAAAATTGATAGGGTTTTGCATCTAAAGAAGACCAAGACGCAAGGGTGAGTGATGAAAGAGTGCTGAGACCCTGTTCTCGTGAGTCTCAACATGGAAGCGATACGCTCGAACGCCTTGTGGTATTCCCTACATGTCCCTATTGGTTGCGCATAGCTAGACTGGAAGTACAGCCGTATGCAGCTGCTTTGTGAAAAATAGAGGGTCCTCCTGTTCCCATGACTAAAGCCGCTGAGCAAACGTAGACGTTAAGACATTATTAATAAATAAACACGGACCTCAAGTGTTTTCTTTTAAACTTCTTTCCAAAAGCACTTAGGGGGTTGCTCATATTTTCTTCTTGGCAGGTTTCACCTTTAAAGAGGGCCAACCAGTACTAGACTAGAACATTTATCTTGTAAAATTCGAAGGTTACCATGGTACACCCTCTTAGGATCCAGAATGGCTTCACAATTCATAACCATTGACGTCGAGCTTGCCTAGGACCTTTGGAGTAAAAAGTTGGGCAGGGAAGTCGTAGACGGCTGATTACTTCTCGTAGAGATTTCTGCAAGAGATTCACTTGCCGGCTACAGACAGAAAGCTCCACTCTACAGATATGAATATCCTAAATAAGTAGTAAAGACAAACGAGCGCCAAACTGCACATTCCTGGGAACAAGCAGAAAAAGAAGAAAGCAGGGAAAGCAGAAACACTAATGGAAGGAACGGTAAAGGCTGTGGGCGACACTGCTGCTGGCAGTTGCTGCCTCCCTTACCATCAACTTTGACGTGGAATGAGGTAGTAATGGCCTCAGGAATGGAATTGATTTTACGTATATGTATTTGTATTTTTTGTATGTGCTTTATTTTATGGTATAACACCTCATCTCAGTGAACAACGTGAGGCGCAACGAAATTGTGCGATTCGTCTGGCTTCAAGCAGACTGTTGTCCAGTTTTTTTTTCTTCATAGAATTGCTTTCGAACCGATGAACACTCAACGAAACCATTTCGCTTTGGGATCGCACAAATTTTGATTGGTTGTTCTTGTCTGCTCTTCGCGCTTCCCTCACAACATTTTCATTTTGTTGATGCATTTTCCTCCAGCGGTAATTTTTCATCTTTCAGGTCATCATCGAGATTAGTGAGCCAAAGAAGGTGAACGAAATTCTACTGGAATTGAAGGGTAGGGCGCGCACTTACTGGACCAAGCATTCAGGTAAGAAGAATACATATGGCATTATAATTCGATTTTACACTGGAAACTCATTATTCCTTTCTTGTTTTTGTCTTTCTCTATGTGGGTTTTTCGATGTGGAGAACATTCAGTACCTAGCGCTAATGTGGTTATTTCGTTAAGGATAGGTGTCACGACTGCCCACGACAGCTGGTTAGCAGTTTCCTAACCGGTTTCAAGATCAGAAGGCAGTTTAGACAAATATTTGTTCGGGCGTGCATACATCAGAAGCAATTCACAAGTCCTCAGGCAGAGAGTATCTGACATATTTAGGCTTGAAGTTGATCATTCAGGAAAGTCGCGGAAACACGTTTCGCACTCTGAGCCCTACTTCCTCGAGCAGTTTAACACCAACTACACGCATAAATTCGTGGTGACCAAGAACGGCAAGGAGAAGGTTCTTGTCTTTTTTATTTTTTTCTAATCTAGCACTAAAACTCACAGTTTGTGTGAGACAGAGAAGGTCCTAGAGTAGTGCATGTACATAGCAGCTATGCTCATGCTGTGCTTCTTCTGGCGAAAGCTGCCAGTTCACAACGGTCCACATCATTTTGTTGGGGCTTATACTGTTCCACTTCTCGGGAAAGGTGAGCTGTGTTGTTCAATCGAGATCTGTGGGTCACATTAGCGATGCCGGCCAATCATCGTTGTAAAAACCGCCGATCCCTCTGGTTTCTGTGCCTAGCTCAACAGTTAGAAACTAACTGAGAGGAGTGTTTCTCACTGTACTTTGCTGCGGTAGTCGAAGAGGCGAGCTGAGCCCAATTTCCGGTGCTGCTGAGGAAACAGTCAAAGTCAAAGCACAACACAAAGAGAATGCTGAAACAGGAGCGAGTGCTGCCGGCCGGAGTGCACGAGGTACCGTTCTCCTACACGCTGCCGAAGTCCCTTCCAACATCGTTCGAGGGCGAGTTTGGTCACATCCGCTACACTTGCAGAGTGAGTTCAGCACCTTCTCATGACGTCTTTGTTTTTTCGTTTTTCGTGAATTTTTTCGTCTTATTGTTTGTTTACTTGCATTCTCTATCTCATGAGGTATCAGGTCTCCTGGCTCCAAGCAAAAGCTATGATGAACAACTTTTCACCACGGTACTTCGAATTCTTTTTCCTCCTGATTGGTACAGTCCTACTTCTTGGAGTAATGTCTACCAGACCTAAAGCGAAAAGTGAACCTCCGCTCAAAGATGAGAACTGCATCAAGCGCAGCTGAAATGCAAAAATGAGATAACCTCCTCTGCTGGAACTCGGACCCGTGATAGGTTTATATAGTTTGTGAGAGATTTGGTGTTCCTAGACCTCACGAGACCTTGCAAATAGAATCTAGAAAGACAACAACCACACTTTCAGCGTATGATCAGGCCTTTCTAGTCTATGAGAGGTTTGGTGTTCTTAGACCTCAAGTCAAATCTAATAGAAAGACAGCAACCAATCCTTCAGTCATGCATATTACGTAACCTGCCAACTGCCAACTTGATGCTGATAGATCGAGACGATAGACGTGCACAGTGGATTCTGACCAAGGCGAGCTATCTGCACGTGTTCTAAATCAGCCGAACTGCTTAGATGATCCCCAATATGGACATGGCCTCTGATTTCAGATAGAGGTTCCTAGAACCAATACAAATGGTTCTGATTGGAAACTCTGGTATATATATATATATATATATATATATATATATCCCAGTCAAATAGAATTTCACACATCCTTTTGAAACAGGTCGAGAAGCTGATTTAAACCCCACGACAATGACCCTCTGAACCTCTTCTCATCAACGGCTCTCATACTTAATTCTATCGCGAGAAAGGGATACGATGCGGAAGTTAATGCTGTCCTTCTGATTGTTTTCCAATTCGCTTAAGGTCATTCGATTCATCGTCGATGCGAGCCTAAGGAGATGGCTATCGTGCAAATTAATACCTTAGCTCCGAGCACCAGCATCTGCTAGTGCTTTTGAATCAAATTTGAAGAGGAAGGGAGGAGGGAGGAATTGATCATGTCTATCACAGTATCCTTAAGACGCGGTTTTGTGCACGTTGGAACCTTGCTTCAACTTTGCAGTTTGAGTTCGAAGGACAGTAGCACATATATGTAGTTCGATGGGAACGTCAAACCAGAGGCCTTTATATCGGGATCTATCCTAGTCCGGGGGCCACATAACTAAAGAGTGTGTAAAAAAGTCCCCACCACATAACTAAAGAGTATGTAAAAAATCGACTTGGGATTACCGAGCGACTCCTAGAGAGCACGATAGAACCTAAACCAGAAAAATTCACGAGCAAAAAAAAAAACGAAAAAATAAATGATTTCGCCGCGGTCGTAGGCGGGTGAAGTTATGTGTCCTCACCATGTTAGATCCTGGTTATAACATGTCAGGCGGCGGTCAGCACGCGCTAGGTGGCGTTATGCGCCCTCCTCACCATGTTTTATCCTGGTTCTAACATGTCAAGCGGTGGTCTCACCATGCACGACTCCATTGCGTCGCTCTTTGCCCGCCGATGCGGTTGTCAAACTGCGGCGATTTTATTTTTTTATTTATCCGTTCGTTTTTTTTCCTTTGTTTTAGATTCTGTCGTGCTCCGTAGGAGTCGCTCGGTAAGTCCCAAGTCGATTTTTTACAAACTTTTTAGTTATTTGGCCCCCAGACTAGGATAGATCCTTATGTCGGTTACCGAACGGCTCAAATGCATATTCAAAGCGCATCTGCGATATAATTCAGGAGAGGAAGTAGTGATTCTGTGTTTATTCATGACATACTGCTGAATCAATTCGACGACAATCAGAAGACGCGACTGGAGGCTTCGTGGCTGTAGCAAACCTTGCTAAGGTTTCTACAGTGAAGGCAAACGTAGCTGCTCCCGCGATGTCGCCTCAGTCTCAAGAAGGTCAGAAATAATGGGTGCTGGTCTAGTTGTGCAACCGCACCACGAAGTGCAGGCAGAAGGTGCGACGTAATGCAGTGGTCGGTCGGGGTGATTTGCTGCCAAGGTCTCTTTTCGACTGACGGCTGTCCGTTCGTCTCGGCTGAGTTCGGCCGAGATCAGCTGTGCTCGCGAGCGACAGCCGTCAGTGACAGCCCGGTCGGATACCTTTGACGCTTCTCGATGAGCTGAATGTCAGCGGGAGTCAATCGACTCGGGGCGATGAGGAATTGCCAGGGCTGTCTCTCGAGCAGCTAAAGCGCAACTGTTCATAACTCCTAATTTGAAAGAAATCCAGCATTCGGAAAGCATGCCGTTAGCATGTGGTAATAATGGACGGCCATGCAAAGCTGATCTTGCCTATTAATGTTGCCATATTTTCAGATCCACGGATCTCCCTCGATAGAGAGCCTTCGGGCTCTCTTGTTAAGAGGGATCTCGGGCCGCTTGTCGCAGGGCCACGTGGCGCGTCCCCGGGTGGTGGATAGGGGAATTAAACGCGAACCAAATGCGACCGTGTACTGCCCAGAGACGCAGGTGGGATGCAGGGGATGGACTCCTTGCTCCTGCTGTGTCGGGTCGATGCGTTCCTTGTGCGTGGGAGCGGCATGTTCGTGCACTGTGTGCGTGGATGTGTCCGTGACTGTGCGGATTGTAACTGTGTCGGCTCGGCCAAAAGCTTGCACTCGGTAGACTGGGAGTACATGTAAGGCGATTCGAGGCCGCCTTAAGTCTCGCCCCGTCCCTTCGGGCAGTCTGGCTGGCTGCCCGGAGTACCCCGCCCGCACGACAGAGCCTGACTAGCTACCCGTGTTGTATGGAAGTCAAACACAGCAGCACTAAAGGGCCTCATTCCCCTGACCCCGAAAGAGCCCCCATTTCTGCAGCGATGGGAAGGACGAGTACGGAGAGGCTGCTAAAATCTCAGGGCCTAACCAGGCTGCGCAAACTGAGAAGGACTAGGATGACGATTTGTACTTACAACGCCCGCACGCTTGCGTCGGAAGCATCCGTCGAGGACCTGATGATGCAAGCCAAGAAGATCAAGTACGACGTCATCGGACTGACCGAGACGAGAAGACACCACCCCCTACACGCCGCCTACGACTCCGGAGAAGAACTGTTCCTCGGAACATGCGACAGCAGGGGAGTAGGCGGCGTTGGTGTCCTCGTCAACACGCACTTGGCCATGAACATCGATTCGTACGAGTCTCTGACAAGCCGAATCGGACGTCTGCGACTGAAGCGATGTGGCTCCGTGCCAGCCTTGACTGTGTTCGTCGCGTATGCCCCAACATCCGACTACGACGACGAAGACGTCGAGGCCTTCTACGTGGAGCTGGAGAAGTTCTATAAGGAAGATCACACCTTCTACAAGGTGATCGTCGGCGACTTCAACGCCAAGATCGGGCCACGAAGGTCGCCGGAAGAACTTCACATCGGAACCCACGGTTTGGAGTGGAACGAGCAAGGTGAAAGGCTGTCTGAGTTTATCATGTCGACCAAGACCATCCATGGAAACTCGCAGTTCCAGAAGCCTCCCTCCCTACGATGGACCTGGGAATCCCCCGGTGGCCAGTTCCACAACGAGATCGACCACATCATCTTCAACCGCAAGTATTGCCTGACCGATGTCTCCGTTGTCCCCAAGTTCTACACGGGATCGGACCACCGCCTCCTTCGCGCGAGGTTCCGCTTTTCGCGTCAAGGAGAGAAGGCCGCGAAGTTCAAGAAGAGGAGTCCCAGAACGACCATCAACTGGGATCTCTACACCTCTCTTGTCGGTCTTTGGGAAGATGCCGTCATGGACAACGTCGACGAGGAATACGATCGCTTCGTGCACCATCTCCACGATAGTGCTAAGGGAGCCGAGAGCTTGAAGACCACCAAGAGACGCCTGTCTCCGGAAACTCTCGAGCTGATACGCCAGCGTGGAGCAGCACGAGCGTCAGGCAACTATCAACTGACGTCCGAGCTTGCAAAGCTATGCAGAGCGGCGATAAAGGAAGATCTGAAGGAGAGAAGGGCGGAAGTGTTGGCTGAAGCAGCAGAGGCAGGGCTGAGCATCCGCAATGCCCGCCGGAACTTCGCCAACTTCAAGACCAAGATGACCGCTCTCCGACGTCCTGACGGAACCGTCACCTCTTCCAGAAGGACCATGGAGAAAGTCATCCACGACTTCTACTCCGATCTCTTCGATAGCCACGTCCACCTGCCCCTACGCCATCTTCCGCAGGATGGATACGTCATCCCCTCTGTTCTCCCTTCCGAGATCCGACACGCCATCTCGTCGGTGAAGAAACGTACAGCACCCGGTCCTGACAGGATCAGAGCTGAACACCTGAAGAACCTCCCGCCAGCGCTCATCAACACCTTGGCGCGGCTCTTCACACGCTACCTGTCCGAATGCAAGGTTCCATCTCAGTGGAAGACCAGCAAGACCGTCTTGCTGTACAAGAAGGGAGACGTGCACGACATTGGCAACTATCGCCCGATCTGCCTGCTGTCCGTAGTCTACAAGCTGTTCACTCGAGTCATCCTGAATAGGATCAGCAGAACGCTGGATGAAGGGCAGCCATGCGAACAAGCAGGATTTCGGAGAGGATTCAGCACGATCGACCACATACACACCATTATGAAGCTCATCGAAGTGTCGCGAGAGTACAAGCTGCCGCTGTGCCTTACGTTCATTGACCTGAAGAAGGCATTCGACTCCGTCGAGACTGAAGCGGTCATGGAAGCCCTGCTCACCCAGGGCGTTCCTACTCAGTACATCAGAGTCCTTCGAGAGCTGTACAGTGGATTCACGACCAAGATCTCACCATTCTACAACGACGTCGTCATTGACGTGAAGAGAGGGGTTCGACAAGGGGATACCATATCCCCGAAGCTCTTCAGCGCCACCCTCGAAAACGTCATGCGCGAACTAGAATGGGATGACATGGGAGTGAAGGTCGACGGCCGGCAACTGCACCATCTTCGCTTCGCTGACGACATCGTGCTCATAACACCGAGCATCAGTCAGGCGGAGCGAATGCTGGCCGACTTCGATCGTGTATGTGGAAGCGTTGGACTGCAGCTGAATCTTACGAAGACGATGTTCATGAGGAACGGATGGGTTTCTGATGCCCCATTCTCGCTCAACGGAACGAACATCTCCGAATGCTCCAGCTATGTGTATCTGGGTCGCGAAGTCAACATGGCCAACGACCTAGCACCAGAGCTGAGCAGGAGGAAACGAGCGGCTTGGGGAGCTTTCAAGAGCGTCGAAGAAGTCGTGAAGAAAACGAAGAACGTCCGACTCCGTGCCCACCTATTCGACTCCACTGTTCTTCCTGCCCTAACATACGCCTCAGAGACCTGGGCTATACGAAAGCAGGATGAACACGCGATCAGCGTCGCGCAGCGTGGAATCGAGAGGACGATGCTCGGAGTGACACGACTCACGCAAGTGAGAGAAGGCCTCCGGAGTTCCGAGCTTCGCCGACGTTCGAAGATCAGAGACGCTGTCGCATGGGCCAAGTCGTCGAAAATTAGGTGGGCCGGCCACGTAATGCGATTCGCAGACACCCGCTGGACGAGAGCCGTCACAGACTGGATTCCGCGGGATGTCAAAAGAACACCAGGACGCCCACCAACGCGTTGGTCGGACTTCTTCGTGAAAGCCCTGAACGACCGATATGACGCTCTTCGTGTCCCTCGAGCGAGGAGGATCCATTGGACCACTCTGGCACGCGACAGGGACGAATGGAGACGCTGCTGGCGCCCGCTCGAGCAAGTCGATGATCAACGGGACGACAGGTGATACAGGTGATTTTCAGATGTCAGGGAAGACCTGACAACTGAAAATAAATCATTGAATTTCTCTACGCACGCCAAGTTGCTCGTAGCGGCGATGTTTCTTTGGCGTCATCCTCTATTTTTGACATTTATGAAATTATACGAACACTTTTCCCTCTGTGAAACACAAGCGTTCCTAAATGTCACGCTCTTATTTATTTTGATGACATGTCCAAGAAGATAGAAAGGTCCAATTGTTATTTTGTTTAGCATTATTTATCTTTTTTCAATTGTTGTAAACTTCCAGCTATGTAATCTCGGTTATGTTCGACCGCGCAATAGTGTCCAGTCAAAACTGATTAGCAATTGAACTAACTTTTCTTCTTCAGAAGTGATCAGTTTGTCTTTTCATTTTTTTATTACATTGCCGTTAGCGGCTTCTAACAACGTTGTGTGTCATCAACAAGCATGACTTTCAGGCAATCTGCGAACGACCCTGGGATTTCGACATAGTCAGTCGAAAAGCGTTCACTGTGATAGGAGTGGAGGATATCAACTCTGACCCTCGGGTATGTAGACCTATGATTTTCTCGCTCACGTGCACCAGTATTCTGATGTGCACCCTTGCTGCACCTTTCTATTCAGTCATATAAAAGAAGGCGCAGAAGGTCGTAAGGCAATTTTTGCTACTCCTCCGATGAATATTGATATTAATAGGTTGCTTGGAAGCCCTCGAAATTGGCTACATATATACCAAGAAACAGTGCGGCTTACTCCTCCTGAATCGAGCAAGCTCGATAATAAACTGTGTACAGACAGCCACTTTTTGTGTTGGGCTTGTCCTTGCTATTTACTTATTTATTCATTCATTTATGCTCTAAAATGCTTACATCAACGAACAGTAGGCAAGACTCTTAACTCAAAAAAAAACAGTAAACACTTCAAACCTCAAGAATGACTAAAAACTGGAAAAAAGCTAATATAAAACTGAAGGACATTCATTCTGAGTGCTCGCTTACAGCGTAAATTTTGTAGCCAAAAGGCGACAGTGCAGGAGGGACATGCTGGGACTGATCACGATGAGCGACTAAAGAGAACAAAAGAATTAGCATATGCATTTTTCCAGTAACAAAAGTCTGACAATGAGAGACATCCATAAGCTGACAGCCCACACCAAAGGATAAGAGATTGGTGGTGCCCTCCCCTGATAAGGATCCTGGGAGCTGACCAGCGAAAGAACGAAGCATAGCTATAACTGCTAACCTTGCCTGGCAGCCGGGCTGAGCCTAAGAGGTGTATCCAACCATAAGTTGAGTTGACAGCTAGTGTATGTAGTTAGCTATTCTCTTTCCTAGCTGCTGCTAACCTTAGTTCGAGAGTCCCGACTATAACACTTACTTACTTTGATACTTTGATGGTCCTTTTGTCGGCTGGAGGTCTTCTCAGCGGGGACCACAACTCTTCCAGACCTCTTCGATCTCTGGCTGCTTACATCCAGTGAGGCAGACTCCGTTCTCTGAAAGATCTTGCGAATGAGTCTGCCCATCGCGTTGGCGGTCGTCCCAGTGGTCTCTCATGGTCTCTCGGGAGCCATTCTGTGACACGGAGACTCCATCTGTCGTCCTTTCGTCGAAGCAGGTGTCCGGCCCAGCGACATTTGGACTTCTTCATGTACTGCAGCGGGTCTGCTAATTGCGACTTCTCCCGTAGCTCCGAGCTTCGTAGGCCTTCTTGCCATTGCTGACGAAGGCTTGTCCTTAGAAGACATCTCTCCAGTGCACGATGCGTAGTTTGCATCGCTCTGGCGATTGTCTTGTTGTCGGGCCAGGTTTCCGTCGCGTAACACATCGCAGGCAGTACAGAGGCGTTGAATATCGAGGCCCTGAGGCCGGGATCCTTGACCTGATCGGTGACTTCGCGAATCGAACTGAAGGCTGCCCATGCTGCGCGTCTATAACACTGTCTAGTGAAATTCTTTATATAGCGGGTGCCTCTTGCCATATTATAATGGCTGAAGGTTTTATACCGGGACATCGTCTGCTATGTGGAACTCAGGATTAGAACAGGTGCTTCTCGGCTAGTACTGAACTATCCCATCCGGTTGATGTTGTCTCGAATCAACGTGAGATATGTGAGATGGGAGATAACGCCTGCTTCCAGGCGCACTAACAAGGGAAGGGTCTGAAGTGTATGTCTGAAGGGGAGAGCGACATATATACGGAGAATCCCCATCCCTCAATTAGTATGAAAATGTGCTTATTTTGGCCTAGTCGTTAAACTCAAGGAGTAGGAGGCCACAATGGGATATAGCGCACCACGAGTTTGGGGGTCTTGTATGTACGCCATGCCCCTACCAGCAAGCGGCTCGTAGAGCGTATAAAGTCTACAGGCTCCTCACAGTCTTCCATACATTCACCAATGGCCGCAGGAAAAACCATCCTGCTCGGATTTTCAAAAGAGACCAGGATGTGAAATCGGAGGTGGTTCAAACGAGAAACGAGGTGTGTCATCAGGCAAGAAACGTCTAAAAATGGCATAGATGTCAGAATCCCCCAAATCTCAACCAATCAGTTGAAACGCAAAAATGCAGCAGTGCAGAGGAGCCAAACAACGAACCTTACTCGCACGAGGAAACCACACCTCCACTGTGCTCCGAGCCGTTTGCAGCTAGGGGCATCGCGGGCGTACGAGACGCCCATACTCGTGATGCGCCGTATCCCATGGTGACCCCCTACCCCTGGGTTTAACGACTTGGCAGAAAATAAACACATTTTCATACTAATTGAAAGGTGGGGATTCCCTCTTCTATATGAGTCGCCCCCCCCCCCCCCCCCCGTTCAGACATACGCTTCAGACCCTTTCCTTGTAAGAGTCCAGAACCCAGCGTAGATCAGCGCTTCCTATGTAAGGATGGCTATTCGCTCAGAGTGTGGGCTTTTCGGTGTGGGATGACTTTGAAGGAACTCTCCCGTCTGCATCTCTCCTATTCAAACTCCTCTCTGCCCGCCCTTTTACTGTTTCAGGTTAGTGAGCTCGTTGTTTCATGCTGCCCTTGTTAGCATTTCCAACGAATGCCTTTAATCACTGTTTGTTCCATCCAACAAGCTTCGTGACACATGACACGGTGATCTGGGTTCACTGACTGTTGCAAGAATTGCTCTCGGTGCAGCAACCAACAACATCACCTTAACCGTGGCGATCAATTGTCGATTTTCAGCTCAACGAGCCAATCTCCACCTGCGAATCGAATCATACGGTGGCGTGGTGTTGTCGGGCTACTGGCAGCATCACAGCCGAGCTGAAGCTCGAGAAGTCTGGTTTCACACCTGGCGAAAAGATCAGCGTCTCCTACCGGTCAGTAGCATAGACCTCGATTGTTCTCTTTTGATGCCAAGTAGGAACAATTCAGCTTTCAGGGTCAGCAACAACAGTTCTCGAGCAAAACCGTTGTGTTTGAAGTTTATTCAGATTGCTATCTATAGGTAGGATTGCTTCTGGAGTGCATGCTAGCAATGCTCCGAGTTCTTTAAGAAACAACTATTTTTGCAGGGCTAAGACATTTGCTGGTCACGAACAAATGAAATCAACAACACGGGTTATTTTGAAAATCGATAAGCCAGAGGTTTGTACAGACATGTTTGCTTGCTATTTACCATTGGTAGGCCAGCAAATCTAATCGTGCTGTCCACTGTGATGTCACATTTGACCTGACCTATAGTTCTTCAGTTCAATGTTTTCTTTCCTTTGGGTTTTCTTTGAAGGCTTGATATCTCACAGCGGGTCCAGCCCCATAACAGTCTTACCTGCAAATTAATTAGTTATATAGATGGTTACGTTATTTATGTTTACGATGTACTGAGCGACACAGACAAAAACAGTAAGAGCATCTATAGGTAAGATTGCTAGCATATAGCATAGCATATAGCATAGGAGGATTATGGCGTCTTGATTAACTTATTCAGAATAAATACCAGTTCATGGAGACACACAGGAAGATACCGCCGCCACTTCGGAGGAGTTTCGTGATCTCTGCTTTCCTCATAAGAGTTCACTCAATCCAAGTTCTCTATATTTCTTTTTAATTTACTCGTAATTTAATCTACAAGAAAGCATGGAATATTCCGATGATGGAAAGTGTGTCGCTCGCTACCAGAAGCCGGGCGTACGCGCTCAGTGAAAAGTCGAAAAATCCATACCTTCATGTGTAGCTTTTCAGGTGCCGGCGAACACCTCCACCGGCTGGCTGGTAGAGACGATAACGGTGCCGTCGTTGCCTCCTCGATTAGGCAAATGCAAGATCGTCTCCGTCACCTATAGCATAGACTTGGAGGTGTGCGTTCTGCATTAGCCAGTAGCCAGAAGCATGTCCAGATGAGGAACAATGACTAGTTCAGATCGACCAGACACTGGTTGTATCCTGCCCGGTCGTGATCGGATCCATACCGCAGTTGGTTGAGTTGCTGAATCACACGAGGAGTCGGAACGGGAAGAGCAGTCTGCGTGATTCCCCGCCTAAAGGGGACTCGCCCACGAATGATAGCTGCGTGCAGGTAATTCTCGTTCGCTACATCACCTTCTGTCCCACTGCATTGAAGCTCTGAGAGCATCCGCTGTTCTCAGTGTGAACGCCGCCAACATTCGGAGAATCTATCTTTCATCGTTGAAAGAATAAAGCATTCGCCGGCTGGTTTTTGACCTCAGCTTAGGCAAAGGGTTCAGTCACGTCGCACTCGTTTCCAGCGTTTAGTTCTGAGATGGTCTTGAACGACACGCCAATCTTGATACGTGTTTAGCTATTGTCGATATCATAAGGATTTCATTGTTCCCCGTGAGTGATTCTTCTAAGCAACCCGATTCTTCGAAAATCAAAGTGAACGTCTTCCAAAATCGAAACGAGATTCTTACTGGATAAACTACAGACCCATCAAGATGGTTAGAATAATTTTTCGTTCAAAGAAAATTTGCTATAACTTCACTGGATATTTTTTATGTTGGTTCAGCTGCCAGAGTGAGTGTAAAAAAAAATAAAGGACGACGTTGATAAATTTTTTGGAATGCGCCACGCATTCCACTTCTACGGGATGCCGTGGAGGAATGCGTATTTGGCCTGTTCAATGAATTGTGGTGGCAAACCGACGAACAAGTTGGCGCTCTAACATTCCCAGATGAGACTGGTACCAATTTAGCGACCCCGAGGGATGGAGGGCTTAATTAATCTGGGCGAGAAATCCGAACCAGGAACGTGTGTCGGGTGCGCACGACAGCCGGCACCTCGTTCGACCGGGCGCCACTAGCCCAACGAGTGTAATCTTTTTATAAAATTTTTATTTAAAAAATTAATTAAAATTGGCTTTAAAGCTAACACGGCATCAATCATCTATTAGGTTGTCTGGAAAGTTCGCAGCGTTTTGTGTTACTATTTTTCGTTCGTCTATTATTAAGTAAAAATTTAACTTGCATTGCGCATTAATGCTAATTTCTGTACAGAATTTTTCGTTCTATCGGACTAAATAATTTATGGTTTAACGTTTTATATCTATGCTCTTGAAGGGCTTATTGAAGTATGTCGAAGGAGCAATTCCGAACGATATTTTATTTTAATTTCGAACTGGGACCATCCGCAGCCGAGACAGCTCGATAAATCAATCGAGTGTGGGGGCCGAATAGTGTTGGAGAAAGCACTGTGTGCCACTGATTCAGTAAATTTCGGATCGGAGACTTCAGCCTCGAAGGTGACACCCGTAGCGGTCGACCTAGAGCAATCCTGGGCGACGAGTTGAAGGAATTGGTGGAAGCTGAAGAAGCTGAACCATTCCTAACAGTTCGCGGGGTCGCGGAATAGCTGGACGTCTGTAAAACTGCTGTTGCGGATCCTTTAAAATGCCTTAGGAAGGTGAAGAAGCTCGAAAAGTGGGTGCATCACGAGTTGAGTGAGCGGCAAAAATTGTCACGTTTCGAGATTTGTTCTTCTCTACTTTCACGCAACAAAACTGACCCGTTTTCCGAATAATCACTTGTGATGAAAAATGGATTCTGTATGATAACAGGGGACGTTCCGAACAGTAGTTAGACACCGACGAACCTCCTTTTCCAATGGCGAAACTCCACCAAAAAGGGCGTACAGCATTTCCGCCTTGTCAGCAGGAGGCGCGGGTTCGAGATGCGCCTGCCGTTAGAGTTTGGTCGCAAGAAAACATCGTCTGAGAGCTTGCAACCCTGTTATCGGCAACCTGGTGCTCAAAGAAATTGAATTGAAGCTTTAAACCATTATTTTCTCCCACTTTTCAAATTTCGATTCTCATAAAATTTTCAACAATGTGTTCTCTTATTTGGCTGGTGAATTAAAACTTCAACGAAGGACATACTAAATTTTTCTTGATCAAATTTTTTTCTAACCTTCTCGGAGAGTCTGTAGTTTAATGTATAGCAGCTTGCTCTGATTTCAAAATGTTCAGTTTGATTTCAAAAGCGAGAAACTTCTTTACAGTCAATAGTATCAATAGTGTATGTGATGAGGAAACTGTCGAATTTGGCGCTAAAATGTTTAGTGTGACGTGAAAATAGTATACAAATAATCCAAGCAAGCTGAATATTTTTCAAGGCAAGCTGCATACTTTTTAACGCAAACTGAAATTTTTCCAAATTTCATCCAGATTGAAGATTAAAGCTCTCTCAGGATAAGCACACTTTTATAAAGGATAAAGGACAGCGTTACTCATTGCTTTTTGGGATGCGCCACGCACTCTACATGGATATCGTGGAGGCGATTTGAATGCGTATTTGACCATAAATGACTTGCGGTGGCCAGCCGGTGAACAAGTCAGCGCTCTATCCTCCCCAGACAAGTCTGGTACCCATTCACCGACCCCGGAGGGATGGAAGGCTTGGTTGGCCTGGGCGGGTAATCCGAACCAGGAACCTGGTATCGGGTGCACGCGAAAGACGGCGCCTCCTCCGACTGCGCTGCACGCGCCCACACTTTTAAGAAGGTCAAAATAAATCCTTGACTTACAAAAAATCGCTGCTCCTCCCTGGGAAATTTGTACATCGCTAGCCTCCAAAAACGGATTGCTTTAAGCTTTATGAAATTTTTATTTTCTGGAAAAAATAATGAACAGACGTTTTAAAAAACAGGAAGGAACAGTTATTTAGCATATTAAAATAAGGGATCGCGTTGTGCTCTCGTCCAGCTCTATGCAATTCTGATTTGATTGACAGTAAAAATTGTATTTCCGGAATGACCTTTTGCTTTCTCTCTCTATGAAATTTTTATGCACACTTCAGAAACAAGAAGCATAGAGATTACAGCCACCACGGAGCGAATTGCAGAAAACAGTCATGTCTTTACTTCGCGGTTCAAATAAGCAGAAAATGCGTCCTGTGTGGCACGTGTTTTGATCGCAACTAAACATCCTTCCAAAGGCAGAATTTAGAGAACCGAAGAAATCACAATCGCGACGTGATTCGCGAGTCCATGGCGCGACCTCTTTTTTGATGTTCACAAAATCTACTTCCCATTGCACTTTGAAATTAGTTCTGATCCACCATGTTATCAAGGAAAACAAATTTTTATGTTTCTAACAATAATGTCACGTTTTGGGGACAGCTGAATTTTAGTTTCTTAAAAATTGTGAATTTTCCTGAGGCAAAGCTTCATTTTAACCCTCTTATACGATGACTTAGGAAGGAGTAGGAACCATTTGAGCTGAGCTGTGATCACGTTTCTGGGTTCTATTGTCACTTCTTGGCGCGTGAATGATGACCATTTGACTTCCTAATTGGACGGGAAATTAGCTGTTAATCAACCAATCGCGGCTCAGCATTCTGAAATTATGGCCTTACTGTGCCTGTCTTACATAAGTGTCCCACTACTAGGTGCGCTAGATATGCTTTTGTATTCTCCTCTTATGTCTGTTTATAAGGTGAAATGAGCAACATTGGGCGTGTGGGGTGCAGTCGAAGGAGGTGCTCGTTCTGGCGTTCACTCAATGCCAGGTGTTTGGTTCGGATTTCCCGCCCAGGTCAACCAAACCTTCCGTCCTTCCGGGGTCGGTGCTTTGGTGCCAGACTTGTTCGGAAGGGATAAAACACTGATTTTTCATCGACTTGCCGCTAGAAGTCATTATAGAGACAAAACACACTCAATCGTCAGAAGTCATTATATAGGCAAAACACACTTCTAATTGCATCCACATTCGTAAAAGTAGAATGCCTGACGCATCTAAAAAGGGATTGAGTAATTCCGTGCTTTGTCCTTTATAAGCAACATCTATGTACGTGGGATACTTTTGCTTTGCACACCATTAGCGCAGAATATAGCACTCTAGTTCCCCACCATGGTTTGCTTATTTCTCAGCATTATTTTTTCTCGTTTATTTATTTTTTCAAATCACCACCCCAGAGGAGTGGGAAGATTGTTTGTCCTAAGCGGGCGGGAAATCCGAACCAGCAATCTGGAATGGGGTGGGCGCGACCACGGCCGCCTCCAGCTGCTCTAGCACCCCCACCCCTCGCCATATCTTCTGCAGCATTGTTCTAAAGATCATATTGAAGAGTAAATAAGTATAAATATTGGGGTCTGCTGATCTTGCTGTGAATTTGTCCTCTAAGTAACAGTACTTGCACTATCATTATATGCTCGAAAGACATGGCGTTTGCCGTTAAAGTATGCGGAAAGGCTTGTGGCAGATCGCGAATTCTCGAGGTGCCTGCTCGAGGTGTAGCGAATAGTTTCCCATTGCCAAGTCTTTAAGGGATCTCTCAGAGTGAAAATATTTGAAAGTACTAGGGCGACCCACTCATAGGTTCATCTCGGAGCATCAATCTCGGCTCAAAGCTTTACGATAACATTAGGAGGTCAGATTTGCATTTTGCGAAGGAAGCTTCTTCAACGCAAGGCACAGAAGATTTTCGAGAGTTGTGCACATAAGCTTTCACGTAACTCAATCTAAACTACTCGTCCCTTCAGGTTACGATAACAGACGAATCGGGCCAAACGATCTGCGGTGAGCAGATGAGTGATGAGATAGACGCGTTGTTATCGGCTCGTAAGCGGGTTCGCATGCCGAGCTCGATTCTCTCCGAGCTCTACCCTTCAATGCCTAGTCCGTATTACAGGTTCGTATCTCCAGCTGCAGTCACTGATTTAAGGAAATAATAACCAAGAAAAATAGGTTTTTTAATGTTTGGGGCTGTTTCAAGAATCGCTTGTTGAGCCTTTTTTCAACGAAAACTATTTCAGTCTCTTGTTGTTTCCTGTGACATTCATTTTGCTCAAATTAGTTATGTGCCCAATTGCGAACAAAAGCGCCGCGCCAGGCGGGACTCGAACCCTCACAATCTGCTTTCCGGGCAGGATGTTTCTATTTACACCACAGGCGCTGTGTGATTGCGCATAGCATCCACGATATCCTTTCAGCAGTCACTCATGCTATCGGGACAAATCGGTATCTATGGAACGGTGAAGTCGAACGCCTTTTTAGAAGCAATCTTTTGCATATTTGTTGAAGTCAAGAGCAGCTGCTATAGAGGCGTTAAGCTACTTCATCGTCAATTGTCTGCGAAGTCACAAGAGAGTGTTCAACCAATGTACCTTGATGGGTTTAACTCTTGTCGTGATGGTGGTAGATTGCTGGCAGGGCAGTGCCCAATTACCATACATTAGCTTAAAAGATCACGAAAAGTCGAATGAAGTTAACTTTTCCATGTTTTATTTAACCTCTCCGCAGAAATTCATAATATTGAAAAAGTAATGCATTGGTATCGACGTTAATAGCTTGATACTATCGTAAGACGTTAAGCTGCCCTTTTCTAGGGAGTCATTCTTCGGACCAGTCGACATTTCGGACGAGAAGGAATGCGCGCAATACGGCGAGAAGTTGTTCGCTCCCAAGTATCCTTTCTACACGGATTGATGCTATGTGAAGGACGTCTCGTCTCGAATAATTCGTTCCCTCTACAATTCCACCGATGTCGACTCACTCTGTACTGTTGTTATTCATGTTTTGACGTTATTCCTTAAATGTGCCTACTACTCTCTGTGTTTTCGTGCGAACGAAAAACGCACTGTGAAATGATGCCGAAATAACACACATCCCGGTGTTCCCTTTCCTATGTGCATGTGAAACCGGTTTTGCGAACCCTTTGACCGTGAGTGCAGTCCAAAAAACGCGTTGCGAAGAAACCTTCGCGTGTTCACAACTCCTCGGAGTTAAGAGTTTACGAGAAGGCGTACGCTCCGTCCGATCCCCCTTCTCGAGACCTGAATATTAATATGTACAGCTTTCCCAGGACACCGAAATTTTGTCGTGAAGTCCGTAAATGAGTTCAGCGAGATCTCCAAAGATTGCTAGTATTCTTACCACAGTACCGATTGTGCCGCTCCGTCCAACCAGATCATGCGGCACAAAAGATGAAGAGCGACGCAAAAGGGCGCCAGAGAGCGTCGTTTTCCTCTCGCCACGCGTTGCGTCTGAGGCAAGTCGCCTTAGGGCGCGGCACCTTCAACATCTGGACGTTAGGCTGATGGAAGGAGCCTATCCACGCGTTTGAACGAGCATGGCCTACTGTCTGGAACTAACTGCCGGTATGGCGTGCTGTGAACAGTGCATATAGTCCCGGCAGATAGTCGTTCGAGTCGGCGCGAGAGAGCTAAGCGGACAATGATCGTTAGGTTTTTGCGACCCAATTTTTTCCGATTTCAGGCGACCACTGCAGTAAGACGAGGCGAGCAAATCCGTATGCGTGCAGAGAACTGAACGCACTTTACACTGTCATGCTCATAGCACCCCAGCTGCCTAAACTACGTTAGCCCCATCTGCCATTTTAGAGTGGCGGACGACAGCGTGAGCTAACTAACCCACATTTGAGTCTTCGACACTCGTGATGGCACCCTTCTGTTCCACTCGAAAAACTCTATCGAACGGTGTCAATCTCGACCAATTTTGGAAGATTATTTGACAATTTCGCATCGAGGGTGAGGCCGCAGGGGAGGAGCGCTGACGTAGCTGAAAATCAATATTTTCGAATTTGGCCACGTTAGGTACCATTCGATAGAGCTTTTGATGGTGAATTGATCGGTATTACATATAGTAGCGAGAATTGTAATCTAAGCAAGTAAGAGCGGAGAACATTGACCGTTGTTGTACTAAATTGCACGCGCAGGCGTAGTTGGAACAGAATGATTTTGTCGAGCTTGAACTCTTTTGGCTGCAGCTCAAGGATTTTGTAGGCAATAGAAAGTACGGATATGCGCAGCGATGTAGCTTAAGAATGTACAAAATTACAGCGGTGCGAATATGCAGGATAGGCTTGTGCGACCCAATTTTTTCCGATTTCGGTCGACCACTGCAGTAAGACGAGGCGAGCTGACGACATGCAAATCCTTGTGCGAGCAGAGCACTGAATGTACTTTACGATGACCTGCTCACAACTTTCCAGCTGCCTAAACGACCTTAACGCCGTTTTAGAGGGGCGAACGGCAGCGGTGAACTTTCTTCCGTCCTTACTCACCCATATTTGAGTTTTCGCCACTCGCGATGGGCGATTCTGTTTAGCTTGTAAAGCTCTATCGAACGGCATCAATCTCGGCCAACTTCAGAAAAATCGATTTTTTGACCATTTCGCATCGAAGACGAAGGCGCTCTAGGCCGAGCTTTCGCCGGCGATGACATCGAAATCGACATTTCTGAAATTGGCCAAATTTTCTCCTCCATAATCATCTAGGGGTTTATTTGGAGCGCTGATTATCAATCCGATGTCCGTTTTTGTAAATTCCGCTGATTTCGGTAGGTTTTGGATCTTCTTCTGGAAAACTGAGGGTGCTCGGGTCAGAATCACCGATTTTGCTCCAACTTCGTATAGTGGAAAGGGGTTACTCGAGGTTCTGAACAGGATGTCGAAATCCATCCAGACGGTTACGGCAGGAGACCACCTGTACTGATAACTGAGGGTGAGGTTAAGAAAGTATAGTTCGCTGGGGAGTTGTGAGCACTTCATCGTAAAGTACCTTAACTGATTTGCTTGTCTACGCATTCGTAGACCGTTGGCTATTCACGTCTTTCCACAGTGGTCGACTGAAATCGGAAAAAAATCGTGTCAAACAAGGCTAACCTGCATGTTCGCACTGCTGTAGCTTTGTCCGTTCTTAAGCTACATTGCTGTGCTCTAGCGCACTACTACTGCTTACAAAAGCTGAAGCATTCAAACTTGGCAGAGTTATTACGCTCCAAACACGCCCGCTCGCCTAATTTGGCAGTATCCAGGAGCCTCATGATCAGCTCGGACATTCGGGTTCGACGATCCGAACAGTCTCCTCCCAGCCACGCCCCCTTCAACAGAATGGCAACTGCAGTTGCCAACAGAAACTGCGGTTGCTATTCTGTTGCAACAGCAACAGTGTGTTGTCATCCTGTTGGAGGCTCGCAACACACTATTGCTAATCGGGAGCAGTGAGTAGCGCGCTTGATGCGTCCCGCGCCCCTTCTCTGCGCACTCTCGCTGTTTGCGCTTTGAGCAGGTCGCGCGCCGTCATCTCTCGCGCTGTCTGCATCTCTCGGTTGGAGCGCGCCATCGGCCTGGGTCTCTGCGTTCTCGTCTGTGCATGCTCTCGCGTAGCGAAGCTTATCGAAGAGGTCTTAGCGCAATTAATACTGCCGCCGCCGTCCAGTCTGACAATAGACATTTCTATTTATTGCATATGAAGTTTAAGTTTTTAGTGAAGCTTTTGAGTGGCATGCTCGCGTGATTTCAGCCGTGAAATAAGGAATATAACTGTGAAGGTGTCGAAGCATTCGGGGAGCGTGGGACGGTCTATAGCAAATGTGTGGGACAGTCCACATCAAGTAATGATTGCATATGTTTTTGGAAGTGTTAGAGAATTTGGCACAAATAGGGTCGGTGGGGTGAGCGGTGGTCATCATGTGCTCAGTGAATATTCGCTTTGATAGGAAGGCACTTGCACGTCCAATTACATCAGAAATGACCTACCCCAGATCATCGCGGTGGAGAACACACCAATGCTGCACAAATTTTTTAGTTTCATGCGAAATAACTTCTTATTTCAAAATATATATTAAATAAATAAATATATATAGCGTTATGTATACAGGGTGTCTAGAAAAACTGTATACACTGTTTGGAACTGTTTGATACCCTTGCTCACAGCAAAAGGTACTGAAGAAGTTAAGGGCTCATATAAAATCCTAAGAACACAGAAATTTTCTAGTATATAAGCGGTAAGGAATGCGCCAGGCACTCGTCCGAAATTTTGCATTTTACACTGTGTGATTGATTGTGTTGATGTGTGATTGTGTTTTGCTTGAATGCTTGCGGTTGTCCGGAAATTAATACAGGTTTTCGACCTCCAACTTTAGAGAAGGATTTTTTGGCAACATTTTACCTTGGAACGAGTTTCTACGGCGTGTACGGCGTGTAAGTAGTTGAGATTGCGCCATGCTTCCACCTGAAATCCCGATCTGATTAACTGTGCATGGGCTAAATGCTTGATACAACCTTGTTACTACTTGGCCAGTTTAATCTATGCTATGCCTCTTTCGACTGTCGCGTGCACCCGATACCAGGTTCCTGGTTCGGATTTCCCGCCCAGGCCAACCAAGCCTTCCATCCCTCCGGGGTCGGTGAATTGGTACCAGACTCGTCTGGGAAGGATAAAGCGCTGACTTGTTCATCGGCTGGCCACCGCAAGTCATTGTATGGCCAAATACACATTCATGTCGCCTCCACGACATCCCGTAGAAGTAGAATGCGCTGGCGCATCCCAGAAGGGATTGAGTAACGCCGTCATTTATCCTTTATCCTTATGCCTCTTTCAACGTTTTGAGCTTGACGATCACGTGAAAGACACAAGACATGCGAGTTTATTGATTGCACAATTTAAATATGCGCAGGAGCCCCATTCTCGAAGACGGATTCTGTGGACTGATGGGGCAACATTTAAGCTGAATGGAGAGGCTAACCGGCATAGCTACAGCTGCTGGGCGATGGAAAGTTAAAAGGAGCACATCAAGGTTAACGTGGCCAAGTATTAGGTTGGTGCATAAGTTCTCGGATATTTGATCCCTCCTGAATTGAAAGCGCATTTTCCCGCCAAATTTCTCACATGTATCAATGCGTAAATAATCGATCGACAGGGAAAGGAAAGGGCTACAAAACTTTCCTAACATTTACTTCTGCGTTGTTAACGTCAGCTATTATGGCTAAGCAATTCATCCCAACTGAGACGCATATTCGGCACGTCATGTTATTCCTGCATCAATCTGGCCTCAATGCTAACGAATCGTATCGTCGCCTGAAGGATGTTTACAACGAGAGTGCTCCTGCTCGAAGTACTGTGTGGCAGTAGTTCTCGAAGTTTGCCGTTGGTGAATTCTCCGCTGAAGATAATGAACGAGAAGGGCGCCCGATAACACTGGATTTGAATGGCTTCCGAAGTAGAGTGTAAGCGGACCCATACCAAACCACTCGCGAACTATCAAGCACACTTGGTGTTGGTCATTCAACAGTTGTTCGAGGATTGAAGTCGATCGGCAAGGTGCAAAAATTGGGTCGCTGGGTACCTCACGACTTGACACAACATGACATGGATCGCAGAGCCGATGTCGCTCTGTCTCTCCTTACCCTCATACGTACCCACGGATGGCTGGACAACCCTGTCACCGGGGATGAGAAGTGGATACTCTACTCTAATTATCACCGGCGTGCACAGTGGGTTGACGCAACTGGAGAGGCAAAGGACGTTCCGAAACCCGACCTTCACGTGAAAAAGGTGATGCTATGCATTTGGTGGAGCGTTCTTGGCGTAGAATACTGGGAGGTGCTGGACGAAGGGATAGCAGTGACGGCAGAGGTTTACGTCAACCAAATGAGGAAGTTGAGGGCCCACCTTCAAACCACACGAGGAGAGCAAGTGAAGAAGTATTTTCAACACGACAACGCTAGACCGCATATTGCTAGAACGACGGCGGCTGAGTTGGCGGGCTACGTATGGACCGTTCTTCCACATCCACCTTACCAGATCTCGCTCCTTCTGATTATCATTTGTTTTCAAGCCTTCAACGCCATTTGGACCGCCAGCAATTTAGGAACCGAGAGGATGTCAAGGAGGCACTGCTCACGTTTTTCGAATCACAACCGACCACGTTTTGGAGAAAAGGCATCCATGACTTACCAGCACGTTGGCGAAAGACAATTGATGTAAAGGGTGGTTACTTCAAATGATTTGATATTGTTGTTCGTATGTTGTGATAACAAATATTTTATGCCTCAAATGTCCGAGAACTTATGCACCAACCTAATAGTAACAAGATTGTAACAAGTATTAAGCCATGCTTAATCAACCGAGTCTGAAATGCAAGGTTTCAGGCGGGGCAGGCGCAATCTTGACTGCTCACTAGTCACAGAAATCTCGTTACCCTCTGCTTTCATATGAGTCTCCAACATCATAAAAAGCTTTACTAGCAGCAATGCCAGAACTTTCAAACAGTAATTGCATTTCCAAGGGATGCCCTGCATTTTTCGCATGCATTAATGTGCTTTCAAGTTTTAAACCTTAAAAGAAGCACAAATCCACTTCCTGAATAAATTATAATAAGTGTTAGATCGAAACACAATCAATCGAGTGTAAAATGCAAAATTTCAGACAGTGCATGGCGCACCACTCACATGCTAGAAAATTTCTATTTTCTTAGGATTTTATATGAGCTTTTAACTTTTTCGGTACCTTTACTGTGAGCAAGGGTATCACCTTTCAAACAGTGTATACAGTTTTTGAGGCACGCTGTATACACAGTTGTGCACACGCATATGTATATGCCATCATATCGATATGTGTATACATATGTGCATATACACATATGTATATATATATGTATACACGTGTGTATACATGCATACACATGCATATTTGTATACGTATATTGTATATACATCTGAATATATGCATGTATTCACATGTGAATACATGCATATGTACACATGTATACATATATATGTATATACACATATACACGTATATACATATATATGCATGCGTACACGTGTATATGCATAAATGTATATGTGTTTATGTATTTATATCTGTACACATAAATATGTAAGCGTTACGTACGAGCTGGATACACGTGAATATATGGCTGCCCAAGTATGGGGAAAACGAAGGCACGGTTATCGGACGGAACGATAATCCTGCAACCGTCTAGCAACCGAACGGCAACACAATAGCAACCAAACGCAACTGCTACTTGCAAAAGGATAGCAACAGAAGTCGCCCCTCAGTTGACCGGCTTCTCTCGGATTCCTCCAATAGCAACTGGAGCCTCTCGACCGTGTTGCTCGTGTTGGTTCGGCTCGTCGAACCCGAATGTCCGAGGTGGAAGCGTGGAAGTCGCTGTCCGGCAATGCCAGGCACACGAAGGATTTGGAACGCATTGGAAAAGCATTTCGATATTTGAATTCTAGGTTCTAACGCACTTGAGGCGAATGATGAGGTCAGCGGTTCGCATCTAAGCCGCGCAGGCTCGGTCTCGATGCGAACCCCCTCCATTGATTCTGCTGGGCCTATACACATTGTTCTCAGCGTGCGCCATGTCAGCAGTTAGTTCCAAACAGTAGGCCATGCTCGTCTAAGTGCGCGGATGGGCTCCTTCCATCAGTCCATCAGCCTAACGACATCTGCCAGCGGTCGCGCCTACTCGATTGATTCCGCCGTCCTATATGCATTGTTCACAGCGCGTGCCATGCCGGCTGTTAGTTCCAAACAGTAGGCCATGCTCGTCCGAACGCGCGGATAGGCTCCTTTCATCAGCCTAGTGTCTAGAAGTTGAGGACGCCGCGCCCTAACGCGACTTGCCTCAGACGCGACGCGTGGCGAGCGGAAAACCGCGCTCTCCAACGTCCTTCTTCTCCGCTCTTCATCTTTCGCGCCGCTTGTGCTAGTTGGACGAAGGGACACGGCCGGTTCTGTAGTTAGTGCCAACACGGTCACGCACCGCTTTGCATCATGCATGTCGTGACGCGGATGACCGACCCTCCGTCGAAGCATCGGCGGAGAGGGTGGACGCCACCCACGCCCCGGCTTGGAGCCCTTCTGGACCCGTCGCTCGCTATGGGTGCCCGCCCTAAAACCACGCGTATTGATGCCCATAGGCCATGTGCGGATCCACGATGCCAGCTGTTAAGATATCAACCCGTGCCCACATTCCTCCATGGTACACCTTGCAGTGAGCTCTGGACTCGATACTCGCCCCCAAGATACCGCCCTCTGTCGTGGCCACGACCTCGGGCATCCCCCTGGATTTAGACTGGCTCACACTCTTCAACATATTCGACCGGACCCAGGCTTGACAGACCATATTGAGTAGATAGTGAACTATAGACTACATAAGTTTATGATAGACTAACCATTTACGATACAATATACAAAGCCTGCTAAGAGCTCTACGCCTTAAGGGAAGGCCGCACCCAACCTACCAGGGACTAGCAAAGCCGCCAACCCGCCGGCCATGGCCGGCCCTGCCCCTATGTCAAGACAAGGGCGACGGGGCCGGTCAGAGGACCGGCGTTACCTGTTGGTCACGGGAAGCAGACGAGGCGACGAAGGCTGGAGAAGCCGATTATGACGACCGATGGACACTCCAAGATGACGGCAGCACTTCGGCGTCCTAAGCTGGACGACCTCGGTGATCTCGGGTCAAGACGTAGCCCTCCTCGAAGACGGCAGCCGGTAGTGGACGGTGCAGATCAGCAGACGACCTTTCAGCAGGAGCGGCAAGCCGACGACTGACTGGTGGACAGGCTAGAGCGCTCACGGTCACGCTTCTTCTGTGTCTATAGCCGCTTCCAGAAGCTTCCTATGCAGGTGACGCGTTGGTGCAGGCTTCGACATGTCGATCGGCGCGTTTTGACCTATTGACCCCCACGACGACCGTCTGCAGTCAGAAAATTGGTAGTGTAGGAACTTCTTAACGGAGCCTTATGTGAAGCCAAAAATTGGTAGTATTATTGTAAGTGGAGCTGCAGAAAAAATTTATTTATCCTTTATTTATATTTATTTTATTATTATTTTTTATTCAATCAACCGTGGGTTACGAAACCATCACACGCGTAGGAAATCGATCGAAAATGTAATGAGAAATTCTAACGAATTACAACGACACACCACATACAAAAAGTTTTTACGAGCAACAAGGTGTCTAAAACGAGGCGTGAACATGTTGACGACATCTTCGTCATCACCTATAAGTACGTTGAGCTCCTTGAGATTTCGATATGTGAGCAAGTTTGACCTAAATTGAGAACTAACAACTCTGGGATACAACCTAAGTTTTCCTACTCGATTTCTAGTCAGTGGCACACCGAAAAAAATTTTGTTGTGTCTATTGAAAACTTTCTAGATATAATTTTAAATAGCATGATTAGGTGCGCTGTCTTTCGCCTACCGCACAAAAAGAGTAAACCTTGTCGTCTTGTCCTATAATCATTATTGGGAATGTCGACAGCCCATTCTAAACCATCTTATAACAGATCTCTCGTGTAGTTATTTTGGACACTTTCAATGAGCTTAGTAAATTTCTTTAGGTAGGAACTAAACACGGTGGCAAATTCCATGATGGATCCCACATATGTAGGGACGTGAGAGGGCCTGAGGATCGTTTGTCTTAAGTGTCTTGAACAAGTTATAAGCTCGATAGTTTGCTTTGTTTTGTTCAAAGGCGTTTTGTAGTGCGAGCCGAAGTTAACCTCACTCGATGTGAGAACACATAAGTCCCTAGCTTTCGTAACCTGTTTCAAGAAATACCTTTAAGCCATAGGCTAGAGAATTTTTCAGCAGCAAGAAGAAGCTCCTAGCCTTCTGCTCATTTCTCAAAAAAAGATGGTTTCTTGGAGTTCATTGGACGCATCGAGATTGTCGATCGTTTTGTAAATTATTACGCCATCAGCATGCTTTTTACACAAACTCCAAATATGGACATCGCGTCAGGAAGCTCATATGGGTACAACAGAAAAAACACCGATGATAGAACTCCGCCCTAGTGGCGATGTCCGTTCCTCCACGTGGTGCCACTGGAAACTGCTTGCTTTGCGAGCCGAGCTAAACATGGACAATCCAATTCAGGCGACAGACCGCCTGCGAACATTCTGTGTCCCGTCATATGATCGACGACGTTTCAGAGTTCTCGAGGTAATGCTACGACGTCTGCGAGAGCCGGCGCGCAGTCGCAAAGCCCCGGCGAGTGTGGTCCCTGGTGCGAGGACGGCATCGTGGGGCAAGTCCCATAACGTGGGCATGCCCCGCGTAGCAACGTTGAATGTGGATACGTTGGCGGGCCGCTCGTGCGAGTTGGCAGAAGCACTGGAGCGAGGAAATGTAGATTTCTGTGCGGTACAGGCGAGGAGGTGGTCTTGCTGCAAGTCGACGGATATTGGCTGTGGCTTCAAGGCCGTTCCGTGCGGCAATCGCAGAACCACCAGCGGTGCCGGTATGACCGTTTCCGAGCGTTTCCGTGACGCGATTGTAAGCGTAGAAAGTTTCGATGACCGCTCGATGAAAATTGTTGTCGCCGTATGAAAGCAACGATGTCATTTGTTTTCCTCGTATGCTCCGCAGACAGGCTGCTAAGAACAAACCAGGACGAGTTCTGGCCCCTGCTTGATCAGAAGACAGCGAAAATACCGACACAAGATATTTGTTGTGGCAGATGACCTTACTGGCCACGTCGGAGCAACGAAAGACGCTCACAGCTGTCATGGTCTTGGCTATGGGTCATGTTATGCCGATGGTGACCGTATACCTGAGCATGCAAGCTCACACGACCTCTCGAAAGCGCGACTCTCACCTCATCTCGTTTTATAGTAGGAACGCCAAAACGCGAATTGACTATGTCTTGTTAGGCTTACCTTGTTACTGATTAGCTCAATGAAGATCACGCCTCCGAGATATGAACGTGTCAAGAGGTGGGCAAAGCTAGAAGTAAATGGTGGCGACTGAAAGTGTTGTGGCCGTGCGTTTGACCTGATGGCGAAGTCCGTGTTCAGGAAGTTGGACGCCGATGTCCACCCAAGAAGTATTATCCCACTAGGCAGATTGCGAGCAGGCGAACCGGAAAGTGTACTGCATAATTGGCCAGCGCGGGAGGCCTTGGCATGCAGAAGGTCGTATTCGCCACTCCCCAATTGTGCCTATTGCACTCCTTATCTTGTTCCTTAGTAAACCTCTACTTCTCGCTCACATCAAGTGGCTCTCGGAGTAAACGGGTCGCAGGGAGGAGACCACCAGCAAGATTGTATACAGGGAAGGTATACAACAGTGGCGATCAGGATGAGAAATTTTAGAAGGAGGCTGAAATAAGACGGCGGCTCGTTACGGTGCTGGACAGAGAGTACAATGGAAAAGTGTCATTGCAGGAGCTGCCGAAGGAACGTGAGAAGGAAGTTCTTGTGTCTGAACAGAGACCGCGACTCTAGTGCGGAAGAAGAAACTCACAAGGTTGAAAAGAAGCTGGTGGTTTGCTGGAATTGTGAAGCATTACGCTAGACATTGCAAGTTGAATCCCTGATGTGCAAGAGGTGTCAGGAGACCGGGCATTAAGAGTAATACTGCGATACCGTCGTCCGAGGAAATGGTGGTTGCAAATGTGCCGCAGATGCAAGATTTCGCAGCAAGAACAGTAGTAAGAGGACTAAGCAAGACTCCAAAAGGCACGTTAGAGCGACCAAAATAGCGAATGCTGCTGCTGATTTGAATTCTACACGCATGTATCTAGAAGCAGTGGTGAACAGACACCGAGTGGAGTTCTTTCTCGACATGGCACGGCTCGGATATAATCTTATAAAATGAAGATATCTGGAGGCAGATGGGAGCTACAAAGCTTGAGAGAACAAATGTAGTGAGAAACGCCAGTGGATGTTCCATGAAGATACATGGGAAATTGCGGTACGAATTCAAGATGAAGGGCCGTAGAGCGGAAGGCTACGCAAATGTAACGCCTTTCAACTCCCTTATGGGACTAGAAGACTAAGAGTGAATCCAGAAAAATGAGGAGATGATGTACCATATGAAGATGAAGGTAGCGCAAGTGAAAGTGAAAGACCCCGATCTCCGACAGGAATTGAGGAAGATTTTTCCTAGTGTTTTTGAACATGCACAAAGGAGGAGGCTGAGCTTAAGCTTGTGCAGAATGCTGGTCTAGTTTTTCGAGGTTGCAGACTAGTAGCCTATGCTGCAGTACAGTCCGCCGACAAGGAACTCGATAGACATTGGGAAATGTGTGTGATAACCCCGGTGAGCCACAGATGCGCAGGCTTCTCAACAGGTCTTAACAAAGCGCTGCAGTCTTTCGATTATCCTTTACCAGTGCCTGAGAATATCTTTACGTTGTTCAATGGAGACAAGGTGCTTTCACAGATAGATCTGTCAGGTGTCTATTTGCAGATAGAGTTATCTGCAGACGCGAAGAAGATGGTTGTGATCAACGCACACAGAGGATTGTTTCAGTACAGTGGCTTGCCTTTTGGTAGAAAGACTGCATCTGGAACTTTCCAGTAGATATTGAAAAAGACGGTATCAGGGCTGAAATGAGTAACAACCTATTTGGACGATATCCTTGTGAGTGGTACAAAGGAGCAGGAACACAGAAAAAAACTTGATTGCGTTGTTCGGAAGAATCGCGAATTACGTATTCAATATAAGCCTGGAGAGGTGTTCGTTCTACAAACACCAGAGATACGATGTTTTGGTTTTATAAATAGAAGAGACAGAAACGGTAGAAGACCAAACCCGGATAAGGTCAAACCTATCAAGAACATGGTCAACCCGAAGAATGTCAGCCAACTAAGAGCTTTCCTGGGCATGGTTACATTTTATTCTGCATTCATGCCAACGATAAAAGAATTACGAGGACCGCAAGATGCTATGATGGAAAAGGATGTCAAGCGGGAGTAGACATCGCGGCACCAGAAAGCGTATAGTGACCTAAAGGCAGCACTTTCTAGTGAACTGAATCTCGCTCACTACGATTGTAGGCAGAAGGTTGCTGCTGCGGCGAATGCATACGAATATGGCGTCGGAAGTGTCATTTCGCATAGGTACTCTCGATGATACTGAGAAGTCCATTGCATGCGTTTCTCTATCACTAACAGGCGCTAAAAACAACTACTCGTAGATCGAAAAAGAAGCGCTTTCGCTTGTGTTCGCTGTCAAAAAGTTCCACAATCATATGTTCGACAGGAAGTCTTTTAACAGTCTACAAGCCGTTGTTAGCCATTTTCGGTGACAAGAAAGGAGATCCGGTTTACTCAGCGAATCGATATATGAGATGAGCGACAACTTTGCTTGGGTATGACTTTGACATAGAGTATATCAACACAGCGAAGTTCGGTCAAGCAGAGAGCTTGTCATGACTGATGTAAGGCATCGTTCTGAAGAAGACCATGTGATAGGTGCTGTGAAAAGCGGCATGTCCTTGTTGCTGAAGGATTGAATTAGCAAGCTGCCTGTCACTCATGAGTACCTAGAGACTTCTACGGAAAGGGATCCAGTGCTCAAAGGGATCAGATCATGCGTGAAAACAGGAAGATGTGCGAAACAAAATTCCGGGCTGATTCTGTTTTACAACCGAAGGGAGAGACTGTCAGTTGTAGGGAAATGCTTTATGACTGGAGAAAGAGTTGTAATTCCTCGGGGACTACAAGCGAAAGTCTTGAAAGAACTACACATAGGGCACTCTGGGATTGTGAGGATGAAGAATTTGTCAGGAAGCTATGTGTACTGGCCGGATTATGAACACGTGGTAAAAAAATGCTCAAGGGGCCACGACAATGCGAAGTACCCTATCAAAGCACCTTTAGAGACTTGGCTAATCCCAACTCGGGTATGTGAACGAATACAAGTCGAGTTCACTGGAACGATGCATGGACGTCACTACATAGTAGTAGTCGATGCTTTCAGTACGCGGCCAGAGATGGTAGAGATGTGAAACATCTCGGCGAGAGATAATGTTAAGTTTTTGATGAGCCTGTTTGCGCGATATGGACTATCGCAAGCCATTGTTAGTGAAGAGGAACACAATTCGTGTGAGATCAGTCCAAGAGTATGTGCGAAGGAGGAGAAATTGTGCACATTAGAACTGCCCCTTATCATTTGCAGTCGAATGGTGAGGCGGAACGCTTTGTTGATACTCTCAAAAAGCTTAGAGGGGAGGAGAGACATACGGAGGAAACCTTGAACGAGTGCTAGAGGCGTATAGGACCACGCCAAACTCAGTATTCGACGAGAAGGCTCCCGTAGAAGTGTTCTTGGAGGGGGATCGGACGCAGCTGTGGATACCGCTGAAGGAGGAATCAGAAGATCCTCGTGCAAGAGAAAGGCGAGAAACGATGGAGGAGCAGTTCAATAGGAAGCACGGAACTGTTTCGCGGACGTTCAAAAATGGTGCAAAATGGTATTTGTACAGCAGTGGAAAGGATCACATTTGACGTCCATGCATCGTTCCAGCGAACTCGACTTGTATTCGTTCACATACCCGAGTTGGGATTAGCCAAGCCTCTAAAGGTGCTTTGATAGGGTACTTCGCATTGTCGTGGCCCCTTGAGCATTTTTTTACCACGTCTTCATAATCCGGCCAGTACACATAGCTTCTTGACAAATTCTTCATCCTCACAATCCCAGGGTGCCCTATGTGTAGTTCTTTCAAGACTTTCGCTTGTAGTCCCCGAGGAATTACAACTCTTTCTCCAGTCATAAAACACTTCCCTACAACTGACAGTGTCTCCCTTCGGTTGTAAAACAGAACCAGCCCGGAATTTTTTTTCGCCCATCTTCCTGTTTTCACGCATGATCTGATCCCTTTGAGCACTGGATCCCTTTCCGTAGAAGTCTCTAGGTGCTCATGAGTGACAGGCAGCTTGCTAATTCAATCCTTCAGCAACAAGGGCATGCCGCTTTTCACAGCACCTATCACATGGTCTTCTTCAGAACGATGCCTTACATCAGTCATGACAAGCTCTCTGCTTGACCGAACTTCGCTGTGTTGATATACTCTATGTCAAAGTCATATCCAAGCAAAGTTGTCGCTCATCTCATATATCGATTCGCTGAGTAAACCGGATCTCCTTTCTTGTCACCGAAAATGGCTAACAACGGCTTGTAGACTGTTAAAAGACTTCCTGTCGAACATATGATTGTGGAACTTTTTGACAGCGAACACAAGCGAAAGCGCTTCTTTTTCGATCTACGAGTAGTTGTTTTTAGCGCCTGTTAGTGATAGAGAAACGCATGCAATGGACTTCTCAGTATCATCGAGAGTACCTATGCGAAATGACACTTCCGACGCCATATTCGTATGCATTCGCCGCAGCAGCAACCTTCTGCCTACAATCGTAGTGAGCGAGATTCAGTTCACTAGAAAGTGCTGCCTTTAGGTCACTATACGCTTTCTGGTGCCGCGATGTCTACTCCCGCTTGACATCCTTTTCCATCATAGCATCTTGCGGTCCTCGTAATTCTTTTATCGTTGGCATGAATGCAGAATAAAATGTAACCATGCCCAGGAAAGCTCTTAGTTGGCTGACATTCTTCGGGTTGACCATGTTCTTGATAGGTTTGACCTTATCCGGGTTTGGTCTTCTACCGTTTCGACCCCCCCCCCCCCCTTCGAGAGAATCCGTTTCGACCCCCCCCCCCCTTCGAGAGAATCGATGAACTTTAATGTTAAGTTGTCTCTTATTTTGCAAACAATTTTAGAAAATGTGAAAAAGGGATAATGTTTATTTATAGTCAACTAATAAAGTTTTGACGCAAATAAGTCAATTAAATGAAGATTTTTTGGCTTGGCAACGACATAGCAACACCCTGACCACCCCTTTTTCTACGTAAAGAAGACGTCATTTAAATTTGAATGTATCTAATAAAAATCTAAATAGTTATTGTATATGGTTCCTACCGAAAGTTAACATTCAACTTGCAGCAGGGTCAAGCGTGGGGTTCGATTTTTGCTGGAAATTTGCAACCCCCCCCCCTCAGATGCGGAATTCGTACGACGCCCTCCCTCTCTCTTCCACTGTTCTATTTCTTGTATTTCTTGATTTTTTCAAGATTTCTTGTGCATTTTAAACTCTCCAATAGATTCTTCTTTTCAGGTGCGGTGTCGGCACTGAAGAGAACAGTGAAACAGTTCCCTGAATAATACATGTTTTTAAAACACAATAAAATTCTTTAAAATTTTGAATGCTATTTTCGACACTTCAAAATAAAGATTTTCTGGTAGCAGTCTTCCAATCATCACTGTTCAATTTATGCAGTTTTTATGACGTCATGGACACGGAACATTCTTCTACCTGAAGGAGCGATGTTTGCATCTGAAATCGTGTTCTGAAATTGTGTTAAATAAAATTTTGAGTATTAATTTTGACGACGACTTAAGTGTTTTTCTTATAAATTTTTTTGAAACGTTCATCGAATCGGTTATGGAGCTGAAAAGGAAGAATGGACGATGGACTTCCTTATGGAAATAATGTTCTCCCATCCTAAGAAAACCTCATAAAAAAACGAAAATAAAGCTACCTAAACCCAAGCTCTGTGCATGATACAGCAAAAAAAAACGTGGTTCTCCGCAGCGATGACGGAACTGCGATGACGATATAATTAGGATGGATCGAAAGCGAAATTCTCGTTTTTCATGAAAAAAAATTATTTTTTTGTCGGAGCAGACCACCCATACAAATAAAATTCTGCCACAAAAACTTCCAAGTCTTGACCAACGCACAGTTACTCTTATAACTCAGTAAGTTTTTTGAATTTCGGAGATTACTCTAGCTTTTCGAAAATTAGACAAAAAATGCTTTCCCAACATGTAAAAACCATTTTCAAAAAAGGGTTCTTCATGCGCGGCGGACGGTTCAATTTTTGAGCGAAAAAAATTGAAGTGACTATTCAAAAATGCACATAACACGGTAAGTTTTTAGAAGCTTCAAAATTTTGCTAGCTTTCTAAAAACTAGAAAAACTCCGGATCTATCCTAGTCCGGGGGCCACATAACTAAAAAACATTATATGTAACAAATTCACTCAAGACTTACCGAGCGGCTCCTACAGAACAACATGAGACCTAAACAAGAAAGAGTCACAAAGAAAAAACGAAAAAATTGCATTTGTTACGGTTGTAAGAAGGCAAAGTTGTGTGCCCTCCTCACCATGTTAGATCCTGGTTATAACATGTCAGGCGGCGGTCAGCACGCGGCATGTGGCTTCATGCACCCTACCCACCATGTTAGACCCTGGTTATAACATGTCAAGCGGCGGTCAGCACGCGGCATACCTCTATTCCGTCGCTCCAAGACGGTTGTAAACCGCGGCGATTTTTTATTTTTTTTCGTTTTTTCGCTCGTTTTCGGTTTCTGTTAGGTTCCATCTCGTTCTCTAGGAGCCGCTCGGTAAGTTTCAATTTATTTTGCTGCCTTGTTTTTAGTTATGTGGCCTCCCCCCGGACTAGGATAGATCCAAAACTCCTTTCTCGCTATATAAGAACCAATTTCCAAAAAAGGCGTCTTCATGCGCGGCAGCGGGATCCAATTTCTGGTCCATTTCGCAAAAAATACTACCGAAAATCGAACCCCTCGCCCCGCATGAAGACCCCTTTCTCGGAAATTAATTCTTATGTGGTTAGAGAGCATACTTGCTTTATTTTTTGATGCCAAGCGAAATTTTTGAATTTCGGAAAATTGTCCGAGATATGATCAATTTTCGGAAGTCGTAAACTGAATCTCGGATCGACCGTTCACCGTCGTCATTGATTCAGTTTGCTTAACAAAAAGTAGAAGAAAAGCGTTTCTTTATTGTTGCAAAAACGGTTCATAAAAAAGGGATCTTAATGCGGGGCGGGGGGGGGGGGGTCAATTTGTTGTCGATTTTTGCCGAAAATCGACCAGAAATCGAACCCCCCGCCATGAAGACCCCTTTTTTGAAGTAATTCTTATATGGTAAGAAAGCAAATTTTTTCTATTTTTTGATGGCCAAGCGGGATATTCGATTTTCAAAAAATTGGCTGAGTTATGAACATTTTTGTGAAATTATCCCGATGACGATGGTGAAGGATCCAGTTCACGACTTCCGAAAATTGATCATATCTCGGCTAATTTTTCGAAAATCAAAAATCCCGCTTAGCCATCGAAAAATAAAGCGAATGTGCTCTCTAACCACATAAGCACTTATTTTCAAGAAAGCGGTCTTCATGCGGGGCTGGGGAGGGTTCGATTTTCGGTACGTATTTTTGCGAAATGAACCAGAAATTGGACCCCCTGCCGCGCATGAAGACTCCTTTTTTGGAAATTGATTTTTCTGTAGCAAGAAAGAAATTTTCTTCTAGTTTCTGAGAAGCTAGCGAGATTTTAAAACTTCGAAAAAGTTACCGAGTTATGAGCATTTTTGTGTAGTCACTTCAATTTTTTTCGCTCAAAAATTGAACCGTCCGCCGCACATGAAGAGCCCTTTCTTAAAATGGTTTTTTGTAAAGTTTTCGAAAAGCTAAAAGAGCTTCCGAAATTCAAAAAATTTACCGGGTTATGAACCTTTTGTGAACGTTCAAGTTTATGCTCCGATGACGTTGGTGCAAAGTCGACCGGAGTCGATTCATACTGTTCGATCCAGAAATGATTTTTTCACTGTGCGTTGATCAAGACTTGGAAGTTTTTGTGGCAGAATTCTGTTTGTATGGGTGGTCTGCGTCGGCTAAAAAATAATTTTTTTGATGAAAAACAAGAATTTAGCTTACGATCCATCCTAATCACATTGTCATCACAGCGGAGAAGCTTAGTTTTTTGCTGTATAGTGAACATGACTCAAAATTTTATATGGCACAGTTCCCCTCTCTGCCGTTCTTTCCTTCAGAAGGCAGAAAAGTTTTTTCCGCGAAGAGTCCATCCATCCTTCAATTGCGGCCGATCATGTCAGAGAACGCAGTTGCCGCACGCAAACTGCTATAACTCGAAGATCTTTGGGGCTTCTAAAAAATTCACAAAGCTTTAATAAATGTGTCAATACGCAGGTTTTAAACTAACATCTTCCATGTGATTAGAATATGTGATTATTCCACTGTGATTTGGGTCGATATTTTTTTTCGGCAAAAGACGCTAAGTCAAGATCATATAGAAGATCGTTTCAGAAAAACATAGCTTTATCATTGTGTGTCAAACGGGCTTAAAATTCTATTGGGTACGATTTCACTTTCAGGCGCTGTTTCCTGCTGAAGAGAGCAAATTCTTCTCGAGGCAAGTCCGTCTTTCGGTTGCCATTCCTTCATCGATTCGAAGAGTGCTTGAAAATCTTGTAGGGAACGTCTTAGGTGGTTCTTATTAATTGACATTTGAAATTGCATAAAATGCAATTTTGGAAGTAGATGTCGATTCTCCAGGTAGAAAACTCCATGTTCGTGACCTCCTGGCAAAATCTGAAAAAAAAATGAAAGTCTCTAATTGACTCTAAATCTGCGAACAAGAAATCTTTACTTTTCATTGTGCTATTTTTTTGATATTCACTCCCATTTTTTTACTCCAGGAAACGCGAGCGCTTGTATGTAACCGCCTGGTCGTAGCCACACCTGAAAAAAAAACTTATTAATAGATGCAAACATCATCTAAAAACCTGAATTTGGAGAGAGTCCTCTGCCAAAACCGAGAGAGTACGACCCCCCCCCTCCAGTCGAGGCTACAGTACGACCCCCCCTTCGACTCCCGAACCTCAAGCTGAACCCTGAGAAAAAGCAGAAAAAAATCAGGCCTCTTATATGCTACCTTTCATCCGATCAGGTAAAGTGATTTTCCTGGATTTTTTCTTGGAATTTTTCAAAAGCAAAGTGTTTCCTGAACAAGGCTACCACTGGAGCTAAAACTAGAGTTTACAACAGCTCAGATTTTATTGAGCACTTGTTCAAAAAAATCAAGTCTTACCTATGCGGTCTTCCCTGCGATAAGTTGAGGTCATGCTCAATTTTTTTCAAAAGTAAAGTTTTTTCCTGGAGGGAACAATCTCTAAAGCTGGCATGTAGCATTAAAAACGATAAGTTCTATTTTATATATATATGTATATTCTAGAATCCACCATTTCCTAAGCGACTTTCCTTGTGATCAGGTGAGGTCATACTCATTTTTTTTCAAAAATAAAGTTTTTTCCTGCACGGAACGATCTCTAGAGCTGACACGTAGCTTCGCAAAAGCTCAATCTTTAGCTGGTACCTAATGGAAAAAGTGCAGCTTATCTGGAGCTATTTTCGATGAGATTATGAAAGACGGATCATGAGACCTTCCAATCACATCGACTGGTCGATTGCTCGTCGATGTGATTGGAAGGTGCTCTACATGCACTTTGTCCAACCGAGCGTTACTCGCTCAATTTTGAGAGTTATGCAAATGCGGGTGGCATTCAGAAAACTAGAAGAAATTCTCTTTATCAGAAAAGCGCCTTTCAAAAAGGTATTTTCATGCGCAGATGGAGAGATGCGGTTTTGCTCGAAAAAATTGGACTAGTTTTACAAAAATGGACATAACTCACTAATTTTTGAGAGCTGCGCAAATGTGGGTGCCACTCAGAAAACTAGACGAAATGCTCTATCTTATGAATGCAGAATCAAATTTTGAAAAAATGATCTTCATGCGCGGGCATTGTGAGTACAGACCGTCATCGTAGTCCTTCTCAATTTGCACAGCCTGGTTAGGCCCTGAGATTTTAGCCGCCTCTCCGTAGTCGTCCTTTCCATCGTTGCAAAAATGGGGGCTCTTTCGGGGTCAGGAGAATGAGGCCCTTTAGTGCTGCTGTGTTTGACTGGAGTATACATGGGGACATGGGTAGCTAGTCAGACTGTCTGCGAATGAAGAACTTCCAGGCAGCCAGCCAGAATGCCCGAAGGGACGGGGCGAGACTTTTGAGGCGGCCTCGAATCGCCTTACGATGTACTCCCAGTCTACCGAGTGCAAGCTTTTGGCCGGGCCGACACTGCTACAATCCGCGCAGGCGAACACATCCACGCACACATGAACATGCCACTCCCGCACACAAGGAACGCGTCGACCCGACACAGCAGGAGCAAGGAGTCCATCCCCTGCACTTCACCTGCGTATCTGGGCAGTACACGGTCGCATTTGGTTCGCGTCCACTACACGGGGACGCGCCACGTGGCCCTTCAACAAGCGGCCCGAGATGCGGCTGAGCTCGAAATCAATAATATGTAAGGGTTTTGATCGTCAGTATGTCTTCAAGGATTGTCATATAGAACGGAAAAAACGGATTAGCGATCTCCACCAAAACAGATTTAATTAAGTCGACCGAGACTTCACGACCTCTCATTTAGTCTCTGTTTTAAAGGCGTGCCTGCGAACCATCACAAAACAGCACCCTCGCTATATAACCTGAGATAATCCAATTAACCAGACGTACGAGTAAAACTCACATGTGTCCACTTCAATGAAAATGTGGCAAATCGGACCTTGCAAGTGGAGTAGTGGTTCTAGAACATGACTTCCGAAGGCAAACAAAATTATAAAGCTTGAAAAGGTCAGTGCAGTGAGGAAGTGTTACTTTCCATTTATTCAAGGGCAATTGCTATTGAATTGCCTCTAATTTTTCAGGTGTCAGAAAGGAGAACTTTCCTGACCTCTTAGGCGGCTTCCACATGTCCTTGCTTCACGTAACTGGAAAAGACCTCTTGGTCTTCCAGGAAAGGACGAAATTGAGTCCCTAAGACCCACCCGCAACCATGTACGTAGAGCAGGAACTCAGTGGGCTGACTGTGTGCGTTTGTCGAAAACATCTGCTTTATCGCATGCCACTCACGAGTATTGTGTTATTATGGTGTTTCTGCGTTCTGGGTTTTGTTTGACGAAGATAAGTATGGCGGCGGTAGAAAGCCGAACCTCGACGTCAACAAGACCAACAATGATCACTGATATTACAGTGGAAACGCTCGTTTCCGACGAAGGAGTCTACATGGATTGCAGGTGAAGGGACATGAACGAGAAATGCATTTTTGGAGGGCAGTTCCATTCCATTTGGCTACTCCTTCTTCGTGGAAGTTACTGACTTTCTGGATTCATTCTTAGGAGTGCTACTCGCGAATGAGGAGGGCTACTATTTCAGGCTTGGCAATGAGCATAAAGCACAACCTGCCATCCACTACCTAAAATTTCTGTAAATCTGAGACCTCTCATAGCAAAACAAGACGCATTAACAGCTTCGCTCCATCTTTAGATGAAAAATGACTTCATATCTGTAATACTCCTCTTCATTTGAATCAAGTATCATCCCTCGGAATTAATGATGCTTTGGATAGAAGGAATGAATAGTCGACCCCGTGTTCTTTTTTCAGAGAGTCACGTATTTGGTTGCCTCCAGCAAGCATGAAGATAAGATGAGGGACAGGAACATGATGCTCACATTTCTCCTACTTACGTTTTTAGAGCACATATCGTATTGCTCTTCCCCGGAATTGTCAATTCGCGACGAAAATGCCTTCCTCAAATTGAACAACTAATATATGAATTTATTGGTCGATAAAAGACCTAGTTGTAAGGGGAAGAACTGCATCCGGTCTCCTTAAGTTCACGCGTTTGGATTCTGCTTCAGTACCAGAAGATCTGAGTTCTCTGTGGAAAACCCAGAGCAGCTTACAGTGCATATTACATCTAGATGAGTTGGCTGAGAGAAGTAACCCCTACTACATTTACATTAAACGACAAAGTGAAAAATACGCTCTCTATGTGAACATTTAGCATATTGCGGTCTGGAGACCTGATTATACAGCCGGGGATTATGAAGAATATTTGAAGCAGCCCCATTATTATCAAAGATTCTTTAATAGCTGTAAAATATGGAAGGATATTCGGAGAGGAATGCCGGAGGTCCAAAAATGGAAGCGCGGGAACATTTAGACGATTGCTTAATTTTTCCGTTGGAACACAGTTGCGAGGAAAACTTATTTTGAAAAATATGGGAAGAGATTGTAGAACTGGTTACTGATTTGTCATTGAGTTATAAAACATTGACTCGTCCACCTTCTGCGGGTCATTGTGAGGAGTGCAGTCTTATCAAGGATTTGTCGTATAGAACTAGAACCCTCCGCGTCTACTAAAGCGATTTATTGCCGACAATCTTCGCACTTATTCCTATAGTTAGGTCTTACATACATGTCAAGAGTTCTTCTGGTTTACATCCTGTGTAAGCTCCACACGCTATGGCCCTGTCAGAAGTGATCGTTGGCGATTTACTGCTCTATCCACACACGACGAGGCGCAATTTTTCGAGAATACGGGCGCTTTAGAGAATATCAATCGAAAAGGCTGGGCAGATCGCTGGGAGAGCGACAGCGTTTCGACGGTTCCGAAGGCAGATGACGTAGACAATTTGGCTAACCCACCGCCCTCCGGAAGTTTGCTGCTGCTCAAGTTCATAAAGAAACGGTCATTGGATCGATTGAACCAGAACCGGCTTCAATCGCTACGCTTCTGGTCATGCGACCAAAAGCGGAATATTGAAGTCAACAGGCGAGATTTCAAGAAGGAGCTGGTGTATTCTATACGCGGTCCTGTTGTTCAGTACTTTCAATTACTCTCGAACAACGACACCCTCTCTCAAGACAGCCTTGAAAGCTATGAGAAGACCTACACGGGCAATACATAAGACAAACGCTAGTGAGAGCACGTGCCAGGCGTCCGGATACAGTCGCAGGGCTTTGCATCCAAGTGTCAGGGTGTCCTGAAGCTGTGGGACAAGGGCCGCCTACGGTAGACGGTTGTGCGAGCCGCTTATCGCACGGTATTTGCCAAAAGTGCTGCTGCGGCTGCCGCCGCGTCCGCCCGGCCGTCCTTCTCTGCCTTCCATCCCGACATAGCATCGTACGGTTGCTTCCTGTCGCCCCCCGTTCCTCAGACGAACGCTCGCTTCCCCCTAGTGGATGAGTCGGCCTGTCGTGTAGGACGGCATGTACTAGTATCGGGCCACGTATTCTGAATTAGGAGGAACGGAAGCATCTTGATGGAGGTTCTCCACAGTAGAACCGTTACGCTCGTACGTGCTACTCTCAGATCTATATCTCTCTTGTCAGCAATTTAGTGATTTATTTAAGAAAAGCGATAAATTATTTCATTTATATACGTGTAATCCTTCTTTTAGTACAAGTATAGCACATTTGCTCCAATTAACAATGATTACACCACCAGAAGTGTAGGCATAACATAATGGTATTCCTGATAGCCATTTCCTCCAAACGCTCAATCTTTACTGAAGAGCTACTACAGAGAAGATTGCAATGGAAGTAGGGACGGAACGAGGATGCTTGCTCCTCGCTGGTACTTAAGGTGACGGTGTTTTCTCACGCGATTTCTCAGTGTACAAGCAGTCATTTCATAAGACACGTTTTTTATTTTTTATAAGTTTATTATTATTTATTATGTTTTGTTTTGTTTATATCAGAAATGCCCTAATTCGGTAAAGCTTAGGTTGTTGTATTGTGCAGCAGAAGTTGAAATAGAATTTTGATGACACTACAAATGTAGTCGCTTAATCATTTTCTATCCAGTTCCTTTAATGCAATATCTACCCAAAGCTCTTGCGGTTTCCGGCCATTTTCCGTGTACATTTTTTTTATTTCAAAGCCTAAACGTAGCAGAAATGCAAATTCAGAAGCAGAACTTTAGAGTACACAGGAACATTTCTGTTCTGCTTTCATACTTATCAAGCAGCACCAAAGGTAGCCTTCTTGGTTATGAAGCCTATTCTACTTCTTGACTTTGCAGGTAGTATATTTATACTTCCACGCCTAGTTTGAGTACTCCTTACAAAAATGTCGATTTTGAAACTAATTTCAGGGTCCGCTCTTCTTTCTTGACTGGATTACAGCTATCGTCTCAGACACATAAGTTTTGTGGACAACGTAAGACAACGTCTGCATTCCTTGAAGAAATGAGTTTTAGAACAAAACCAGGGCTTTGGCACAGTGAAATAATCAGTCAGGTTTTGGCACAGTGAAATAGGATTTTGGTAGAGGAAGGAGACTTCTTCTTAATAAACAAATCAGGTCAGCCAGCTTAGAACAGCCTCAACATCAGCCATATGAGGCTTGAAGGAAATGAACTGAATCACAGATGTGGTCGTTTCGCTCCTCTGTTCTCCAGCTCTTGTATGATGCGCACTTTCTAGACGAAGATTTCACAGAAAGTTCCTGAATTTCTTCCAGTGTTTTTTGGAAAAGGAGGCGAAATTCTACCAACAATAGCACTATCAAGAAGACGGCTCTTCATTTGAGCTACTAGATCTCGTGTGTTCAGATGGACTCGTTTACACGGCACTGCTCCAGCTGCGTGTCTTTATGAGTAAAATTTTTTGTAAGATTTTTGAATGTGTGCATGCTGGAGGATTACGACACAAAGAGCATCCGTTGCTCGACAACTTCTTTGCAACCCTCACACGTGGTACTTCTTAGTTGATAGCACACTACTGCGCGCCCTTCTTAGTCCGCGAAATTTGCGAACAAAACATCTCACTTTCGAGTCAAAACTGTTCAGAATATGTTCGCCCAAAAGAGCTCAAGTACTTGACCCCAAGCAGTGAGCCTACCACGGAATTCTTTACTGTTCTTCCGGGATACCTTTTCATGCCGTCCCTAATTACGCTATGGTTTAATAAATCTCTCTGTAGGTTCTCCGTAATGGTACAGATACTCTCAATGAAGGAATCATGCTACAGATTGGACAAAATAATAGCGGCGTGTTTATTCAGTTTGATTCCGGAAAATCTATGCCGTCGATGTCTTAAGTTATGCATTCTTAGCAGGTGGAGAATGTTAAGGAACTGTTTCGTGCAATTGCCGACAACCAGACGAATTCCTGATTCACATTAGAATATACAATGAACCAGATTTAGCGCTTCCCGCTTATAAGGTCAACCATATTTTTCGTCTTTCTTCATGCGGCTAACCTTTCTTCATGTGGCCCGTTATTCATTAGAATATGAGTTTGATTTTGTGTCCACATGAAAGGATTATTTTATATTGCTGGGACCTAGGAGCAGTGTACAGCTGTTTCGTTCGTCAGAATTCGCTAAAGAGGAAGAGTGCTGAGTTAAAGCTCGGCTGACATGTGGTTTCCAACAGTATCAGCCACCATACGGAATTCGCGGTTTTTTGTTGTATTCTGGAATAGTTGCTGTCCTTTATTGTCCTAAAGTTGACACGAACAAATTTCTCCTATCACAGCTGTTTAAAACACATCGTAAGATCACAACCATTGTTAGCTTTTGCTGTCGAATCCTTCACGTGATTCCCTCAGAAGCAATCGGTAATGATTTCTTGTGTTCGTCAAAATAGTTTTTGAATAAGCTGTATTATCTGAGCGTTGATACTATTCGAAAAAATTGCTATGTGAGATCGTTGCAGAGAGCCTATGTAGATGGGAGCGAATTTGAAAAAAATGTTTTTCCACTTTCTGATAAAGAGAATTGATGTGGAGACTTGATGATAGAACTGTAGGCCTCTATGTCACGACGTGCTCTCTGATAATTCAGTTACATGCTGATTGGGTATAGTCCCATATGCAGGCTAACGAACTATATATGTACGTTATCGAGAGGAACGAGGGTCGTGGAGGAGGACAAGCCAGTGAACTCGATAACAGTGTTCTTTTAAGTCACCTATACCTCTGCGTGAGTGAACAAATGTTCAAGTCGCTCAAGCAGAAACTGGTTGTAGTAAATGAACCGTTAACTCTTCCAGCCAAGGCCTTCTCTTTAGTCACAATTAAAAACTCTGGATAGACGTTCTAATGCTTCTGTGCTGAACGAGGTTAGCAACAGGGCCACCCTAATATTTCGATATCTTCGTTGCCTTTAGGCGGCATAGAGTTGTTCGAGCATTTGGACATTGCTACCCACCCGACGTGCACCTTCATAGGGCACGCCTTTTCCTGGGTGCAAAACAAGACCTCGGTGCATATGAGATGCTGTCTGAGACCTACATACCACACAGCAATGATCAAGCATTTAGTGATCGAAATGAGAGGCCCTCGATCACTGGTGGCATCATTTCTGCTCTGTGACCATAGAACCACGGCGGTTGCATGCATTTCCATATGAGAAACACCGGTTTAGTTAGCACAACGAGTGTGGAATGAACAGCATGGTAAGCCTCAACCGTGTCTCAGTTGTGGTTTAGTCCAAACCCGCAAGCGTGACCGTTCAACGCAGCATCTTAATCTCCATCACACAAAGGCGCCTTTCAGTTTATTGAGTCCCAGGCCAACAATCACCAGGGACGTGTTTCAGCTTTTGAATGGAGACCTACGTAGTTGTATAGAGCATAAGATGCCGATTACAAAAATATTGGTTAAAATTTCAAAGGGCGCGTGGAGCTTTTATCCCTCCGGGGTCGGTGAATTGGTACCAGACTTGTCTGGGAGGGATAGTGCACTGTCATGTACATCGGCTGGCCACCGCAAGTCATTGTATGGCCATATACGCATTCAACATACTTCCACGACATCCCGTAGAAGTAGAATGCGTGGCGCATCCCAAAGAGGATTGAATAACGCCGTCCTTTATCCTTTATCCTTTAAAATTTTAAAACACACTTTTTGAACGAGTTAACGTTTGCTGTTGTGACTGTCGTATCCCTCTGCTGGGCAAAAAATTTGGTCATAACAGGGAGGAAGTCAAGAACACATGCCAAATTAGGGATTTTCAGCAGGAATGAGCAAATAATTAAATTTTGAAATTATTATAGGAACATAATTGTTTAGTTATGATAGATCTCTAGGTTGAAATTTCGAGTGCAGCAACACTCGAAATTTCAACCTAGGAATGAAGACCTAAGGCTGCAGGAAAAAAAGGAGTTTAAAAGGAACCTTATCATAATCATATTGCTCTTCGTTAGCGTTTGTTCTGCTTTATGGTGGGGCCTGCTCTTCTAGTGCCATGTCACCGTCTTTCCCGATCCCGTGCTAGATCAGGGTGGACACCAGCTAATTTAAAGCCCTTGTGTAACGTAACAGCTCAGCGCTGCTTCGGGCGCCCCGTTTTACAGACACTTCGAAGATGAGGTCTTACGGACGCTGTCTCCCTTTCCACGCAGAACGTGGCCATACCATCGCAAGAGAGCTTATCGCACCTTGTCAGTCATCGGCGCGATACCAAACTTCTGCTGAATAACTTTGTTTCGGATGCGGTCCAGGCTCCTGCCGTCCAGCGCAGCATTTTCGTCTCCATTACGCTGAAGCGATTTTCCGCTTTTTTCGTCGCAGGTGAGCACTCAGCACCGTAAACGCTACCCTCCGGACGACTGTTCTATGGATCTTTGAATTTGAGCGCTCTGGCATCTTTCGCAGAGCGCTCCATACAACGAGGCCACTTGGGCCAAGCTGCACTCACGAGTGAGTTCACTTCAACCATCGGACTGCCATCAGACCTTATTGCCACCCCCAATAGTTCAAAACTTAATTGCACTAAACATTAGTGACATTGAAGGGAATAGAGCCGGACTCGTTTACTTCAATGGTTAGGTACTCGGTCTTCTTGACGTTCAGTCTGAGCCCGAATATCTCCAAGCGGTCGCACCAAGCTTGCTCCTGGCGCTGGAGTTCAACTCCATCTTCGCAAGTGGGCATTACGTCATTAGAACATCGCAACATCCAGGGACTGGCTTCTGAAGATCTCGTGTGATGCATCTATCCTGAACACAAAGGGGGGTGGGAAATGCACCCTGGTGTACCCCGACAGAGATGGGGAACTCCATCGAGTTTCCTGCTACAGCCCGCACACATTTCTTCGGACAAGAGTGTAGCATTTGCACCCACTCCACAAGTTCTCCAGGAACACCGTGCTGTAGTAGGGCGTACCATATAAGCAGCGACGTCCTCCTCCAAGTCGAAAAAGGCGATATGTACTGGCTACTTTTCCTCGCGGTACTTGCCTCAGGAGGCGGCGGCGAGTATGGCATCCATTGTGCCACAGCCTGCTACGAAGCCATACTGATTGCTGGAAAGCTGGACGATGTCACGAATTCTTCCATCGAGGATTCGCTCGAAGATCTTCATGCTGTGCGAAAGGAAGCGAATCGGACGGTAATCTGAGCAGTCCGCAGGTCTGTCCTTCTTCCAAATCGGAATGTCGTACTTTCCTGCCAACTATCAGGCACCTTCTTCTCCGCTACAACCTGGTCGAAAACTGGGCCAACAACGCAACTGGATATAAGAACTTCGGCTTCTATAAATCAGCCGGCACGTCATCGGGACCAGTCGTCTTGCCCGTTCTCGTCTTCCTCAGAGCCGCTTCAGGTTCCCCACAGTGATCTTGTGAACAGCGCCGTGGATAGGAGACACAGAAGGAATGGCCGGATGAGGGAACTCTTCAGTCGAAATTCCCTCGAAATAATCGCGCCATCGCTTTTTGCGGTTCACAAGAAGATGGCAGCTTTTATGATTGATGCCAAAGAACTTTTCTAGATCCTCGGCATGTTGATGGCGCTTCTTAGTAAGTTGGTGCAAATGCCGCTCACCATTGCCCGACTCGAGCTTTCGATAGACATCACCATAATGAGTGGCTTTTGCTACAGCCATGGCTTTCTTTGCAGCTTTTTTCGCTTTATGGTACTCTTGCTACTTATCGGTTGACTTGCCTCCGCAAAACACGGGACAAAGCACTTTCTCCTCTCGAACGTTTTCTTTCACATCGGCTGTCCACAACCATGCCTGCTGGTTTGTCCAGGCTTCGTAATGCCAAGTTCCGACTGTGCAGCTTGACGTATCGCCTCCTTCGAAGTTTTACCGACAGTCGTTGGTAGCCGGACGCGAGAAATCACAGCTGCTCTTTTTCGTTCACCATCACTTGATTCTTGCTGCACCGCATCGCTCATCCCGCTCCTGCTTCGGAGCAGTGATCTTTAAAGTGCAGATGAGCGAACTGTGCTGTGCGGCAACCGTTTCACACGGCACAATCTTCGCGTCTGTGACGAGGCTTCGATCGCAATCTTTCACGGGGATGAAGTCTGTCTGCGCCTTTGTGTTCCCACTAAAGATCGAGATGAGGTAGGAGTCGCATTTGCGAAACACGGGGTTCACTGTGTTGAGGTTATGCGAATCCGCATACTAAAGGATACGCTCACTATCTGCCCATAAACGACCCATAAACGAATCCACCATGACAAATGTACCCGTCTTTCGTTGCGCTCACGTCACCAGCGACAGTGATGACGTCTCTCAACGGTACCTCTGCTGTCTTCTCATCAAGCAGGCTCCAAAACTTTTTCTTGGCTTGATCGGAGCAGCCAGCCTGCGGAGCATACGCAGTGAAGAAGTGATACAGTTGCTGCTTAGCGACGACAACGATCTTCATCAATCGATCGTCAAAGCGCTCGGCACTTACAATCAAGTCTCGTAAATGTTCGGAGCACCGCTGGTGGTCCTGGAATTTCCACATAGAACGGCCTTAAAGTCTCCTTAAAGTCTGCTATGTCCCTGACTTGCCGCAGGACCACCTCTTCTCATGCAGCGCACAGAAATCAACTCATCTACGCCCCAGTGCTTCAACCAACTCGCACGATCGGCAAGTACGGGAATGCGTTCGTGAGGCTGACCTGGGTGACATCGTTAGGGTCGTTATAGTATCCCAGCTAATCTCAAGGCGCAACTGGTGTGGAGCCGTCTTTATGGCTGTGTTTGTGCAATGCTCCTGCGTGATCTGCCCATTCGGCAAGGAAGGCGACTGCAGTGTATAAGGAGCACCATACCTCATAACTTGCATTGCATGCAAGGAGGAACATTGACGAGACGGGCAGACCGCTTTGGATAAAGGTGAAGGAGCATGTGGATGTGCTCAACGGTGCAAGGTTGCCAAACCGTTGGGGGAACGCAGGCTGCGAAGTCATACTGGCGCAGTGGTTTGAGTGGCGCTGAAGATCCTAGCTTGCGGTCGACATCGCAAGAACCCCGCAATCAATGGGAAGGAAGAACGCGTGACCATAACCCAGGGATGGGCTACATTTTCCGACCCCTTTGGGATTGACCCGGAGGGTGCCAGCCAGAAGGTCGCTGAGGGATGACCCGAAGGGAGGACCTCTGAGGGGATGACCCGAAGGAGGAGCAAGCTATGAGGTGAGTGCACGGTTGTTCTATTAAATATGTAGGGAAAGCGAAAACGCTTTGGGCAGCACACCTAAAGGAACCTAACTCACGTCGTTGATTTCTAACCAGTCCATTTGGTATACACAGAATCGCTGCGCATAATGGGGTCGACAACGAGGTGAAGTTTAGCATTCTTTCCCAAAGGGAAACCTTTCATCAGGGAAAACCTTACCAGGCAATGTTTTTGCTTCCCATTGAACCTCTAGCAAAGACTTATGTCATGTGAAAGAGCTCGAAACGCTAATATCAAATGTATAGGCGAAATTTGCTAAATGGATCTCGTCAACGAGATCCATTTAGCAAATTTCTGGCTTGTTGAAAACATTAACTTGTTGAAAACATTAACTGGTAAAAAAAACTAATTAATTTCTACGTGAAACTTTAGACCACTATTATCCGGCTAGACTTAAACAGGATTTTCACAGAAATGCAGAAAAAAACTATCCGCGACGACTCTCTGCTAAAAGGCGCTTTTGCCATTTGTGTATCGTTGAGTACTGTAACATCACTGGCTGTCGACATCTTCCACTCCGCATGTCTTCTTCACCTTGCTTGCCAACTACCGCGGGTGAATTCCACTGCTTGCGGTGGACCTCAGGCGTGAGCTGGTTCCCTTCATTTGGGCCCTCTGTAGTGGTTCTAGGCTTAGATCGAGTCGAAACGTCAAACCGCTTTATGAATGCGCGTTCATAAACCATGACTAGGACAATATGCTGACTAACAACTCACCCTGCCAAGGTTTGAAGAAGAGAAAACTTGGGAACTATTGGTTCGGCAATCGAAAAGCGATGATCTATCCTATGTAGCGATAAGTGCTTAACTTCTTTATATAATGTGAGGTCGTCAGCAGCAGTTCGTGATTGATTTTAGCCGCTAATTGGGTTAAACTCAATTGGAACACTGCATTCTCATTGCTGTTCACTACATTCACGTACCATTAGGTGGAGTAAACTGCATATCGGAAGAGTCGCACATGACGCTGAGTGATCCGAACGAATGTTTCACAAACTAAAATATGGAAGACCCAAGCAGCACACGAACATTGTTTCGAGGACCGCGACATCAATGTATTGCGCTCCATTCGTGATCAGCACCAAACTGTTGTGCTCTTTATATGTGTTAGCCCTGCTATTTGTCTCTTCAGGATATGCTGTCACCAGCCTTCCACGCGAAACGAAAAGCTGCATGTTCAGAGTTCGTCGAGGTTTGCTCATTCAACGAAATTCCAAACAGAATCACCGCTTCTCAAAAATACTTCTTGCAAACATTAGAGATGCTTGCAGAATAAGGAAGCAGTGAATACGTACATAGGCTATACTTCCACTAATGTACTTTATCATGCGATCCTTCTAGTGAAACGTCTGAAAGGAATTCGCCGGCGACAAAAATAAGCTGATAATTTCTGCCTTCTGTAGTTAAAACCTCTCGCAGTTATTAGAGGCACAGCTAGTACTTTTTGAGAAACTTAAGATGTGTTGCATGTTCTTTCTTCATTTAAGAATAATCCTTTAGGAATAGATAATAGTTTACTGCAACAATTGTGGCCGTTTCCGTACTTGTTATGTTTCCCGATTGATTAGTTGAACGAAATCTTAAAACAGCGCAGCCATGCTATAAGGATAAGGATAAAGGATAAAGGACGGCGTTACTCAATCCCTTCTGGGATGCGCCAGCGCAATCTACTTCTACGGAATGACGTGGAGGCGACATGAATGCGTATTTGGCCATACAATGACTTGCGGTGGCCAGCCGATGAACAAGCCAGCGCTCTATCCTTCCCGGACGAGTCTGGTACCAATTCACCCCCAGAGGGATGGAAGGCTTGGTTGGCCTGGGCGAGAAATCCGAACCAGTAACCTGGTATCGGGTGCACGCGACAGTCGCGCCTCCTCCGACTGCGCCACACGCGCCCAGCCATGCTATATATTGTTAAAAATCTCATTTTTTGCTCTAGCTATGAAATTATTGTCGCTTCTCCATCACCATGTCACCGTTTCTTCGGTGGTTTCGAATCGCTTTGAGGGCGCCGTCAAAACGGGAAGGTAACGGCGCTTTGCTTCACGAGTTCAAACTTGGCCGTAACGCTGCGAAAGCAATTCGAATTTTCATCAACATATTGGACGAGGACACCATATCTGAACGTACTACGTGTGGATGGTTCAAGAAATTCTCGAAGTGAAAACTTTAGTCTCGAAGATCATGTGCGGAGCGGACGGCTATCGGAGGTTGACAGCGATGAGTTGAAGATAAATGCCATTCCAAGAACATCCACAAGAGAAATTGCTGAAGAGCTAAGCGTGGAACAAGCGGCCGTACAAAGGCATTGGGGGGGGGGGCAATGGAAAAGTAAAAAACTCGATAAGTAGGAGGCGAGCGAGTTGAGCGGACACCAGTAATTCTCGTCTCTTGCAACGCGTTCGAAAAATGGGTTCTCTACGGCGATCGACGACATCCGTCGCAGTGGTTGGGCAGCGAGGAAGCTTCGAAGCACCTTCCAGAACCGGTGGGCACCAGAGAGAGGTCACGGAGATTGTGTGGTGGTCAACAGCCAGCAGTTTATCCACCACAGCTTCCTGACTCTGGGCGAAAACCATCACTGCGGTTAAGCACTGTGATGAACTCGACAAAATGAACCAAAAATTGCATCGAATCTACCTGGCATTCCTCAACAGAAGAGTTAATGCTACTCAATGACAACGCCTAACCGCACGTTTCATTGATAACAACCGGAAAGTTTACTGAGCGGGAATATGAGTCTCATCCTCCGATCTCATCAGACCTTCCTCCCACTGCCTTGCATCTTTTCGAGCATCTCGACAACTTTCTGCCCAAGAAATGTTTGGGAAACCACTGCCGTTCAAGAGGGGTATTCGACTATTTCGTTGCCTCCAGAACACCAGATTTTGAAGCTGCTGGAACACCGAACCTAGTGTCTCAGTAGGAGTTTTGACTTTTTGTGGTTATTTCGGTAAGCTTTTCTTTCAAGAAAGTTATAGTACTTCAAAGTAGTTGCTTTAAAACGGCCATTATTTTTGCACCTCTCTTATGACACTGCTGAAACAGCGGATAAGTGTACGAAATGATAGAGGTATATAATAAAGTGGAATACGCGTTATTTAGCACACACCGTTCTTGATCTCCATAGACCCTTTACCGATTCACCTGCCTCTAAAAGATGGAGCTTGATTGGTGGGGTCTGACGAAAAGCAGATTCGTCTCTAATGCGAAGGAGTTAAGCCCCTTCTAACGAGCCAACATTCAGTCCTCCCTTACCTTTTATTTTTTCCCTAACGATCACTTTTAGGTGTCACACAGTTTGAGATATGTACAAAGGAAAGCGTTTGGTCAACTTCTGCCTAAAGAAAATCATAAAAAGTTAGCCACCCATTCCTTCTTACTTAATAAGTTCCAGCCGTAAAGATCGTGCCGAAGTTAAAAGCAAATTTCGAGCAAGCGATTTACTCATCTTGGTGGTAAAATGCGAGGAGAAAATAGTTGTCGAGCAGCTCCTGTGGGCGTATGGGTGAACCGAAGTCCGGTTGGAGCAACGGAGTCGGATTCACAACAAGAAATGGCATACACGAGTCTGAACATTGCCGTTAAGTGGGAGCATAAAGAGTCTAAATACCAATACCTAGGAGCGAGGATATGATAAGACGGCGTTGGGTAATCTTTGTGCGTAAGCTGGTACGCATTCTACTTCTAGGAGTGTGGAGTGGAACATTGCGGAGACAATTTGAATGCTTACATGACCTGTGAGCGCGTACCGGCTGATTTGGAGGAGGCGCCGGCTGTCGAGCGCAGCCGATACCAGTTCTTAGTTCTGGTGGACCGCCAAGCCAGTCAAGGCTTCTATCCCTCTGGGTTAGGTGAATTGGCACCAAACTTGTCTGGAATTCTGAGAGAAGCACTACTTCGTTTATTAGCTGGCCTGCAATGTAATGTATGCGACAAATACGCATTCAAATTGCCTCCAGGTAGAATGCGTGGCGCTTCCCAAAATGGACTGATTAAATCCATGGCGATGCTTCCTTTAAAGGCACTACCACCCGACCTTACACAGGATATGAATGTTGAAATTACATTCTTGTTATAATTTTCCAATGGTATTTATTAAGCTGAGAGAACTTTATAGAATCCATCATCATTGTTCTGTACCAATATTCAAGGGTATTGATATGTTCTCTTAGGCAAAACGCCCTTGCAGCATGTTCTCGATGAAGCAGGAATTCAACAATCTGCTCTCGAGAAAGAAGGAGTTTCTCGCTCGGCAGCAACGCTCTTCACTTCTTATTGACCCGCTGAAAACCAAGGACAACCCGCTGATACCTGAGTAAGTGTCTCACCAACGCTCAGTGAGATGTAGGCTGTTCCTATTAATCTCGGAGCTTAATTCAAGGCAACGTTGCTATGCCTGACTTAGATTCTCAAACTTCTATCGCCGTCTCTCCAACGCACCGATGGCACCTGAGGACCACTCTGCGCAGCTGGCGCTCATCGAGCAAGTTGTTCAGGAGTGAGTCCATCTCTGTAGTAGTTCGTTCTCCTTTCCAATACTACAATTTCACCACCTTGTGTGGCTGTGAGTCTATGTATTAGGTTGTCCCATAAGTCTTCGCCGGCGGTCTCTTGCATAGCGCTGCATAGCTTTCGAAAGAGAATGAATTGCTCTATCAGAGCATGTATTACATTTCTTTCTTGATCACGAATTTGTCAATTTTTAGGTCGTTGAAGTGAAAAGTGAAAAAGTGAAAAAGTAGCCATTTGCGCACTTGTTCTCTCCGCTTAGGTTTGTAATTTTTTGCGCAGTTTTTACTAGCATTTGGAAAACAATGTTCTGTGCTACAAGAATATGTGTTGGTCCTACTTTCTCACTTGTCCTTTATTGATTTTTAGGTCATCAAATTGGGACGTCCGAAGGAGGATGGTTATTTTTGCCGACAGCTCATGCTCTGTGGTTGGACTTTTTAGGTTGGTTTTATATGTCATTCGAAAGAGAATGTCTTGCTCTACAAGAATGTATTTCGCGTTTATAGATTTCTTTTGAATATCAACAAAATGCCAAAAAGAGAAAAATCGTCTTCACCAACAACTCCTTCTCCTTCTTCAGTTGTTGATATTCGACAGAAATCAGCGTGAGCCAATAAACGCGACACAGATTCTTACTAAGCAAGACATCCTCTTCCAAACGACATATAACACCAAGCAAAAAAGTTTAACCACATAACCGAGCTTTCGGTAAAAATTCGGACGGAAAAGTCGGAATTCCCAATTTGATGGACTAAAAACCAATAAAAGGCAAGTGAGAAAATAGGATCAACACATATTCTTGTAGCACAAAACATTGTCTTCAAAGTGTTATAAAAAACTGCGCAAAAAATTGGAAACCTAAGCGGAGAGAACAAGTGCGCAAATGGCTACTTTTTCACTTTTCACTTTTCACTTCAACGACCTAAAAATTGACAAAATTCATGATGAGGAAAGAAATGCAATACAGGTTCTGATAGAGCATATAATTCTCGTTCGAAGCTATGCAGCGCTATGCAGGAGACCGCCGGCGAAATCTGCAGCAAATCGTTGAAAAAAACGGCGAAGATTTATGGGACAACCTAATACCTAAGCGTTAAATGAGGAAGCGACATTCAACAGATAGTCAAAGGTATTCACTTTTCATGTTCTTTGAGACATCGGCGTAATCTTGTTGAATGATTAATGGTCTTCTTCCCATAAGAATGACCCTATAGTATGTACATCAAACGGTGGATCGCGTTCATCGGGCTCTCTTCACTACTGCTGTGTTGCCTTCAATTCACACTTCATGCTTCAGGATGGAGCTGCATACACCTGGATGCCCCAATTTAGCACCTGCCACTTCAGCGCCTCACACAGGAGCCACTGCTCTCAAAATAGAGGAGGCCAGGTCTAACCTGCGCTCTATAGATCTTGCCCATGACTGTTCTGGGCCGCCTTCTGTCGTAGAGGGCTCCAGTGGATTTGCTCCACTCGAGCTAGACTGCCTTTTATGTGTCTTTTGCGATAAAAACTCTAGCGTGAGGCGAGACTCGATCCCACACCTACTGTTGACCAGGCAGGAATGCTCTATGCCATTACACCACCGGCGATGTTGGATCGAACCGCCTTTTTCCTCGCCTCATCACTTGGTCTTCCTTCCCTGAATAGGTTGCTGGTGGGATATCTTAATTCGTCCAACTTCTCGCTGACCTCTCTTTGACATTCGAGGATGCGCGTAATGCGCTGTGAACTAACTATTCTGGGCTACAAGACAATCGTTTGTGTAGACGGTGGTCCTGAACGAGCCTTCCTCTAGGTTGCTCTTTCTGGATTTCTGTAATCTAGGGTCAGGAGGACGACGAGCGGCTTACAATCAGAGCCACTATTATTTCCCTTGCCCCGTATTCCTTCAACATAGCCTTCGTGAACCGCGATTAAATGTGCTATAAGCTACTTCGTCATCTGACATACAACGAAGACCGCACCTGCACTGATTCATTGTGTACGAAGCCGAACTGCTTATGGGGACAAGGCGTCTGTAGACGTTTATCAAATGCAAAATCAGTCCGTTCAAGTTGTTGGAACAATAGGAAGGGTCTCAGCCCTTTAAGGTGGGAACTGTGAAAATCTTTTCTCACTCATTCAGCATCTGGCTTTTTATCGCGTCTAAAAATGTCTATCTACTACATACACAGATAATCCGCATGAATCTTTCATGCCTCTATTGCCAATCCACCAGCTTCGTTCTAGAAGTTCACCTTCATTATGTACAAGTGAACCAGTACTCCAAGCCAGTGTGACTGTGACCCTTCAGTGAATTATACTTATTGCTCAATCTTCGTTGACAAGTATAGGGTCTTTGGTGGCCTCCCCCCCTCCCACTCTCAAAAGAGAATCGTTCACAATTTTAAACGGAGACGACAAGGAACGCTTTTGGAGCGCGAGAAGTCTGACCACTGTTTATTCTTGATGAAAGTGCGATCTCAGAACAAAGAAAAACGAGGACAAGGGCGAGGGCGAGGACGACCAGGAGAGGGAGCCGGAGCAGGTGGTCCGCGAAGAAGAGCGACCTCCGTCGGCCGCCGCAGGAGTCGAAGTGTCATCGGACGTCTGTAGAGATCCCTCGCCACGTGTTCAGCTCGCCACGTCTCACCATCCTGGGGACTGCTGTCGGGCTCGACGTGTGCGCTAGTACGCCCTTCTCTTGACGGGCCCATGACTTCCCAGCACAAGTGAATTAATCCACGTCAACAAAACTTCCGCCCGAAATAAATGAAATGAAAATGAAAATTGATTGAAAATCACGACATCCTAGGCTAGTGCGTGGCGCAATACCCCCTTCTAGCAATGTAGAATGCTACTTTTCTGCTCTTAGTTTTAACTCATATGGTTTCCTTGAAAAAATGCATGAAGCTTCTAACAACGTGCTCATCTACTTTGACTGGTGTTTTTTAAAACATCCAAAGAATGTCGTAGCTAATTTTCTTGGTCGAAGGATTGAAAATAGAATGAATTTTCTTGGTTATTCTAATCTTTTCGGAGAGTCTCCAGTTTAGTATAGAAGATAGAATATTCATTATTAGTAGTAGTTAGTATTAGTATTTATTAGTATAGAATACTCAATTTTTAAATGGAATGCGTTACGTTTGATTTAAAAAGCGTTTGCTTAAAATAGTGTCTAATTTGATATGGAATTAACATATACTTATTTATTTTGTATTTATATAGTATTTTGACGAATAATTATGTAGGCACTTTAGGACCCTTCTCTTATTCATATGGAGGGTAGACTTCTTTGCAGCTCGCACGGGAAAGTTTTTTTCTCTCACCCTCCTCTAGACTTGTAGCTACTCACCGTTCGTGTTCAGTAGGGAGTTCCCTTGTTTTACCACTGCTATAAAAATGTGCCCGCTGGTGTGGCGGCATATGATACGAGGAAAAAGCTGGAAATCTGGGAGACTGTTGCTTAGATGATCGTCTGTTTTCGAAACTGAAGACACATAGAAGTAGAAACCGCACAGCATACTTCCATCACCTGTTATTTGCCGATTTGCTCGACCGGAAGCTAGGATCATCTCCATTCGTCCATGCCGCGTACTACTCTTCCGTACGACCAGCGATCAACTGGGTGAGCCGACCTCACCCAGTTCTCAACTGCTTGGTTTAAACGAAGTGACGAATCGGCTTGGGACTTCGGTAACCTTCTTTCAACTGTGTGACTCGTGTTACATCACCGCAAAATGATAAAAAAACTGTACAAAACAGTAGTGCTCGGCGCAACTTAGTCGATCCTTCTCTCCTATTCGGCTCTACGACAGCCGATAATGATCTCTAAATTCAGATCGATTATCATTGAATGGCCAAAGCTGGTTGATGGAGTTGCGACATCGAACGAGCCGGTCGAGATCGACATGGCGCCTCTGATACACCGCGCCCGTAGCGTCGTGAAGTGCAGAACGAGCCATCCGACGATGCGCATCAAGTAAGTCGAGCTGTGGAATGGGCAGGCATGACAGCCTTTCATTTCTGCTAATAATGCACTTCAATGGAGAAGCCATAGTCCTTCTCAGGGTTTGCGCCATCACTCAAGATTTGGAGGGTGTTGCGCTTCCACAACCAAGGACTGTAGAAGCGTTTTTTCGAGCATCACTCGTCAAGTTGCCCCACGATGGCAGTGAGCCAAGGTTTGTGCTTAATTCTCGAAAAGAAGGTATCCACAACAATTTCGTGCATTTTTTGAACTCCTTTTTTGCCCTCAGTCGGCGGCGCAAAATATATTTACATATCGATATCTTGATATTGGATATACAATATCTTTACGGTGGCGATGTCCGTTCGTCACGTGGTGCCACTGACCCCAGTGACAGGCCGGCCTACAGGCCAACCTCAAATGGTGTATCTCAGCTCAGGTTTATCGAAATAGTGCTACTGCGTCCACGGGAGCTGGCGCGCTTGACCGTTGTCGCCTTATAAAAGCAACGATGTCATTACGTTCCACGTATGCTCCGCAGACAGTTAAGAACAAACAATGGACAAGTTCTGGTCCCTGCTTGATTAGAAGACAGCAGAAATACCGTCACAAAATATGCTTGTTGTGGCAGATTGCCTTAATGGTCACGTCGGAGCAACGAAAGACGGTTACAGCTGTAGTGGTGGTTATGGCTATGGGTCACGGAACGCCGATGGTGAGTGTATACTTGAGTATACAGACTCACACGACCTCACCATCGTAAACACCAAATTTCGAAAGCGTGACCCCCACCTCATCTCGTTTTATAGCGGGAACGCTAAAACGTAGGTTGACTATGTCCTTGTTAGGCGTCGCGACTAAGGCCTTGTCACAGACGTGAAGACCGTGCCGTATGAGACGGTCGCCACGCAACATCGTACACTGAGCTGCTCGCTGAAAACCAATCCTTCGAGGTGTGAGCATGTCGAGCGATGCGTGTCGGCTAGAATCAAATGGTGGCGTTTGAAAGAAAAGAAAGCGGCAGTTACTCCTCGCGTTCGAGAAGTAACTGTGGGAAATTCCACGTCATCATAGCGATCCGATATGATGACGTGGAATTTCCCACATTGTACACAAACTGAGGCGTACATACGTGTAATGCAAGTTGCGGCGAGAGGAGCCTAGGTCAAACGGGTAAAAACTCATTCAAATGTGGGCTGGCCCCCTCATAGTAGCATTGCACCGCGGAATTATTGAGAAGGGAAGAAAGCGACAAAGAAGGCAGTGGCCGCTGCTAAATTCCCATACTACGCTGATGTCAGCGAAAACTGGAAATGCGCGATGGTGAGCATTATCTTTATCGACTCACCAAAGCTCACTGTCGCCAAGCAAAAGACAATGAGAAGTTTTTTTTTGGCGTTAACAACGAGAGCGGTAATCTTCTGATGGATCGTAAGAGAGCTGTGAAGTGGTAGCACGACTCTTCGAGAAGATCTCAAATGTTGAGTTCGTCCATCCTGCTAGCCCTTTTGCATCTCCTGTAAACGGTCCTGTCCAGAGGATCACAGTGAGACCCGAAGCAGCCCTGAAGAAGATGGAGTCATCCAAAGCCATTGGCCCCGATGACATGCCACCGACCTGTGGAAGTCGAAGCATAAAAATCAGAAGCTCTGGAATTGACGAAATCTTCGAAGGCACTTTCGGCATCCTGTTCGTATTTGAATATTTTCCCTGCCAAGAAGTCGCCAAGATGCTTGAAGAAATGGTAGTTTGTTGGGGAGAGGTCGGGAGAAAACGGAGGATGTGGTAGAGTTTCAATGCTCAGCTCATTCAATTTCTGCAACGTCATTCGTGCTACATGGGGGCGAGCATTTTCGTGCAGAAGGAGAACTCGCCTTCGGTTTACCAAGGCCGGCCGGATATCCTTCAACTTTTTCATCATTTCTTCAATTTCAATGCAGTACTTCTCTGCCGTGATGGATTCACCGGGAGGGAGGAAGCTGTGGTGAATAAATCCCAGCGAACACCACCATACTGTCACCATTACATTTTTTTGGTGCAATTCAGGCTTCGCAAAAACCTTGGGGCTCTCATCGCTGTCCACCCACTGTGCCGATCGTCGACTGTTGTTGTACATTATCCATTTCTCGTCACAGGTTACGATGCGATCAAGGAATGGGTCCGTTTCGCTCCGTAGAAGCAGTGCGGACAAGATCTCATATCGTCGGTTTCTTTGCTCCTCAGACAGCTCGTGAGGCACCCATCTTTCCAGCTTTTTGGTCTTACCAATTTCCTTCAGATGCCGGGCAGCTGTGTTGTGACTGACGCCAAGAACCTTCGCTATCTCCCTGGTATCTTTGTGTGGATCCTCCTCTACCACATCTCTCAGCTTGTCCTCATCAACATCACTATGTCTCCCACGATCTTCATGTTCTTCCAAGCTCTCATCTCCATTCCGGAACTTCTGATACCAACGATACGCCGTCCGAATTGTGGAACATCCTTGACCGAATGCGGCGTTGATCTTCTCGTCCACCTCCTTAGCTGTAGTGCCCAGCTTGAATTCATACAAGTAAATGCCTCGGATTACCCTTTTGTCCATCTGCAAAAAAGTCAATAAAACTCTAAAGTTTTCCCCATTTTTAGATAGAAAATTTGGTACTCACCGGTAGAGCAAAGTTTGCGCTTCTAAATGATTTGCCACATGTTACGGTTTGTTCTTGATCAAATGCGTAAAGACGCGCCAAAAATGGCGCGAGCCAGTGCCATTTAATTCGTTACAACCCTATATATATATATATATATAATATCTATATATATTAATATATATATATATATATATATATTATATATATATATATATATATATATATAAATATATATAAGCAAAGTATATTTAAGCAAAATCTTCCAACTATACGAGTATTGCCACTAAGCTTATTGCTTGTTATAGTTTTCTAACTGCTATATTCATATAATATTTGTCTGTTCTTGTTTAAGCATTTTCTTGCGTTTGTGGCGATGAATTCTGTGTTAAGTCCGTTATGGGTAAGTATTCTGTAAAGTTCTCGTATCTTACTACAAAAATATTGAAATGTTGTGCAGACCTTAGCTATTCTAAGTGTTTCTGTGTAAAATGACATTACTTTTAATTCTGACCGAAACCTGTGAGACTGCGTTGTGGAAACCTATTTACTCTGAAGTTGAAAGAATCTGTTTTGTTTAAATAAGTTTCTTCCAATTTTGTTATTCACGACCTCTAGACTTATGTCTACATAGTTGCATTTGTGTTCACTGTTGTGTGTCCTTTATTTCCAGTGTGTTTTTGTAAACCAACGTAAGTATAAACATAAGTATAGTGGGCCAGCCAGTGATTAGGTCAGCACTTTACCGTTCCCGGACAAGTCAA